>CM032449.1:85970837-86190837 GCA_019049505.1 Pachyrhynchus sulphureomaculatus | reverse complement strand
GCCTAATCGTATGAGAGATGTTATTAGGGCAAGAGGAGGTCATACCCATTATTAAAAAATTAAGTTTTAAGTTTTAAATTGTCAATAACCCTATTTATGTTAATAATAAAAAAGCTTAATTTGCTTAATGCATTCATTTCACTATGTTAAACATAGGAAGTCGAAATAAGTTTTCGTAAATTTATACTCACATTAAAGCATATTAAATTGTCTTTCAAACAGCATATTTCTTTTTTTGATCTGATGAATAATTTTTTTAAAAAAATATAGTTAAAGTCAAAAGTTTACAATGGGCCGATTTCTATGCACGCAAGTTTATATATATATATATATATATATATATATATATATATATATATATATATATATATATATATATATATATATATATATATATATATATATATATATATATATATATATATATATATATATATATATATATATATATATATATATATATATATATATATATATATATATATATATATATATATATATATATATATATATATGTATATGTATATGTGTATATATATATATATATATATATATATATATATATATATATTATATATATATATATATATACTCGTATATATATATATCGTATATATATATATATATATATATATATATATATATATATATATATATATACATATATATATGTATATGTATATATAGTGTAATTGTTCGCCCCGGTTAATTTATAGTTATTGTGGTATTTGGTGAACTTTGTGTTACCAGGAAATACTACTTATTCCTCGAATACTTCATATTCTTTTTATTACTTTTAAAAACTATTTCTCTATAAAACGGCTATCGGAATAAATTTTTACCTTACATTTCCTGTTCAGGTAGCGTTGCGTTATCCGTACACTAATAAAGCAGTCCTCATACATTCAGTTTGAGTGTTGTGGTTGTCCGACCATAAACTATGTCATCTGGTACGCAATTTATTATAAGTCCCTGCTTACACAAGTTTAAATTAATATGCGTAAGAAATAATTTGGTTAACTGTTGCAAGCAGGAAAACAATGGGAGCGATAATGAAATTACTGTGCTGGATACTCTAGGAGAAACGGCAGAGGATAACCACGACAAACGCAAACATATTGAGAAACTACAGATGCCGCCACTTAACTCATTAGGGTTGTCAAATCGGCATCCACTATGACAACTATTAAATATGAAAGCAACGCAACGCAAACTTCCTCTACCCATTCAGATAATGTATATATCAAAAAAACTGCCACCGAGCAAGCTAAAAAAAACCTGTCCAACATGAGAACAAAAAAACTCAAACTTCCTATTCAGAAATTAAAAATATCGACATACAATGTGGAAGGCACCAACTAAGGGACTTTTGGTTGCACTTAAAAGTATTCAGCCGAACAGGATTATCTTGTTGGGAGATGATTGTGCCAAAAATTTAAATCAGATGCTGTCATCAAGATTGAATCCCAATCCGTTTAGAGTTGAATCTTTCATTAAGCCTGGTGCTACTCTTCAATATGTAACTGAAAGTGCGGAAACTAATGAGAGATTATAAAAGTAGCAACTATGTAATAATAATGGCATGACTAAATGATTTTAAATATTCTAAGAAATATCCACTATTTCGCACTATAAGCGATACTATAAAAAATGCGCTCATACCAACAGTATCATTGCATCCGTACTGCTACAAAAAGATATTCAAATTAATGGATACATTAATAAGTTTAACATAAAAATTAGCCAGCTGGTTTTAAGGATGGACCTTTTGTTTCAAATAAATTAGATTTCTTAAATATAAATGACGCAAACTTTAACTCTAACAAACCTTTCAAAAGTTTGTTGTGCAGTAAAATTATGAGGTTACTTTATAAGCATAAAAAAAACTTAATCTTCATCAGCTCTACAGATGTTACAGAGATCCAGTGTAGACAGTCACAAGTATCTTACAATGACGACGGTTTAAATCGAGAAACAAGTGAAATGGAAACCGAATGAGTACGAGAATTGGGCAGAATTAATCATGAGCAACTGCAGAACTCTGGTGAGAAAACAAATGATTTTTTATACCCAAGATTGTCACAAATAAGTTTTCAAATGTAAACTATATATAGCTATAGCTATAATATTGATTGTGAAGTGGATTCTCAGTCTGTGGAAAACCATAACAATGACTTTTTATTTAGCACAACTAGCAGTAATATCTTTCATTTGAATGTACAATGTGCCTCCAATAAAATAAATTTAATTGAGTTGTTATGTAGGAAATATAGTATAGATGTCCCTTGTCTAAATGAACACTGGCTTAGTAGTGACGCCATTGTCGGTAGGCAAGATGTTTAGAAGCAACAGCTTCTTTGCCTTTTTCGGTCAAACCAAGGCTTGTCGTTGGAAGAGCATTTCTTCGAAAAAGGGATGTACGCCTCCATATCGGTCAAAATAACATCGGAAACCTCCCGGGCGCAGTCAGATATATATATATATATATATATATATATATATATATATATATATTATATATATATATATATATATATATATATATATATATATATATATACGTAAATATATGGCAAATAATTTTGTCCTATCTTAAAAAGTTTTTGTAAATAATTAAAAGTAAATCCGAGAAATCAATAAATCTCATTTGTTTGTATTCACACTGCCCTTTAAACAGAATTATTAAGAAAACTTTTGACGTTAGTAACAAATTATTATACCGAATTAAGTCTATTACCAAATGATTACATTTTTAGCGCGCTAAATATTTTTAACAGGCAGTTAAAGTTTAATTATAAATTAAGAAGTTAATTGAAAACGATCTAAAAACGGAACATTTAGATTTTAATCTAGTTCATTTTATCCAAGAAAGTGATAATTACGAGGTGCTTCTGATTAAAATATGTGTTGAATGGATAAAATATTTGGGAAAAAATAAGGTATATGATAATGTTGAGGTAAGTTTATGGCCATATTATTTTATAACAATAGAATTTATATTAATTTTCTGAAAGATAAAGAACAACGTCAATTATTTCATTCTTACAACTCCTAACACAGAGTTAAACTAAAACAGGAACCGCTTCTTGTAGTATTTTAGTCTTTGATCTGGAAATATTAGGCAATCCGCAAGTTTATCTTCATTGCAGGAGCAATATACACATATGGCACGTACTATTTTAGGACTGCTGTTTGTACTCTAGTTAAAAATATAGAAAAAGTGGTAAAATCGGGGAAAGTTTGAAAGAATTAGATAGTTAGGACTAAAAAATAATAATTGTGGAAATATTCGTAAAAAAGAAATTTGTCGATTTACTTTTGTTTTTTTACCTTTATTGTATTGTATTAAATATAGTACATTGTTGTGCTCAGGGCTTAAAGGGCTCTATAAATTCACTAAAAAGCCAGCCAAAATAATGGACTTATTCAGGATCACATAAATTTCAGCTATCACCACCTTTTCCTAATATCCATAGTAGTGTAGTAACCCATGAACTGCGACCGAGAATTCCCTAGATTTTAGGGAAAAACGGATTTTTTGCCAGGTATAAATTTCCCTAAAACTTTTTTCCTAAAAATTTGTCGGTTTTGCGAGTGGAAAAGCAAAATTTTTGGTGAAGAATCCAGCAAAAATGGTGCAAATGGGGCAAAAAGTGCTGGAAGTTGTTGTAAAAGGTGTTTACGGTCCGCATAAAAGAAACCGCGACTGAGGTTGGCCAGTGTCCATCGGTCGCACCAAAGATTGGGGGTGGAGGCATTAGTTTGAGGGTGAAAATGCAAGAAGTGGTGGTGAATGACCAGTGGTTGTTGAAAAAGTGGTCAAAAGGGCACTAGAGGGTGGTCAAAAGGTCCTTATCGTGTTTAAGGGTAGTAGGTCATAAAGGCGTTATTGGTGAAGAAGTGACGTAATAGCGCGGCAATTGGTCAGTGGTTGTTGACCCGAGGGGCCTTAATGGTTACCTGTGTAGGTTGTTACCTGGATTACGTGGCGAAGAAGAAGAAGAAGTAAGGTGAGCTGAGGTGGTCAATGATGATGATGACGCAAGAAGAGGTCCAGTGGTTGTTGAAACAGTGTCCTTTTGGCAAGAGATTGGGGTGGTTTGGGGGATGATCGTATTTATCGTAACGGTAAATGTGTTTACGGTAACGTTATAGGGGGTGTTTGGCAATAGAGCCGATTAGCAGGGCTTCATTAAAACTTGGGTAATAAGGGGTAAAAGTGGATCATGAGGTAATATTTGGGTGTTAAAAGGTGGTCAAAAAGGTGTTATTTGGATGTATTTTAGGTGTTAAAATTGGTAAATGTTCCCCTATTTCGTTGTATGACGCCGTAAAGTCGGTAAAAATGTTTCGTATTTAGTTGTTTGGTGCCTAAAAGTCGGTAAAAAAAAAAAATTGTGTAAGATAAGGTAAAATGTAAACAAAATGTGTGATTTATGCTAGTTTCCTTGAATTGAAAACAAGTAAACATGTGCCTCGATAGGTCACAATATGATAAGAAAGGTCAAAATTAGCTGATAAGGAGTTGAGTAAAATGCATTGAAGTGTTGTAAAATTGGTTATATTTGGCAAAAAATAGTAAAATAAGTATGAAATGAGCTAAAATTAGTTTAAGACAACGAGTTTGGAGGAAATAGTTTGAACTCGTTGGCCTGTAATCATAGTAAAATAAATGAACCTAACTTTTTACCGTATTTCGTTGTCGTAACGTTAAATGTAAAAGTAAAATTTTTTCAAGTTCCTGCTGTAGAGTGGATATTATGTATGAAATGCGCCTAAATTAGTTTAATTTGGCCTTGTTGGATTGTAATAATAGTAATATATATACATATATATATATATATATATATATATATATATATATATATATATATATATATATATATATATATATATATATATATATATATGTTAAAATGAGATGGGCCTAGCCTAGTTTGGATTCGTTGAAATGTTTTTTTTTTTGTTTGTAACTTGTTGGTTTTCTATAGGAGAAGATGAGAGAATAAAACACACATGACACGAAATGTGTTTCTACTCTTTCTTCCCCATAATAGTTTATGGTCAGAGTCACTTGTTCTTGGTTGATATATGATACTAAAATTTTTTTAATATCAAGCCAATTTTCAATAAATATTTGTGGATAAACACCAAAATATGTCGGTAATTCTTCTGTAATAAAATTAATTTTTATACAAGCTTCTTGAACATTATTATTATTACTTATCGAAGTCATGATTAATATTAACCTATATATTGGAGAATGATTTAGAGGAAGGGTGCTACAAGCATGCAAAATTTGAAAGTAAATATTTGTGAGAGTGCTAGCATGCATGCAACTTAAAAAAAAATAAAACACACAATTTGAAAAAATGCTTATTAATTTATTATATATATAAGATATGACCACACAATTTTTTTCTGTAGATCCAAATCCGTTTTCATTTCTTTCTGTCTCTGTTAGAGATGTAACTTCTTCCAGACGGAGATGGAAAATTTTTTCACATATTAATTGCGCTATTCGGTCTCCAGATTTGACGTGGAAATCTTTGGTTGAATGGTTGAAAAGTAACACAAAAAGTTCTCCTTTGTAGTTTTCATCAATTACACCAGCTATATGAAAATAAAAAAAAAATTTAGTGTAAGATAATAAAAGAAAATATATTTTTAATCTTTACCTCCTACATCGATGAAGTGATTTATAGCCAATCCAGATCTGGGAGCTATACGACCATAACAATTTTTAGGCAATTCAAACTTTAGACCTCTAGAAATTTTAACTCTTCCCATAGCTGGGACAGTTATGTCATTAAGACTCTTGATATCAAATCCTGCTGCTCTTGGACTACTTTTACTTGGTGTATAAGCATGAGGAACAATTTTGAGAAATTTTAAACTGTGATCTTCTTGTTCATGAAGCATATTTGAAACTGTAAGACAATTAAGTCGAAAAGGACTAGATTAAGTGGCTAATATTTTTTAAATTTGATAACCCCAAGGCAGTGTATCAGTTGACAACACCTGGAAGAGCAAGTGTTTGTTATATGCTATATATATATATATATATGTTAAAATGAGATGGGCCTAGCCTAGCCTAGTTTGGATTCGTTGAAATGTTTTTATTTTTTTTTTGTTTGTAACTTGTTGGTTTTCTATAGGAGAAGATGAGAGAATAAAACACAAGTATGAGCACACACAGATATAAGAAAATATATTAATAAAATTTAAAAATAGTACAAAATGTTACAAAATATTAAAATTTATATTGTTAAAAATAATTCATTCAAGTCATCTGTTTCCATTTCGTTCGTTGGCTTCTCTCTCATTTCCTCGTTGTTCTTTACTGGTAATATACCTTGATGGCATGTGTTTTGCACCATCCATTAATTTGAAAACCTTTTTAGCATCACATGCCAAACATCTTGCATTATACAGATCTGTTTCTCCTTTACATTTGGGACATTTTATTCTTACAATAACTGGCATTTTTAATGATAGTTTTCTCTCTTAGTTGTTGTTGTTGTTGTTGTTTACTTTTTATAGAGTTTTTAAATTATGACAACCTATATCTAAGAGGTCTATAATAGTATTATTGGGAAGAATATGTAGGTCCCTCAGCGATGCAGGGGCTGGACCATCAAAACTTAATATTACAATAATAACCTGTATGAATGAGCTTAGCCCCGTCTGATCAAATCTTGGTGACTACTACTATATATGCCTTAAAAAGAAGAAAATTTGAATAACTATGAATTGTCTAAATTATTGACTTACTTAAATATTTAAAAGTATAAAATATCTATAAAACAATAATAAATAGTCTATATATATGTTAATCAATATTAAGAAATATATTAATATTACGAAATAAGTAAAGTCAAATTTTAAATGAGCTATTTTTATTCGTTTTTTGTTTTATCCTACAAGAAGAACGAAACATTTCCAAAAGTGTTAATAAAATGAATTTTTATTTGTTCAAAACCAGAGAGACAAGGTACAAGAACAACCTGTATGAATGAGCTTAACCTCGTCTAATTTGATAAAATCTTTTTTACAACTACTATATTAGTTATAATCCAAAGAGCTGATAAGAATTTTGTCTGATATGAAATTTACCGTATATCGTTGTCGTAACGTAAAATGTAAACGTAAAAATTGTTTTTCTCAAGTTACTATTAAAGATTTGAATAATAAATAAACTGAAATAACTTGTAAATATAATATTTGTCTAAAAGCACACAAATAAGTTCTTTATTTCCAACAATTTCGATAATTATATAGTAGTTTTACATTGGATAATGCACAATGCCATGGATTAATATTTTTATAAAAATAACACTCTGGAATCATCTTAAATTTACTTAATTTAGGTTCTTGTTGAATGGGAATGTTGTGTATGTAGTCCTCATTTAAGAATTTCTTTAAAATATTCATTTTTTGTATTTCCTTTGACATAAATTCGATATGGAGTTTGATAAATTTTCAATACATTTTGTAAAATGTTCTCGATATCATTTATTTCAACAAATCCATTTTCCCAACATAAACCATGATATTGTTCTGACCAATCAACCAATTTTTGATCTTTAGCAGCAGATATCATAGTTTTGAAAATGGTGGTTTATCCAAAAGAGCAATTATATCCATGAATGTCAATAAACACATTTGATTCAATCATATTGAATGATCTATGGAATGACTGACTAAAACTAATAAAACATACGTATATATTAATATATTGATGTATGTATTTCCTACTTCTTAGACCCTTTAGAAATAGTTTCCCCAGGATATTTTATAAAAATTTGTTATTTTTTAAATTAGTTACTTCAAATATATGAGTTTATTAGATAATTGGTAATTTTCCAAAATTAAATTGTTATGTTGCATTTATACTGATAAACATGTGTAATTAGCATATATTCCTAAAAAATAAACTGCATATCAGATGATTAGTAGAGATTATTTACTTTATTTAATATATAAATACAAGTCTTATGACGAGTCAATTTTGTTGTGTAAAGATTCGTTCTAGTTAGTTTTGAAAGCAAAGTATGATCTTTTTAATATTTGTATCTGAAGAGTATTCATATATAATTAGAGTTGGAACCGACACAAGAAGTATGGGATGAAATTTCGAGGCCTCCCGCGAAAAAGGTTTTTTTGTATGGAAATGATGTAGTCTTAAATAAATCCAAAAATCTTATAAACTTTGTTTTATTTTAGATCCAAATTATTACTAGGTTAAACTTATGAATATATACTAATAATAGATAAATCTTAAAACTAATCTAGTGTGAGAAAGTTTGTACTACAATAGGTAAAAATAAAAAAGATTCTTAGAGGTACAACAACAAACATATAGGTAAATAAAATAATTTATTCAGAATCGGAAGAATCGGAATAGATTAAATTTCTAGTGCATCGATTATAATCGGCAATTTCAACATCTGTTTGAGGTTGTGCACAATATTGTCGAAAGAATTGAGTAACGGGAATTTTATATTTTCCCGAAGAACCAAAATTGTTTGATTTTCTGATAAAACTACTCTTCAGACCTGTAATATTTCTTTCAATTGAAGCATTTACCAAAGGACATATAACTAATTGCGCAATTTTTCGATACTTTTCCAATAAAATATTTTCATCCGAGATAAAAAAAATAATCAGAGGTCCATTATAGGTTGCATCTACGATACCTGTCCGTATAGTTCCTATAGCATTCGTAGAGGATCTTACAACAATTTGTCCATAGAATCCTATAGGAATATTTACCCTTTCAATCAGTTCAATCTTTGTGGCTTTCCCTGCGGGACAAAATGTATCCTGTTTAATACAAAGATCGAAACCTGCATCTGATTTATAGGTTTTCCAACAAGAATTATTCCCAGGAATAATTATATTTGCTGTTTTCGAATTACAGTCATCATCATCGTCGTTGTCATCGAGTATTTGAATTGCCCTTTCTATACGTACATACAAGTCGGAAAAATAAGCTTTATTATACATTTTGGGGTAAGGGGTAAAAATATATATTCGTCGAAAAAGTTGTATTTTGACAATAAGGTAAAAAAATTAATTTGAGCATTTACATATTTTATGGCTGAACTTAAATCTATTTCATTCTCTTGTTTTTGCGTAATTTTCCAAACAATGTCCTTAATATTTGACTTATTAGGGATAATTATTACCGATGGAAATTGTTCAAATATTTCTGTGGGAATTTCCTTTATATTAGCGATGACATTCTTTTCATCAAAATTTTCCAACGAGTCAAATATTAAGGAAAAATACAATTGAGATAGTGGTGAACGTTCAAATAGAGATTTCTCTGTTTCTTTTTGTTGTTGCATTTTATTCATAATTGTTAACGTGTACAGGTTTTGCCTAAAAGACTTTAATGATTCACTACTATTTTGTTGTTTAACAGAATTATAAAGGTGTACATTTGAATATCTCTTGAGAAAATTGATTAGTCCCATATATGTAAGACCATCCAAAAATATATTTTTACAAAGTGGAAATTTTTCCTTGCTTTTTATATATATAGTAGTAGTAGGAGTTTGTTCTGTTGCATCCATATCAATCAATAGATTAGATGATTTCCTTGTTGTAGGCATAGTAGATTCGTTTAAAGATGCTGATGATAACATACTGCAAACAACCATTCGAATTAGATATGATGTGGTTTGTATAAAAAATTTTTCCCGTTAAACTCACCTGATCAATTAAGTACAATGTCAAACAAAAATAAAAAACTATTATGTTGTGAGAGGAAAGCTGATAACTGATGTTTGTATTTACCAATTCAATCTTTTATAACAACAAAATTCCTAAAAAATGTATGAGCGAGAGAGTTCAGCAAAAACAAATAAGATGAAAATGCATTGAATGTCCAATATAAATGGTTTTTATCGTAACGCGTGCTTGTATGCAATAATAAAATTAAAGTGTATTAGCAGTATGTAGTTAAAAAATAACAAAAACTTGTACTGTTGATAACTTTTTTATTAAAAAAATATATAGAAAATTAATACACACAAGTACCACTTAAAATTATATTGATTTAACAACAATTGAACTGTTCTTGTTGATCAATGTAGGGTTTCATTTCAAGTAAAAAGGCAGGACTGATTCCTCGTTGAAATTTTTGAATAAATGTCCAATTAACTTGTTCTCTATGTCGACGGAAAAAATCTTCAGTCAAGTTTTGATGGATACTAATTGCATTCCAATCCAACATTCCGGCAAATTCTGTCATAAATCGTTCGTTTAATTGCTGATATTGGGAGATGAGTTGCCAATTGACTTTATTGATACAAGTTCGTATTAGATCTTCGTCTAAATGTTGTTTTCGTGATATGATATTCCAATTGACAAAATCTTGAAAATAAATGATAAATTTTGATGGTAAATCGGGAAAATTGGATATTTCATTCCACCAAGCTCTTATACAAGCCATTAATTTTTATGTGTGTCAATAGTAAGCAGAGATACTAATAATATGATTGTATTCTTGATGTTTGTTTTTATATACATCTACTCAATTTATCTGTTTCCTTGTCTTGCAGCAGCTCTCTCTCTCCTCTCTTTCAAGTTCTCGTTCTTCTTTGCCAAAGGAAAGCAATTCAGCAGGCACATGTTTTGCTCCTTTTGTCTCTTTGATTCGATCTTTTACCACACATGACAAACATTTTTGATTTCGTATTTCACTTTCCCCTTTACATTGTGGACATTTTACTCTTACAATAACTGGCATTTTTTGTTTGAATGAATAAATGATATGATGTGTATATTAGTTAATGCTCTCTCCAAGTACTTTCTATTATCTCTCCCTACTACTACTATTAGTCGTCGTCATCGTAATTGATAGAATCATGGAAATTAGACTATTTTTCCCATATATATAATTAATTAAGCAATATGTACAATATTTGCGTATTCTGACTCGATCTCGATAGTAACTATTTATAGTTCTTTTAACTTGACATCCACATTTTAAACAGTTAAAATTTACTTTTTCCATTTTTGTTGAAACTATTATTTATATGGTTCAAGCAACAAGAGGTTCTTCTTATTATTCTTTTCGGAAGGAAAACGATCTCTATAAAACAGATGCTAAATAAATTTTTGGCTCATTTTAATAGAAAACATCATCATTCACTCAACTAACATTGTCCAAAAATGTTCTCTACATATCTATTGTTAAACTATTTGTTTACAACTGCTGTTGTTTTGGTTCAAAGTACAAACAACTACGATGATGATGTCATCGTCAATAATTCTTGTAATCAAAATTATGAATATTTATTAGAAGATTATCATTCACTTTATAATACCAGTTTAAACTTGTATCAGGAATGTATTAAATCACTGGACAATTCAAGAATATGAAAATCTGGCTGCGAATTTAACAATGTCGGTAAATTATACGAAACATATTACTCTGCTTAAGGAAAATATCAAATTGGAATCGGATTTGTATTTATTGAGAACAAATCTAACGGAAACATTACAAATTTGTCAAGAAAAAAAGCATATGTAGTAATTGCCGATTTTAAGGAGGAAATAGCAAATTTTAAACGTAGTTTGACCGATCTGACTCGTGAAATCTATCAGTTAGATAACGATTTGTCCAAATGTCAAAAGGATTTAGAACAACAAGTGAAAGATGAAACGAAAATTTTCATAAATCTGAAAGACTGTTTAGAACGAGAAGAAGTACTTTTGGAAACGAAAGACAAATATATTATTCGATTGTCAACATGTAGAAAAAATAATAGAAAACTGCGAGGAGGAGAAAGTTAAAATTTAATAGTTAAACACACAAGTATCGGTCATCAGTATCATAGAGATCTCATTTGTAGAAACAACTTTGTGTTCTACTTTTAAGAAAAAACATGCTTTGGAATTTTACTTATTTATGTAGTAGTTGTTGGAGAGAAAAACATAGTGTTCCATATCCAACTTATCTTCTTTCACCTCGAACTCGAGTAAGGGTTTATTGTTACAAATGTGCCCGTATAACTATGTGGTATCTTCTCGAGGAATAATTTGACATCAGTATCCTAGAAAATATTCATAGAAATAACAACATGAATTTTACTTATTTATGTAGTGGTTGTTGGAAAAAAAGCGAAAAGTATACCATTTCAACCACATATAGCTCAAGTAAATTTAATCATTAGACGTAACAATGCTGTTCGACAACTTCAACCTCGACTCAGACTACGGGATTATTGTTACAAGTGTGAGCGTACTACTATTTGGTATCTTATCGAGAAATAAATAGAAAAAACAATAGTTGTAGAATATTTTTTTTAATATGTAATTAGCTAATATTTAGTACTTGTGTGTTTGTATTTTAAATTATATCCAGTTATAAAATAAACAATATGTTTAAGTAATAACATGTTTTATTATTATTAGAATTTACTAAAACTACATTTAACACACAAATTTCAAATTCAACCTCTATCCAAAAGACATTTTGTACTATATACTCAACATGATTATTATAACAAATAGCATAATTTCTAGCGTTTAAATTGCCTAAACTTTTACATCCTAATTGAAATAAATCTTTAATATCATTAGATATTAAATCACTTAACCAATTTTTTTTTTGGTTTCCTTTCACAAAAACTTGTTCGTTTTTCACTACACCTTGTAGAAAACTTGTAATACTTTCAAATGGTAAATTGTTAAAATTAAATTGATCCCAATCTAATCCAGTATGACGACTATGTGCGTGATTAAATCCCCTATAAATATTTGTATAGAATGGTATTAAAATCAATACAAATTCAACTTTTCATCTAATCATTCCTTAATAATAGTTAGGATATAAGATTTTGTAATATTTATATATATATATATATATATATATATATATATATATATATATATATAGTTGTTTAGATTTTTAGTTTATGTATTTTGTATAAATGTTTTTAAGAAAATAAATATTTCTTTCATATAAAACTTGGTTAAAAATTTTTATTAACCCTTCTTCTGTAAAATTTTAACATTAAAAATCTCTAGAGACCTAACTATTTGATAATACAAACTACTATGAAAAACAAATAAGGGTAATATTGAGGTCAAATCAGTTAAACAAGGAAAATTGAGTCAATTCTGATGATATATGTTGTGTGCTTTGTAAATGTTGTAGTAGTTGAAGAGTATCTGTGACACGATGAAGTTGGCTGTTCTCGATATTCAGGGATTTAACTTTTTATTTGCTGCTGATGATGATGTTAATGAAGAGGTTTATGTGGAAGAATTCCATGCTAAAGAAATTACGATATCAAATGGTTTACAGACAAGTCATTATGTGTTGAAACCGAAAATTGCATTTAACAGCTTATCTCGACTCAATAAAAGAGCTGTTCGTAAAGCTGAAAAGGAACATGGTTACGATATTCTTCCGGCTATGTAAATTACAATCAAGTTGGAGAAATTTTGGATAGAGTACTGGACAATATTGATGTATTGTATGTAAAAGGAAAACATGTGTTTCGATTTATTCAAGACAACATTGTTGCTAGTACTACTCCTACTAATCCCAATTTCAAGATGGTTGATATAGATACTTTGAATGTATGGAACCTGCCGATATTTAAACCGACAAAATCTTCCTGTTTAGATCATAATCTAACCTACAATGCTAAAGTTCAATGTAGTACAACAAATTGTATGGCACTATTGACATGGCTCTCAATATTCATCCCATAATGTCTACGTGGGAAGTCAAATAATAATAAACTTAGATTTAGGAAATTTTTAACCAATGTTAAAATGAATAATTTGTAGAAAAATCGATGATGCTTTTAGTAATAAATTATTTTTATGTCAAACCTGTGTGTTTTATTATTGGTAGACAGAAGAAATCATTTCCTATAAAGGTTTTAATACGACTAAAAAAACCTATAAAAAGCTCTTAAAAACACAAAACCATAGTAGTACTAATAACATATTTTATTCAAATACTAACTATATAAACGTAGTAAGAATATAATGACTTTATTAGATACCAAAAACTAAAAATATAGATAAATACCACTTAAAACATCCAATATTTAAGGATATAAGGACTTTATTAACTATAAAAGTAGTAAGAATATAATGACTTTATTAGAATGTACCAAAACTAAAAATCTACATAAATACCACTTAAAAAACAAAACATCCAATATTTAAGGATATAAGGAATTTATTAGAACAAATATACATATATATATATATATATATATATATATATATATATATATATATATATATATATATATATATATATATATATATATATATATATATATATCACGTAAAACTAAACATTCTGTATATGTAATAAGAATTATCAAGGGTTGCCTCTTTGTTCTCGTTGTTGTTGTTGTTGTAATCGTTGTTGGTATTCTCGTTCACCAATGGGTCGTGGAAATATTGATTGTACATATTTATCTATAAGATCATGTGTACCAGCCTTCCAGATATGATGACATTTTGAATGGATTCTTTGTTGTTGACCCACTGAACGATATAACAGATCGTTATCACGAACACCGCAGGCTATACATCCCCCATTTTGATATAAACCGACTCCACTTAACAATTTACCAGGTGTTAAGTCGACAGCATCACGATTAATCCAAACTCCATTTCTTTTTGTTACTAAATATACTTGGTCTCGTTGTTGTTGTTGTCTTTGACGATCTTCACTCATTGTTTATTTGATTTTATGTGTATCAAATACTGACTACTACTATTACTAACTAAATACAACATATATAACCCTTCTCAAAGAAGAAGAACGTTAGTATATAATATAATGAATTTATTCAATCAAGATAATATAGTACATAATACTTGTAAAAGAATTGATAGTTTTGTCAAGAAATTAGCATGTTGTGAATCAAGGATTCGATTAATATCTTATCGAGAATATTTAACACCTTATATCGATTGCAAACAAGTTACAACAAACAAGTTAGGAACACATTACGTATCATGTGTATGGTCACATCCTGGAGTCCAAGAAGGACCCGATACATGTGAATGTTTCTACGTACGTATGGTATTAAGACGTGTCAATGAAGAATTATCATCGTTGTTGACATCAAACCAATGTGTACAATGTAGTATTCATTGCAATCATAATAATAATAGTAAAAAGTTTATTGATCAATTATCGAAACTATTTGTAAGTCTATTGAGCTGTTTTAAAAAATAAATGTTTTTGGCTAATACATTAAAGAAAAAAAATTTTTTCAATCACCAGATATTGTTATTATTGCAATTTGTTTTAAAAATAAATCAAATATAGCGCTAATTAAATCAGACCAACAAATTTTTCCATTCACAAGATATTTGTTATTATAAACATATCTCTTATCATAATTGAATTAGCAACAACAATAGCAACAACAGCAGTATTTTTATATCTTGAATTTTACAACAAACTGTTTAAATTTATTGTCAAGATATATTAATTAACATATATATATATATATATATATATATATATATATATATATATATATATATATATATATATATATATATATATATATATATATATATACTATTAGGATTTTGTGATTTTTACTCCTATTTTTAAGACATTTTGTACTTTTTGTATCAAACGAAATTCTCATTATCTCTTAAGTCAATAATTTAGACAATTCAGAGTTATATAGTAGTTGTAAAGAAGATTTTATCAGACGGGGCTAAGCTCATTCATACAGGTTGTTCTTATTAAGTTTTTGATAGAGGAACACCTTGTCTCTAGTTTTGAATTCATTTTATTAATATTTTGAAAGTGTTTCGTTCTTCTTGTAGGATAAAACAAAAAATTATTTTGCACATACTTTATTTACCTCAACCCACTGTATACATTTTCAAAGAGTTTTATTCAAACTCAGTTAGGCTAAGCTCATTTAAAATTTTACTTTACTTATTTCCGTAATATTAATATATTTCTTAATGTGGTTATACTTGTGTTTTATTTTACTCTCTCTCGCTAGGCCCATCTCATTTTAACATATATATAGCATATAACAAACACTTGCTTTTCCAGGTGTTTTTTACACCTGCAAACCACAGGTAAAAAGGTGTCAACTAACTCTTTTACCAGGTGGAAACATATTCTTCTCAATAATACTATTATAGACCTCTTAGATATAGGTTGTCATAATTTAAAAACTCTATAAAAATATTGTCATTCTAAGCAAACAACATTAAAAATGCCAGTTATTGTACGTTTTCAAATTAATGGATGGTGCAAAACACATGCCATCAAGGTATATTACCAGTAAAGAACAACGAGGAAATGAGAGAGAAGCCAACGAACGAAATGGAAACAGATGACTTGAATGAATTATTTTAACAATATAAATTTTAATATTTTGTAACATTTTGTACTATTTTAAATTTTATTAATATATTTTCTTATATCTGTGTGTGCTCATACTTGTGTTTTATTCTCTCATCTTCTCCTATAGAAAACCAACAAGTTACAAACAAAAAAAAAAAAAAACATTTCAACGAATCCAAACTAGGCTAGGCTAGGCCCATCTCATTTTAACATATATATATAGCATATAACAAACACTTGCTCTTCCAGGTGTTGTCAACTGATACACTGCCTTGGGGTTATCAAATTTAAAAAATATTAGCCACTTAATCTAGTCCTTTTCGACTTAATTGTCTTACAGTTTCAAATATGCTTCATGAACAAGAAGATCACAGTTTAAAATTTCTCAAAATTGTTCCTCATGCTTATACACCAAGTAAAAGTAGTCCAAGAGCAGCAGGATTTGATATCAAGAGTCTTAATGACATAACTGTCCCAGCTATGGGAAGAGTTAAAATTTCTACAGGTCTAAAGTTTGAATTGCCTAAAAATTGTTATGGTCGTATAGCTCCCAGATCTGGATTGGCTATAAATCACTTCATCGATGTAGGAGGTAAAGATTAAAAATATATTTTCTTTTATTATCTTACACTAAATTTTTTTTTTATTTTCATATAGCTGGTGTAATTGATGAAAACTACAAAGGAGAACTTTTTGTGTTACTTTTCAACCATTCAACCAAAGATTTCCACGTCAAATCTGGAGACCGAATAGCGCAATTAATATGTGAAAAAATTTTCCATCTCCGTCTGGAAGAAGTTACATCTCTAACAGAGACAGAAAGAAATGAAAACGGATTTGGATCTACAGAAAAAAATTGTGTGGTCATATCTTATATATATAATAAATTAATAAGCATTTTTTCAAATTGTGTGTTTTTATTTTTTTTTTAAGTTGCATGCATGCTAGCACTCTCACAAATATTTACTTTCAAATTTTGCATGCTTGTAGCACCCTTCCTCTAAATCATTCTCCAATATATAGGTTAGTATTAATCATGACTTCGATAAGTAATAATAATAATGTTCAAGAAGCTTGTATAAAAATTAATTTTATTACAGAAGAATTACCGACATATTTTGGTGTTTATCCACAAATATTTATTGAAAATTGGCTTGATATTAAAAAAATTCTAGTATCATATATCAACCAAGAACAAGTGACTCTGACCATAAACTATTATGGGGAAGAAAGAGTAGAAACACATTTCGTGTCATGTGTTTGGTCACTTCCAGGGACTCGTGAAGGACCCGATGAATGTATCTGCTATGATGTCCAAGGAAAGGTTGAACATATTAATAGAATTTGTAACATTATAAAAAAGCCTTAATTTATTACATAATAAATAAAAATATTTTTGCTTAATACTTTTTGTTTACATTTACCCTTATCTTCAACAAAGGAAACTAGCATGAATCACACATTTTGTTTACATTTTTTGTACTATTTTAAATTTTATTAATATATTTTTTCTTAAATCTCTGCTCATACTTGTGTTTTATTTTACTCCCAACAAGTTACAAACAAAAAAAAAACATTTCAACGAATCCAAACTAGGCTAGGCTAGGCCCATCTCATTTTAACATATATATATTTTACTATTATTACTATCCAACAAGGCCAAATTAAACTAATTTAGGCTCATTTCATACCAAATTTTCTCCTTTTTAAGGCATATATAGTAGTAGTCACCAAGATTTGATCAGACGGGGCTAAGCTCATTCATACAGGTTATTATTGTAATATTAAGTTTTGATGGTCCAGCCCCTGCATCGCTGAGGGACCTACATATTCTTCCCAATAATACTATTATAGACCTCTTAGATATAGGTTGTCATAATTTAAAAACTCTATAAAAAAGTAAACAACAACAACAACAACAACAACTAAGAGAGAAAACTATCATTAAAAATGCCAGTTATTGTACGAATAAAATGTCCCAAATGTAAAGGAGAAACAGATCTGTATAATGAAAGATGTTTGGCATGTGATGCTAAAAAGGTTTTCAAATTAATGGATGGTGCAAAACACATGCTATCAAGGTATATTACCAGTAAAGAACAACGAGGAAATGAGAGAGAAGCCAACGAACGAAATGGAAACAGATGACTTGAATGAATTATTTTAACAATATAAATTTTAATATTTTGTAACATTTTGTACTATTTTAAATTTTATTAATATATTTTCTAATATCTGTGTGTGCTCATACTTGTGTTTTATTCTCTCATCTTCTCCTATAGAAAACCAACAAGTTACAAACAAAAAAAAAAAACATTTCAACGAATCCAAACTAGGCTAGGCCCATCTCATTTTAACATATATATATATATATATATATATATATATATATATATATATATATATATATATATATATATATATATATGTATATATATATATATATATATATATATATATATATATATATATATATATATATATATATATATATATATATATATATGTATATATATTACTATTATTACAATCCAACAAGGCCAAATTAAACTAATTTAGGCTCATTTCATACATAATATCCACTCTACAGCAGGAACTTGAAAAAATTTTACATTTACATTTAATGTTACGACAACGAAATACGGTAAAAAGTTAGGTTCATTTATTTTACTATGATTACAGGCCAACGAGTTCAAACTATTTCCTCCAAACTCGTTGTTTTAAACTAATTTTAGCTCATTTCATACTTATTTTACTATTTTTGCCAAATATAACCAATTTTACAACACTTCAATGCATTTTACTCAACTCCTTATCAGCTATTTTTGACCTTTCTTATCATATTGTGACCTATCGAGGCACATGTTTACTTGTTTTCAATTCAAGGAAACTAGCATAAATCACACATTTTGTTTACATTTTACCTTATCTTACACATTTTTACCGACTTTTAGGCACCAAACAACTAAATACGAAACATTTTTACCGACTTTACGGCGTCATACAACGAAATAGGGGAACATTTACCAATTTTAACACCTAAAATACATCCAAATAACACCTTTTTGACCACCTTTTAACACCCAAATATTACCTCATGATCCACTTTTACCCCTTATTACCCAAGTTTTAATGAAGCCCTGCTAATCGGCTCTATTGCCAAACACCCCCTATAACGTTACCGTAAACACATTTACCGTTACGATAAACACGATCCCCCAAACCACCCCAATCTCTTGCCAAAAGGACACTGTTTCCACAACCACTGGACCTCTTCTTGCGTCATCATCATCATTGACCACCTCAGCTCACCTTACTTCTTCTTCTTCGCCACGTAATCCAGGTAACAACCTACACAGGTAACCATTAAGGCCCCTCGGGTCAACAACCACTGACCAATTGCCGCGCTATTACGTCACTTCTTCACCAATAACGCCTTTATGACCTACTACCCTTAAACACGATAAGGACCTTTTGACCACCCTCTAGTGCCCTTTTGACCACTTTTTCAACAACCACTGGTCATTCACCACCACTTCTTGCATTTTCACCCTCAAACTAATGCCTCCACCCCCAATCTTTGGTGCGACCGATGGACACTGGCCATCCTCAGTCGCAGTTTCTTTTATGCGGACCGTAAACACCTTTTACAACAACTTCCAGCACTTTTTGCCTCATTTGCACCATTTTAGCTGGATTCTTCACCAAAAATTTTGCTTTTCCACCCGCAAAACCGACAAATTTTTAGGGAAAAAGTTTTAGGGAAATTTATACTTGGCAAAAATCCGTTTTTCCCTAAAATCTAGGGAATTCTCGGTCGCAGTTCATGGGTTACTACACTACTATCCATATGTAACACGTAGGCTGAAATTTTTAAGCTATTTAAAACACATTTTTTTTTGCAAAATTCGACTTTATTCATCAATATAGTATCCTTCAAGAGCGATACAATCAGTCCAACGCTTTTCTAACATTTCTATACCTATATTGTAGAAGAATTTGTTTTGCCTTCAAAATAGGCCTCAGTTTCGGCGATAACTTTTTCATTGGAGCCAAACCTCTTTCCCGCGAGCATTTTTTTGAGGTCTGCGAATAGATAATAGTCGCTGGGGGCCAAATCTGAAGAATACTGTGGATGAGGAAGCAACTCGAACTTCAATTCATGCAATTTTGCTATCGTAACCCTTGACTTGTGACACGGTGCATTGTCTTGATGAAACAGCATATTTTTCTGGTTCATTAGGGGCCGTTTTTTTGCGATTTCTGCCTTTGAACGCACTAATAACCTTATGTAATATTCACTATTGATGCTTTTTCCTCCTCAGCATAGTCGATGAAAATTATTTCATGCACATCCTAAAATACAGAGGTCAAAACCACCCAGCCGACTATTATGTCGTTGGGCGACTTTCACCGCTCCTGTCCGCTCAGCTGACTGCTGATTTGATGCCGATGTGTAGTGGTGGATCCATGTTTCATCTATTGTCACATACCGCATGAAAAAATCCTTTTTATTGTGCTTAAACAGGTCCAAACAGCACTCTGAATCATTAACACATTGTTGTTTTTGATCCACTGTGAGCAAATGCGGTACCCATTTCGAACAGAGCTTTCCCATGCCCAATTGTTCATGCAAAATATAACCATCACGTTCTTTTGATATCTTTACGGTGTCAGCTATTTCACGCAATTTCACTTTACGGTCATCCAAAATAATTTTGTGGATTTTCTGATGTTTTTCGGTGTAACAACCTCATTTGAGCGTCCAGAGCATTCAGCATCATTTGTATCTGTACGATCGCGTTTAAATTCAGCATAGCAGTAAATGATGAGTGATTTTCCAGCCGTAAAGTACCCGTAACACTTATCAAGCCATTGCTTTGCTTGAACGGTATTTTTTCCCATCAAAAACAGTGTTTAATCAACACACGAAATTCGATTTTTTCCATTGTTTTGAAAATATCAAAAGTAGCGTCACTAAAAACCACTGTAACTTGTAAACTAATCTTCGAAATGTCATGAATATTTGACACATATCGTTTGAAGGTTGGTACTTCCTAAAAATCATATGGATTTTTTGAAAAGTGCGACATCTATGGGTCAGACCACACACACACACACACACACACACACACACACACACACACATATATATATATATATATATATATATATATATATATATATATATATATATATATATATATATATATATATATATATATATATATATATATATATATATATATATATATATATATATATATATATATATATATATATATATATATATATATATATATATATATATATATATATATATCTATATATATATATATTATATATATATATATATATATATATATATATATATATATATATATATATATATATATATATATATATATATATATATATATATATATATATATATATATATATATATATATATATATATATATATATATATATATATATATATATATATATATATATACACATATACACTAGTGTGCAAAAAAATCTACTCAAACGATTTTGCTTCATTTAATCCTTGAATTTAAATTTCAAACAGTGGTATTATTTTTGGTATCATTAGAATGTTGATTTTCTACTCTTTCCAACATTACCAAAAACATTTGGATTTCCAAAAAGTTTTACTGATAAAAACGGTTTTACTCAATAGAACCGTTTTTGCTCGCTCAGTAACGGTCTCGATGTCCGCTATTCATCCCTATAAAAATACATGCTACTGCATTTTCCTATCATTCCTTTATCGAAACTTGAACCGTCAACATCATTGCTACACCTGCTTACTAATGGATACCACTCCGTAAGAAACGGCATAAGTCATTGTCCTATTGCAAGAAGGGCATAGCTAACGTGGAGTTGCTGCGCAACTGCACCTCAGCCAGTCAGCTGTCTCCAGAATCTACAGACGTTACTAAGAGACTAGCGCTTTTACACGGAGACCAGTATCAAGAAGAAGAAGGTGCACCTCAGAGTGAGACGACCGCTTCATTGTTAACACAAACAAAAAACTTAAGGAAAAACAAAGATTTTTTACCTTTAGATACATATAAAATATAATAGGATAGAGTTATACATATGAAATGAAAGGTCACTTTAATGACGCAAAATTCATATATTGTTGTTTGTCTCTTCTTTTTCTTTAAAATGGCGTCCACAAATCGTATTTCTAATTTGGAGAGAGAAGCTCTAAAGGCTTTGTATCTCCGTGATCTTCGGCAAAAGTTTTACGTAAAGGTTAGGGTAATAGCTTCACCATATTTTGGGAACCTCATCGACATCAGAATCTTCGGAAAGTCCTTCAATTTCTTGTTCTGAATCTGGATCTTCAACATACAAATTTTCATCTATGTTCAAAAAATCATTAGGTTTTCATTATCAGTCAACTCCAACAAATGCTTATTTTTGAGGATATTTGCAAGTACGTTAAGTGGTAAGTCATCTTCTGGATCAGATGTAACAGCCTCAGTTAACTGGTCTTTACTTTGCATATTTTCATGCTTAAATCCCGCTTTACGGAAGCAATTTTTAACTGTTTCCTTGGTTACTTGTTTCCAAGCAGATTTTGCAAAGTAAACTGCATCCAGTGGCGTAATTTTCTTAATTAACTCAAAAGCTGTACCAGCAGTTTCAGTGGTTACTATCAGGTGTTTTAGTATTAGACTTCGGTAATAAATTTTAAAATTTTTATAATTCCCTGGTCAAGTGGTTGACAAGCTGATGTTAGGGGGCAGAAACAATATTTTTATACTTTTTAAGCGGACAACTTTTGGATGAGATCCTGCATTGTCTAAAAATAACAAAATTTTCTTTTTTCTTTTGTCATTTTCCAATCAAGATCTTGCAACCACTCTGTCATAATTTCTTCTGTCATCCAAGCTTTTTTATTATATTTCCAAGTTCCAGTTAGGAACTTAGGTTATTTATGTTAATATTTTTAAATACTCTGGGTTTAGCTGCCTTACCAATGACTAAGAGTTTTTCTTTTTTTCCCGCCATATTTGCACAATGCAAAATTGTAAACCTCTCTTTGGAATATTTACCACCAACACATTTTTTTTTTTTTAATGTTAGCGTTTTGTTGGGTAAAGCGCTAAAATACAGGCCTATATCATCGGCATTATAGATTTCTCTTGGTGAATATCCCTTAATTAAAGAAGGACATTTTTTCCAGAATGCAGCACTAACAGAAGCTTTTCCTAAAATCGCTTTAAAACTTATGTTGTGGCGGATTCTAAATTTATTAAACTAACCAGAAGAAGTCCTGAATGTAGAATATCCCAGAGACTCGGCTATTTCTTTTGCTTTGCATCATATTAGCGGACCTGAAAAAAACATTAACAAAGTTTTTTGCATTTTTGTCACGACAAACTAACTGTCACTACAAACCAACGCACTAATTCCAAAAAACCTTATTTAAAAAAAAATAATTCATGTGCATACCTGTCAAAGGAATCCCCTTATGGCGAGCTACTATAAATCAGTTATAACACAACTTGTCAATTTTGGTATCATCACCAGTCAAAAAGCTTCTTTTTTCATTCAAATTGCTGTTCGACATCCACTTGTTTAGAAGGATTTTTTTATGTTTGATTATATCAGCCGCTTGTGTTTTCCCGATATTAAAACGCTTGGATAAGTCCCTTACACTTAACTTTTCCTTATTGTGAACTTCAACAATCTCAATTTTTTTGTTTAAGCGTAATAATTTTTGCTATTTGGAGGCATTTCTACAATGAATGTGTCGCCCACTGTGTCTCTTTTTCGCATAGACGTCAGATTAATATTAAATCCCCGCGTGTATCGAAAAGTTGATATCGGTAAAACCTCGGTTTACTCAGTCCCTCAGTGAAGGCAGGCAGCGACGTTGGCTCGCGGCGCGAATGGGAAACGCAACAGCGATACTCGCCACAGAAAAATGAGACAAGGCGTTTATTTTTTATTGTTTTTTGTCCGGTTAAGAGAATATCCGTCCAAGAGGGAATTAACACAATGCCAATTATATGAGGTGTCCGTGTAAGAAGGGTGTCCGCGAAGGGGAATTTCACTGTATATATATATATATATATATATATATATATATATATATATATATATATATATATATATATACATATATATATATATATATATATATATATATATATATATATATATATATATATATATATATATATATATATATATATATATATATATATATATATATATATATATATATATATATATATATATATATATATATATATATATATATATATATATATATATATATATATATATATATATATATGGTGGTGTTTGTCGGAACGGTTGCTGTGTAAGTGTGTGTTATATATTCGTTCCAGGGATTTTGAAGTTGAGGTATCTAAACAATTGTGTTATTCTTTCAATTTTTTTGTAATTTTAGCAGAAATAGGATGTAGATGGAAACGTCCTGTTCTAGTTGTAAATACATATGAAACTCTTATCATTATGAAATATAATAAAAAATAATTATTTGAATATATCATTTAAAATATTGGACTTGTAGTCCTTGCATTACAATTTTTTTTTTATGGTGTGTGGTCGTCAAATTCAATATTGTATAGAACTACATGTTTGCAAGTTATTCATTTAACTTTACCGACTTTTTCTAAAACTGCTGTATAATAACCTTTGTCTCTGGTATTAATAGAAGTAGGAATCATAGTTTCCATTATTGTAAATTTTACAGCAATGTCTAAATGATTTATCTTTCATGAGCAGGTAAATTATATCACGTACGAGAAACGCTTTTAAAAGTAGAATTTCTAAAAAAACTATTTTAAAATAGAGTAGTAGGAAGAAAGGCATTAGTTTATTATAACAAAAATTATAAAAATATGTATCGGGCAACATACACTGTTTTTAGAGTATTTTGAGAGGGCGCACTGTTAAAATGTGTTGTTTTTTAAATATGTATATCTATAAAACTCCGAAGGTTCTATTTGTTGTTACATTCATAAAATATTTTCATTTCGTTTTGAAGGTATGCAGGGGTAGAAAAGTTGCAACACATTCCGTCAACTTGTGTTAATGACTGAAAATCTTAACTTTTTTTCCCGGCGAAGGGTCACATACAGTTTTAAGGACAGTAGTAGCAGAGCACCCCTGCAGCCCTAATGTCCTTAAAACAGACTAGGGTAAACTCACAACTGCTAAACAGCAGGTTCTTCAAGAACCGGAAGGAGGCCCTATGAATGACATAACCCAAAAATGTCATAACGGGATCTAATTCTGAATACACCAGGTCGTTGCTTAAATTAAGCAGAAAAGACCCGAAAATGGTGACAAAAACAAGACACTTAAATGAGTATCCCACGCATATTGGGTTCAAAGGTAGTCGAGATTGCAGCTCTTGGAAGAGGAAATAACCGTTTTTCATCTAATTATGTTTTGTTCGGCAATCACAAAGGTTAGAGAAAATCACGTGCGGTCTTCAATAATTTTGGACCGAAAATGTATTAAAGGAATTTAACCTGTAAGGTTGCTGTCCTTTTTAAATAATAGCCTTTCATCGCCTTGAAACATCTACATGCACGACACGCTCCCATAAGAAGTCATACAAAAACTGTTTGGTTGTCAATTTACTCCCATGGATTTTAGTACTTTGACGAAATTATGTACGAATTTGTTGCGTTTGGCAGTTTTTACGATTTTTTTGTTCTGAAAAGTAAGTGAAAGTAATTTGGAGCATGGCGCACTTAATAAGTTTCTTACTATAGAGGGAAATAGACCAAACGTTATTAATGAAATAATATTCCAGGGATACGGCAATGGCGTCCCATA
Source organism: Pachyrhynchus sulphureomaculatus (assembly GCA_019049505.1). Classification (NCBI taxonomy): domain Eukaryota; kingdom Metazoa; phylum Arthropoda; class Insecta; order Coleoptera; family Curculionidae; genus Pachyrhynchus; species Pachyrhynchus sulphureomaculatus. The sequence goes on along the minus strand of CM032449.1, from coordinate 86,164,622 downwards.
TTTTTGCAAGTAAATTTTAGTCTAAACAGTTCCTATGGACAAAGGCTTACCCAGGATGACTTCAGATTAGGAGGACAGATGATCTAAGAACGGAGGAAGCCATCAAACTTATTAAGGATTTTCTTATGCCAAATCAATGAATGAAGGTCTCAACGCTAGTTGGAGAACCTAGATTATTCAAAGCTACAGTCTACGAGGTTATGCAAGAGTATTTATGAATGAAAAAGTTTCTGCACAATGGATCCCTAAACTCCTGACACTAGAGCAGACAATGGCGAGAAATGAAATTTCCCAAGAACATCTGATTGCTTTAGAGGAAAATTAGAGTTATTTTTCGCGAGTTGTCACAGGCAACGACACTTGAGTGTTCTCCATCTCCAAACAAGGTGACAACTTAGTCGTCTTCTGGAAAGTTAGTGGCGATCGTTTTTGGGCTTGCGGCGGGATTTTGCTTATTGAATATATGGAAAAAGAGTCTACAACTAATGGAGAAGTATACGCAAGGACGATCCAAAAACTGAAACATACCATTAGAAAAAAACGTCGGTATTCATTGAGAACTAAAAGTTTGCGGCAGGGTCCATGCTGCTCGCTCGGTTCAAGCCATTATCGAATGCTAATCATCATATTGCCCTAATTTAGGGCCCTGCAATTTAGTTTTGTTCAAACATCTAAAAAAGACCTCCGGGACTGAAAATTTTCCTTAGTCTTTGATCGTTGCCGTAGCATCGTTTGTTGAGACACAAACAATAGATTTTTTTGAGCTGAATGAAATAACTCAAGAAATCCTGGATTGGATGTATAGGTGTAAACAGATAGTAGTTACGTAGAAAAGTAATTTTATTTTAAGCTTTGTGAATTTTCCTGTATAGCTAGCTAGATACCTTTTAAAAACAACCTCGTATTGTATTTATCTCTATCTTTCTAATTTTTAGTTTTATTAATAAAATTTGCAACTGATTAAACGAACGCAGAAAAAAATACTTTACAGGGCACAGGGGTGGAGGTTTTTGACGTTTCGAGTCTTTTGAAAAGATAAAAATATTCTTATTTTCATTTGCATCTAGCAATTTTCAGTGTACGTCATTATTACTTGTACTTGAAGTTTTGCATTGAGGTATATTTCTTCAGTTTTTATTAATGGTACTTGTCGTTACATTATTATTACCATATAAGTGGATAGTTAACTTTATTGACATTTGTATTTGTCTCGACTGGAGTTTTTAAAAGTCCAAAAAGAATGGGTTAGATCAACTGCTATACAGTAAGATGTATCTGTATGTTTTAGGAAGTATGCGGTATATATATATATATATATATATATATATATATATATATATATATATATATATATATATATATATATATATATATATATATATATATATATATATATATATATATATATATATATATATATATATATATATGTATAAACTCTGTCTCTTTGATCTTTACACCATTCTATTCTTAACATGTTCTTAATTCCATTGCTCACCTTATCTTCTCTTACACCGTCTCCTAGGCTCTTCGAGAACATATTTATACATATGACATCAAGTTTCCACTTATTAAATTAAAACCGATCCTGAAAATCTGTTTGCTGCATCGGCTACTGCCGAATAGTATTGTAAGATGTCCAAAATTAATCTGTCTAATGAAATTAAGTACATAGTTTTAGCTAATATCCTTAAAAGTAACAGCTGAATATTTTCTAAATTTATATTTTAACTAGGGACCCAGCTTCGCACGGGAGTTATTATGTTACTGTTTGTTATAATTTAGTGTAGACAAAGATAGCATGTCTAATTTTTTTTTAAGATAGTTTAAAATATATCTTTATACACCACATTAACTGTCTCTTCCTCGGATGCAGTTCTTGTGAAACATTTTATCCATTAGTGAAAACCGAAATAAAATCCGTTCAGAAGTTACTAAGAAAATCGACAGATAGGCAGACAGATAGACGTGGCAGACTTTATTTTATACTGTGTGTTAATGCTTAATGCCATCCAAGAATGGGGGTAAATTACCCTCATAAAAAATTACGTTTAGCATACCTCTCATTATCTTTTTGGTTAGCCGACCCCTCATTGTCATAATAAGGACACTTTGGTCTAGTGTAGCCTACCCCTAGTCATCATCATCATCATCATCATTATCTTCTCCACAGTAATAACGACTTTTGGCTTACCCTCTTCTATCCTAAGTCAGCTCTCTTCTAACCCCATATAATTCCTTTTTCAACATCTTTTAAACAAATAAAAACACATAAGGACTTTTTGGTTCGACGATCGTCACCGTCTTCTACCTTTTTCTCAACTCTTTGTAGCCAAAACAACCCATATTATGCCTTTTTGACAACCTTTTTTGCAAAAAACACCTCATATTAGGCCTCTTTCTTCAACTTTATATAAAAAAAAACAACCACACTAACTTCATTAACGCATTTTTCACATCTACACATGCACACATTAACCCTCTTCTAATGCCTTTTAACCACCTTTTTATCAAAAAAACAACCACTAATCCTCTCTAATATCTTTTTGACAAACTTCTTATCAAATAAAAACTTCACATCTAACCCATCCCCATTAAACACGAAAAATAACCAAGGCCATTCTAACAATAAACCTCGTCGTAATAAAAGCTTTTTAACCGAGTCTAGCACACCCCTCATTATCATAATAGGGACCTTTTGGTCAACCAACCCCTCATCGCTTTTTTCATTAGCGCCCGTTTGACTTAAAACCAACACCACATACACACCTCGACCACCATGAACATCTTCAGCTAAAAAATACGACTTCACATAGAGTTGACGACACTGTCTCATAACGCCATTTTGACATCTGACCTAACTTCATTACATACTAACAATACCTTAGTAAGCCGACAAATTATTTTTTTCATACAGAGTTGGCAACATTGCTTCATCCCTGCGTATGCACACATACACGGGAGTGACTACAAAAATGGCACAAAAATGCAGATTTGAGGGCCATAAGAAAATACATGGAATTTTGCGGTAGAATATCATAATTTTGGTGGATTTAAATTACCTAGCAATATTACAGGAACCCCTACTTTTAAAATCAGTTTGTGGGCGGCGCGAGTTCAGAAACATCCTTGTAAATTCTAAACTATTCATCCAAATATTACAATTTAAATACAGTTTTTCGTTAAATGCACAATACAACCCATTTAATTTAATAGGAATTGATATTTTCCTACCTAAATTACCCCCTTTAGTTGAAGTATTTTAACACGTCTTTCTAGATAGACAAATACTGTCTCAGACTTTTTTGTAGAACTATTAGTGGCGAACAACATAGCCTTGCATTGTTTTCTCGTATTTTTAACTATTTACGCAGCGTACGCGAAAATATCTCTTCGACGATTGATTTTCTTCCAATTTCATCCGACATTCATCGTCATAGGCCGGTTAATTTAGAAAAAAATATCCACAAATTATACACCTATACCTTCCTGGTGAAACACTCTATGTATTAGCGAAAACCAAAATAAAATCCGTTGGTTTGTTACTGAGAAACGTGCGAAAGTTACTGTGAAACGCGTACAGACAGACCGGGCAGGGGACTTTGTTTTATAATATGTATTGATAACTTATATATAACTACATGTAACCAGCTATTAAAATTTGTGAGTATCCGTGGAACACAGGGCAAGTTTTATGACAAAACGACAGGCGACCATTCAATTTTCTTAGCTGTGATGCCCGAAGTAAGGCAACTTTTTGTATATGACAAAGTTTCATTTTACTCCACTGTTTTCTCCTTGTCCCCACTGCACTCATTGAAATTTTAAATGGGAAGATATTTCATGAATGGCATGGTTTGTCTCGCCTTGGCTATAAAATATTTTTGTATTTCGAAGTGTTAAATTTGTCCCCAAGATTGCTTTACAAAACGGCTTCGCCGGCAGTGATAGAGTGTCTTATTTTTCTTGGAAGTTTAACGTATTTCTGCCTTAAATATCATAATAATTTACAATATTGTCTCAATTCGAGCCACGCCAATAACAAAATTGCTGGATACGTACTTTAGATGCACCTTGATCGACCTATATTAAAAACGTACATGTTTTTCCTTCAGATCAACGAATTATTTAATATTATCACGTAACTATACCTGTAGAGCTCCTTTAGAAAAAACATTTATATATTAATCAAGTAATATATGCTATATAATTGATATCCATAAAAGAATCTTTCAAAGCCTTTTAACAAAAACATAGACCTGTTATTATGACACAATCCACCTGTAAGTTATATGAGTATAGAAGTGATACTAACAGGAACGTAGTAGGCTAGTTGCAGGAATGCCTTCTTCTCCTTCCGACACACAAAGTGCCTCCTCTCAACACATTAAACGCCTCTTCCCACTACACAAAATGCCTCCTCCTTCCAAATTACGATTTGTCTCCTCATCCCTGAAATAGTTTCCATTAACTTCAACATATATTGCAAGTCAAATCCTAGCATAATGAAAAGTAGGTCCCAACACACAAAACGTCTCCTCCTCCCAACACACAATACGCCTCTTCCTCCCAACACACAAAACGCCTCCTCCTCCCAACACACAAAACGCCTCCTTCTCTCAACACACAAAACGCCTCCTCCTCCCAACACACAAAGGGCCTCTTCCTTCCAACACACAAGATGCCTCCACCTCCCAAATTACGATTTGTCTTCTCCTCTCTGAAATAATTTCACCTAACCTGAAACATATTACAAGTTAAATCCCACCTTAATGAAAAGTAGGGAGGGGAGTTAATGATTATATGAAACCTCGCCAAATTGTTATGTGTGCAGTTTTTTTTCAATAACATAAAAATATAATGTCAGAATTTAATCAGTCTATTAGTGATTTGAATCAACAAATTAATAAATGGTATAAAACTTTTTATGAATTAGTTAACGGAACAGTTTTTCAATTATTACAATGATGCAAATTTATATTCAGATGATGCAGAATCTTGTGTTCGTTATTTTGAAATTCTAATCGTATTGAAATTTGTGAAGGAATTAAATAAAAATGGATTTTTTGTAAAAGGTGTAAGCTTGAAAAACTATATTGAAGCACCTATTGTGCTAAAACTTATCAGTGAGGCTGAACAAGAACTTGAAATCTCTCGGCATGCTAAAAGTTACCATCAGTGTAATTGAACAAAAACTTTCAGTGTAAAATTCTTACGATGGAGGAATTAGAGACGGAAATGTATGAACAATTTATTATGTTAGAGGCATGTCCCCGATTCTAGTCATTGGCTGGTAAAAAAACTGAAGCTTAAAATTGGTCATTATATTTTGAATTAAGAAACCACATTTTACTACTCCAAAAAGAGGCACAAGTGTGTAAAGACTTCTTAACAATAAAAGACTTATCAAAAATTATTGGTCGAGATTAAATTATGAGGATTAGATGAAAACATTGTTTTAATTAGAAAATGTTTAAATAAGTAATTTATTTTGTTTTATAAATGTTATATATTATATTATTATATATTAGAAACTAAAACATAGATAAACATATTTAAGGTGTTGTAATAAAATTATAATACATAAAAAAATACATTTAATAAAGCACAGACAGATGGTCACTTTGAGTGATATACCCATTTTGGTGTTAAAGTTGGTTGATCATCTAGCTGAATTACAGGTTTGAATGAATATTTCTTAATATACTCCGCTTTTTCATTTAGTTGTAAGTTGCTTGACAATATCCGTAGAAAATTGTAGAGGTGTCTATCCTAAATTCCAGTTACTGCAGTGATAATTTTTCAGTAACCAAATTTCTGACTGGTGTAATTCTGGAGAAAGCAAATTTAAAGCAAAAGGTTGAATAAAATAATAATGGCTTATCTTTTCGCCATCATAAGCAGTTAATTTTTTAGGAATAAATTTATTTTTTTCACCTACGAATCCTTGTGTATCCATAACAATTATCATATTCATAATAATGTGAATGTTAATTAAGATTTAAATTAGAAAATTTCTTAAATACAAAAAATTTTCTGGAATATTCTATTAAATTTATTAATAAAACATTTTAACCTTTGATGAAACCGTAATGTGTTCACTATACTTTTAGAATTAGGAAATATAATTATCTTTTAATGTCAAAGACATACTAAGAACTGTTTGCTTTTTAAATGTGTATTTAAGAAATATTTTATCCAAGAGTGGCGATTAAATTCAAAATTGTTTTACTATTTTCGTCAAAGGATTGTGGCTATAATTTTTTTATCATGTATCTTGACACAATATGATCTTGTTGATAGGAACAGTTAACATAGACAATAGACAAATTAGTCTTAAAATCTGTAGGATTAAATATGGGTTCTGTTGGTAAATTATAATATACTTGACAGAATTCCGAAAACATTTCATATAATGTAGTATATTTATTTTCTTTGAAATCAAGTTGGAGTTCCTTTTATTGGTCTTTTAGAATTGAACAATATATTTATATTTGTTAGTTCACAGTGATCAAGTTTACTTATACCAGCTTGTAAATTATCACGTTTATTGTGTTGAAATGCATTAATACATGACGTGGAGACTCGAAGTTTTTACAGGTCAGTTGTATCTTGTAGTTGCTAATAATTCTGGATATTGAACTAATTTCCAACTTGAAAAAGTGATAAGTATGTCAGTGTTTTTATCAATAAGCTTAGTACGAGCTAGCTCTTGAGGAATGGCTATAGTAAAATGAGGAACTCTCTAACAAAACTTGGTGATTGTAATTTTCAGTTTCTCATCATCAGTGATGGATACTAGGGCATTATTGTTATCGAAAATTGGTTCTTCTCAATTCAAAATTATTGTATTATAATCTTCATAAAATCCTGAGCACATCTTTAATTGGATATATAAAGAAACATTTCCTTTATCATCTGTCGTAATTTTTTCTCCTGCTTTTGCTTTTAGATATCACCTTGCATTTTCTAACTTTGCTCTTTCATTTTGATTATAAGACATATAACACTTAAGTGTGAAATTTATTCCGGTATCCCGGACAGAATCCATAGTAACATTATTTAAAACATACCGTAATTCTTTAAACAAGAAAGCAGGTGCATTGTTGTATAATATTGTGTTTTTTAATGGAGTATCATTTTCTTTAGTTACTTGTAATTCTAAATAAATCTTACTTTTCCAAGGTAGAAAATATATTCCTGTTTGTTACACATCAATTCTTGGGTCTTGGTTTTGTACGATTAAAAGGATCGAAGAAAATACTTCCTAGCTTAAAACTGATGCATCCAACAGGACATTTTCTTTAATATTTAAATATTCGATTGTTATTTAAATTTAAAACCCAAGCTTATGAGAAATTTTAGATTTCGCGCGCCACCACGCGCACGCACACGCACACACGCGCGCATGCACCTTGGGTCGATTTTTTTTTTTAAGTTACCCCCCTGAAAAATATTTATTTTTTGTGAATAACAGCTGGTCCAAATTTTATTTAATTTGAGCGACATCTATGGCTCGAACCCTAATCTCAAATTCTTTAAATATTGAAGAAAAACTTAGGAGAACCTAAATTCTACTTAATTATGACATAAATATTTTAAAAAATTGTTACAGGCCTAGACTTGAAACTAAAAACTCGTAAAGCTTAACCCAAAAAGATTGAAAATGAAGAACGTACGTTACAGACATTAAGTAATTTTTTACTCGTAAGTTCTTCATTTTCAATCTTTTTAGGTTAAGTTTTACGAGTTTTTAGTTTTAAGTCTAGGTCTGTAACAATTTTTTATAATATTTATATCATAATTAAGTAGAATTTTATATTTTCTTAAGTTTTTCTTCGATATTTAAAGAATAAATCTATTTGTGGTTAGGGTTCGAGCCATAGATGTCGCTAAAATTCAATAAAATTTGAACCAGTTGTTATTCACAAAAAATAAAATTTCAGGAGGCAACCATATATATATATATATATATATATATATATATATATATATATATATATATATATATGTATATATGTATATATGTATATACATATATATATATGTATATATGTATATATGTATATATGTATATATGTATATATGTATATATGTATATATGTATATATGTATATATATATATATATATATATATATATATATATATATATATATATATATATATATGTCTATAATATATATAAAATGCAACGTCTCTCTCTCTGTCTGTCTGTCCGTTAGTGCGCTTATCACTGGGGAACTACTTATCCGATTTGCATACTTTTTTTTTAAACATACGTATGTTCTCTGGCGAGGTTATAGGCTATATTTTATTACGATAGGTAGCATAAGGAATGAGCAGTGACGAGAATAGTGAATGAAGTCGGAAAAAAGTTTGCCGCTAGCGCGTTCCCTTGCAATACACAGCCTAATCCATTAAATGTAGAACAATATTATGTAGCAGAGAATATCTATAATATATATAATGCAATGTCTCTCTGTCTGTCTGTCTGTCCATTAGTGCGTTTATCACGCGGGAACCACTTATCCGATTTACGTGTCTTTTTTTTAAATTCATACATATATTCTTTGGCCAGGTTATATAATAATGATAACAATCTATATCTATAATATATACAAAATGCAACGTCTCTCTGTTCGTTAGTGCGCTTGTCCCTGGAGAACCACTTATCTGATTTACGTGATTTTTTAAATTCATACATATGTTCTCTAATTATTAGTAATATTTTATTACATCTATAATATATATAAAATGCAACGTCTCTCTGCCTGTCTGTCTGTCTGTCCATTAGTGCGCTTATCACTGGAAAACCACTTATCCGATTTACGTTTTTTTTTTTAAACATGCTAAACCATTAAATATGGAACAATATCATGTAGCAAAGAATATCTATAATATATATAAAATGCAACGTTTCTCTGTCTGTCTGTCTGACCGTTAGTGCGTTACATGCTTTTTTTTTAAACATATATATGTTCTCTGGCCAGGTTATAGGATATATTTTATTGCGTTAGGTAACATACATATGTTCTATATAAATCGATATAAGCCTAGATAATGGGAGGTAAGGTGAGGTGAGATATTCTCTAAAAGTTTTTCTTCTCGTTCTAAACAGTTTCTAAAGTTTGCAAATATTTTTGTTTTTTCTGTCAATTACTGCAAGCCCATTATTATATAATTTAATATAATTAGTGAGGGATGCAGTGTATTCTTTATACCAGGGGTCGGCAACCTGAGGCCCGCGGGCCGCATGCGGCTCTTTGAAACTTTTTCGCGGCCCGCCAAAGCACCAATATAATTTTAGGAAAAATCAACAAACTTAGAGCGTGAGCGTACCGAAATGTGGCCGGTGACAAAAATGCGCGCTAACAGAAGCTTAGTGGGAAACCTATTTTACTGCGCTAGTTTAATCCCCACTCCCCAGCGAATACGACGGCTCGCTTAGCAAGTGTAGCATTCTTTCATTTCGCCAGTTTGCTACTGTATGTTCATATGTGCAAATTGCACATAAACACGTTCATATTGACAACCGTATGACGTTTCACTACAATAGGTAATGAGAAATACATGTTATTTTTAATTTATTGGTAAAATAATTCATATTTTATCGTAGGAAAAACGAATAAAATACCAAAGAAAAGAAAAATTAATGAGGAAAACCGCGAATTTAATGAAAAGTGGACTTTTGATTATTTCTTTATTAATAATTACAATAAAGCACTATGCTTAATTTGCAAACAATCTATAAGCGTATTCAAAGAATTTAATTTGCGTCAACACTACGACACGAAACACAAGTGTGAATATGATAAATTTGAATCTCAATTCAGACAAAATAAAATTGATTTTTTACAAAAATCATTAGAAGCACAACAAAACGTTTTTAAAAAATGTAAAGAACAAAGTTCAGCATTGGTCAAAACGTCCTTACATATTTCGAAATTAATTGCTGAACATAACAAACCATTTACGGATGGAGAGTTCATTAAAAATTGTATTTTAGCTGCTGTTAACGAAATTTGTCCGGAAAAAATTAAAAAATTTGAAGATATTAGTTTGTCTGCACGTACAGTAGTTCGACGTATTGAAAATATATCAACTAATATGTTTAATAAATTAAAAGAAAATTCTTCACAATTTGAGTATTTTTCACTAGCACTTGATGAAAGCAACGATATAACTAGCACCCGCTCAATTGTTGATTTTTATCCGTGGAATTGATAACCAATTTTGTGTAACAGAAGAACTTGCTGCATTAAAAAGCCTCCATGGGAATACAAGAGGTGAAGATATATTTTTGCAACTACTATTAGATGTTTTCAATATGTACGATCTCAAGTGGGAAAAATTTAAAAATGTGACAACTGACGGTGCAAAGAACATGACGGGTCACAATACTGGTTTGGTAGGCATGATTAATAAAAAATTGAAAGAATTAAATATTACACAGCCTCCTCTACAACTTCATTGTATTATCCATCAACATGCACTTTGCGCAAAAGATGTAAATTTGAAAAATGTTATGAATATTGTAATAAAGTCCATCAATTATATTCGCAAAAACGGTATGAACCATCGAATATTCCGGAATTTCTTAAATGAAATTGACGCAGAATATGAAGATATTTATTTTTTCTGAAGTAAGATGGCTCAGCCGTGGGAAAGTTTTAAAAAGATTTTTCGAGTTGATAGACGAGAATGAAATGTTTTTGACAGAAAAAGGAAATAATATACCAGAATTATCGAATTTTAAATGGATAAGCGAGTTAGCTTTTCTTGTGGACATTACAACTTACCTCAATAAATTAAAATATAACACTACAAGGCAAAGGAAAGTTAATCAACGAGCTATTTACAGAAATCAAAAGTTTCCAGCTTAAAATAAAATTGTTTATTTCTCAACTTGAAAAGAATAATTATTGTCATTTTCCTACTTTGCAATCGTTTTTAATCAAAAACGACAAACAGTGTCCTTCGAATATTTTTATTGAGTCACTAAAAGTACTGATGAAAATTTTCGTCATCGGTTTCAAGATTTTTATGCAAAAGAAATGGACATATTAATATTTGAAAATCCTTTAAAATTTGATATTGTAAAAGCACCAGACAATTTACAAGTAGAGTTAATTGATTTGCAATCTAACAATGTATATAAAAATAATTTTGAAGAAATTAATTTAATTGCATTTTATTCAAATCTACCAGAAAATAAATTTCCCAATTTAAGAAATTTTGCAAAATCAATGATTTGTATTTTTTTCAAGTACCTATTTATGCGAACAAACATTTTCAAGAATGAATTTCATAAAATCAAAATATAGAACGAGGTTGACGGATGAAAATTTACAAAACTTGTTGAGGATCTCAGTATCCCAAACACAACCGGACCTAAATGAATTATCAAACAATATTCAAGAACAAAAAGCGCACTGAATTTTAATGAATGAATAAAATGAAAGATAAACTATTTTCCTTAATATTTTATATTTACATATTTATACATATGTAATTGGAATTTTATTTTCTTTTTTTTTTTCCCTTTTAAGAATTGTAAAATTTTTGTTCTCTGACATTATTGTTATTATAGCATGTCAATAAAAAATAAATTTTTTCTATATTTATTTTTAGTAATATTTATACTCGTATATGATTATAAAAGCACTATTTAAGTTACATTTGAATGTGCGGCCCGCATAAAAAATTTTATTTTGAAAATGGCCCGCCGTCCGAAAAAGGTTGCCGACCCCTGCTTTATACAAATGTGGGCTTGTATTATGTACTGAGTTAGTCTTCTAACAGGTATTATTAATTTTCTTTATCTACATCACATGTTTTATATTGATTTTACTAAGAACTGTAGGAAGAAGAAAATAGGTTAGAAACCGATATGTATAGAACATTTTCTAGGTGTACTGTACAGAATATGCTAGTTGTTAAACTGATAAAATTTCATTTGTTTCTTATTTTTATTTAACGGGTTTAGGTAGATAGGTAGGTAGCCGCCCACCCACCAAATCTACTAGTTTCTTAAATAGACTTAAGCCACTGTTTAAATTCACAGTTGGACTGTCATAAAAGCAGAATATTTTTCTAAAACCATTATCACAGGTTTTTCGTATGGTAGGTCTATATCTCCCTTACATTTGGGGTACTTCGAACTCGTTGGTAGTAGTATGTTTAATGTAATAAAGTATATTTGGAGAAAGGGAAACTTAAATATGAAAAATAATCAATCACTTCTTGATAAATAATTCGTATATCAATTATACAATAATGAAATACTTTCTTTAGAACAATTCTTATCATAAAAATAATGATATTACAATGAAAATTGCAATTACTTTGATATTTTTTCAAGGTAGGACAATCTGGACACAATTTTAAATTCAAATCTAAACGAAAAAATATTTCCTAAGAATTACATAACCAAGAAGTGAAGTAACAGACCCCTAATCGAATTGAAAATCCGGAAAATTCTCTACAAATTCTTACATTGACGACCAGTTTAGAGGTTATTTAAGAAAACTTCATATTTATATATATATATATATATATATATATATATATATATATATATATATATATATATATATATATATATACTAGGTGTACAAGTATGAAATGCGGGTTTCAGACAACAGATGGTGCACCAATACAGTTTGTGCTATGAAGATTTGACACTGCGCCATTTTGTTGTGTCATCAACAAGTGTCAGATGCGCACGAGTGATAAATTGGAAAAGTGTGTGCATAGTGTTGTGTTGTTGGGTTCAATATGTCGAAATTTATACCGAACAAAAAGCATTCGCGGACAGCATTAATTTTTTGTTTTCATTTGAAGAAAACTGCTGTTGAATTATACCGATTACTTCGAGAAGCTTATGGTGAACATGCTCCATCGTAAGATACGTGTGAACGATGGTTTCGGCGTTTTAAAAGTGGTGACTTCGATGTTGCAGACAAGGAACGTGGAAAACCGCCAAAAAAATACGAAAATGTGGAATTGCAAGCATTCTTGGACGAAGATGACTCGCAAACACAAAAATAACTCGCCGAGTAATTGGGCGTTAGTCAACAAGCTGTTTCCAATCGGCTACGAGAGATGGGAAAGATTCAGAAGACCGGTAGATGGGTACCACATGAGTTGAACGACAGGCAAATGGAAAAGCGCAAAAACACGTGTGACATTTTGCTCGCTCGGTACAAAAGGAAGTCGTTTTTGCATAGTATAGTTACAGGGGATGAAAAGTGGATTTATTTTGAGAATCCCAAGCGCAAAAAATCATGGGTAGACCCAGGCGCACCATCCATATCGACCGCAAGACCGAATCGCTTTGGCAGAAAGACGATGCTGTGTGTTTGGTGGGACCAGAGGGGCGTGGTTTATTATGATCTGTTAAAACCTGGGCAAATGGTTAATACTAAACGTTACCAACAACAATTGACCGATTTGAACCGTTCGCTGCTTGAAAAAAGGCCAGAATACCGAAAGAGGCAACACAAAGTGATTTTTCTTCATGACAGTGCTCCATCACATACGGCAAAACCAGTTCGCGACACGTTGGAAGCACTCAGCTGGGAAGTTCTACCCCACGCGGCTTACTCACCAGACTTGGCTCCTTCCAATTACCACTTGTTTGCATCGATGGGTCACGCACTTGCTGAGCAGCGCTTTGGTTCGTACGAAGATGTGAAAAAATGACTCGATGAGTGGTTCGCAGCAAAAAGGAAAGATTTTTACTGGCGTGGTATTCACAAATTGCCCGAAAGATGGGAAAAATGTATAACAAGCAATGGAGCATACTTTGAATAAAGCACTTTTTATCATTCTTCCGAATTTAACATGTTTCTTTTTAGAAAAAAAAAATCCGCATTTCATACTTGTACACCTGGTATATATATATATATATATATATATATATATATATATATATATATATATATATATATATATACATATATATATATATATATATATATATATATATATATATATATATATATATATATATATATATATATATATATATAGATATATATATGTACAGTGCCATTTATAAAGTTTTCACCATATGGGAGTTTTTGAAAATTTAACTTCGAAATGTGTTAGTGCATGTTTTATGTTTAGGATTACACCCAAATAAGGTCATGGCAGCACAAGCCTTGCCTGTCAAATTTGACATTTAAAATTTAAAACTGGGAAAAACGGATTTTTTGAAAAAATATCGTAAAAAAGTTATATTGAAATTGTATTTTAGTTTGACGTCTATATGGCAATTCTCAAAAAAAAAAAATTGGCAAAATCCACTTTTTTCAGTTGTGACCCTCGAAAATGAGAATCGAAAGTTTTTTCTTAGAAATTATATTATATACTTTTTTAGTGGTTAATGTTTTACTAAATGTTACGAAAAAAAATTAATTAGGCCGTAAAATTAGGCTGAAAATTTATTTTTGTTTAAAAAGTTATAATTTAACAATGCAATATTGGTGCAAAGCTGGTTAATATTTATGACACGTCAATTTTTAAGGATTACTATTATAAAAACTTAATGTTATTTACTAAATAAAAAACATTTTTAAGTTTCTACGCTTCTTCCTTCCTTTTCAATGCACATAATAGTTCTGTTATAAATTTCTTGGCGAACATTCGCCGGTTTGATTTCATTTACAGACTGGAGGATAGTTTCTTCTAAGTATGCGATATTTTCAAAAAGTCTCTGAGAATAAACTAAATTTTTGAAATACCCCCCACAAAAAAAGTCACAGGTCGTAAGATCGGGTGACCGCGGCGGCCAAGGTACCTCATAGGAAAACCTATCAATTCACTTCCCAGAAAAGTTTTCGTCCAGCCAATTTCTAATTTCCAAGGTTCTGTGACTAGGTGCTCCATCTTGTTGGAAGTACTTTTTCATTCTTTCCTCTAAACTAACATCTTCCAGTTCATTGGAAAGTTCGTTGTTTAGAAACTGTAAGTACCTCGCGGCTGTAAGATTTTCTCTAAAATAAAACGGGCCAATAATGCTGTTGCATCAGACGTTAGTTTTAAAGGAATATTAATCTCCATTTACAATTTTGCGACGAGACAACACCATTAGAATCAAAAGTACATTCATCGCTGAACAAAATGTACTTTGTAAATGACGGGTCTTCTTCAGTTTTACTTTGCAGACAGAAAGAAAAATACATGCGCCTATCATAATCTTGTTCTTTGGACTTGTGGACAAACTTTGGTTTATAAGGTTTAAACCTATTTTTCTTAAGCACTCATTGAACTGAATTATAAGATAAACCTACTTTGTGCGATATTTTGGCAATTGAAATTCTAAGCGTTTCAATCACACATAACTGCAAACTCATTAGTATCTCAATGTTCATCTTGACGTTTAAAATTATTCCACACATCAAGTATTTTTAAACTTGGTAAGAATTCTTCCTACTGTTGTATGCGTTATAACTTTTTCCGGATGTCGTTGGTTAAAAATGATGGCAACTGTTCTTGGAGTCTTGTAGTTATCACGATCAAAACTATTTTTATTTTATTTTGCTTAGTCAATTTATTTGGCATTTTTATTAAAGGAGAAAATTTAGAAAACTGTAATTGAAAACTATTATTATTGCATTAATAGTACTGAACAAATTAATGTCAGTTTGATGTTTTACGTGACAAAGGAACAAAACACGAAATCCATGGCAACTGCGACAAAGATACATAAAAGCCTATCATATTATAATTTTGTTTGACTTAATAGCAAAACATGAATGTATATTCTTTCCATCAATATTATATTGCAAAACGTTGTAACAATTTTTAAAAATCTTGTTTTAGACCCTTTGAAAATATGTTAAGAAACATTTAGAATAAACTATCCCCAAAACCTTGTATATGAAATTAAGAAAGAGCTTCTTGCGAATGTACGCCATATAATTTATAAAAGAACTATTTTGTCCATTGAAGAAGAAATTACGAAATTTAAAAAACTACAAATTTGCTCAAATTTATTACTTAACATTAATATTTATTATATTAGCCCTTAGAAGTTGAGCTGTCATAAAAATTATGCAGCTTTGCTCCAAGATTACATTGTTAAACTACGACTTTTTGACCGAACTCGTTTTTCAGCCTAATTTTAAGGCCTATTTATTTTTTTTAACATTTAGGGAAACATCAACTAATAAATAAGTAACTAAGATAATTTATGTGGAAAAACACTTGATTGTCATTTTAGGGGAAAATAATTTAAAAAAGTCAATTTCATCAAATCTTTTCGAACATTGGTACATAAATGTAAAACTGCAATATAATCATTTTTTCTTTATAATTTTTTTCGATATTTTCAATAAAAAAATACGATTTTTTTTCACATTTTGAAATTTAAATGTCAAATTTGACAGCAAGGCATGTGACTTCATGACCTAATTTGGCTGTAATCCTAAACATAAAACATGCACTAACATATTTCGAAGTTAAATTTTCAAAAACTCTTATAATACGGTGCAACTTTATGAATGACATATATATATATATATATATATATATATATATATATATATATATATATATATATATATATATATATATATATATACATATATATATATATATATATATATATATATATATATATATATATATATATATATATATAAACTTGATTGGTTTTTTTTGGGTACTTAGGTTCTTTTGGAAAACACAAACTAGTTTATTTGACGTTTCGCCTTATTTTTTTTAGGCATTTTCAAAAATTCTTTATTTTTTAATATTCATTCTAAAATTAGAAAACATAAGGTTAAAATCTTTTAAGTCAAATTACACTTTTAAAAACATATAGCATTTTTACGCACACTCGGACATTTAAAATATTACACCATAACAAAAATATAAAACAATTTACTAACGTGTATATACCCTGAAAGGCAACTATTTGTGTGTTTGTGAATTTCAAATTCTATATTTCTTTCAGCATATCGTGTCTCGTACTTTTTTACTGATTTTTTTAAAATTTTATTATCTATAATGGGTGTCTTAACGAAAAAACTATTATCGATGTTAAGTATATATACCATTTTGTATTATTAAGAGGATATGCATGCCAGCATGTTTATTTTTTAATTAAATTTGTGTAGATATGACTGATTCCTTTTATGTCAGTCCTATCATTCACAGTGTTTTCATCTTTTTTTATTTCAATCATCTCTTTGATTTGTAGTTTGGCATAATTCCGCTCTTTGCAGAGGACCTTGGTTTCATTGAATTTAAAGTCATGTTTTTCTTCTGCTTCATGTTTACTGAGGGCAGTGGAAGCATTTCTAGTACATTTTGTGTCCATTCAGTCTGTTTTTTAGTAACTGAGAAGTCATGCCAATATATTTCTTCGGACAATTCGCACACGGTATTGCATACACAACATTACATTCATTCATTGTGGGGATATGGCTTTTTAAGTTTGTAAATAATGAACTTAGTTTATTTTGAGTTTTATGGCAAACTATAATGTTATATTTTTTCAAGACCCATTTCAGCTTCTCAGAAAGTTCTTTTGTATAAGGAAGTGGTAAAAATTTATCACAGTTTTGTTTACTATTTTTGGTGTTGTTTTTTGAGTTATTATAAAACTTGTATATTCTCTTTTTTATTGTTCGATTGATGTCATTCTCTTTAAAATTGTTTTGTATTAAGACAGTTTTTACTTTTTTTAGCGCGTCTGGTCTTGGTTCAGGGGAAGTCAATTTTATTGCTCGGTCTGTTAGGCCCACTATAACGCTGATTTTCTGGGACATTGCATGACTAGAGTGAAAATTCAAATATCTCCCTGACCAAGAAGGTTTTGTGTACCACTCTGTAAGGATTTTATCTTGCTTTCTGATAAGAGTCAGGTCTAGAAAATTTATTTTACCATCCTTTTCAATTTCTGATGTAAATTGTATTTTTTTGTGGAAGCTATTAAATTTGTATAGAATTTCGGTAATTTTATCATTTTGGGCTGCTAATAAACAATCATCTACGAATCTCTTGAAAAACAATATGTTACCTTTTATTTTTTTAATGACTTGTTCTTCCAGGTATTCCATTACTAGTTGAGCAATGACTGATGAAATGGGGGAACCCATGGCACAACCGTCGATTTGTTTATAAAATCTATTTTTAAATTGAAAATAGTTGGTGTTCAATGTGAGATCTATGGCGTCCAGAAAATTTCTTTTTGAAATTGTTGTGTGTTCTTGTAGTAGATCCCATTTTTCATTAATAACGGTTTTAACTAGTTCATTTGGAATGTTCGTGTATAAAGATGTTACATCAAACGATAAAAGTTTATAATTCGATGGGATATTCTCACTGTGTCGATGAAAGTTTTAAAGTCGAAAGAATCTTTAATAAAATGTTCATTTTTACCGGATATGTTGGATAGACAGTTGGCTAAGTATTTAGATAAATTGTATAATGGCGATTGTATACATGAAACAATGGGTCTTAATGGGGTACCTTGTTTGTGTAGTTTGGGTAAGCCATAAATTTTAGGTGTCACAGCATTGTTTATTATTAGATTTTTAGTTTTTTCTTTCGTCTAGTTCTTTTTTATTCAGTAATGTCTTTATTAAAGCGTTATTTTTCTTCTGATATACATTTGTTGGGTCACTATTTATTTTTTTATAAGTATCTGTATCATTTAATATATTTTCCATTTTTTCATCGTATTCTGTTTTGTTCATTATAATGGTTTTATTTGTCTTATCAGGTTTAAGAACTATAATTTGGGGATTGTCTTTGATAAATTGTTTGGTACGACGTAAGTGTTTTTTAATATTTTGTTGTAATTGGTTGACTTGTATATTTTTGTGTCTTATTTTGGTTTTATGATTTGTAATTAAGTTAGTTATTTCGGCTCTAATGCCATCTTTTTCGTCCGTTGGTTTGTCATGTATTGCAGACTTAATGGACGCAATATACTCGGTTACAGGTACACTTTTTTCATTTGTGATGTCAACAGCAAAATTTGGACCAAACGACAAAACCTTCGATATTTCGTTAGGGATGGGCGTGTCGGATATATTTTCTATCCAATTTGTTGTTATTTCATTGGAAGTGGAAACATCATTTTTTTTTATTATTAAATTTTCAAGTTTTTTTATTTGTTTTAATTTTATTTTGTTATGAAGTGACTGATATTTTTTATGCTCTAAGTCGAAAAATTTAGTTTTGACTCTACTAGGTAAATAGTTGCTCACATATTCCTCCTTTTGATCTATTAATTTACTTAACTCAACAATGTTCCTCGTTGTTTGTTTCAAAGACAAATTTAGGATAATTTTTTGCGTTTTATTAATTATATTATTTAGTTGTCTTTCAAAGTACGTACCTGTAAAATCCAAATGAGACAAATTAAGATTCAAAAAAGTTGGCACGACTCCCATATGCTTGCATCTTAGTAAAAAAAATCTTCGATTCTTTTGTGTGGCAAGTTTGGTGTTAATTTTCGAAATATCCTTCAAAATCTCTACCATCTGTTGACCATACGAACCATCAAAATACGTTTGATGTAACATCTTTATACACGAACATTCCAAATGAACTAGTTAAAACCGTTATTAATGAAAAATGGGATCTACTACAAGAACACACAACAATTTCAAAAAGAAATTTTCTGGACGCCATAGATCTCACATTGAACACCAACTATTTTCAATTTAAAAATAGATTTTATAAACAAATCGACGGTTGTGCCATGGGTTCCCCCATTTCATCAGTCATTGCTCAACTAGTAATGGAATACCTGGAAGAACAAGTCATTAAAAAAATAAAAGGTAACATATTGTTTTTCAAGAGATTCGTAGATGATTGTTTATTAGCAGCCCAAAATGATAAAATTACCGAAATTCTATACAAATTTAATAGCTTCCACAAAAAAAATACAATTTACATCAGAAATTGAAAAGGATGGTAAAATAAATTTTCTAGACCTGACTCTTATCAGAAAGCAAGATAAAATCCTTACAGTGTGGTACACAAAACCTTCTTGGTCAGGGAGATATTTGAATTTTCACTCTAGTCATGCAATGTCCCAGAAAATCAGCGTTATAGTGGGCCTAACAGACCGAGCAATAAAATTGACTTCCCCTGAACTAAGACCAGACGCGCTAAAAAAAGTAAAACCTGTCTTAATACAAAACAATTTCAAAGAGAATAACATCAATCGAACAATAAAAAAGAGAATATACAAGTTTTATAATAACTCAAAAAACAACACCAAAATAGTAAACAAAACTGTGATAAATTTTTACCACTTCCTTATACAAAAGAACTTTCTGAGAAGCTGAAATGGGTCTTGAAAACATATAACATTATAGTTTGCCATAAAACTCAAAATAAACTAAGTTCATTATTTACAAACTTAAAAAGCCATATCCCCACAATGAATGAATCTAATGTTGTGTATGCAATACCGTGTGCGAATTGTCCGAAGAAATATATTGGCATGACGTCTCAGTTACTAAAAAACAGACTGAATGGACACAAATATACTAGAAATGCTTCCACTGCCCTCAGTAAACATGAAGCAGAAGAAAAACATGACTTTAAATTCAATGAAACCAAGGTCCTCTGCAAAGAGCGGAATTATGCCAAACTACAAATCAAAGAGATGATTGAAATAAAAAAAGATGAAAACACTGTGAATGATAGGACTGACATAAAAGGAATCAGTCAATAAAATTTTAAAAAAAATCAGTAAAAAAGTACGAGACACGATATGCTGAAAGAAATATAGAATTTGAAATTCACAAACACACAAATAGTTGCCTTTCAGGGTATATACACGTTAGTAAATTGTTTTATATTTTTGTTATGGTGTAATATTTTAAATGTCCGAGTGTGTGTAAAAATGCTATATGTTTTTAAAAGTGTAATTTGACTTAAAAGATTTTAACCTTATGTTTTCTAATTTTAGAATGAATATTAAAAAAATAAAGAATTTTTGAAAATGCCTAAAAAAAATAAGGCGAAACGTCAAATAAACTAGTTTGTGTTTTCCAAAAGAACCTAAGTACCCAAGAAAAACCAATCAAGTTTATGTAAACAAAAGGTTCAACAAAAAAAATATTATATATATATATATATATATATATATATATATATATATATATATATATATATATATATATATATATATATATATATATATATATATATATATATATATATATATATATATATATATATATATATATATATATATATATATATATATATATATATATATATATATATATATATATATATATATATATATATATATATATATATATATATATATATACACAGTCGACACTGTTTATAGTGAAACTCTATATAGTGAAAAACTCTTTATAGTGCAATTTTTTCAAGACCTAGAATATTTTAATGAAATTTCATGTAAAAAGCCCTGCATATAGTGAATCTGTAAAATGGTAACACCCTATATAATAAAATTTTTACCGGAATTTTATGTATAAATTTTTATGCATTTATTGAGATCTTGGCCATTTCGGGTTTCCCATTTTTATCTGACATTAGCACGAATTCCATTTTTATGACGCATTCTTTTGGAAAGGTTCTTAACGCGTTTATAACGCCTAATGGTTGGCAATAAATCAGGTAGATTTCTGTGAGAAACCCGGGAATAACCCATTTTATAGAAACCCGGGGAAAAACCCATTTTATAGTCGAGGCCTAGTAATTCGCAAATTCAGGTTCAGTTTCTGTTTAAGAATCAAGTAAGATGTCCAAGCGAGTGTGTTTAAGTTTAGCTGAGAAAATTAAAGTTTTGGAGGAAGTTGATAAAGGCTGCAAAAAAATTGATGTTGCTGCAAAATTTGGTGTTTCTCCAAGTTGCGTCTCTCTGATAATAAAAAGTCGCGACAGTATCATCAAGAAACCTAGTGTTCCAAGCAGTCGAAAACGAGTACGGGTGAGTACTTACGAGGATGTAAATGAAGCAGTTTTACGATGGTTTCAAGTGGCCCTTACGCATCAAAACGTACCGATATCGGAAAATTTAATAAAGCAAAAGGCTCTACAATTTGCTAAAGAATTTAACTGCGTTAATTTTCAAGCTAGTGAAGGGTGGTTGAGTGCTTGGAAGACTCGCAATTCAATTGTTTTCAAGACGGTGTCTGGCGAGAGTGCAAGCGTTAGTCAGGAGGACTGTGACATTTGGACTGAAACTGTTTTAAAAAGTGCATTGAAAAAGTACGAGCCAAAAAACGTTTTCAATTGTGATGAAACCGGTTTGTTTTTTTAAATGTTTGCCAAATAAAACTTTTGCTTTTAAAAGTGATAAATGTTAAAACAAGTAAAGAAAGGGTGACACTTATGGTTGAAGCAAACATGGATGGCTGAGAAAAACTGAAATTACTGCTCATAGGTAAAAGCAAAAATCCCCGTTGTTTAAAAGGTGTTAAATCTCTGGAGTTAGATTACGCCAATAATAAAAAGGCATGGATGACTTCTGAGATTTTCGAAAGATGGCTCAAAGAACTGGATACGAAAATGAAAAGCCAAAAGCGAAAGATTGTGATATTTATAGACAATTGTCCTGCACATCCAGTTACTGTAAGTAATAAATTAAGGAATATTGAATTGATCTTTTTTCCACCAAACATGACCTCCAAATTGCAACCTATGGACCAGGGTTTTATAAAAAACATAAAACATCATCACCGAAACAGAATTGTTCACAAAATTGTTAATGCGATTGATAACAATCTTCCAGTCCAAAAATTGATTACCCTTAAAGAGTGTATAACCGAAGTCGCTAAAGTATGGAGTGAAAATGTTTCTCAGAAAATTATCAAAAACTGCTTTTCTAAAGAAGGTTTTACTGAAAAAACTCACGAGTGGGAAGAAGAAGACGAAATGGTTCTCTCTACCTTAAAAAGGCAATGGGGTATTCTACAAAAAACTGCTACCGTCGACGCAGATTTTTTACTTGAAGATTTCTTAGAAATCGACAATGATGTTGGCACGACAGATCTCCCAACTGACCAAGACATAATTGACGATATAAAAAGTATAGAAGATCATGAAGAAGAAACTGAAACCGGGGAATGTCCTGCTAAATTTAGTGAAAATGAAATAAGAAATGCATTTGACATTGTGCGAACTACTCTCAGGGGCCAGGAAAGTGTACCTGATCAAATCTTTATGCATTTGAATAAATGCGAGAATTTTGTTGAGCAACAATTATTTTTCAAAAGTAATGTTCAAAAGAAAATAACTGATTATTTTTTCTAGTACGTATGTACGGAGTATGTACATATGTATTAACAGATTTTGTATTATTCTTTTTATTTCGTATGTAGTACATACATACATAAAGTCCGTATGTTACATCTTTACACGTGCGTCATAGTTTTCAAGCAATATCCCAGACGACTATTATATTTTTTGTCTCTTTTTACCAATACCTACGATTTATTGGTGAAAAGAGACAAATAATATAATAGTCCTCTGTTATATGGCCTGAAAACTATGACGCACGGGTAAAGATATAACGTACGGACTTTATGTATGTATTTAGCCCTGTACATGCTATGTACTATTTAAACTTTCAAATGTTTAATAAAATCTTTTCTAATAATTCAATTTTGCAATTTTTTTGTTACTTGTACCTTATAAAATACAAGTAAATGATTACCAATATAAAATACATACATAGCAATATATACGGATTTTTTCTTTATATAGTGAAAAACTTTCTATAGTGAAATGACCATTTACAAGTCGAAATAAGAAACATATATCAGCAACTTTCCTTCGTCTTGAAAGTGATTGCAGCTGAAGTCTTCGTAGCTGGTCCCCATAGGCAGTGATGTTCCACTTAAATTTGCATGAGACATATCTAGCATACTTCCTCTGTACCCTTTCAACACCCTCAATATGCACAGCATACGATGGCGACCACACATATGACAGATACTCCAAAGAAGATCTCACCAAGGCCTTGTACAAAATATTCACGCTATCTACGGTCCGGAAATCCCTAGTATTCCTACAGACGAAGCCAAGGAGTTTAATACATTTGTTAGTAATAAGGTCATAATGAATATGAAAATCAAGCTTAGTGTCCAAATAAATACCCAAGTCACACAATGAGGAGACTCTTTCGAGAAGACAATTATTAATACTGTTATCATACAAAAGCGGAACTTTCACTCGAAAGAACGACATAATCTTACATTTTTGAATATTTAGTTTCATTTTGTTTCTCCTGCACCACTCACTCACCTTATCCAAGTGTCCCTGCAGTCTCATAGCATCGTCAACAGAATGAATTGCCGTAGACAATTTCAAGTCATCTGCAAAAATACAAGGGCCTTGAAAATAGAATCGCCTTTCGTAGGTCGTTAATAAATATATTAAACAGCAACGGGCCCAGGTGGCTACCCTGCGGCACACCCGATGCAACAGACACCTCACTCGACACAAAGCCCTTTACTTTAACAAACTGTTTTCTGTATGTAAGGTAGCAGGTCAACCAATTCAGTAGTGCTCCACAAAACCCATAACCTCTTAACTTCCCTATCAGGATATGGTGGTTGACTGTGTCGAAGGCCTTGCTGAAATCCGTAGAACCACGTCAACCTGACCACCCCGCCTCCATTACATCAATAGTACTTTGAACCAACAAGATTAGGTTTGTAGCCGTCGATCTGTCACCAACGAAACCGTGCTGTTCCGGAACCAAAAAAGGTTTTATGAATGGTTTTAATTTGTCGCAAACAATTTTTTTCGAATACTTTTGGAATAGAACTTAGAATGGAAATAGGTCGATAATTTTTAGCGTCTGATTTGTCGCCGGACTTAAATACTGGAGTAATGAAGCTATATTTCCATTGGTCAGGAAAAACACCGCTCTCTAGGGACATTTTAAAAAGCATATGGAGCGGTTTGGCCAAAGCATAGACACAGTCAACTAAAAATCTGGGAGATATACCATCAGGACCCGTTCCCTTATTTATGTCAAGTTTAGACACATAGTCAAACACCTCCCCCAGGGAGATCTCAACAGAGGAGAATGATCCACCACTATCCCCACCATCCTCAAGCCCAGGCTCACCACCGTCAGTATCCGACCTATAAACACCCTGAAAATGAGACTTAAAAATTTTACACAATAGTCTGTCCATCCGTCCCTGTTAGCTCGTCTAGATTTATTAAGGTAGGGGTGGACTTGCCCCCCTTTTTACTGTTAATGAAATTCCAAAATTGTTTGGTGTTATGCTTTAAATTTGTCTCAATATTTTTAACATACTGCAAGTAGCAGTTGCTTTTTAAGATATTGGATTGGGTTCTTAACTCCGAAAACTTCTGATAAGTTTCCCACCGACGGGTTTTTTTGTATTCTTTGTGACACAGCTTCTTTTTTAAGATAAGATCTTTAAGTTCATCAGAAAACCACTTCGGGAACTTCGGATTTTTGGAACGAACCACAGGGACATACAGACTAATACCAGCATACAAAACTTCATCGAAGGCAGACTTTGCAGTATTTACATCCGCAATACCACCCAAGACATATTCGCAGTCCACTGAGTAATAATAATTATTTAACATTACGCACGCTTAAAGTCATAGAAACTGAAATCATAGTGTAAACGCTCAGGATAGTCATTAAGCAGCACATCAACCACAAGGGAAGGATGGTGCCGGTCGCAGGGCAGCAGACTCTCCAGTGCCACCCGAACAGATGTTCTACTGTCTCGTGTTACCACCAGATCTAATTTCACACCATTCGCATTACTAATTTCGTTCACTTGGAATAACTGATTATAAGAGAAACAGTCACTAAGTAGCCTCACAACGTCCCCACCATGGCCAATGGCTGAACTTCCAAAACTGTCACTAGTTCATTCTACATGAGGCAAGTTATAGTCACCTAGGACACATACATTATCGCTGGTATACTCTTGAATGATCTCCTCTATCGCACAGCAGTGAGCCTGAACAGCATCCACTTTAATGGGTGGCGGCAAGTACACAGCACCCACCACAAGTTTCTCCGTACCACATCGAATTAACACAAACAAGTGTTCCACACTATGGTAGTTATTTGGCACTATACAAGACTGATAACAGTTTCGTACTGCAATAAGCACCTCACCTCCTTTTTTTGTCACTAGTCAGGTTTGACCGATCTTTTCGATACAATACATAAACAGAGATACCAATCTCAGCATCACAGATATCATCACTAAGCCAAGTCTCTATATATATATATATATATATATATATATATATATATATATATATATATATATATATATATATATATATATATATATATATATATATATATATATATAATTTATATATATATATATATATATATATATATATATATATATATATATATATATATATATATATATATATATATATATATATATATATATATATATATATATATATATATATATATATATATATATATATATATATATATATATATATATATATATATATATATATATAAATATATAAATATATATAATATATAAATTTATTTATATATATATATATATATATATATATATATATATATATATATATATATATAATAAATTAGATGAACTTATAGGCCAATTTACCATTCACTGAAATTCCAATCCAATTCCAAAATAAAACAGAAAAAAACTAAAAAACTTCGGTAATACTTATACTCTACCCCCAAGAAGTATTTATATTTTACAAACTTAAGTAATGAATACCGAATACTTCCCTACCAAAAAATAGGACATGTGGAAATACCAAAATGTTTGGTAAAGGTAGAAAATAAGTTCGCTTTAAAATTCACCCAAATCCCAGAAAGATTTCAATAAAACTTCAATTTCTTAATATTCTTGATACCGAATCGATATCTAAACGAAATTAATTTTATCGATGATACATCAGAACAAGAAAATTGGATGCATAATTCAAATGTCGACAGCTAACTTAACAAAACCTCGATCTTAACAATCGCAATAGAGTGGAAAAAAACCAAATACGAAAACTTTACTACGAATTTAGAAATATTTTTCACTGTGAAAATATACTCCTAACCTTTATGCCATTAAAGATGACGTAAAGTTAACTGACGAAACTCCAATTTATACGAAAAGTTATATGATCATCACAACGAAGTGAAAATAATTGAAAATGTTAACGCAAAATATTATAGGAGATTCTAATTCACGTTGGTCATTTCCTATTTAGATTGTACTTAAGAAATTAGGTAAATCAGGTAAACAAAAATAGAGAATGTGTATAAATTATCGCCGTATAAATTCAAAAACTATTGATAACAAATTTCTCTTACCAAATATAACCGAAATTTTTGAGAAATTGGGGAAAGCTCAATACTGTACAACATTAGACTTTGTCAACGGATTTTGCCAAATACAAATGACCGAAGAAGACATTCCAAAAACCGATTTTAGAATGGATTAAGGATATTATGAATTTTTCAGAATACATTTTGGGCTAAAAAATGCATCAGCTACCTTCCAAAGAGTAATGAATAATATTTTACGAGGATTGCAAAACGAAACATGCCTTGTATATCTTGGTGACATCATAATATATAGAAGTTCAAAACTTAGGACATATTGTAAGAAAAGAAGGTGTTAAACTAAACCCAGATAAGATATCTGAAATAAAAAACTTCCTTCTTCCAAAAACTAATAAAGAAATTAAATCATTTTTTGGATAGGTTATTATAGGCGATTTATAAAAGATTCCGCTAAAATTACGAAAGCTTTAACTCGAGGTTTAGAAAAGGATTCTAGGATAGAACATACCAACGATTTTATAAATGCTTTTAAATATTGTAAACAAATGCATCAATCTTACAATACTCTGATTTTGTAAAAAACCTTTTTTATTAACAAGAGATGCGAGTAATTTTGTTATAGATGCAGAATTATTTTAAGGGGCAATTCCCAATGACAAACCGATAGCTTACGCATCTCAAACTCTTCACGTATCGGAAATCAGATATTCGCCATTCGAAAAAGAATTATTACCCATAGTATGGACCTGTAAATATTTTCGTCATTATTTGGCGGAAATTCTACATATACATTGACCATAGACCATTAGTATTCAATTTTAAAAAAAGCTCAATTCTAAACTTATAAGATGGCGACTACGATTAGAAGAATTTAATTACCAAATTATTTACAAAAAAGTCGCACAAAAATCCTTTCGAATACAATTAAACGTCTATGGGATTGAATCGCTAGCAAATAATCCAGGTGACTCAAACCAAAACATAGTCAAAAACCTAAGGCTCGCTGAAAATCAGTTCCAAGATAACACCAGAGAAATTGCCGAGTTACAGTCGGCGTAAAAATAAATATTATTTCCGACATACAACTGCATCCGCCGAGGACTTATGATTCAACAAATTATAGTAATCAAACAGCTGATGAAAATAATGGCATAAACATTTTAGAATGAAGATATAAAATAAAATTAATTACCTGAGTCTCTTTATACTCTATTCTTTATAATGTTATGTTATATCCTATATAATATTATATCGTTACTGTTGTCTGAACTATAAAAAATAGTTTCTTGTGTGTAAATTTGATCTTTCTCTAACCTACCTCTAACAATTTCAACAGAAATAGAATTATTATTATTGTTTGATGAGCAAGTCAATTTTGTTTTTGTGTCAATTTTATTGTGTCACTCACTATCTCTTTAAAAATTTTTAAATGCTCATTACTTTCATTTAAAATATTAGATTTTTTACTCAATACATATTTTGAAAACATTATTTTTGAATAATTGACTGGAAAAATAATGATTATTCATGAGTATTCGAGAAAACAGAAGACGCTTATTTCAAACAGAAGAACTGACATGGGCACATAACGAGCAGCACAATAACAAAGTATTGAATGAATTTGAAGTAGGTTTTATGCATTGGTACCGATAGTAAATACCAGTTGTACAGGTAAAGTACTTGATCAGAAGTAACCGAAGAGGTTCGATCTAGGGCCCCCCGGGAGGGAGGGAGGTCATGTGGCCCTATCTTAGGTTAGGTCTGAGTCATGTTAAAGAGCTCGGGCATCTTCTGAATCTGAAAGTGTAGACCGATTGACAAGCTGTTTGAATAGTGTAACGCCAGTTTCTGATAAAGATGGTGAACCGCTAACGTCTGATGAGAAAGAGGAACTAAATTGGAATGGGAAAGATGAAGATGAGAACTAGATTGGATTGATAAAGATGGCTGTGAAGATGATGAGCTGTCATCATCATCTTGTCCATTTTGGGTTAATTACACAAATACAGATTGGTCTAACGAAAAGCCGATGTTGCCATACTTCACAGTTTCTCTTCCGACACTCAAAGATTCCTGGCTTAAATGGAATTCCGAAGAAGAAAATGAAAAACAGTCTACGCCCTTCAACTTAACATCTGATGAATTATAAAAATATATTTTTTTCTTAGTAATTATAAAATAAATAATAAAAATTAAACTATTTTTTTTATAATGAATATTAAAACTATTTTTGTTTTGTTTAATCTACTAGGCTATAGGAGAACGAGGACGAAAGTCCCATAAGAAAAACATATGGTTGAATAATAGATAAGGCTAGGACAGTTCTGTCCCAAAACTTCTGTAAGAAACGTATGAACCCAAAATCCTGCATTTTTTGGCGCCATTTTAGGGCCTATATGATAGGGAATGTTTTCAGGGGGTGAAGAGGAATAGTTATAAAAATAAATATTTATTAAATTATATTTTTTTTCCAACAGTTACACAATAATTCAACATTTGTTAATGCACAATGCCATGGATGAATATTTTTATGAAAATAATATTTTGGAATCTTAAGCCAATTTGGGCTTCAATTTAATTGGAATATTATTCATGTATTATTAATATAATAATAAAAAAAGGTTAAAAAGAGGATGGACTTTTATAAAAATAGCTTAAAATATTAGAAATGTTAGGCATCTCCTCTAACTTTCTCCCCTTATGCCTAAAATGTGTCCATTTGAAACTAAAATGAGGGAAAAATGTTCATAACATATCTGAAACTATAGAGTAGTTAACTACACCATTCCCTTTCTCGAAGCGATATTACCCAAAAACTATAGATGGACTTTTTTTCCTGCGTCATCAAGGGAAGTAAAAAGGCCAATCAGAAACAATAGGTATTCTACATATCTATGTATCCTACATATGCTAATACCACACTATAGTTTTGACACCGACACATCTTTGTGTAGCAATACTGAATTTGAGAATTTCGTACGATTTTCCTCTTCTTGTAAATACTGCAAAGGGATGGTTTCAAATTATTCTTAAGTAAAAAGGTACTATATGAAATAAAAGGTTGATTTGTGCAACGATAGAAAATCAAAGCTTTAAAGTACTGACGGGAAGAGTATTGACCAATATTTTTTAAGTAATTTTTTACTTTGTTTGCATTAATAATTATAAATTACCATTGGTCTCTTAAATTACTTAGAAAGATTAATTTGATCAACGACAACCACTCAAACGGATATGAGGCATAAAAATCTCTAACTAGCTACATCACCTAGCAGCCTCTCATTAAATTATTCAGGTAGTTGTTAGCCAATGAATAAAAAAAACAGAATGATGATTAATAGAAAGTGAGTGGCCTAACAAATAACAATAAATAATTAATAAACTCTGTCGACTAAAATGGGTTGCAAATTTATTATGTAATTGTGTACATTTACAAGACAGCTAAAAAAGAATTGTGCTAAGATATATTTATTCATTACTAATAATTATCTAGAGGTTGAATGACATAGCCAAATTGGGCTAAGGAAGCTCGTGCTTTCGTCCGTCCATATGGACTGAAAAAATTGTTCTTCTTTTTCAATAGGTAAGATCTTTTTTGTCTAAGTGTAAAAGAGTTTTTTTTTGTGAAGCTTTCCACCTCCTTCATTAAATTTTTTATTAATTCTAGTCAAGAGCGAGATTTTTTTAAAAGCTGCCTTTTCATCAAGTATTACATTATGGTGTAGAGAAAAATTCAAATATTACAAATTCGATTTCTTGAGGGGCGGGGGTGTTAAGGAGACTATTAAGTTTTTAAAGTTCTATTGTGGAGGAGGTTGTATTTTATTGGAAAGTTCTTCTTCCGGTTACCGATTTTCTTTATTGTAGAAATCCTTTTTGAATCCGTCTGCCCCACCCCATCGATGTAAAAAAGGTGCCACCCCTATAAGCACTCCGCCCTTATTATTTTCTTTTTCCCCTTTATAAGGTGTCCTTAGATCGATTTTCCCCCCTAGAACCTTGCTATACATTAATTATACTTAGGTTAAATAGGTTCTGCGGTATTGGCATCTCAAATGTGGCGTTCTTTTTTTTGCAAATTGACGGGTTTAAATTGTGTATGAACGACTTGCATGTTTCCGTTTTAATTTTTCATTCTCTGTCCAGAAATGTTAAATTATGGCTGTATTGGAATTATGACTTTTCTACCGTTAGTAACCTAAAGTCAAAAAAATATTTTTTCCTATTTAACTAGCTGTTGAACTAGAGAATGAAAAGGTATGATAGTAATGGGCAAGTCGCTTTACTACAGAATGCACCAATTTTCGGATATCAATACAATAGGATATGAGACATGCTGATAATTTTATGTAAAATTTAAATTTAAATGTCTAATATATTTTTTAATTGAAAAAATGGATGAGTATGTAACCCGTCAAAAAATCAATTTCATAAGTCAACTACTTTTTAGTTATCCAGTACTTACTAATTGTACTTCATAATTCTATAATATTTACAGAGTCTTCAAAAAAGTTGACAACAAATGAAAAACTTTTTTATTAATAATTTTCCAGAATTCTAGTTTGATGGTTCACTAAGCGAAATTGTTGTTGACTTGAAAAAAATCATAAACGTACAAAAAATTAAAATATATATTTAGACAAATTAAAAAATGTTTGAAATTTTTCGGAGAACAGAATTAGAGGCTACAATCAAAGCAAAAAAGTAACTTTGTTTTACTACTGCCACTACTACAAAGAATTGCATATTGAAGAAGTTATCGATATAATATGAAATTTTTATAATAAAGTTGTATTTTCCAATAAACACCCTGTATTTTATAACTACTTCCTGCCTTAATAGTGCATTTTTCAAAACGAGATAACGCTTCTTTAAATGGAGTTTATTAATCCTGTGTATTTAGGCCATTAACTAATTTTCCGGCAATATTCCGGCGCAGGACACAGCCGTTGCTATAGAAGCAACAGGACACTATCCAGAGAATCCGGAGAGATCTGAGATGCGAGCCAGATATCAGTTAACAACGTACCTTGCAGCTGAGAAGTAGTGCTTAAAAGGTTGTTTGCGAAATTTAGAGTTGAAAGCATTGTTAAGGTAAGTTTGGTAACTCTTAAATTCGTTATTTTTTGTATGAAGTTGTGGTTATACAAAATTACTATTTATACCTGCAGTATTTACTTTATTTTGTTATATTTATAAAAGTTTATCCGTGTTTTTTCTACTAAATTACAATTATAATAATGTCATATAAATATTTTGTGCCGTTATTATTTTCGACAATAATATTTATGCATTATGCGCACACCTATAAAAATTGCCGCGAAGATTTAAATTCTTATAATATCCGAACCTCGGATCAATGTCTAGAGAGAAAAATGAGACCTTACTAAAGAAAAACAGTATTTATGAAAAACCAATATTTCTTGACAATACACGAAAAAAAAAATTGAAACTGTAAGGGCAAAAATAGTTGTTTTCTACGATCGCTATATAAAATAAACATATTTCATTGTTATCTTAAATATGATATGATTATGAAAACTGAGTGAGTGTAATGCCAGCAATCGTAGATAAAATATTATTTGCAACATTTGCATTACCTATTTTTTACTCCATGAATTACAATACTCGCCTTTTGCTCGTGCGTGTACTCATTTTACTCGTTAAACAAAGTACTACTTAATGTAACATGTAGGCTGAAAAGTTTTTGGTCTCGCTAATTAAAACACATTTTTTTTCAAAAGTGATACAATCAGTCCAATGCTTTTCTAACATTTCTATACCTTCTTGTAAAAGGATTTGGCTTTGTCTTCAAACTAAGCCTCAGTTTTGCCGATAACTTCTTCAATGGAGCTAAATCTCTTTCCGCGAGCATTTTTTTTGAGGTCTGCGAATAGTCACTGGGAGCCAAATTTGGAGAATACGGTGGATGAGGAAGCAATTTAAACTTCAGTTCATGCAATTTTGCCATCGTAACCATTGACTTGTGACACGGTGCATTGTCTTGTTGAAAGAGCACCTTTTTTCTTGTTCATTTGGGGCCGTTTCTTTGCGATTTCTCCCTTCAAACGCACCAATAACTTTATATAATATTCGCTATTGATGGTTTTTTTTCCCTTCTCAGCATAATCGATGAAAATTATTCCATGCACATCCCAAAATATAGACGCCGAAATCTTCCCAGACGACTGTTGTGTCTTTGGTCGCTTCGGGCGGCTTACACCGGCTGCTGTCCACTCAGCTGATTGCCGATTTGATTTTAGTGTGTAGTAGTGGGTCCATGTTTCATCCATTGTCACATATCGCATGAAAAAATCCTTTTTATTGGGCTTAAACAGGTCCAAACAGCGCTCAGAATCATCAATACTTTCTTGTTTTTGGTCCACTGTGAGCAAACGCGGTACCCATTTCGAACGGAGTTTTCTCATGCCCAAATGTTTATGCAAAGTATGACCAACATGTTCTTTGGATATCCTTAGGGTATCGATTATCTCACGCAATTTCACTTTACGGTCATCCAAAACATTTTGTGGATTTTTTTGATATTTTCCTCATTTGGAAGTCCAGAGCGTCCAGCATCATTTATGTCTGTACGACCGCGTTTAAATTCAGCATACCAGTAAATGATGAGTGATTTTCCAGAGGCAGAGTTCCTGTACCACTTATCAAGCCATTGCTTGGCTTGTACGGTATTATTTCCCATCAAAAAACAGTGTTTAATCAACACACGAATTTCGATTTTTTCCATTGTTTTGAAAATATCAAAAGTAGCGCCACTAGAACCACTGTAACTTGTAAACTAATCGTCGAAATGTCATGAAATTTTGACACGTATCGTTTGAAGGTTGGTACTTCCTAAAAACCATATGGCCTTTTTGAAAAGGGCGACATCTATGTGTCAAACCAAAAACTTTTCAGCCTACGTGTTACTCTGATGACATAAATGACTTGTTTTCTATAACTGTTAAAAATATATGTTATTTTGATATTGATATTAATTTTTGAAGTAGATATTTTAATCAGTACTATTCACAACCATGGTTTAGTTCTAAAAGTATGTGTAAGATTTAGTTCACCCATCAGAAAATTATTTTTTATGCACATAATTTAGAAAGGTTACAAAAAATTTGTATATAACTCTTGTTTAAACCGTTTAGAAAACTCGATCACAGTTGTCATATATATTTATAGGATTTACCGCATGGGACACACATACCAAATTATAAAATAATAATATTGGACCCCAAACTTAATTTTTAATTTTGTTTTTAAAATTGATAAATCAATATTTAATTTATATCGCCCCCTCTGCACGAAATTTTTGTTTTTATACCACTAATTTTCAGTATTATTTTATTAAACTGACATTCTATCTGAAATGTGTAGACAAGAAATATAATTAAGTGTTTGAATTTGAATTCACTTTAAACTTCAATTTTATGATCTCTAGGGGGAGAGGCGAACTGAAAATGTTAACTATTTTCGCAAATTTTAGAAAGTCTTTTTACACGCGAATGGTTATGTTTGATCCACTGTCATTATTCTATAGTTTACTGTGCTTACAATGCGTCAGATTTGAAATACAACATTCTAGATTTTTTGGATTGGGCTCTGTTCGATAGGTTTTTAATCTCGGCCTACATCTCAAAAAATAAACTTCATTTTGTTAAACACTCATTTCACGCACTAATTTAATAAAAAAAATTATAGTAACTTTTTAATAAACACCACAAGAATACTTTCAGAAAGTTGAATCAGTATACTCAATGTGAAAAATACTCTATACTTATATATTAAATTATATATTCGATTGTCGCTTTCAAGTATGGAGGTGGTAATAAAATTATATATTGAAGATTTTGCTTAGGATTTTTATCCAGGTGACGTATTATTTATTATTTCGAAGATGGTAATTTGAGCAGCCATGATCCTTGGGATTAGATCAAGATTAGTGTAGTGTTTCGACGTTTGGCCTACGACTGCTTAAAGTTCCTTCAAGGATCTTCTAAATTAAAACTTCTTAGAAGCAGCGTTTTTTTTTTATTCTGAAAGGGTTAAAGATTTCAAAATACCCCTGTAAGAGACAGTTTCTTTTCTTGGAATCTTGTAAAAGTAGAAGACTCTTTACTTTATTAAGGAATTGTCTTTTGGTGATCTCACATTTCCTAATTGTGTTGAAAATTATGCGAATATTAATTTTTTAAATTAATTTGACTATATTGTCTATAGCATTGTGTACAGCCAGACTACACCATATACTGGTGGATACTTATTACTATTTTGTTTTTGAGCTGGAATTTTAAAACGATCAAAAGTGATGCGAAGTGGTGATAGTCAGATGGCGCCAGGTCGGGAGAGTACGGCGGGTGCGGAAGGATGTCCCATGGTGTCTTTCACTGGTTTTGCTGTGTGAGATGGCGCATTGTCGTGTAACAAAATCACTTTGTCATGTCTTCTGGCCCATTCCGGTCGTCTTTCGATTAATGCGTGATTTAAATTAATCATTTGTTGGTGATAGTGTTGTGCATTAACGGTTTCGCCAGGTTTCAAGACTTCATAATACACAATACTTCTCTGGTCCCACCGGACACAAAGCATGGTCTTCTTGCCGAAGCGATTTGGCCTTGGTATTGAAGGACCAGCTCCGCCAGGTGACAGCCACGATTTTCCCCGCTTCGGGTTTTCAAAATAAATCCATTTTTCGTCACTCGTCACAATTCGGTGCTGAACTGATTTTCTTTCGTGGCGTTGAAGCAGTATTTCACAAGTGACTTTACGATTTTCCATTTGCCGTTTATTCAAATCGTGTGGGACCCATTTACCGAGCTTATTGATCTTCCCCACTGTTCGTAAACGTCTGCTGATTGTTTCTTGTGACACATTTAATGCTTTTGCCAATTGCTGTTGTGTTTGAGTTGGGTCATCATCCAGTAACGCCTGCAATTCCTCGTCTTCGTACTTTTGTGGTCTACCAGAGTGCGCATTGTCTTTCACATTGAAATCACCACGTTTAAATTGTCGAAACAATGTCTCACATGTTCTAATCGATGGAGCGTGTTCATCATATGTTTCTAGCAGCAAACGATGGCTTTCCGCAGCATTCTATGATCGTCAGTGCAATATGCAGTTCTCCCAAACGATAACACCTAAATGCAGGTGCACTTTAATATAAGTTTAAACTGCTCTTATCTGCAAATAAGATTTAAAATGCGAAATTGTTTGGTATTAATTATGATTTTGAATTAGTTTTTAATCACAATTAATTTTTTCATCCTTATCAGTGCTTTTTCGACATTTTTATAATAAAGATAAAAATATTTTTACGTTAACTAGGACGATAACAATGTTTGTATTTATTTACGATCTTTATAACAATATTTCAGAAATGTAATTATTTGCAAAAGTAAACATTTATTAAGCTTAAAATATTGCTTTCGAAGTTACTATAATATTTGTTAATAACATAATATCGATAACTATCATAATAACACTTTAATGTATGTTTAATTTTGTGTATATTTATACCTATACAAAATACATATGAAAAGTACTACATACAGTAAAAATTTGTTAAGATTGTGAACATTCCCAGAACATAAATATTTTTAAGAAAAAGTCCAAAATCTTTTTAATCCATATTATAGTTTTCAGTCATGTTGAGAGGACAAACTTATTTTGCAAAAATTTCCCCATTAATTAATAATATTGATGAGTCTCAAGATGTGTTACAAGATTTGTTAATAGTTTTCTCACAAACAATATATTTTGAATATAATTAAAATAAATAAATTTTAAAAGAGTACAAAAGAAAATAAAAACTACTAATAGCTATCCTTGTTCCTTAGGCATATTTTCTTCATAAAATGTCGGATATGTCCTTTTGGGAGTGATTTTTTAACTTTATTAAATATTTGCCAGTGCGGGACCAACCTAACGAAAAAGATGAAAGTTAAATCTGCTACAATAGGATCCTGCAATTGTATAAGCTAACCAACAGAAGAAAATTTCGACAAAAATACTTTTAAAGAATATAATTTTTCTAATAAATATTAACAGTAATGTGGATTTTTGTTGAAAGGAATTATCCAAAAAGCACCACTTAGCAGTAACTACCTTCCTACTCTAAATATATATATTTTATTTTCTTCTTTAGTGCTACAAATACAGTAGATCATCAGTATTCTAAGGTTTACAACAGAAAGCAACCCAAAAAAATCGAAATTCGTGTGTTGATTAAACACTGTTTTTTGATGGGAAAAATACCGTACAAGCAAAGCAATGGCTTGATAAGTGGTACAGGAACTCTGCCTTTGGAAAATCACTCATCATTTACTGGTATGCTGAATTTAAACGCGGTCGTATAAACACAAATGATGCTGAACGCTCTGGACGCCCAAATGTACCATACTTTGCATAAACATTTGGGCATGAGAAAGCTCCGTTCGAAATGGGTACCGCGTTTGCTCATAGTGGACCAAAAATAACAATGTATTGATGATTCTGAGCGCTGTTTGGACCTGTTTAAGCCCAATAAAAAGGATTTTTTCATGCGATATGTGGACAATGGATGAAACATGGATCCACTACTAGACACCAAAGTCAAATCGGCAATCAGCTTAGTGGACAGCAGCCGGTGTAAGCCGCCCGAAGCGACCAAAGACACAACAGTTGGCTGGGAAGGTTTCGGCGTCTATATTTTGGGATGTGCATGGAATAATTTTCATCGACTATGCTGAGAAGGGAAAAACCATCAATAGCGAATATTATATAAAGTTATTGGTGCGTTTGAAGGGAGAAATTGCAAAGAAACGGCCCCAAATGAACAAGAAAAAAGTGATCTTTCAACAAGACTATGCACCGTGTCACAAGTTAGTGGTTACGATGGCAAAATTGCATGAACTGAAGTTCAAATTGCTTCCTCCTCCACCGTATTCTCCAAATTTGGCCCCCAGTGACTACTCGCAAACCTAAAAAAAATGCTCGCGGGAAAGAGAAGTTATCGGCAAAACTGAGACTTATTCTGAAGGCAAAGACGAATCCTTTTACAAGAAAGGTATAGAAATGTTAGAAAAAAAAAAGAATTTCAAGTTTGCTGTTTAACTAGTCTCTACCCTCCTCCTCTAAATATATATATATATATATATATATATATATATATATATATATATATATATATATTTATTTAGAGGTGGAGGGTAGTCTTGACCGACTAGTTAAACAGCAAACTTGAAATTCTTTTTTTTTCTAACATTTCTATACCTTTCTTGTAAAAGGATTCGTCTTATATATATATATATATATATATATATATATATATATATATATATATATATATATATATTACATATATATATATATATATATATATATATATATATATATATATATATATATATATATATATATATAATTTCTCTTTTTATGTCGTATTATAATATTTTATTCATCATTTTCTTTAAGGTTACTTCTATTAAGAGACATTTTCTTTATTTATTACATAAGTAGCTTTTCTTTTTTCCAGACTTGTAACTCTTAGGCGAAACATAAAATATAAGAAACAGATTGCGTGACATGTTTCGTGCTGTTACATTTTTAGGAACATTACTTAATACGTGGTGCGATCCAAACATTCGTGGACTAAAATCAGAACTAGTTAGTTTAGGCTTCATAATCCCCCTGCACCCGAATGCACCTGTCTCGCCTTTTTTTTAATGGTCAAACATTTTTTGGAAGGTCGATGCTGTCATTGCTTCCAGCACCGCTCGCGATCCGCGTTGTATCTCCTCTGCCATCAAGAACCTTAACTTCATATTTATATCGGGAAACAGCCCGAAGTCGCAAAGTGTCAAATAAGGGGGTGGGAGATGACAGTCATGTTCAGTTCACGGAATAAACTTCAATGCATTCTTAATTCTTCTCCCATTAGGTTTAAACTTTTTTAAATCGCGAAAATCAGAATACATAAATATATATATATATATATATATATATATATATATATATATATATATATATATATATATATATATATATATATATATATATATATATATATGCAGACGACTTTTTTGTATTTATGTTTAATTAATAATTGAAGATAAAGCAGTACTACAGCCCTAAAATTATTAAAAATCTACTGTACTAAACACTTCTTGGGTGATTTTATGTTATTTTGAAGACCTACGGTATTCTTTTGGATCTATCAGACTAAACATAGCTCTTGTTTGTTCAATTGTGGTTCTAATCGCCAGGCTAGGATCCAAACCGCCTATCCAGGTACCCAGATATTTGAATTTTTCCACTACTTCAATTCTCTTTCCGTATATATTAATAATTATAGGTGGTTCTGGATATCAGACTCAATTGGCTCGGTTGTTGTACCATAATACTGTATGGTGAATGGTATAACAATCGAGATGATTTTGCTGCCCTAGCCATCAGTTATATACCAAATTCACTAAAAGGGCATAAACCTTAGGCTCGATCTACTTGCTACAGAAGTTAAAAATTCTAGTTATCCAGTTAACCTTTGGGTCAATTCGGAAAATATTACCAAAAAATGTTGTTAGTAGAAAATTTAAAATAAAATTCAAAAAATTAGTTCAAAAAAATAAGAAAGTTAATAATTTTTTAATTTTAAAATAGTAATTAATTTTTATCGGTTTATCCTTAAATAAAAACGAATTTTCTGAGCTTGTACGGCATAACATCCTAACTTTAGTTTTAAGGTTTTAGTGAATCAGGCACCAGGTGATTAAGGGGAATTTTCACAAATATAGAAACAATAACAATCTTTCTAGCTGAAAACGGAATGGCATCTATCATCTAGCAATTATAGGTTTACAAATTAAAACGAGGATTAAGGAAACCATACGAAGTGCTCGGAAATTTCTCAGTTTACAAATGAAAACAATTGTCAAGTTTATTTTAATAATTATGGTAGTCTAGCACAAAAATGTAACGTGAAAAGTACAATTCTGGAATTCTTAGTTCTTCAAAAAGCAAATTAAAGCAAGAATCACTTATGTATGTTATGAACAGCAATAGAAATTTATTCAAATTTTTATATTATAATTGTTTTAATTTTATTAATAATAAATAATGGCTATTATTTTTACTATACGTCAATTTTATTGAAAAATATATATTTGATGACTTTTCTGACATAAACTGCTGATCTTATTTCAATTCCTCAATGTACGATAGCTATAGCATTGAAATATGGTTTACCTATTCTAAGGTGAAACGAGGTTTTTTCTTAAATGTATAAAGAAATATAAGCCCTACAGGCTCCATAAATATGTACTGACTAACAAAGTTTCAACTCTTTTTGTAAGAAATATTGGCCTATTGATATTAAACGAATTCTCACTTATATATTTTATACTATTTCTTGGTATTTAAAAAAAATGTTTCTGCACGGCATAAATATGAACAGACATTTATCACATATAAATATATACAATATTATAATATAATCCTATTTAAAATGGGTCTGAATTAAGTCTTCCTGGAGTTCGTTCTTTGTAGCTATGTCTCCTTAGAGCAAATTACAATTCACTCTCTCAAATCTTCTTATTGTATTTTTTAATTTAGTTCTGTAACGAGTAATTATTTTAAAAATTTCATTTTTATCTCTTAAGGAATCCAGGAGGATTAAAACAAATGGGTGTTTAGAAGGACACATTGTCACTTTCACTTCTGTCACTTTAATTGTTGATAATAGATCCAAAAGAACACCGCATGTACTGTTTAAAATAATACAAAATAACTGAAGAAGTGTTTAGTAAATTTTTAATAATTTTAGGGCTATAGGACTACTTTATCTTCAATCATTAATTAAGTGCAAATACATATATACATACCCTATATATATATATATATATATATATATATATATATATATATATATATATATATATATATATATATATATATATATATATATATATATATATATATATATATATATATATATATATATATATATATATATATATATATATATATATATATATATATATATATATATATATAATATATATATATATATATATATATATATATATATATATATATATATATATATATATATATATATATATACACAGAGTGTCAAACTTGTATTTTTATTTTAGTTTTTTTTTAAGTAGCTTTCTTAATAATTGTACTATTTGTACAAGATTCTGTGCTAAGGGGTTTTCTCAGATGAGAAATTGAAATCAGCTCCAGTTTTGTTGTAAATTGTAGGGGGCGCTACTTGTTGCACCGTGTATACTTTTAAATTGTCATAACTTTTTTATACTACTCCGTATGATCTCGTGTTAAATGTTGCTCCGAGCAACAGTTTCTGAGCTAAAGGGATGTTTATTTCCATTTTTTAATATCATCATCATCATGGTCAAATTCGCAAATGCGTTCCTTCACACGTTTCTTCACGTTGTATAGTTACTTGGCAACGCTCAAAAGTCACTCTGGCAATGATGTCAGATATCATATATGACTTAACTGGCTTGTAGTAATACTTACAGAAAGTAATTTTTGACAGATATTAAACAAGTTTTACGAGTATTAACGAGAATTAATCCATTCTCAAGCTCAACAGTGTTTTAAATCTAGATTATTATTGAGTACACTTTTGGTGAGCAAACTGATATGATTTTAATGTTTGGTTTTTGTAACGGCAACGGTCGCAAAAGTGCTCGCGTATATCACGAAAGGTTTTCGCATCGTCGGACTCCTAACCATCAGACTTTTGCCAATATTGAGAGACGACTTTCAGAAATTAGATAATTTAAGCCGATCAGGAATAATACTGGGTGGCCTTCACAAGCTAGAGCACCCGATGTTGAAGAGGAAATCCTTGAAATTGCACATTAATCCTGGAATCAGCACTCGTTTAATTGAACGTCAAACGGGAATATCAAAAAGTACAATTACCCGGATCGTTAGACAACAAATTATTCACCCCTTTCATATACAGTCCGTCCAGGAACTTTTATCTCCAGATCTTGGATCTCGTTTGCATTTTTCACAAATTATTCGAGCACGCATAGCGAGCTTTTCACACTAAAATCCTGTTTACAGACGAAGCACGCTTCACTTGATGTGGTATAACAAATAGGCATAATAATCATATTTACACTGAAGAAAACTCACATGCTGTGCAACAAAGATAGTTTCAACGCTAATTCAGTATTAATGTCCGGATGGTAATTGTCGTGAACTATTTGATCGGGCCGTTTAGATTACCAGATCGACTTGATGGTGACATTTATTTGAATTTCATCCGTAAAAGTATTCCTGAATTATTGGAAAACTTACCCATTAATTTACGTCGCGACATGTTTTTCATGCACGATGGTGCACCACCCCATTTTGCGCCTAATGTTAGAATTTCTTTGAACTAAAGTTACCCATATAAATGGACCGGAAGAGGTGAAGATGGTCCTATTCACTGTCCACCTAGTTCCCCAGACTTAAATCCATGCGGTTTTTTCCTTTGGGGTGCATTGAAATCGAAAGTTTATCAAGTTCAAATCGACAACATTGAGCAATTGTGGAATTGGATTCAAAATGCTGCTAACGCTTTACGAGATGAAGACGTTTTAAGAAGAGTACATTTAAATTTCCTGCGACGTATTAATTTATGCATTAACGAAGGTGGCGGCCATATTGAACATTTATTGTGAAACCAATACCTTCTCAGTTGAGCGATTAAACTTTTTTCAAATTTATCAATTTGTGGGTAATCTTTTATGCCCTTAGCCAGTTGGTTTTTACATTCTTGCTGCTGTTGACCCATTGATCTTTAAATTTATTATTGTTGTTAGCCTGTTTGCCTTTAAGCATGCTCCAAATTTCAAAGAGTATTCTTTTGGACCTGACCTAAGCCTGAATGAAGTGTGAAGGAACTCATTTGCGAATTTAA
Organism: Pachyrhynchus sulphureomaculatus; assembly: GCA_019049505.1. Lineage (NCBI taxonomy): Eukaryota > Metazoa > Arthropoda > Insecta > Coleoptera > Curculionidae > Pachyrhynchus > Pachyrhynchus sulphureomaculatus. Next base: position 86,121,383 of record CM032449.1, on the reverse strand, counting down.
CAATGGAATTAAAAAATGGGAACGAACATCCCATTATTTCAGAAACCGTTGCTCGGAGCAACGTTTACCAAGAGAGCTTTTTTTTGACAGGGGAAGGCGAAAAATACGAAAATTTAATTTAAAACATCATACAGAGTGGTATAAAGTGCAATAAGTGGCGCCACCTACAATTTACAACAAAACAGTGAGCTGATTTCGATTTTCATCTCAAAAAACCCCTTAGCACCCAATCTTGTACAAATAGTACAATTATATTTAAGAAAAACTAAAATAAAAGTATAACTTTGACACCCTGTATCTCTAAAATTATGAATTTTTAGACCAAGGTAAGTTGGGTTAAATGGTCATATTTTCATCCCAGAAATCCCCAGTAACTCTACGTACCCGTAATGCTGGGACACCTTGAATAATGATTGACGATAAAGTAGTACTATAGCCCTAAAATTATTAAAAATCTACTATACTAAACACTTCTTGGGTTATTTTGTATTATTTTGAACAATACGTAAGGATCTATTAGATCTATTATCAACAATCAAAGTGACAGAAGTAAAAATGACAGTGTCTCCTTCTAAACACCCATTTATTTTAATTGTACTGGGTTCCTTAAGAGATAAAAGTGCTATTTTTCAAAATAACTCCGGTTTCAGAATTAAATTAGAATACAATAAGAAGATTCATATTCTAAAAGTAGTGGATTGTAATTTCCTGTAAGGAAAGGTGGCTGCAGAGAACATACTCCAGGAAGGCTTAATTCAGTCCTATTTTAAATAGGATTATATTATATTATATGTGTATTATTTTTATATATATTGATTTATAATAAATGTTTGTTCATGTCTATGCCGTGCAGAAACATTTTTTTTAAATACTAAGAAATAGTATAAAATATATATTAAGTGAGAATTCGTTCGATAATAGTAGGCAAATATTCTTAGAAAAAGAGTTGAAACTTTGTTAGTCTGTACATATTTATGGAACCAGTAGGGCTTATATTTCTTTATATATTTGAGAAATAAATAACTTTGTTTCACTTTAGGATAAATAAACCATATATCAATGCAAGGTCTATCGTACATTGAGGAATTGAAATCAGGCCATCAGTTTATATCAGAATTTAAGAAAAATTCATCAAATATATACTCTTCGATAAAATTGACATATAATAAAAATAATAGCCATAAAATTAAAATAATTATAATATAAAAAATTTGTATAAATTTCTATAGCTGATCATAACACACATAAGTGATTCTTACTTTAATTTGTTTTATGAAGAACTAAGAATATCCAGAATTGCATTTTTCACATTATATTTTTATGCTAAATTGTCATAATTATTAAAGTAAACTTGACAATTGTCTTGATTTGTAAGCTGAGAAATCTCTGAGTACTTCGTCTGGTTTCCTTAATCCTCGTTTTAATTTGTAAACCTATAATTGCTAGATTGATAGAGGCAATTCGGTTTTCCGCTAGAAAGATTGTTTCTATGTCTGTGAAAATTCCCCTTACGCAGTTGGTACTTGATTCATTAAGACTTTAAAACTAAAGTAAGGATGTTATGCCGTAGAGCTCGGTAAATTTGTTTTTATTATTTAAGAATAAACCGATAAAAATTAATTAATATTTTAAAATTAAAAAACTATTAAATTTCTTATTTGTTTTGACAAATTTGTTTACTTTCATTTTAATTTTTGTTTATGGGTCTAGCACACGAGCTACAGGGAAGTCCCTAAAGAGCTACAGGAACGACACGTGTGCGAAGAAAGCGATTCACGTTGTTCTTGAATCGCTGTAAATTGTACTGGGTGGGATACACAGTCCTGGACAAATTATTCCAAAGGGATGATGTTCTCCATATAAATGACTGCTTGAAAAGCGTTTTACGAGGAGTAAGAAGCTGAACCTCATACGGATGTGAAGTATTTGTGTGACGTATACTTCTAACATGCACGGTTCTGGGAGGAATTAAGCGGGCCACATCCTTCGAACACTTTCCATGAAAATACTTGTAGAATAGGCTCAAGTCACCAACCGTTCTTCGATGTTCCAGCGAATCAAGGCCGCCGGTCAGTTCCGGGTCTCCAATCAGACGAACAGCTCTTCTCTGAATAGAATCCAACAAATGCAGTGTATGTTTGGGAGCGGAGCCCCAAACATTAGAGCAGTATTCCATAGTTGGTCGAATTTGAGCTTTGTAAAGAATTAACAGTTATTATGGAGTGTAAAACTTTCTGGTTCGAAATAATATTCCCAACTTTTGAGAAGCTCTCCTTGTTATGCCTGCAACATAATCATCCAGGACATATTTCCTCCCAAATTAATGCCCAACAAATTGAGTAACGATGTTAGAGGGATGGAGTGCCCTGACATAACTATGTCGGGTTCAGCAACGTTAACTTTTTTAGAAAAAACGGCCGCCTGGGTTTTTGTAGCGTTAAATTCCACTTGGTTACTGTCACCCCAAGATAGAATTTCTTCCAGGTCTTTGTTAAGTTGAAGGACTTCCTGCTGTCTGCGGATATTCGTTTGAGTAGCCAATGTACGAGCGTTCAAAGTGAATGAAGTGATAAGTGACCTGTCATCTGCAAAGCTGTAGCTTCGGTCTTTTCCAGCAAATCGTTAATATAAATGAGAAAGAGAGTAGGAGACAGTATGGAGCCTTGGGGTACACCGGCGTTGATAGTGAAGGTGTTAGAAAGAAATCCGTCGACTGTCACTCGTAAAGAACGCTCTCTGAGGAAACATGAGAGCCACAAACAGAACTTTTCAGACATACCATAAGAACGTAGCTTAGCCAATAGTCCATCATGCCAAACACTCGCTTGTCCCGAAAATTCCAGGTCCTTTTGGTCGGTCGCTAAGGCAGTTAGTCAAAATTTCACCAAATCACCATGCCACCACTGACACGGCCAAATAATTTTATTGCAACGACACCAAAAGGGCTTCTGGCCCGGACGGAATACCTGCCATAGTTCTTAAAAACTGTGCGAGGGAACTAACACCAGTTTTCTGTAGACTTTTCGACCTATCCTACAGAAGGGGAATAGTTCCTTCCTGCTGGAAATGTGCTACAGTTCAGCCGATACCTAAAAAAGGCAAGAAGACCTTGCCAAATAACTACCGACCAATCGCACTGCTTTCAATAATATCGAAAGTCATGGAAAAGGCTATCAGTCAGCATCTTCTAAAATATCTTGAAGGATTCAACATTATTAGCGATCACCAATATGGCTTTCGTAAAAATAGATCAACAGGAGATCTTCTGACTTATGTAACACATGTCTGGAATAACGCAATTGAACACTTTGGAGAATCTCGAGCGGTTGCTCTTGACATATCCAAGGCATTCGGGGCTGTTGGCTAAGCTACGTTCTTATGGTATGTCTGAAAGGTTCTGTTTGTGGCTCTCATGTTTCCTCAAAGAGCGTTCCTTACGAGTGGCAGTCGACGAATTTCTTTCTAACACCTTCACTATTAACGCTGGTGTACCCCAAGGCTCCATACTGTCTCCTACTCTCTTTCTCATTTACTTTAACGTTCTGCTGGAAAAGACCGAGAATCCAATCTACAGCTTTGCAGATGACAGTACACTTATCTCTTCATTCACTTTGAACGCTCGGACATCGGCTACTCAGACGAATATCCGCAGCAGGAAGTCATTCAACTTAATAAAGACCTGGAAGAAATTCTATCTTGAGGTGACAGTAACCAAGTGGAATTTAACGCTACAAAAACCCAGGCGGCAGTTTTCTCTAAAAAAGGTAACGTTGCTGAACCCGACATAGTTATGTCGGGGCACTCCATCCCTCTAACATCGTCATTCAATTTGTTGGGCGTTAATTTGGGAGCATATATGTCCTGGCATGAACATGTTGCAGGCATAGCAAGAAGAGCTTCTCAAAAGTTGGAAATATTATTTCGAACCAGAAAGCTTTTCACTCGACAACAACTATTAATTCTTTACAAAGCTCAAATTCGACCAACTATGGAATACTGCTCCCATGTTTGGGGTGCCGCTCCCAAACATACACTGCATTTGTTGGATTCTATTCAGAGAAGAGCTGTTCGTCTGATTGGAGACCCGGAACTGACCGACAGCCTTGATTCGCTGGAACGTCGAAGAACGGTTGGCGACTTAAGCCTATTCTACAAGTACTTTCATGGAAAGTGTTCGAAGGATGTGGCCCGCTTAATTCCTCCCAGAGCGGTGCATGTTAGAAGTACACGTCGCGCTAATTCTTTACATCCGTATGAGGTTCAGCTTGTTACTCCTCGTACAACGCTCTTCAAGTAGTCTTTTATATGGAGAACATCATCCCTTTGGAATAATTTGCCTAGCGATTCAAGAACAACGTGAATCACTTTCTCCGCACACGTGTTGCTCCGGTAGCGCATTAGGGACTTCCCTGTAGCACGTGTGCTAGACCCATAAATATATATATATATATATATATATATATATATATATATATATATATATATATATATATATATATATATATATATATATATATATATATATATATATATATATATATATATATATATATATATATATATATATATGGAAAAAGAATTAAAGTAGTGAAAAAATTCAAATATCTGGGGACTTGGATAGACATTAGTTTGGATCCTGAACTGGCGATTAGAACCAGAATTGAACAAGCAAAAGCCAGGTTTAATCTGGTGAGGTCATTTTCGTACAATCGCACCCCAATTTATGAAAAGCTACATATATTCATTTTTACTATTTGGCTGCGAGGCGTGGACTCTCAAGCTCAGGACTACGAAGATAATTGAGGTTCTGGAGATGTGGATATTTCTCATATTCCTGAGGATATCTTGGACTGCGCATGCCACAAACGAACAACTAGACAAATAACATTTTTAAACTCCTTGGGTCTGATTTTTAGACCCTTGTGAGTTTGACTGAAAAACTTTATGAAGAAAGTCCTTTCATTATAATTAAAATGTAAAGACTTTTGAAAAAAAAACATGTAATTTAAGGAAGAAACAATACGAGGGTTGTATGATAAGTACCTGGCCTCATAACTACTATTTAAAAAATTATATTTTTCGTAAACGTAACTCTTCACAATAATCCTGTCAAATTTTCAAGTCGCTGCGTGATTTAGTTTGTGAGTGGCAGCCATTTAATAGAACAACAAATATTTGTTTTTGAAAAAGAAAACGAGTGATCGATGTATAGATATAAGCGGAACTCCTCGAAGTTTATCGGGACTCTGCACTTTCGTTATCGACCATAAAATATTGGACATCTGAATTCAAACGCGGCCAAGCATTTTTGATGAAGAACGTCCATGTCGTCCACATGGTGTTACTGCATCAGCAATGATTGAAAAAATCCACGATATAGTGACCAATAATCGTAGAGCGAAACTGCGTGAGTTTGTATCTGGGCATCTCAATTGAACGGGTGCAGAACATTTTAACAACTCATTTGGATATGAGAAAGGTTTCTGCACGATGGATGCCGCGATTGCTCACAATTGATAATAAACACGTACGTGTGTCAAAGACGCAAAAGAATGTTTGGCGATGTTAAAGCGCAATCGGAATATTTTTAGCGTCGATTCATAACCATTGCCAAAACATGGATTCATCACAGCGCACTAGAGACCAAAGAACAGCCCAAATAGTGGGTTTTCGGTCGCGAACCGGCGCCAAAGAAGGCCAAAGTGACTTTATCGGTCAACAGTCATGGCCACAGTGGTTTGGAATGCAGGCTGCATAATCCACGTTGATTACCTTGAAAAGGGCAAAACGATTTATGGAGAGTATTATGTCAACTTATTAGATCGTTTCAACTATGCTGTGAAAGAAAAACGTCCGCATTTGGCGAAGAAAAATTTCTCTTTCATCAAGACAATGTACGCGTGCACACTTGCGTTATCACCATGGCAAAATTTCATGAGTTAGGATACGAATTCCCACCATATTCGCCAGATTTAGCCCCCAATGATTATTTCCTATTTCCGAATATGAAAGAATGGCTCGGCGGAAAAAAATTTGGCTCAAACGATGGGATAATTTTTTAAACAAACGCCTATTTTGAAGAGTTGGAGAACTCGTATTTTTTAGATGTGATACAAAAGGTAGAAAAAGTTGGACTAAGTGTATCAAGCTAAAAGGAGACTATGTTGAAAATTAAATAAATTTTACACATGTTTTTTTCTTGTCAAGGCCAGGTACTTACCATACAACCCTCGTAGCATGAACAACACAAGTTTAAAGAGGCAATGTTTACCATAAAAAGATAATTAATAAAGAAACTGCGCGAAGTAATTATAAAGCGTAATAAGAGTTTTTGAAAAGAAAATTGTCTGTAAGAAACGTTTTGTTTGGTTCTATGTATTATTCGTTGAGCAAATATGAATGTAACGCAAAGTTCATGTTTAAAAATTTTTTGGTTTTTTAAATGTGAACACTTAAATAGCCTTCAGTGGTGTAATCAGATTTGATCTGTTTTGTTGTGTTGTTTTTAACGAACGGTGCCCTAGTTGGGATATAAATATTGTAAATATGAGAAAAATTTATATTAAACTTATTGGGAAACTGAATTACTTCTTCGAAACTATTAATCTTTGCTAACGTTTACTTTTAAAATAGATTTTTTAGACAAATGGCTTCATTATCAAGTTAAACATTTAAATATGCGTTTGTATTTTAAATTCCCTGTGTCTCAAACTAAAAAAAGTCATGTAATAAACTATTATTTAGTATTTCAGCAAACAACTAAAAATTGAAATATTATTGTAATAAGTACTAAAATGAAAACCAGGCTTTTATGCAATTACCAAATTAATTCCTACTCATAACATAGCTCTTATGACACAAATTTTTAATAATTGCAAAATAAACATGAATAAAAAAGACTTATCGAAAGCTATATTGTTCAATTCATATTGAAAATCCAATTGATACAAATTAGAATATGATGGATGATCTGTTCAAAAAATTTTCATTGTAGCTTTGCGGGAAAGGAGGTGAAACTGATCGGTAAAATATTTCACCGTATGTCAATTTTTTCTCATGTATTTGTCTTTTTTATAGAAACAAAAAATTCTTCAGTTATTTTTAGCTCTTGTTTTTAGCTGGGAAATAAATGGATATTTTATATTCGGGTGAACCTAAAAATATATGTTTTTTTATTATATTCATGATTAAACATATTCGTCGAGTTTCGTAATAAAAAATAGATATTTAATTTATGAAAAAGTGATAATGGTTAAGAAAATATGTCCTGTTCTAGTACCTGAGACCCCTTAGTGAAATTTAAGAACGGTATTTTATAAAAATCACCAAAAAGGTGCAAAATAACTAAAAAGAGATTTTTCACCTTTGGCAACAGTAATGCGACTTGAATTTTGATTGTCTTCACGTGTTCACGTTGATTTAAATTTTTGTATTGCTTCCTTACAATCATTATTTCTCTAGCGATTTCGAAATATTTTGAAAAAACGTTTTTGTTGTTAACTCAAGGATTTCGATGGCTAAGTGACAAGTTCCAGTGAGGATGGAACATGATAGCACGCCATAGGATGTTCTATTTTTTGCCCCACCCCTCCCAACGTATTTATTCTGCGACATGATTTTCATGCGAGTCATTGTTTTAAAAAATACAGTTGTACAAATTTGTACGGAACTTTTGTGTTACATGTAATAGCAAAATAACAATTTTTCACTCATTCTGACAGGCTTCTTACCAGGGATCTCCCTCTGTGATCCACGCAGATATAGTACTCTTTTACCCTGCTTGAAGAAAATAAAATTTGGTTTGTTCCTAGATAAATGTAAATTTAGTAGCAATAGCTTTTAGGAATATATTTGAGGATTTTAATTAACAAATTTGGTAAATAACTCAATTTCACAAGAAATAGATTTAGTATTTTCTTCTACAATTTATAAAATATGTTTGATTATGGGAGGAATTTGACCTTTAAATACTGATATTATTTCAGTTAAATTAAGTAACCAAGTAAAGTTTATAGAAATATTACAGAATACAGCGTTAAATAAAGTTTTCTGAGGCAAACAAATTAGGTTATTGTAATATATATTTTTTAAATATTTCAATGACATATTAACAAATGTTTAATCCCTGGAATATCAGCACTTTCGTCTGCGAAAACCAATAAATAATCAGTGCTATTTATTTCATTGTCCCCTAGTTACAAAATTTGTTAATTTAAACCGGACGTAAATTGAATGTCCTACTTTGTTTCTTTATTCCGCACCTGAACTAACCTGAATTAACTTTTAGAATTATTTCTGCCCCTATCCAATCTGAAATCAGTGAATGTTGATATTTATTTTCAGAAGAAATTGGTAACTAAATATTCAAAATTGTTTGAAACCCTCACTATTGTATGATAATTGTATTCCTTTAATAAACTTTAACATCAATATAAAATGTGTCATTATATATATATATATATATATATATATATATATATATATATATATATATATATATATATATATATATATATATATATATATATATATATTTGCAGTTCAGCTTGCAAGTGAAAAGTCAAAGATCCCAGTTACTATTGTTATGCACACTGGGGGTTGTAACATGTGCTACAAATAAAACATACTTTCGTGACATGAAATCTAGTGTTCTTAACGTATTTGACGACCTATCGCGAATTATTTTAATCGAACATTTTTACAACACCTAGTAAAGCGTGATGCTTAAGTAAAAAAAAACTCGACGATTTGAAGTTATTCTAATGTATGATATCAACTATATTAAAAAACAATTTGGCAGCAGTAGTATAACAAACGCGCTTCTGGATCACATTTGACCTTGAAAGTTAACCCGACCTTGCCGAGTACCTGAAGAAGTGAATTCAGGAGTTTCAGTCGTTTGGCTGAAATCTTCTGAAAGTTGTGTCTTGGAAGGTCGTTCTTCGTCCGCATAAGTGAATTAGTTACGTTTTCCTTGACCTTTGACCTGTACCTGTTGTCACTTACTTACCTGTATACCTGTTTACCTGTATACCTGTTTACCTGATTACCTGTATACCTGTATACCTGTGTCACCTGTTTACCTGTAATTTACCTGTAATTTACCTGTAATATCTGAAGAAGTGTTCAATGACGTCACAAGTCCAGTGGATGTATCTCAGTGCCTTTTAGTCATTGAAAGACCTTGAGGACTTAGAATAAATGTGTGTTAAATGTTGTGTATTAAATGAAATAAGTTAAAAAAAGTCATGTCTGTAGTAGGATTTGAACCTACATAAGTTGGTTTCAATACTGCAAAACCTGGGGACTTATCCTACTTAGCCAAATAGGATTCGTAATAGAGAATGCAATTGTTGGGATGCCATAAAAAAAGGAATGTTGAAAGCTGTGCAAGAAGTAGTCTTCAATGACGTAAATTGTCCAGTGGATGTTGAATCAGTGCCTTTTTGGCAAAATAAAATTTGTCTAAGAGGTGTTTTAATGTTAGATGTGAATATGTGTAAGCTTATTAGTTAAGAAAGTGCAAGAAGTAGTCGTCAATGAGTTAAAATTTGTCAAGTTTAGATGTTTGAAAATGTCTTTCTAGAGGTAGATAGTCTGCAAGAAGTGATCGTCAATGACGTCACAAGTCCAGTAGATGTGGAAACAGGGTATCTTAACTTCATTAAAAACTTTGTAAACTTTCATTTGAGGAGAAGTTGCATTAGTTTAGATGCTTATTGGTGTGGTCTTATCAGAGTAGGCGTAACTAGATAAGAAATGTTGTATTTGGTTGGTTGAATGTGTAAAATTAGATAAGAATCTGTGTATTTGGATAGGTGAGCTGTGAAAATGGGTGTTGTCTATTGGAAAAGGCATGTATTTGATAGGTTGTTGTGTAAAAGTTGCTAATAAGAGTATAAAATTTGATTGGTTGAAGGGTAAAAAATGTGTGTTATCTATTCGAAATTGTGTCTGATAGGTTGAATTGTAAAGGCAAAGAAGTAAATGTATTAAAATTAGCAATGATACAATGTAAAATCTTGTAATTTGAGCGAAAACAGTAAATAACTGGTGCCGTAAAGTCGGTAAAAATGTCGAAGATAAGGCAAAATGTAAACAAAAAGTATGACTTATGCTAATTTCCTTGAATTGAAACCAAGTAAACACTTTGGCGAATTATTCTAAAAATAGAAATGACGTGATAGCTAGAATGTTCTAAATGGTCTGATAGGTCACAAAATAGATAAGAAAGGTCAAAAATAGTTGATAAGGATATGTTTTGAATGCATACAAGTGTATTAAAATTGATGAAATTTGTTAGCAAGTAAAATAAGTATGAAATGAACTTATTGTGAGCTCGTTGAAATGTTGTGAACTCGTTGGATTTTGCTATAATATGTTATATGAGATGAAAGCAAGTTAAATAAGTAATATTTGTCAAGAATCGTAAAATAAGTACGAAATGAGCTTAAATGAATCTCAAATGAGTTTTTGATTTGTAATAATAATAATAATAATAGTAAAATATTAAATGAGCCTAGCCTTTTACCGTATAAGAGTAAAAGTTGTTGTTTGTTTTTCACAAAGAGTTAGTTTTGTTGAGCTTAGTTTGGTCTCGTTGTATTGTAAATTTTAGTAAAATATATATGTAGAGAGAGATGATCCTAGCCTAGTCTGTACTCGTATTATGAGAGGAGAATAAAATACAAGTATGAGCAGATATTTAAGACAATATATTAATAAATTCTACAAATTGTTACTAAAATAAAGTAGATACAAGAAACTATAAAATAATTCATTCGAGTCATCTGTTACTAGTTTTGTAAAAGGTTTTGTTGAGCCTAACAAAAGTATAATTTGGTCTCGTTGTATTGTAAATCTTAGTAAAATATTTGTTAAAAATGAGCTGAGCCTTTGACTCGTTGTGTGGGAACGAGAGGAGAATAAAACATACAAGTATGAGAACACAGATTTAATAAATATATTAATACCAATGAACAAAAGAGCCTCGTCTAATTTGTTTAAAAATCTTTACAACTATTCTTCTATACCTTGGAGAAAATTTGAAAAACTACTTACTTAAATACTTAAAATATAAAATCTCTATAAAACAATAAAACTAACTAAAATCTTAAGATGTAAATGTAGAGCCTGGTACGAAATGATACAAAAACCTAAATTAAATGAGAGAGTTCAACAAATTTGATAAGAAAGATCAAATATTTGTCGATAAGAGGATGTAAAATGTATTGGATAAAATATAAATTGCAATGTTATGTTTTACTAATAACTATATATTTGATTAGAAATATTAAATAAATGCGAGAGAGAGTTCAACAAAAACAGATAAGAAAGGTTAAAATTAGTTGATAAGAGGATGTAAAATGTATTGGATAAATTAATATTTTAGATTCTTACTTAAATACTTAAAAGTACAAAAATATACAATAAAACTAACTAAAATGTTAAGATGTAAATAATATGTTGCCTGGTACGAAATGATACCAACAAAAACCAGTTGTTAAGAGAGTTCAACAAATTTGATAAGAAAGATCAAATATTTGTCGATAAGAGGATGTAAAATGTATTGGATAAAGTACAAATTGCAATATTATATGCTTTACTAATAACTATTTGACTAAAAATTATGAAATGCTTATTAGTATGTATAAATGAGAGAGTTCAACAAAAACAGATAAGAAATGTTAAAATTAGTTGATAAAAAGTAGATTCGAAAGCATTAAAAATAATTGAAAGACCAATAAATTTGTCATAAATTTAAATGTGTAAAATATTTTGTTTCCAAGTTACTACTATCACTAATTAGTTGATATTTGTATAAATCAAAATTTGTTTCCAAAAGAACAAAGATTTGCCAAAAACTTTGGAACTGCTGTTGTTGCTACTGTTGTTGCTACTGTTATTGGCAGAAGTCATTTAGTTAAATAGAGAGATTTCTTTATTTCCAACAATTTCGATAATTATATAGTAGTTTTACATTGGATAACGCACAATGCCATGGATTAATATCCTTATGAAAATAACATTCTGGAATCATTTTAAATTGACTTAATTTAGGTTCTTGTTCAATGGGAATGTTGTGTATATAGTCCTCATTTAAGAATTTCTTTAAAATATTCACTTTTGCATTTCCTTTGACGTAAATTCGATATGGAGTTTGATAAATTTTCAATACATCTTGTAAAATGGGTTCGATATCGTTTATTTCAACAAATCCATTTTCCCAACATAGTCCGTGATATTTGTCTGACCAATCAATCAATTTTTGATCTTTAGCATTAGATATCATAGTTCTCGAGAATGGTGGTTTAAATAAATAATTTGCACAACGATGACCATCATAAATTGCCAACTCTTTAATTACATATCCAAAAGAACAATTATATCCTTGAATGTCAATAAACACATCTGATTCAATCATATTGATATCGAATGACTGACTAACTGAATAATAATATTTTTTGTTCAAGTTATAGATTTGTTTTGCTTAATTAGTTTTTGCTTTATTGCAAAAACAAGTCAATTAGTCTATAAAAAATATAATGATACGAGATAAATCTCGAAAAAACATGTTTATAATAACAAATATTTTGCATGATGCAATCTTATATTTTTGTTGTCTTACTTAATTAGTTTTTGTTTTATGTAAAAACAAAAACAAGTCAATTAGTCTATAAAAATATAAGATTGCATGATGCAAGTGGTAATTTTCCAAATTAAACTATTTTGTTGAATTTATACTGATAAACGTGTATAATTAGTATATATTTCTAAAAAATGTATATCGGATGATTAATATCCTGTATTTAATATATAAACACCCATCTTATACCGATTCAATTACAATTTTGTTTGTTTGTGTAATACTCACTAGTTTGAAGTAAAAAAATGCTCTTTTTCGCAGTCGAATTAATAGATGATGATATATCATTAGATATGATATATGTGTTATTAAAAGAGTTATTCAAGTGAGTATGAATAGTAAAATTCACCTTTCTAAACTTTTACTTGTTTCTTGTCTAACATATTATTATTATTATTGATTTTCAGAGATATTTTGTTTGAAATAAGAAGAGGACAGTACATGATTCATGTGTGTTTGAAGGAGGAACCGACACGAGAAAAATGGGAGGAATTTGACAAGTTACCTGTGAAATTTTTTTTTTTATGCTGAAATTCTTAGTTAGTCTTTAAATAAAATACAAATATCTTATAAACATTGCTTTATTTTATAACCAAAATTAACAAATTACTAGAGCTTAAACTTATGAATATATACTAATAGATAAATCTTAAAAAACTAATAATAGATAAATATAAGTTTCTAGAAAATATCAAATGATTATCATATGATTAATATCCTGTATTTAATATATAAACACACAAGTCAAGTACAAATAGAGAAGAAGAAAGGCAAGTTGATATTGATTCTCAATGTTCAAGAGAGAAAATTATACCATTTTCAATTTTTATATTAACACATTATAACGCAAAAAGCAGAAGAGGAAAGTCTGATCAAAGTAGCAGTTTTTCGAGAAAAAGAACCTTTTGTTTGTTGTGTGTAAAGATTCTAGTTAGTTTGAAAGCAAAATATGATTTTAATATTTGAATCTGAAGATTTGAATGCCTTATCGACAAATATATTATTACTCCAAGAGTTATTCAAGTGAGTATGAATAGTAAAATTCCTAAATCATCTTACTAGCAATATATTTATTTTCAGAGATATTTTGTTGGAAATAAAAAGGGAAAGGAGACGTATTCATGTGCGTTTGGAGAAGGAACCGACACAAAAAGTATGGGATGAAATTGCGAGGCTTCCTGTTAAAAAAGTTTTTTGTATGAAAAAGATGTAGTCTTTAATAAAATCCAAAATACCTTATAAATATTGTTTTATTTTATAACCAAATTATTCCTAGGTTAAACTTTATATACTAATAGATTAAAAAACTAATAATAGATAAATCTAATACAGTTTGTACTATAATAGGTAAAAAAGACTCTTAGAGGTACAACAAACGTAAAATTATTCAGAATCGGAAGAATCTGAATAGACTAAATTTTTAAAACATTGATTAAATTCGGCAATGTCAATATCTGTTTGCGGTTGTGCACAATATTGTCGTGCACCCAAGAATTGAGCAGCGGGAATCTTATATTTTCCCGAAGAACCAAAATTGTTTGATTTTCTGATAACACTTCTCTTTAGAGTCGTAATATTTCTTTCGATCGATGCATTTACCAAAGGACATATAAGTAATTGAGCAATTTTTCGATACTTTTCCAATAAGATATTTTCATCCGATATAAAATAAATAATTAGAGGTCCGTTGTAGGTTGCATCTACGATGCCTGTTCGTATAGTTCCTATAGAATTCGTAGAGGATCTCGCAATAATTTGTCCATAGAATCCTATAGGAATATTTACTTTTTCAATCAATTCAATCTTTGTAGCTTTCCCTGCGGGACAAAATGTGTCGTGTTTAATACAAAGATCGAAACCTGCATCTGATTTGTATACTTTCCAACAAGAATTATTTCCCGGAATAATTATTTTCGAGTTGTCATCATCGTCGTCATTAATTATTTGAATTGCTCTTTCTATACGTACATACAAGTCGGAAAAGTAAGTTTTATCATACATTTGTGGATAATGAGGTAAAAAGACATATTGGTTGAAAAGGTTGTATTTGGATAATAAGGTGAAAAATTTAAATTGAGTCTTTACATATTTTACGGCTGAAATTAAATCTATCTCTTGTATTTGCATACTTTTCCAAATAATGTCCTTAAGATTGTACTTATTAGGGATAACAATTACCGATGGAAATTGTTCAAATATTTCTGTTGGAATTTCCTTTAAACAGTCAATGATATTCTTTTCATCAAAATTTTCAATCGAGTCAAATATTAATGAAAAATACAATTGAGATAGTGGTGAACGTTCAAATAGTCTATAATTTTGTTGTTGTTGCATTTTATTCACAATTGTTAATGTGTGCAGGTTTTGTCTAAAAGTCTTTAATGATTCCCTACTATTTTCATGTTTAACATCATTATAGAGGTGTACGTTTTCAAATCTCTTGAGAAATTTGAGTAGTCCCATATGTGTAAGACCATCCAAAAATATATTTTTAGCAAGTGGAAATTTTTCCTTAGGAGTAGTAGTAGTAGTAGGAATTGTTGTATCCATATCAATTATTAGATTAGATGAAGATGTTGTAGGCATGGTAGATTCAACGTTTAAAGAGGACATACTGCAAACAACAACAATTCAAATTAGATATGATGTATAAATATAAAACCTGTTAAACTCACCTGTTTAAGTAATTACACACACACAAAACAAAATATATGTTGTGAGAGAGGAAAACGCAGACAATTGCTTGTATTTACCAATTCAATCTTTTTATAACATAAAAGAGAGTTCAAAACAGATAAGAAGGTTAAAATTTAGCAGATAAGGAATAAATTCAAATACATTGAATGTGCAATATAATTAATATAACTCGTGTTTTATGCAATGATAAAAGTATTAGCAGTATGTAGTTAAAAAATAACAAAAAAACAACTTGTACGAAAAAAGGTTTTATTAAGTATAAAAAGAAAACTATAATGATTTAACAACAACAATTTTCAATTTGATCAATGTAGGGTTTCATTTCTTGTAAAAAAGTGGGACTGATTCCTCGTTGAAATTTTTGAATAAATTTCCAATTAACTCGTTCTCTATGTCGACGGATAAAATCTTCAGTCAAGTTTTGATGGATACTGATGGCATTCCAATCCAACATTCCGGCAAATTCCTCCATAAATCGTTCGTTTAATTGCTGATATTGGGAGATAAGTTGCCAATTGACTTTATTGATACAAGTTCGTATTAGATCTTCGTCTAAATGTTGTTTTCGTGATATGATGTTCCAATTGACAAAATCTTGAAAATAAATGATAAATTTCGCAGGTAAATCGGGAAAATTGGATATTTCATTCCACCAAGCTCTTAGACAAGCCATTATTTTAGAATGTAGGTGTCAATAGCAAGTATACAAATAATATGATTGTATTTGATGTATGTTTTTATATATAATTAACAGGAAATGGATGCTATCTGTTTCCTTGTCTTGCAGCAGCCTCTCTCTCGATTCCTCGTTCTTCTTTGCCAAAGGAAAGAAGGTAAGCAGGTACGTTCTTTGCTCCATCGTTCTGTTTGATTCGATCTTTGACCACACATGACAAACATTTTTGATTTCGTATTTCACTTTCACCTTTACATTGTGGACATTTTACTCGTACAATAACTGGCATTTTTGAATGAATGATATGATGTGTGTATTAATGAAATGTTTTATACAAGTTATCTCTCCCTACTATTTATAGTTGTAATTGATAGAAGCATGGAAATTAGGCTATTTTTCCTATATACAAAATTAATTAAACAATATGTACAATATTTACGTATTCTAACTCGATCTCGATAGTAACTATTTATATTTTTGTTAACTGTACATCCACATTTTAAACAGTTAAATTTTACATTTTCCATATTTTTTAGAGACTTCAAGAGGTTCTCGGGAGGAGAACACGATCTCTATAAAAACAGACGCTAAATAAGTTTTTGATTCATTTATCATTCGCTCATATTGACCACACTAATGTTCTCTACCTGTCTATTGTTTGTTCTCGTTATTGTTGTTGTTCAAAGTACAAACAACTACGATGCTGATGTCAATAATTCTTGTAATCAAAATTATGAATATTTATTAGAGGATTATCATTCACTTTATAATACCAGTTTAAATCTGTATCAGGAATGTATTAAGTCACTGGACAATTATATGGATTTATACGATAATGAACAAGCTGTTAATGATATTTGTATGGGAAAAATTCTAGAATACGAATACCTGGCTGCGAATTTAACAATGTCGTTAAATTATACGAAACATATTGCACTGCTCAAGGAAAATATCAAATTGGAATCGGATTTGTATTTATTGAGAACCAATCTAACGGAAACATTGCAAATTTGTCAAGAAAAATACAAAGTAGCATATGTCGTAATTGCCGATTTAAAGGAGGAAATTGAAAATTTTAAAAGCAATTTGACCGATCTGACTCGTGAAATCTATCAGTTAGATAACGATTTGTCCAAATGTCAAAAGGATTTAAAACAACAGAGGAAAGAAGAAACGAAAATTTTCGTAAATCTAAAAGACTGTTTAGAACGAGAAGAAGTACTTTTGGACTCGAAAGACAAATATATTATTCGACTGTCGACGTGTAGAAGACAAAATAGAAAATTGCGAGAAGGAGAAAGTTAAAATTTACTAGTTGAGCATTAGTGCATTTGAACTACTCATTGCATAGTAATATAATTTATCATTGTATGTGCTACTCTTGACATTATCTGCATGGAATTTTTTACTTATTTATGTAGTAGTTGTTGGAGAGAAACACACAGAGTTCCATATGCAAATCATCAAAGAACTCGAACTCGAATACGGATTTATTGTAATCAGTGTGCTCGTATAACTATGTGGTATCTTCTTGAGGAATAACAAATCAGTATCTTGGAAATAGTCATAGAAATAACAAGCTGCTACCATGAACTTTACTTATTTATGTAGTGGTTGTTGGAGAGAATCGAAAAGTATACCTTTTCAACCACATATAGCTCAAGTAAATTTAATCATTAGACAGACAGTTGTCGAACAGAAATAATTCTGTTCGACAACTTCGACCTCGACTCAGATTACGAGATTATTGTTATAAATGCGAACGAACGACTATTTGGTATCTTATCGAAGAATAATCTCAGATTTATGAAATCACATAGTATGTAATTAGTTAATACTTGCAAAATTGTATTCAGTTATAAAATAGACGATATGTTTAAGTAATAACATGTTTTTTATTAAGTTTACTAAATAGTACAAATAAATAAAACACATCTATCACATTTTATGATGATTCAATTCGTTCTCTTACAGATATGATTATTTGGCATTAAGTTAGTAAATTGATTCTTGGTTTCATTTTCCAATTTGTTCTTTTTTCTTTCCAAAGTATCTTTTGGTATATATCCTAGACTACGTACAGTTTGCCATGAAGCCTCTTTGTAATATCGAGTACAATTGGAACAATATGTATTCTGATTATAAGATTTATGACCCAAATAGGTTATTTTACTTTGACATGAAGGACAACCTGTTGAGGAATTCATTCTTTATCGATTTCTATCTCGTTTTCTATTAAACTATATTATTATTAAAATTATTTCATTTAATCCTTTTTGATATAACGAATCAAGACAAATTTTAAGATTATTTTATTTTACTCCTACTACCCAAGTCATTTTCAGTTGAAACCAATATTAAAATGAATAACTAAATACTTTCATGTATCTTATATCTAACTATTATTCGTAAATAAAACAAAGGTAAATGTTTTACAGTTTATTAGTAACTTGAAAACAAAAACTTTTACGTTTACAAACTATAAGGTATATTTATTATTTAATATATAGGATTTTATCCCTGGATACTTTTGGATTGCATCCAAAAATGTCTTTTCATCCTCTGCACTTTCTGCCTCTACGTGTAGATACTTTATCGGTAATATCCAGGTAATTTCTTCCAATTTGGTAGTTGGTACTTCATCCCCGTCCAAGAATACATTAATTTGATTAGTATTATTTACAATTTCAATTTTATGCACACCACGTCTGTGAAAGAAATAAAGGATATATAATAATCTATATATTAATTAAATCAGTCATTAAAATCAAAGCTAAATATATAAGTAGTAAATTATATGAAACAATACTCACACGAATAAGTTTTTTATTAATATATATAACGTTTTGATAGGTAACACTTTAATGTCTTCA
Source organism: Pachyrhynchus sulphureomaculatus (assembly GCA_019049505.1). Classification (NCBI taxonomy): domain Eukaryota; kingdom Metazoa; phylum Arthropoda; class Insecta; order Coleoptera; family Curculionidae; genus Pachyrhynchus; species Pachyrhynchus sulphureomaculatus. Next base: position 86,102,491 of record CM032449.1, on the reverse strand, counting down.
GATTCAAAAATTATCAACATTTTTAAAAGCAACTATTTGTTTCACTACACAACAAATAAATTTGACTCTGAGTAAGAAATTTTAATGCTTATATAGTAAATACAGTAAAAAAATAAATCACGTCATTTGATATTTGGAAAATTTATGTGACTGGAGCAATAAATTAATGATATCTTGTTTACTTAAAAACCTTATCAGACAACATTTTTACAGACAAAACGACTCCACTAGTTTACATATTTGCTTATTTATATTTTTAATAGACTAATTGACTCTCATGACGACTATGTATGATGTGATTAAATCCCCTATATAATAGGTGTATAGAAAGGTATTAAAATCAATACAAAATTCATTCGTCTAATAGTTACTTGCTCCAATACTTAATAATGCCGCTTTTTAATGAAGAAGAAGTAAATGCCAACAACGTTATTAAAAGAAATATAGAGTTACTAAGACTACTGGAATTAAGGCAAATGGAAATTGCCGAAGAAGAGGAAGAACATTTACCCTTAAATTTATTAAGAGAAAAATTACTACAACAAAAAGTTCAAGTTGATGAAAATGATGATGATGATGATGATGACAACGATGATGAAATCCCACTTAGTAAATTAAAAGAAAAATGGTTAAAGGAGAAAATGGATGAGGATGAACAGATGATTGAACAAACAGAGAGTGAAATGGATGTGGATGATGATGATGATGATGATGATAATGAATATTTAAGTTGGGAGGATATAATTAAATTAGGATACCAGATATTATAGTTTAGATGTTAGATATTTTATAAATACCTTTAAGAAGAAAATAGATATTATTATAGTTTAGATGTTAGATATTTTATAAAATACCTTTAAGAAGAAAATAGATATTTCTCTCATATAAAACTTTTGTTTTAATAATTTAAAATTTTCTAGAGACCTAACTATTTTTTATTCCATTCCCTAAAAATACAAAAATAAGATTAATATTGAAATCAATTCAGGTAAACAATTTTTGTGGAGAGGTCATATTATATATGTTTGCTTTGTAAAAGTTTTCTTAGTTGTAAAGTAACTGTGACACGATGAAGTTGGCTGTTCTCGATATTCAGGGATTTAACTTTTTATTTGCTGCCGATGATGATAATCATGATGTGTATGTGGAAGAATTCCATGCTAAAGAAATTACGATATCAAATGCTTTACAGACAAGTCATTATGTATTGAAACCGAAAATACCCTTTGCTCAATTATCTCGACTCAATAAAAGAGCTGTTTGTAAGACTGAAAAGGAACTTGGTTTACGATATTCTTCCGGCTATGTAGATTACAAGCAAGTTGGAGAAATTTTAGATAGAGTACTGGACAATATTGATGTATTGTATGTAAAAGGAAAACATGTTTTTCGATTCGTTCAAGACAACATTGCTGCTTCTACTACTAATTTGCATACTAATCCCAATTTCAAGATGATTGATATAGATACTTTAAATGTATGGAACATGCCAACATTTAAACCTACAAAACCTTCCTGTTTAGATCATAATCTAATATACAATGCTAAAGTTCAATGTAGTACTACAAATTGTATGACACTATTGGCATGGCTATCAATATTCATCCCATAATATCAACATCATATGTATTTAATACATTTTTTAAGGAATTTTTCCAATGTTAACTGAATAATTTGTAGAAAAATTATTGAAAGAACGAGTTTAATAAATATTTTCAATTTCAAACATGTGTGTTTTATTATTTCCTATTTAAAATACTAAAAGTATTAAGAATATAAGGACTTTATATTAGAAAAAACATTAAATATTTAAGGATATAAGGACTTTATTAAGACAAATATACATATATCTATTACTTAAAAAATAAATAAAAGGTAATAAGAATTAACAAGGAGTTTCTAATGGTTGCCTCTTTGTTTCGTTGTCGTTGTTGGTATTCTCGTTCCCCAATCGGTCTTGGAATTATTGATTGTACATGTTTATCTATAAGATCATGTGTACCAGTCTTCCAGATATCCTGACATTTCGAATGCATTCCTTGTTGTCCCCCTGAAAATAGGTCGTTATCACGAACACCACATGCTATACATCCTCCATTTTGATATAAACCGACTCCACTTAACAATTTACCAGGTGTTAATTCGACAGCATTACGATTAATCCAAAGTCCATTTCTTTTTGTTACTACATATAATTGTTGACGATCTTCACTCATTGTTTATTTGATTTTATGTTTATCAAATACTGACTACTAACCAAACATATCCATTTAAATATACATATCCCTTCTCAATCGTTCTTTTTAACCTTATCATCAAGAATTATAGGAGAATCTCAGTATAACACATTAAATTATCAAAGATTTCATCTTATTTGCAAAATGAATTTATTCAGTCAAGATGATTTAGTATATAAAACTTGTAGAAAAATTGATGATTTTGTCAAGAAATTAGCATGTTGTTGTGAAACAAGGATTCGACTAATATCTTATCGAGAATATTTAACACCTTTTATCGATCGCAAACAAGTTACGAATAATTTAGAAACACATTACGTATCATGTGTATGGTCACATCCTGGAGTTCGAGAAGGACCCGATACATGTGAATGTTTCCATGTTAATATGGTACTAAGACGTGTCAATGAAGAATTGTCAGAGTTGTCGACATCAAACAAATGTATCCAATGTAGTATTTATTGCAATCATAATAAGAATAATAAGTTAATTGAACAATTATCTAAACTATTTGTAAATCTATCGAGCTGTTTTAAAAAATAAATTTTAATACAATGTTAAATAAAATTGCCATCTAAATATTACTGTTTTTTCCAATCACCAGATTTTGTTATTATTATTTTTTATATATTGCAGTTTGTTTTTAAGTAATAGCGCTAATTAAGTCATAGCAAATTTTCCAATCATTTTGTTATTATAAACATGTTTTCAACATTTATCTCTTATCATTTTATAAAATTAATCCAATTGTTTTTGTTATTTTTGTCTATAGCGACTAGTCGACTCTATACATCATTATTTAGATAAGTGGTAATTTTCCAATTTAAATTGCATTTATACTGATAAAAAACGTGTATAATTAGTATATGCATATCAGATGATTTGTATTTATTATATAAACACATACATGTCTTATGTCGAATCAATTACAAGTTATCAACATAGTAACATATAACTGATTTAATCTCTTTGGAAATTTTATTAAAACAGAAAATTGTCAAATCATACACGATGACAAGTTCTCAATGTTCATATAATCTAGTAATAAAATGTTCACGAAGTGGTGCAACGTTAAAGTTTTGTTGGAGTGCTGAAATGGTACAACTGAAGAGCTGGTCCCTGATGTTAACTCAATTAAGTAAATCAAAGTGTAAAAATTGTCTACAACCTTTAATTATGCAAATTTCTTATAAAAACAAGCCTTGTGCATTGGTTAGACCATTACACGAAAATCTGTTCATTGGCAAGGAAGAATATGAATGGCTCAGGGACACACTACTTCATATGGGTCGCAAATGTCTTCGATATACGAATAGAATTAATGTATTAGCAGGAATGAGCGGCCCGTATTCAGCTAAACTGAAGATGGCAGCCTCCACTATACGGAAACGTTCCCACCAGGATGATTAATGTATTATAATAATTTTTGTATTAAGATATTAGTTAATTTTATATAGAGATTTTATTTTTTTTAAGTATTTAAGTAAGTCAATAATTTAAACCAATTTGCTTTTTAGTAGACAAATAATATTGATATTATATTTACAACCTATTTCTTAGTTTATTATTAGTCAAATCTTTGTTCTTTTGGAAACAAATTTTGATTTATACAAATATCAGAATTACTAAGTAGTGATAGTAACTTTAAAACAAACAAAACAGCACAACCTATTTCTTAGTTTATTATTAGTCAAATCTTTGTTCTTTTGGAAACAAATTTTGATTTATACAAATATCAACTAAGTAGTGATAGTAACTTTAAAACAAACAAAACAACCTTTACGTGTTTACATTTACCTACAACGAAATATCGTAAATTTATTGGTCTTTCAATTATTTTTAATGCTTTCGAATCTACTTTTTATCAACTAATTTTAACATTTCTTATCTGTTTTTGTTGAACTCTCTCATTTATACATACTAATAAGCATTTCATAATTTTTAGTCAAATAGTTATTAGTAAAGCATATAATATTGCAATTTGTACTTTATCCAATACATTTTACATCCTCTTATCGACAAATATTTGATCTTTCTTATCAAATTTGTTGAACTCTCTTAACAACTGGTTTTTGTTGGTATCATTTCGTACCAGGCAACATATTATTTACATCTTAACATTTTAGTTAGTTTTATTGTATATTTTTGTACTTTTAAGTATTTAAGTAAGAATCTAAAATATTAATTTATCCAATACATTTTACATCCTCTTATCAACTAATTTTAACCTTTCTTATCTGTTTTTGTTGAACTCTCTCTCGCATTTATTTAATATTTCTAATCAAATATATAGTTATTAGTAAAACATAACATTGCAATTTATATTTTATCCAATACATTTTACATCCTCTTATCGACAAATATTTGATCTTTCTTATCAAATTTGTTGAACTCTCTCATTTAATTTAGGTTTTTGTATCATTTCGTACCAGGCTCTACATTTACATCTTAAGATTTTAGTTAGTTTTATTGTTTTATAGAGATTTTATATTTTAAGTATTTAAGTAAGTAGTTTTTTCAAATTTTCTCCAAGGTATAGAAGAATAGTTGTAAAGATTTTTAAACAAATTAGACGAGGCTCTTTTGTTCATTGGTATTAATATATTTATTAAATCTGTGTTCTCATACTTGTATGTTTTATTCTCCTCTCGTTCCCACACAACGAGTCAAAGGCTCAGCTCATTTTTAACAAATATTTTACTAAGATTTACAATACAACGAGACCAAATTATACTTTTGTTAGGCTCAACAAAACCTTTTACAAAACTAGTAACAGATGACTCGAATGAATTATTTTATAGTTTCTTGTATCTACTTTATTTTAGTAACAATTTGTAGAATTTATTAATATATTGTCTTAAATATCTGCTCATACTTGTATTTTATTCTCCTCTCATAATACGAGTACAGACTAGGCTAGGATCATCTCTCTCTACATATATATTTTACTAAAATTTACAATACAACGAGACCAAACTAAGCTCAACAAAACTAACTCTTTGTGAAAAACAAACAACAACTTTTACTCTTATACGGTAAAAGGCTAGGCTCATTTAATATTTTACTATTATTATTATTATTATTACAAATCAAAAACTCATTTGAGATTCATTTAAGCTCATTTCGTACTTATTTTACGATTCTTGACAAATATTACTTATTTAACTTGCTTTCATCTCATATAACATATTATAGCAAAATCCAACGAGTTCACAACATTTCAACGAGCTCACAATAAGCTCATTTCATACTTATTTTACTTGCTAACAAATTTCATCAATTTTAATACACTTGTATGCATTCAAAACATATCCTTATCAACTATTTTTGACCTTTCTTATCTATTTTGTGACCTATCAGACCATTTAGAACATTCTAGCTATCACGTCATTTCTATTTTTAGAATAATTCGCCAAAGTGTTTACTTGGTTTCAATTCAAGGAAATTAGCATAAGTCATACTTTTTGTTTACATTTTGCCTTATCTTCGACATTTTTACCGACTTTACGGCACCAGTTATTTACTGTTTTCGCTCAAATTACAAGATTTTACATTGTATCATTGCTAATTTTAATACATTTACTTCTTTGCCTTTACAATTCAACCTATCAGACACAATTTCGAATAGATAACACACATTTTTTACCCTTCAACCAATCAAATTTTATACTCTTATTAGCAACTTTTACGCAACAACCTATCAAATACATGCCTTTTCCAATAGACAACACCCATTTTCACAGCTCACCTATCCAAATACACAGATTCTTATCTAATTTTACACATTCAACCAACCAAATACAACATTTCTTATCTAGTTACGCCTACTCTGATAAGACCACACCAATAAGCATCTAAACTAATGCAACTTCTCCTCAAATGAAAGTTTACAAAGTTTTTAATGAAGTTAAGATACCCTCTTTTCACATCTACTGGACTTGTGACGTCATTGACGATCACTTCTTGCAGACTATCTACCTCTAGAAAGACATTTTCAAACATCTAAACTTGACAAATTTTAACTCATTGACGACTACTTCTTGCACTTTCTTAACTAATAAGCTTACACATATTCACATCTAACATTAAAACACCTCTTAGACAAATTTTATTTTGCCAAAAAGGCACTGATTCAACATCCACTGGACAATTTACGTCATTGAAGACTACTTCTTGCACAGCTTTCAACATTCCTTTTTTTATGGCATCCCAACAATTGCATTCTCTATTACGAATCCTATTTGGCTAAGTAGGATAAGTCCCCAGGTTTTGCAGTATTGAAACCAACTTATGTAGGTTCAAATCCTACTACAGACATGACTTTTTTTAACTTATTTCATTTAATACACAACATTTAACACACATTTATTCTAAGTCCTCAAGGTCTTTCAATGACTAAAAGGCACTGAGATACATCCACTGGACTTGTGACGTCATTGAACACTTCTTCAGATATTACAGGTAAATTACAGGTAAATTACAGGTAAACAGGTGACACAGGTATACAGGTATACAGGTAATCAGGTAAACAGGTATACAGGTAAACAGGTATACAGGTAAGTAAGTGACAACAGGTACAGGTCAAAGGTCAAGGAAAACGTAACTAATTCACTTATGCGGACGAAGAACGACCTTCCAAGACACAACTTTCAGAAGATTTCAGCCAAACGACTGAAACTCCTGAATTCACTTCTTCAGGTACTCGGCAAGGTCGGGTTAACTTTCAAGGTCAAATGTGATCCAGAAGCGCGTTTGTTATACTACTGGCAGCATCTATTATTAGGGAACCTACTGTGTAATATCAAATATATTTTAAAATTTATTTTGTATTCAATAGAGTAGCGTAGAAAATAAGACTTGAGATATCTTTTATTTCGACTGAGGCACCCTGCATATTTGTGCCCTAGTATATTAACTTCTCCCTAGAGCATTACTGCTGTGAAGAATTTTAAATTTATTAAATTTATTTCTTAATTTATTTTTTGCTCGACTTCACCACAGCTAGAATGGCTGCTTAAAAGACGAACACATTTCCTAAATTATCTTACATAGCATATCTAATGGAGATAAATGCATTTTTCTTGACCCCATTTTCTGTATTTTTTTTTTTTCGCAATACCATTTGCAATTTTAAAAATTTGTTCTGCAGTGATCAATAAGTTATTTTGTTATTTTAGGACTTAAAAATGCAATTTTCAAATAAAAGAAAAGGCTTCTTTCTACTATCACATAGTGAGAAATCTGCCCCGCTTCCTTTTTTTTTTAATGAAAGCCTTTAACTTCCCAATTAGAATTTATTCCAAATTATTTTAACATACCAATACTATGTTTAAAATGAAATTCAATAAAACAGAAATTTAAAATTCCGCATACTCGTTTTCCTCTAGACGTGAACCTTATTGGAAGTTCTTGGGATGGTTTGCAGATTTTTAAAGAAGTCATGGTGCATGAGGGGGAGACGTAAGCCATGTATTGAAGAAGGTCCTTTTTCTTTTCGACACTTATACGGTTTCCGTTTGGGTACAATATTTTCAAATTGTTCAAGACTGGTAATGTTCTTTTTTTGTAGGTCTAATTCATTAAAAGAGATGCCTCTTGGTTTGCATATTCATATTTCACACACAATGGCTCGGAGCTCTCAAATCTTAGCCACTAGATTTTAAGCCACTCCACCTTTCCTTTGGTTTTAACATCTTTTTCGTCGTTTTATTGCTCTCCAAGCGCTTTGAAGAAAAGAACTGCTTTATATTCCTTGTAACAACTTTGAATTGTTTTTTTCTTTCGTGCACTTCTTATCACTTCTTCCCAGTCATTGAGAATATAAATATTAAGGTGATACTTTTTTATTTTTTCTATCAACCCGAAATTTTGATTTCAGGGTAGGTAGGAGTGTCCAATACATCGAAATCAATCAGTCAGTTTGAGAGACGTTGAAATCGGGAGTTGCAGGGATATAAGAAGAGCTTTAAGCTACCTGGGGTGAAAAGTTCCGAGACTTTTGAACAAAAACAATGTTTTTTCTAAAAATCGATTTTATTCTTCAACTTGGTTTCCTTCAAGAGCGATACAATTATTCCAGCGATCTTCCAACATTTGGATACTTTTCATATAGTACGATTTGTCGAGCTCTCTAAAATAAGCTTCAATCTCTCATTCGGCTTCTTCCTTTGAGCCAGATCTCTTTCCCGGGAGCAACCCTTTCAAATTTGGAAAGAAGTAATAATCGCTGACGACTAGACCTGGTGAATATGGTGGATGGGCTAATTCATAGCCCAATTGGTCAATTTCACCATCAATTTTACGGACTTGTGAGCTGGTGCATTATCTTGGTCAATAGTATTGGTCGTAATATTCTCAGGTGATTGTTCGCCCCTTCTCAAGATAGTCGATAAGTATTATTTCATGCGCATTCCAGCTGATGTTTGTTTTTGGTCGCTTCGGTCGGCTTTTACGAGGTTCCAGCCACCCTGCGGACTGCCTGTTAGACTTAGGCGTGTAGTGGTGGATCCGTGTTTGGTCGATTGTTATGAATCGCCGCAAAAACTCCTTTGAGTTACGCCGAAACAGTTTCAAACAGCGCTCTGAATCTTTGACACATGGCTGTTTTTGATCAATCGTCAGAGTGTGCGGCACCCATCGGGTACATACTTTTTTCATATGTAAATATTCTTGCAAAATATGCCTCACGCATTCTATTGATATCTTCATGATGTCAGCTTTCTCTTTTACTTTCACATTTGGACGTCGGGAATGTGGTGCATCATTGGAGCTTGAACGACCGTATTTAAGTTTACTAAAACCTCGACATATAGTTGCTTTTGACGGAACAGATGTGCTATAGCACTTCTTACGCCATTCTTGGATTCTGGTTGTATTTTTTCTCATAAAAAGGCAATGTTTAATTAACACACAAAAGCCTTTTTGCGCCATCGTTTTGCAAAAATGAAAAGTAGCGTCAGTCAAACAGTCGTAACTTGCAAATTAATAGACAAAATGTCAACAAAATTTTATACGAATCTTGACATTAACCGAAAAGCATGTTTGTGCAGCCATCCCTCGGAAAGTCTCGGGACTTTTCACTTCATGTAAGTATGTTCCTATTTTGCCATCCACAATGATCCGGATACATTATTAGTTTTTTAGTTTGAACAAAGTTTTTCATTTATTAAATAAGGCAAGAGCCGATTTCCTGGGGACCTCTGGAAGCAACAGACTCATTCCAAGTATACATGATTGCCTCCCCAGATGCGAGGTTATAAATGCTTAAGCAATATGTCCAGAGCTGTCACTTGTACTAACAGACTCTTGTCAAAAGAACTGGGGTACGAATAGTTAGTTGCCTTGGTTAAGTTGTACGGCAAATTCTGTATCCTCATGCTTTCCTCGTCTTTTCGGTCTTCCTAAGATGCAGTTTTTTCTGTAGTTCAATCTTACGTTTTTCGGTCTCATCACTGCAAGCCATTATTTTAACTCTAAATCCATCACACTTTCAGGTGCACAAAATCAGAGCCCAAAATATTTTTCTAAACTTGTTAGTAGAGACAGCGTCATTTAACATCTCCTCGTTGTACAAGTTGTACAGCATCCCCAAGCTGAGGTTTGGTGCAAGATACTCCCTATTCAAGCTTTTGTGTCTTGCATAATGACTCTCATATTTCGGAAACTTATCTAACTATAAAATTTTTACCAAATTAATTTTGTAGTCTGGCGTCTCGTTTTCAGAAATTTGGCGATTACGTTTATCTTTGGGACGGGTATTTCCTTTGTGCTTCTTTATTCGTATCTTGGAAATGCAGCCTTCAGAAATTTGGATGGTATTTTTAAAAAACTCTTTACGAACCACATAGTATTTTCCTGATGAATCGTAAAGGTGATAAGATCTTATTTTATTCTTTCGAGAGTCATCTTTCTTTTCAGTGTAGCATCTCTTTATCAGTAACGCTGATTAGTTTACATAAGTACGAGGTTTGTAAATCAAAGTTTCCTATTTCGTAAAATGCAGCAAAAAAATATTTTTTTAATGATTTTCAATAAATTTTTGGTAGCAAAAATGTTTGCAGCATTTATCAACAAGTTCATGTTCTTTTCTTTGTTTATATCATTCCCGTATTGCGTTTCTTTTTTCTAATGTTGAGCCAAGTTGTCTTCATTACGTGTTCTTTTCTCCCTTTTTTTAGACGATTCACTTAAAGAGTTTGACAAATTATGATCAATATTGGGTAAAGATTTATCGTTACCTGTACTGCCAATTTTAATAAGCATAAAATCTTCATTAGCCGCAGCCTTTTCTTTCGGCAATAAAGTATATTCTGAATACCTATCTGAACCAAAGTCTTCATTATCTAAAAAATCACTTTCCTCGATCTGAAATTTTATTATTCTATAAGTACTTAGATATAAGAAATTATTAATCGATAAAAATGCTGCTCATCATTTAATATTCTGGTTACTTTAGGAACCATTTATTAGAATAATGTAGAACGGCTAAAAATCTCTAATAGTGCAACACGGGAGAAACTAGAAGTGTCAAATGTGAAACTTAACAGTGAAAACAAAGGTAAAAGGAGGGAGAAACGCGTGGAAACTATCATCTGTAACCCTCGAACAGCAGATTTAGTCATCATTGGTTTAGGCTACGATATTATATATGTATATATATATATATATATATATATATATATATATATATATATATATATATATATATATATATATATATATATATATATATATATATGTATATATATATGTATATATATATATATATATATATATATATATATATATATATATATATATATATATATATATATATATATATATATATATATATATATATATATATATATATATATATATATATATATATATATATATATATATATATATATATATATATATATATATATATATATATATATATATATATATACATATATATATATATATATATATATATATATATATATATATATATATATATATATATATATATATATATATATATATATATATATATATATATATATATATATATATATATATATATATATATATATATATATATATATATATATATATATATATATATATATATATATATATATATATATATATATATATATATTTACTAATTATTCAATTGGTTGACACAATTTAACGTTGTATGAACACCAAGTTCAAATTTCACAATCCTTTATTATTTAACAATTTTATATTAATTATCATTTGTCGTTTTTTTGGTCTTAGAAAATACAAAAAAAATGCTTTTTTTTATTCTTTGGGGGCTTCCTTTTGGTGGGGCTGGGTTGTTTAGCCTAGGATAGCAATAAACGATTTTTTATTTTTTTGTATTTTCTCTTGCCACCGTGGCCTTTAGCAATAATTATTATACCATATCATATAGTATATTTACCTTATTCTATAGTTAGTTTCCTATTGGAACTTAATATTTGATGTCACTGAAAAAAAACTCTTGATGCACACCGATTATACCTGAACTGTATCTCGTTACATGCTCTTAATTATTTATTTTAAATATATTTTTTATATTAATTTTGTTTTTCGTTTGGACTATAAAATAGTAGTTTTTTATTGTTAGTTTCCTGTTGTAAATTGATCAGTTATGGGATCTATTAGTCCAATAAATGTTTTCTGTCAATGTCTTTATAACAAAAAATCCATCTAATAGTCGTTTCAGAAACCTGAAATAACGGTATATTAGGCTACGCGTTTATTATCAAAATATACTAAATTATGAAACGATTATAAAATTTCTGGGTAAATGAAATTCTTTTTTAATGTAGTTTATTATACATTTTCTTTTTTTCTACAAGAAAAGCTATCAACAGTACGTTAATTCCAGTAGTTTTCAGTAATGTATGAGGAAAGCAAAAAAAAAAATGTTTCCTTGCAGAAGGTTGTTATCTTTATATTACTATATTTTTAACATTTGGATTGTTCGGGAAACATTAGATTTTTTTAGTTTATCTAATACTTTTCATTCCTTCTTGAATATCGTATTTACATAGACTATATTTTGACTTAGTTTAGGCTCATTTAACCAAATACAAATGGTTACTACTAACTCGGTGAGTAACATTGAATTTTAATGCAATTTACTAATACGGTATGGAAATTTTGATACTATGGTATAATCCTAATTAAACGTAAAAATAGCGAAGGAGTCAATAATTTGCTCAAATTACTTCAGATGTTCCCATAGAGCGTCTGTTCTCTGTTAAAAAATAGGTCTTGTATACTAATTGGTGTTGTAGGAAGATTATATTTTGAGATAAGGTGCGAAAATGTCTTTGTAGAATATCTATAAAGTTTCAATCTGTTCACTACGATACCCTCTAGGAAATCTCCAATAATTAACTGAAATTAAATGTTTAGTGTATAATATGAACTATCATTTACTGTAGTAAGCATGTAGTGTCCAGAGTAAAATATATTTATTGTTTATTGCTACGTGCTTGCTGGTTCAAGCAGCTTAAATTGGAATTCATATTATTGGACTTTATGTATCTAAAGAAGTTACTCAATTATGCACTTTGACAATAGGTAGTATAGGTTTATATGTACATATTTTAAAAATTATTTACCTGATTGCAGTTTATATTATATGTACATTAGATCAGGTTTTAAATCTTGGCAACATAATTTTCTTAATATTTTTTGCAAGAAATGCCAAAATCAGCCGTTAATTAGAAATATCTAGAGAATGTTTTTTTTTCTAAAAATTGATTATCGTCATAGGAGGTAGTTTCTTGAGTTTCAAAAACTTTGAAATTTCAAATATGTATTTGGATTCTATTTGAAATTTTATTACAGAACACTTATGAGATCACTTCGGTGTTCGTCTGTCTGTCTGTCTGTCACACCCGATTTTCTCCGAAAATATTGTCCTCTCCACCCTATCTCGAAAAGTACTGATAGAAAAATTTTGAAAAAATTCTGGAATAATCTAAATAAAGTGTAGATTGAGCGAAAATTATCACGAGTGCATAACGTTTGATAATTTTTGTGATAAAAAAAAATATGTGGCATGACAGAATGTTGAAGGTTTGGAAAGCTGGGAATTTAACCGGGAGTAAGAGCTACGAAATATCATTATGTATTTGGTGCAATCAGCAATATCATGAAAACTGGTAACCAACGATTAAGTATTGAAGACAAAATAATTTTATTTTATTTGTTTATAATTAAACAAATATTTAGGTAGCAAATATTTGTTTTAAGATTCATTTATTGGCTATTAGGTAGCTAATTTTTATATTAAAGGTTAGCACGGTATGGAACACTAATTGTGCAAGTCCAACTTGCACTCGACTAATTTTTTCATGTAACTTATTTATGACTATATTCAATTTGTGTTAAGGAAAGCAGTTTGTGTATTCATGTTAGTTTTTCATCCTTGGTTATGTATTATGTTATTATTTAAAAATAACCGGTCAAGTGCAAGTTGGACTTGCGCAATTAATGATACATGATTGCTTTTAAAATAAAAAATTTTGTTACGGGAGTATAAAATGATCATTGACTTCACAAAACACATTCCAAATGAGTTTTCAACAAAGTTTTTTTCCGATCTTCACTGAAAACTGATGACCCTGAAATTTCTGTTTTTTTTTTTATATACCAGAAAAATTATTAAATTTTCATTCAATCTACACTCTATAGAGAATATTCCAGAATTTTTTCAGAATTTCTTGATCAGTACTTTTCGCGATAAGGGGAGGGACAGCGATTTTTCGCACTTTTTTAAAAATAATATAAAGGGAAGTGTGCGCATTATATATATTTTTGAACTCGTTTTTTTACAAGCTTTCGTTTGACACCCCACTCGATGACCTGGTAAAATTTTTTTTTCACTTTTGATTTCACCCCCCAAAACTAACCCCTTATGTCAAAATTTAAGTCTCAAAACTACACGCTTCTGATGAAGCCATCAATTCCTACAGGGTGCCCCATATGTATGGAATAATGATTCCACGGCATTTATTAATCAGTGTATCAAAAAATGTTTAAATAAAAGTTATAGGGTGTTACACGGCACACATGCTGACGTTGACAATTAAATGTTTTGAACTGTCAGTTCGAAGAAATTACGCCATCTTAAATTTTTTTAAATGGAAGGCCCTGTATATTATTTTATTTTTGAGTCCTACTAAAAATTCTAGATATTATTTGTCTAACATACCATATGTCTAAATTGAACTGTTTTGGAATTATTGATATTTCAAATTAAGGAGATCAAAATAATTTTTTTTTTAAGCTGGCTTGTGTCAAACATTTACTGTCAGGTAACGCCTTAACGCGTCAAAATAATGGTACATTTAACAGAAACTGAAAGAAACACTTTGTTAATGATGGTTGGTTACGACGACAGTAGGAGAACACAACAGAAGGTGTGTGATCTTTTTAACGCAGAATATCTGAATCGAGAACCTATTAAATAATCCGTAGTTAGCAAAACATTAAAAAGATTTAGACAATTAGGTTATGTTAAGGATCGTTTTAAATCTGGACCTCCAAAACTTAAAACAAGCGATGATAAAAAGTTAGATGTTTTATTGGAAATTACAAAAAATCCCCATACAGCCACTCGTCAGTTTTGCCTAGACCACAACATAAGTAAATACCTTAAGTCGTATACTGAATGAAGAAAAATTGCATCCATACAAACCCATTCTATTGCAAGAATCATCTAAAGATGACCACGATAAAGGCGTTGAATTTTGCGAGGTCATGATGCAACGAATCAATAATGACCCTAACCTAATTCGTAATATTGTTTTTTTTCCGACGAGGCCACATTTTGTCTTAACAGAAGAGTTAACAGGCATAACTGCCGGTACTGGTTTACTGAGAATCCTCACTGGATAATCGACAGTCATTTTTTTTTATGGGGTCATTTGAAAACCAAAGTTTACCGAAGTCGACCTGAAACTGTAGAAGATTTACAACAAAGAATTCAATATGAAGCAACACAACAACCTTGGATTCTCTACTTGAAGAATCCGGAAATTTTCATTTTGATGCCAAAAGCTGGTATTATAAAGAAATACCGATTTGGGCCTAATTGGACCCATAGCAATAAACCCAAACGATTTTGTTCATTGGGACTAGTTGTTCCGAATTCCACGAATTCTATTACTTATGAAAATGGTCAATTGACTCTCCCTTAGGCTGTTCCAGAAATTGTATAAAAAAACCTTTTCGGGTCCATGGTGAAAGGCCCGAACACAATAGGGCCTCCAGAATGGCAAATTCGGATTCTACGGGTCGAAAAATATAAGAATATAACAGTTTCAGCCATCCGGTACGAAATTTATGTAAAATCTATAATAGCGTCTATATTATCAGAATTTCGATTTTTTTTTGAACTTTGAAAATTCCTTTGCTTGTTCGGGTATAAGCGAGGCGTCTGCCCTCATGATATTTTATTAATTAAAGCCTAAATAACTTGGGCAGACGCGTTGGACCCAAAACTTGAGACTTACGGTCTTATTTATTCTCAAACTCGAAAAAAAACGACCGTTTTTGGCTGGAAAAAGCGGATCCAGCTTCATCCTCCGGTATTGCCGGCGTCTGCCTTTTGCAGATTTCCTCTTATTTTATCGAGAACAAACTAAATTTATTGATTTTATATTGTTAAATGACAGTCCATTTTTGGATCGACGTTTTTTGGGTCCTAGGTCTGGTCTCGGCGGCGTCTACTCTTGGGGCGCTCGACTTTTTTAGTGTTAACAAGTGATACTTGATTCAAGTGGTTAAACGACAGTCCATTTTTGGATGTATTATTGCCTTATCTGGGCATTCCAGGGCTTTTATTCGACTCGCCCGATAAAATGAACAACTAGGCAGATGGTTAGTCGACAGGTCAAAATTTTGGGTCACTCTCTTGGTCTATAAATTAATTCTTCCTTTTTTTTAAGTAGGTTAAATTTTCTTATCCTATAAATTACCCGTGTCAAAAATATTTTTTAACTAAACCGTGGCGTTTCCACGGGTGATACAAATCTTATCGGTAAATTTTTCTTAATTTTTAGATTTTTCGTTGATAGAATTTATGTTTTGATTTTGGTTTTTCTTTCAAGGTGCTGGTATTCAGCTACAGTTCTGCTTATGTGTAATATTTTTAGTGGGAAATTTATTACTCTTTAAAGACAAACAATAACAATCGCCGCGCGTAATATCGCCCAATACATTTTCTTAGGTAACTCTTTTAGATAAAACTCCAGCTATTATACTGGAATGCATATTCTTTTAGCAGTGCAAGTTTAAAAAAAAAACAGCAATAATAATAAAAAATAAAAAGTTACGGTTAATATTATGGTTAATTTGGTCGTGTAGCCTCGAGTTAATTTTGTGACCGACTATCTTTTATTGCTCATGTAAGATTACTTAATCTTTATTAACAATAGGTACTAGCAACTATTACTAATTAACCTATCTACGACTTTTATTAAATGCGCTTTATAATATTGACTTCAATTTTTTATTTGTACTTCCGATAGTGGCACCCACCTCCTCAAATTTCCTAATCCTGATCGAACTAGTAATAGCAAGTATTACTTAGAAATATTCATGTTTGAACTAATCTGAATATTGCCATCCAGACAACTGTTGATTGTTACTCGTTAATCCATTTCTTTTTTCCTGACCGTTAATGAATAAATTTAGGACAGTTTTTTGTTCTTGGTCTTGCGGTCAATTTTTAATGAAACAAGTTTACTTTTGGTTAACGTTTCTGTTTATTTTATTTAAACCATCTTCAGAACTTATATCTAGTTGGATTTTCTGGTTTAAATGATTTACATGTTAACAGTTTCACAGTTTTCGTAATACTCAAAGTATTACGTATTATATATATATATATATATATATATATATATATATATATATATATATATATATATATATATATATATATATATATATATATATATATATATATATATATATATATATATATATATATATATATATATATATATATATATATATATATATATATATATATATATATATATATATATATATATATATATATATATATATATATATATATATATATATATATATATATATATATATATGTATATAAATATAATTTTTATTATTTTTCAGGTATTTTCTATTATAGGATCTTTAAACTAAAATGTTGAAATACATCATTATTCCACCATCACGTTTCGATGCCGTTATCGATCATCTACGAGTCAATTTTCCAGACGAACCTTTAAATGCGTCTGTAGGCCTTTGTATACATGGAAAACCTTGTCCTTTATTGGAACATCACGATCTTAAAACAATGGAAGATGGACTCTCAATTATGGTTGTGGACAAACAAAATGATAAGGTATTTGATATTATAAATTTGTTATTATACAGGGTAAAAAGAAAAATACTACAAATAATTTATGATATGGAGATGTGGACTATTTCGATCAAAAACGTTTTATGCAACAGGGTGTCAAAACTTTACTGTCTTTTAGAAAAATAACGGAGAAAATTAAATTTTTATTGGTATAATGTAAATGGCAAATATCTAAAAAATTTATTTATTTTATTATTTGGTTTGGCTGTGTTTTAATTCTTATTTATAAAAACCTAATAGTAAAAATTATCATTTATTTTCCTTAATTTTTTGTTAACTACAGCCTCCCAACATTAATTTTCTAACGATACTGTTAAAAGAGTTTAGTCTCACAGGAAAGACAGTATTTGTACACCATGACCGACGAACAAGGCCGTCATGCTGAACCATTCTCAGTTGTGTTTTACTCAGCTAATCGATGTATCAACACAGAGTTTATGTCTTCTTGACCTATTTTTAATCACTAATCCAGAGATTTATACCGTTACCGTAAAGCTGCCGACAGGTTTTTCTGACCTTAAATTTCTTTCGATATCGAGTATTGTACCGATCTGTGATAGAGGGGCGCCTAAACCGCGCAAAATTTTGCACTACACATCTGGTAAATGGGAAGAACTCATCTAATATTTTCGACTTTTCTCTTGGTTAAACGTATCCGATGTCATTTTGGCTGACATAAAAAATTACATCCCTTTTTCCAAGAAATGTCCTTCCAAAGACAAGCTTTACTTTGATCGAAAATGCAAAGGAGGTGTTGCTTTTAAACATCTTGCCTACCTATAGTGGGGTAAAAGTCCTAACGTCATAATTTGTAATATCTTCGTTCGTACTCGGAATAGATGCAAAGAAATAATCAACGAAACCAAGGAAGCGCATATCAAAATTGCGCTGTTCGCCTGATTGGAGATCCAGAACAGCCTTGATTCCTTGAAACATCGAAGAACGGTTGGCGACTTGAGCCTATTCTACCAGTACTTCCATGGAAAGTGTTCGATGGATGTAGCGCGCTTAATCCCCCAGAGCGCTGCATGCTAGGAATCCCTGTTGAGTTCACACATCGTATCCGTATAAGGTTCAGCTTGTCACTCCTCGGACCACCCTTTTCAAGAATTCTTTTATATGAAGAACCTCGTCTATATGGAATGATTTACCCAGGATCGTGTTTCCTACCGTGTATAATTTACATTGTACTTATTACGAAATACAATCCTGAACCGCCTTTTCCGCACACGTGTTTCTTCTGTCGTGCTTTAAAAAAAAATTGCGAAAAACTTTTTCTTATTATGTATTTTGTGTTTTTTAAGTTAATATCTTTATGTAGTTAAGTCTATATTTTATTTTATTATCTTTTGAGCGGTATGTTAGCGGCCCTCGAACATCTCGTGCTATTTTCCAAAGAGGTTGGAAAATTGGTTTTGTCGGTGGCAAACTTGCCCTAGCAGTGAAACTGCACATAGTGAATATCAGTTTAGAAATTCTGCTAGTAACATTATGATTTATTTATTTAAAACGGCTACTTTTCTATTTCAATATATTTAAAAATATCAACCGATTGAAAATAAGACTACTTTTGGGTACTGAAATTTTTAAAACCAACAATACCTTTTTTCATGTCAAACCGATAGTGAATAGCCCTGAAGACATTACATTAATTTTTTTCCCTAGCTTAATAATAAAAAAATCTGAAAGATACTTGAGAAACCATGTTAATATGTAGAGTTTGTTAAGACAAACTCATATTGAAAATTTACTGGGAAGTTTATAAAATTTTAGTTAGAACATAGGACAAAAATTTTGTCGAAACTAATTATATGTAAAAGATTACCTTTTTCGGTTATTAACATTAACTTTGTTCATTAATATTTGAATTTCTCATTAAAAACCAAGCCTTTTTATGTAGCATAACAGATAATGTTTTTTCCACTTTATCAGCCTAAAGCTACTTAACGGTTCATGGGGTTTAGCCCGAAACAATATTAGCGCATTCCTATTTAACGTTCTAACCCTCCATTTTCAACTGACCGATTATTTAGAAGCAAAAGACTCCGAGGTCCGGTCACATTGGCAGAAACTGGAAAATTTCGGGTAGAACTAATCTAATCTAAGGGAGGAGGGACAAATGATTTTGTACTAAGAAATATTACTTAAAACTTAAAAGTGTCATTCATATGAGTATCTCGCAAACAAATATCTATAAATTTACAAGATCTCTCGTTTCAAATAAAAAATTTGGTATTTGTTTCTATGGTAACTTGGAAGATAAGGCCTTGGTTTTATTTAGTTCAGTCTATAAAAAAAATATATAATATATCTCCCAAAATTAGTCTGTCTACCACACACCTTTAATAGGAAATTATTGGGAACATATTGTATTATGTTAGAGCAACAAAGTTTCAGTTCAGCGATAATAGTTATTACAAAAAATCGTCCCTGTGTTATGAATATATAAAATTCCATAATTTAAAAAAAATTATTGAAAATGCGATACAACGAAAACATTTAAAAGAACAGTAAATTAAATAGTTGTTTAAAAATTTTTTTAGATCGTCTTTTTTCTTCTTTTTCGTGTAAATCGCTATGAGATCTTTTTTTCATTGTGGTTTATTGATTGCCGAGGGAGTTTTGGTAATCTAATAGTTTAACTAAGAGGGCTAAGAGAACTAGGCTATTTCTAACCAGCATAAAGCTGAACTTGAGCATCTGGGTCTCAAGAGGGGGTTGAGGATAATCCCAACCACCCAGTGACCGTGGGTTATTAATGAAAAGATTGCCCTTCACGTTTTGGCCGTGTTGTAACTTAATCCGACGGTTTTAGACATGGATATATAAAAGTCCCCCTAAACTAAGTTGTCGTGCAACCCTTTCTGAAAGGTGAATGGTACCGGGATATAAGTCTATAATAGAGCCCTCAGGATACCAGATTCTCTCCTGAAGAAAATAGCCTAACCAGACTATGCAGGTTTCTAATCTGGTCGACCATTCTTTTCCTGGCTTTTCATTTGACCGAAAATGGTTAAATAGAAACATGAGAAATACCTGGGGAGTCAAGGAACCAACCTCCATTCTTTAACGAGGATTCGTCCGGCGAGCCCTTAGATACTCTTCCCGACTGAACTCCACAAAGACAAATTAAACTAGCAATCCCAAAATGTTTGCCTTTATTCTGTATTCATTTGTATTTTAATCATATAATCTACTTTTATATGCGTTTCTGTCACTTTTTGGTCTTTTGATACTGAAAAAGTAAACTAGCAATTAAAAAATTATATTAAAAATAAATATCTTCCCGACTGAACTCCACAAAGACCCTCCACACTCCCAGATGGGACCAACATGACATCTCTGGCACCCCTTCGACACTATCCTCTGAAGAAACCCTCCGGGTACCTTCTAATCCCCATTTTCAGAAAGATTCACAAACCACAGTAGATGTGGGCTAAAATTATAAAGATTAAGTAAGATACAAATTATTCGCACCTCTGGCTGGTGTAAGCCTAGTTTTGAAGGCTGCGGGGGCCCTTCAAGGCCACAGATCGATAGAGGAAGTGTTCAACAAGTTACTAACAATTACCGCTTGGCAGCGGTTTATGGGGTTCTCCTCCAAGTATATAAAAATCAATATAAACTACTAAAATTGGACAAAGTCTATTTTTTAGCATCTATCTCGGCGAAACGTGTCTAGAGACTCTCATTTTCGACTTACTTTCTCGGCTCCAACTATCAGGGATATGCTCGTTGGCGGCGGTGAGGTTTCGATCCTTAGAAGAAGGGACTTCTGGACTGCCATTATGCTAGTAACATATAACAGAACAGAATTGTTAGTAATTGTTGTAAATTGTACTCGGTAGGAAACACGATTCTGGGTAAATCATTCCATATAGACGAGGTTCTTCATATAAAAGAATTCTTGAAATGGGTGGTCCTAGGAGTAACATGGTGAACTTCATACGGATACGATGTATGAACCCAACAGGGATTCCTAGCATGCAGCGCTCTGGGGGATTAAGCGCGCTACATCCATCGGACACTTTCCATGGAAGTACTGGTAGAATAGGCTCAAGTCGCCAACTGGAAGGAATCAAGCGAGCTATATGCATCGAACACTTCCAATAAAAGCATTTATGGAGTGGATTCAACTCATCAGCCATTTTTCGATGCTTCTAGGAATCAAGTTTTTAAAAATAAAGTGGATAAAGTTTTTCCTTAAATCGTCCAGTTATAATTTATTTTATAAAATGTTATTTGGATATCGTTTGCATTTTACTAATTTGGAGAAAACTCGGATTACCTACGTCCGTTATTATTCCGGAAAAATAATGGAAATACTTTTAATCTATTGCTGCTTAAAAAGATCTGTTATATAAGTAGTTCTTTATAATGATAGGTTTTGATATAACATGTTAAAATTCATTATATATTTTTTCAATGATTTGCTGTATACTACCGAACATTATCTTATTAGAAAGGATAACACACTTCTCCTTCCTTTTCCTTTCCTTTCTTTACCCTTTATAAATATTACACATCCTTATGATTTATCCTGCATCTTATCGTTATCTCTATAATGGGATTTTTATTGGATTTCTTTCACTATCCTGAACCGATTCCTACTTAGGAAACTCAATAATATCCTCCGGTTATTGCCAGATATTTTCATTAAGCAGCTTCTCCGCATACCTTGAATATTGTTGTGGCGGCATCGGCAGAATTTCAATTCAAAATTAGTATTGAATTCTGGGTATAATTATATAAAATAAAAATTTTAGTATTATTTTAAAATGTGAAAAAAATATATTGTAAAGCACTATTTATAATAATTGAATTCCTTTTCTCCTAAAACATTAATATTTCTAAACATTACCAAATTAACCTTTAATGTTTCAAAATTAGAAAAATTCATTTTAAAAATAGTTGTATTGGTGTTTTAATACGTTGGTTAAGAAATTAGTTTTATGATTTACATATTGTAATGCCTTAACATTTTCGGGATAATGAGTAAGAATTACTTTATTCTTATCAACGAAAATTAGAAATTATATTCTTTCTTTTTTTAAGTCAAAAATAATACATTATATTACATACTAGCCGGGCCCGCGGCTCCGCTCGCGTGGACTTGGTTCACTACTATCGTCACTGCTTATTCCTTATGTTACATAACGTAATAAAATATCTCCCATTATTTCCCCTTATCTCCCAATATTTCTCCTTATCTCCCATTATCTCTACACGGTTTCCATTATCTAGGCTTATCTCTGCTCATCTCCCATTATTTCTCCTTATCTCCCATTATTTCTCCTTATCTCCCATTATCTCACCTTATTTCCCATTATCTAAGCTTATCTCGACTTATCTCGCAATATTTTTCCTTATCTTCCATTATTTCTCCTTATCTCCCATCATCTCACCATAACTTCCATTATCTAAACTTATCTCTGCTTATCTCCTATTATTTCTCCCTATCTCCCATTATACTTATGACCCATTATCTCACCTTATCTTCCATTATCGAGGCTTATCTCGACTTATCTCCCATTATTTCTCCTTATCTCCCATTATCTCACCTTAACTCCCATTATCTAGGCTTATATCGAATTATATAGAACATATGTATAAATTTATAAAAACACGTAAATCGGATAAGTGATTCTCGAGTGATAAGCGCACTAACGAACAGACAGACAGACAGAGAGACGTTGCATTTTATATATATATTATAGATATAGATTATTATTATTATATAACCTGACCAAAGAATATATATATATATATATATATATATATATATATATATATATATATATATATATATATATATATATATATATATATATATATATATATATATATATATATATATATATATATATAATATATATATATATATATATATATATATATATATATATATATATATATATATATATATATATATATATATATATATATATATATATATATATATATATATATATATATATATATATATATATATATATATATATATATATATATATATATATATATATATATATATATATATATATATATATATATATATATATATATATATATATATATATATATATATATACATATATGTATATATATATATATATATATATATATATATATATATATATATATATATATATATATATATATATATATACTAGCCGGGCTCGTGGTTCCGCTCGCGTGGACTTGATTCACTACTATCGCCACATTCCTTATGTTATCTAACGTAATAAAATATCTGCCCTTATTTCCCCTTATCTCCTATTATTTCTCCTTATCTCCCATTATCTCTTCATAATTTCCATTATCTAAGCTTATCTCTGCTCATCTCCCATTATTTCTCCTTATCTCCCATTATCTCACCTTATCGTTGAGAGAGACGTTGCATTTTATATATATTATAGATATAGATTATTATTATTATATAACCTGACCAAAGAATATATATATATATATATATATATATATATATATATATATATATATATATATATATATATATATATATATATATATATATATATATATATATATATATATATATATATATATATATATATATATATATATATATATATATATATATATATATATATATATATATATATATATATATATATATATATATATATATATATATATATATATATATATATATATATATATATATATATATATATATATATATATATATATATATATATATATATATATATATATATATATATATATATATATATATATATATATATATATATATATATATATATATATATATATATATATATATATATATATATATATATATATATATGTATATATATATATATATATATATATATATATATATATATATATATATATATATATATATATATATATATACTAGCCGGGCCCGTGGTTCCGCTCGCGTGGACTTGATTCACTACTATCGCCACATTCCTTATGTTATCTAACGTAATAAAATATCTGCCCTTATTTCCCCTTATCTCCTATTATTTCTTCTTATCTCCCATTATCTCTTCATAATTTCCATTATCTAAGCTTATCTCTGCTCATCTCCCATTATTTCTCCTTATCTCCCATTATCTCACCTTATCTCCCATTATCTAGGTTTATCTCGACTTATCTCGCAATATTTCTCCTTATCTCCCATTTTTTTCCTTATCTCCCATTATTTCTCCTTATCTCCCATTATCTCACCATAACTCCCATTACTTAGACTTATCTCTGCTTATCTCTCATTATTTCTCCTTATCTCCCATTATCTCTACATAATTTCCATTATCTAGGCTTATCTCTGCTCATCTCCCATTATTTCTCCTTATCTCCCATTATCTCACCATAACTTACATTACCTAGACTTATCTCTGCTTATCTCCCATTATTTATACTTATCTCCCATTATCTCACCTTATCTCCCATTATCTAGGCTTATATCGAATTATATAGAACATATCATATGTATAAATTTATAAAAACACATAAATCGAATAAGTGGTTCTCAAGTGATAAGTGCACTAACGAACAGACAGACAGAGAGACGTTGCATTTTATATATATATTGTATTTTTTGCAACATGATGTTGTTCCATATTTAATGGTTTAGGCAGTATATTGTAAGAGAACACGCTAACGGTAGCCTTTTTTCCGACTTGATTCACTATTATCGTCACTGCTTATTCTTTATGTTACCTAATGCAATAAAATATATCCTATAACCTGGCCAGAGAACATTTGTATGTTTTAAAAAAAAAGTACGTAACGCACTAACGGACACAGACAGACAGACAGAGAGACGTTGCATTTTATATATATTATATATAGATAACCTGGCCAGAGAACATATGAATGTTTTAAAAAAAGCACGTAAATGTGTGGTTCTCCAATGATAAGCGCACGAACGGACAGACAGACAGACAGACAGAGAGACGCTGCATTTTATATATATTATAGATATAGATTATTATTATTATTATATAACCTGGCCAAAGAATATATGTATGAATTTAAAAAAGACACATAAATTGGATAAGTGGTTCTCGCGTGATAAACGCACTAATGGACAGACAGAGAGACATTGCATTTTATATATATTATAGATTATAGATTAAAGATATTCTCTGCTACATAATATTGTTCCATATTTAATGGTTTAGGCTGTATATTGCAAGGGAACGCGCTAGCAACAAACTTTTTTCCGACTTCACTCACTATTATTGTCACTGCTCATTCCTTATGCTACCTATCGTAAAAAAATATAGCCTATAACCTGACCAGAGAACATAAGTATGTTTAAAAAAAAAAAAGTACGTAAATCGGATAAGTAGTTCTCCAGTGATAAGGTCACTAACGGACAGACAGACAGACAGACAGACAGACAGACAGACAGACAGACAGAGAGACGTTGCATTTTATATATATTATAGATATATGAATTTAAAAAAAAGACAGGTAAATCGGATAAATGGTGCTCGCGTGATAAACGCACTAATGGATAGACAGACAGACAGAGAGACATTGCATTTTATATATATATTTTTAGATAGATTATAGATTATAGATATTCTTTGCTACATAATATTGTTCCATATTTAATAGTTTAGGCTGTGTATTGCAAACGAACGCGCTAGCGGCAAACTTTTTTCCGACTTCATTCACTATTTTACGTCACTGCTCATTCTTTATGCTACCTATCGCCAGAGAACATATGTATGTTTTAAAAAAAAAAGTACGTAAATCGGATAAGTGGTTCTCCAGTGAAAAGCGCACTAACGGACAGACAGACAGACAGACAGAGAGACGTTGCATTTTATATATATTATAGATTGTATAAGTATATTTCTTCCCCATTTTGAAAGGCATGAGTGAATGGTTGCATGCCTAGGTAACATACAACTTCCTTTTTGTACCACCATTAACAAACAACAATGGTGTATTAATTAGGATTATTTAATATTTATCTAAAAATAAACTTCGGATTAATTAGTAATCTACTGAACTATTTGGGTACATTTAATGTAGTATTGGAAGAAATTAAACCTAGAAATCTCAAAATGCTTGCCTTTATTCTGTATTCATTTATTTTTAATCATATACTCTACTTTTATATGCCTTTCTGCACTTTTTGGTCTTTTGATACTGAAAAAGTAAACCAGCAATTAAAAAATTATATTAAAAATAAATATCTGATCTTAAGTATATTAATTATACTAAAAATAAATATCAGAACTTAAGTTGTGCGACAAAAGCGGCCAGGTAATGATTTCTGTAGATTTTATTATTGACGTTTTTTGTTTTGCGAAATGAGCAGTTTGGTTTTACGTTACACAGTATTTGTTCCTAGTTAAAAATATTTAACCGGTTTATTCCTAATTTTCGATTAATTTACATTTAAAGTGAAATATCATCTATAATATATATAAAATGCAACGTCTCTCTGTCTGTCTGTCTTATCACTGGAGAACCACTTATCCGATTTACGTACTTTTTTTTTAAAACATACATATGTTCTCTGGCCAGGTTATAGGCTATATTTTATTACGATAGGTAGCATAAGGAATGAGCAGTGACGATAATAGTGAATGAAGTCTGAAAAAAGTTTGCCGCTACCGCGTTCCCTTACAATACACAGCCTAAACCATTAAATATGGAACAATATTATGTAGCAGAGAATATCTATAATCGATAATCTATAATATATATAATATGCAATGTCTCTCTGTCTGTCTGTCTGTCCTGTTGTGCGTTTATCACGCGAGAACCACTTATCCGATTTACGTGTCTTTTTTTTAAATTCATACATATATTCTTGGGCCAGGTTATATAATAATAATAATAATCTATATCTATAATATATACAAAAAGCAATGTCTCTTTGTCTGTCTGTCTGTCCGTTAGTGCGCTTATCCCTCGAGAACCACTTATCTGATTTACGTGATTTTTTAAATTCATACGTATGTTCTATGACCAGGATATAGATATATATTTTACTACATCTATAATATATATAAAATGCAACGTCTCTCTGTCTGGCTGTCTGCCTGTCTCTCTGCCTGTCTGTCTGTCCGTTAGTGCGCTTATCACTGGAGAACCACTTATCCGATTTACGTGTTTTTTTTAAAACATACATATGTTGTCTGGTCAAGTTATCTATCTATAATATATATATAAAAAGCAACGTCTCTCTCTCTGTCTGTCTGTCCGTTAGTGCGTTACGTGCTTTTTTTTTTTAAAACATACATATGTTCTCTGGCCAGGTTATAGGATATATTTTATTGCGTTAGGTAACATAAAGATTAAGCAGTGACGATAATAGTGAATCAAGTCGGAAAAAAGGTTACCGTTAGCGCGTTCTCTTGCAATACACTGCCTAAACCATTAAATATGGAACATTATCATGTTGCAAAGAATATAATATATATAAAATGCAACATCTCTCTGTCTGTGTGTCGTTAGTGCGCTTATCACCTGAGAACCACTTATCCGATTTACGTGTTTTTATAAATTTATACATATGTTCTATATAATTCGATATAAGCCTAGATAATGGGAGGTAAGGTGAGATAATGGGAGATAAGTATAAATAATGGGAGATAAGGAGAAAAAATGGGAGATAAGCAGAGATAAGTCTAAATAATAGGAATTATGGTGAGATAATGGGAGATAAGGAGAAATATTGCGAGATAGGCCTAGATAATGGGAGATAAGGTGAGATAATGGGAGATAAGGAGAAATAATGGGAGATAAGGAGAAATAATGGGAGATGAGTAGAGATCAGCCTATATAATGGAAATTATGTAGAGATAAGGGGAAATAATGGCAGATATTTTATTACGTTAGGTAACATAAGGAATAAGCAGTGACGATAGTAGTGACTCAAGTCCACGCGAGCGGAGCCGCGGCCACGGCTAGTAAAATCATAAATACCAAATGCACAACATGTTGCTCATCATGTTGAGCGTCGACGCGGAACTTTTGTTTAGCAACGTTGTCTGTCCACATGATCAGTCATTTGATACGCAACTGCATGTTTCACCGAAACAAACAACAAGCCGTGCGTCACGTTGCGCGACGTCGCGCGCTGTTGTGCAACGTTGCCGAACATGTTGAGCGTCACGTGTTGCGTGTCAATTGTTGCCTAGTGGATACATGGCATTATTTTGAAATATTCAAATTAATGAACATCGTGTTTGCCCCTAAAATAGCAAGATATAATTTAGAGCTTACAGTTAGTTAAGTAAGAACGTGTCCGCGATAATTCACTTTTGGTAGATGCGATTCTAGCGATTCTACAAAAAGTCGGTAGAGGGAACTTTTGCCTACGAGGTATCGTAGTAAAAGTATCAGGAGATTCCGTTTGCACGTCGATTTGAGGCAATCTTTCTTTGTTCCCACCCAAAGGTGCTAAAATGACACTTTCCGCGGCCGCTAAAGATATTAAAAAGTCGGTGTCGTTTGTGAAGAAGTGGGTAAATCATTTTAACGAGACAAAAAATGTCAACGACTTGCCAAAACGTGGCTCGGTAGTCAAAGTCACTCCGAATCTCGAAAAAACGAATTGTGTCTTGGTTTTCATGAGACCCGAAATTTACGCTGCGTCAAGGAGCGGAAAAATTAAGAAAATCGGGTTTGAATGTATCTCATGAAACCATTCAACAACTCCGTACTTATAATGTCAAATTCCGAAGCATGTTGGAGAAACCTTTGCTGGGCGAAAATCATGTCGTGAAGCTGGTCGCTTGGGCCCACGATAAGATACTAGAGTGGCCCTGATAATCGCCGGACGCAAACCTTATTGAAAACGTTTGGTCTCTTGTAAAGAGAAAGCTCAGAGGAAAGATTCTGAGGACTTTGACTCAGTTGTCTCGCTAGATTCGAAAAATTTGGAGATCATTGCCGTGCTAGTATGCAGAAAATTTTGTCGACAGCATGCATTGAAGATATAAGGCGATTATTGATGCAGGAGGCAATTGGACAACTTACTAAGGTAATTGCGCAGTTGTTAGTACACCAAAGAATACATTGATGGCTAAAAAATTTCTCAAGACACATTTACATACACAATCGTGAATAATATAAATTAGGCCTTCCTAAGACTGTGCATTAAAATCAATATCGCCAGATGTATTTCCATGGTTTTTTAAGCTAAAAGTCTTTATATTTCTTCATAACAGAGTTTCTTTAAAAAAATGGCGTACTTATTTAGGATGAGAGTTTAACGCCCAACACGATATTGAATATGTCTAAACTTTTGGTGTTTAAAGTAGTAAAAATATATGTGTAGTATAGAGTCGAATTTTAGCCCTATTTTTTTTATTTTTTTTTATGGGTCTAGCACACATGCTGCAGGGAAGTCCCTAAAGCGCTGTAAATTGAACTCGGTTGGAAACACAGTCCTAGGTAAGCCATTCCAAAGGGATGTTGTTCTCCATATAAAAGACTGCTTGAAAAGCGTTGTACGAGGAGTAACAAGCTGAACCTCATACGGATGTGAAGTATCAGCGCGACGTGTACTTCTAACATGCACCGCTCTGGGAGGAATTATGCGGGCTACATCTTTCGAACACTCTCCATGAAAATACTAGTAGAATAGACTCAAGTCGCCAACCGTTCTTCGATGTTCCAGCGAATCAAGGCCGCCGGTCAGTTCTTGGTCTTCAATCAGACGAACAGCCCTTCCCTGAACAGAATCCAACAAATGCAGTGTATGTTAGGGAGCGGAGCCCCAAACATGGGAGCAGTATTCCATAGTTGGTCGAATTTGAGCTTTTTAAAGAATTAACATTTGTTGTGGAGTGTAAAGCTTTCTGGTTCGAAATAATATTCCCAACTTTTGAGAAGCTCTCCTTGCTATGCCTGCAACATGTTCATGCCAGGACATATTTGCTCCCAAATTAACGCCCAACAAATTGAGTGACGATGCTAGGGGAATGGAGTGCCCCGACATAACTATGTCGGATTCAGTAACGTTAACTTTTTTAGAAAAAACTGCCGCCTGGGTTTTTGTAGCGTTAAATTCCGCTTGGCTACTGTCACCCCAAGATAGAATTTCTTCCAGGTTTTTGTTAAGTTGAATGACTTTCTGCTGTCTGCGCATATTCGCCTGAGCAAAGTGAATGAAGAGATAAGCGTACTGTCATCTGCAAACCTGTAGATTGGATTCCCGGTCTTTTCCAGCAGATCGTTAATGTAAATGAGAAAGAGAGTAGGAGACAGTATGGAGCCTTGAGGCACACCGGCGTTAACAGTAAAGGTGTTAGAAAGAAATCTGTCGACTGCGACTCGTATAGAACGCTCTCTGAGGAAACATGAGAGCCACAAACAGAACTTTTCAGACATACCATAAGAGCGTAGCTTAGCCAACAGTCCATCGTGCCAATGCCTTGGATATGTCAAGAGCAACCGCTCGAGATTCTCCGAAGTGTTCAATTGCGTTGTTCCAAACATGTGTTACGTAAGTCAGAAGATCTCCTGTTGATCTATGTTTACGAAAGCCATATTGGTGATCGCTAATAATGTTGAATCCTTCAAGGTATTTTAGACAATGCTGATTGACAGCCTTTTCCATGACTTTCGATATTATTGAAAGCAGTGCGACTAGTCGGTAGTTGTTTGGCAAGGTCTTCTTGCCTTTTTTAGGTATCGGCTGAACTGTGGCACATTTCCAGCAGCAAGGAAATATTCCCTTTCTGTAGGATAGGTTGAAAAGTCTACAGAAAACTGGTGTTAGTTCCCTTGCACAGTTTTTGAGAACTATGGCAGGTATTCTGTCAGCGCCAGAAGCTTTTTTGGTGTCTAGCTTCATTAAAATACGTTTTATGATACGCTGTCTGACGACAACATCGGGCATCCTTGACTGCACTATGGGAATCGTAGGTGGTGTTTTCCTTGGAAATCGGCAGTAGAATGTGAAGCAAACAGTTCGGCCAACAAGTTTGCTTTCTCATTAGGTGTCGTTGCAATAGAACTATCTAGCCGTGTGAGTGGTGGTATGGTGGATTTGGTGAAATTTTGACCAACTGCTTTAGCGACTGACCAAAAGAACCTGGAATTGTTGGGACAAGCGAGAAGTTTGTTTCTAATTCGCTGATTGTGTGCCTCCTTGGTTTCGTCGATAATTTCTTTGCATCTGTTCCGGGCACGCACAAAGGTGTTACGATTTATGGTGTTAGGATTTTCACGCCATTTTCGGTAGGCAAAATAAGGCTAGTAAAGGAAATTCCGCAGATAGAAAATAATTACATAATTCCTTATGAAATAATAGACAAAAGATTTCAGTTTTCAGGCTTACTTAGTCAAATATCAGAATAAATTGCTTTGTGTTTGCCTACTTAAAAGCTTAATACATAGGAATATCTTCTGACACTCAGGTTATCAGTATATCAGTAGGATTTATTGTTTGTGTTTAAGTTACTTCAAAATATAGATGCAGCAACCACATAAATTTATCATATATATTGCCACACCTAATGGGCCCTCCAATGAAAAATGAAGCCCGTATCCAATGTGTATTACAGCAGATTTTGTGCAATAATACAAGAATCTAGTAAACTTTAGTTAGTCTCTAGATTTGTTGTAGCAACAGTCGCCAGACTCGCCGTTGGTTACTTGTGGTTCCGCGACCGTGGAATATGAAACTTATAGCTGCCCAGCGAACCTTTGTATTTGGCTGTGCCATACATTGTATTACAAATATTTCTAAATAAACTTTTTTATAAGAAAATTTTATATAGTAATTGATAGCTATGGCTTTGGAACACAAATAAGGAATATAAGTTTTTAGAATTTTAATACACTATTTAATTTTTATTGGTTTATTCACAAATGAAACTGAATTTTTTTTGATCTTATGCCGTACAACTCTATAACCCTAATTGGCTTACTGGTGTTCTTATCAATGTAATCTCCTAATTGTCAACTTAGGTCAGTGTTACAGTTGGCCTTAGCAATTTAAGAGGATCAAGCATAATTTATTATTATTAATATAAAGAAAGTAAAAAACAATCTTTTAAAATATTAAAGTCTGAAATGTAAAATACTTTTAAACCAATGCATTTTTGGTCCTTCGCGCCTGGGCTTTGAAACTGTTGACTATAAAATTCATAAGAGGATATAATGGCGAATGGGCAATTAATGTTAGCTTTGTAATCTCTTACTTTCATATGTAATCTCTATATAGATGCCACATAACATTTAACGGTGAAAATTAACCCCGTGCGTAGCTTAAGAATTCAATCGTCTTTTGATATACAGACTAACTTATTTCATATTATAATATATTTTTTTTTTAAGAATATTTTGAATACGGTTCTGTCCAATGTTTATAAGTAGAAAATATCCTGAAATATGCAAATTTAGTATCGCTACACAAAGCTGCATGTCGAGGTCAAAATTGTAGCCTGGGATTAGGATGGCATATTGGATACATATATGTGCCAAAACTCAAGTTGATTGGAAAGTGAAACACAGTTTAACAAAAATATCATCTTTTTATATTTAAAAACGTGTTTCGAAAATAATTGCAAAGCTTTAGAGTTGGATCACCTTAATGCAACTAATAATAATTATACTAACTAAAATGGACAAGAATAATTAAACCTTCCTATTTTCTAAATTTTGATTTAGCAATTTAGATTCTAATAAAATAATAACCAAATTTAGTTGTTAGCATTTTAGAAAATTATGCCGATGTTGTTTTATATCGAAACAATTAAAAAAATATTTTCTTTTGTTTACTAAGAAACTATCGCCTCCCCTTCGTTGCAAATGTGATTCTTTCTGCAGATATAGTATAGTTTAGTTTAAAAATATTTTATTCAGTAAATATACAAATGCACTATTACATATACTAACTAAATCTATTCTTGATATTACTAAAAATTTATAGCACTAATAACACAAAATATGGGAGAAACGTCTGTACAATAATACACAAAAAAACTTTTGTCTCTACATTAAAAGTTCCCGAATTAAGGAATAATTGGCAACCCGAGTTTGCCGTTGAGTTACAGATTACATAAATTCATGGATATTTACGAAATTTTCCGGTTCATTGAACACTAGTACCAACGCCAATTTAATTTTAGAGAAATTTGTCAATCAACTTGGATTGCATCGTCAAGCATTTTCGGTTCTAATTGAATGCTTAAATAATATGTTAAATATAGTCTATTCCTTTGGATTGCTATTTAAAAAAATCTTTCGAGTGGTTAGATTTAGTGCGGGTTATAACAAGTTGTCAGAATCATTAGTTCACATATTATTATTATTATTATTATTATTTTCTAATTACACTCTTACACTTTGATGAGCGATCTATTAAGAAAATAGTTTTTTAAAATGTTTTCTATATTTGGAAGGATCGTTAAGAGCAATGAGTTAATTGTTAAGAACAATGAGTGGTTAAGAGCGATGAGTTTTGTCAAATACGTCAGGTTAAAATTTTAAGCAACGGCAAAATTCTAAGTGTGCCTAGGCTGCCTAATCTAAGTAGTCGCACATAAAATGACCGATTTAAATAAATAAATCAATGCCTCCCTCGGTAGCGCGGCGGGTAAAGTGCTTGCCAAGCGTACCGATGGTCGCTAGTTCGAATCCGGTGGTAGCTGTTGGGCGAGTTTTTAAAAATATACAAGCTTGTGGATAATACGTTAAGTTTGTAAGACCATTAAAATGGAAAAAAGTTGTATGTGTATGTTAAACTAAATAAAGGTAAAACTTCAAAACTATTAGTTAACTCTATTAAAGTCATTTTAAGAAAACGTTTATATCTTTAATAATATATTATTTCAGTTAGTTCTTTCCATTAAGTCGTTTTAAGAAAACGTTTATATTTTTTAATATAAGTTTTATCAAAAGAAGGATTTGTAACACTTGCGAATTTTTGTGATAACCATCTTAGTATAATCACAAAACATTTTTCTATTAGTTCAGATGAGAATGTGTGATTGGAGTTGTCGGAATTTTATGTAAGATAGGTTGAGAAACGTAGTGAGGTTATAGGCAAATTTGATATTTCTATTATACTTCAACCAGTTTTTGTTTTTGTGTTACAAAATAATTTTAAATGCTAGGGATTTGAAATGATTTTGTATTCTTTTTGATATTTTGGTCGTGTCAAAATTATGTGAATCTACACAAAATTATAAAAAAAATTACTGCAACTTTACCAATTATTCCCTATTGTTCCAAGTTACTCACTAATATGAGCTATCTTTTTCAAATTTGCTTCATGTCAAGATGAGGATATTTAAAATTTCAGCTTAATGTATTTTTTAGCAACTTATTAAGCCGTGATACATTGGAAGCCAAGAGGGAGCCATAGTGGACATATCCCCCTGCACTTCTATGGAGACAGCAAATAGTGCTGTTTTAAAGTTTTTTTTATGGAAAGTCTTCCCTCCTCTTCATGAATTTTGTTAATTGAGTTGTGATGGGTTCAAATTTTTAGAGTTATATTGTAGGAGTCTTTTTTGTGAAACGTCTTCCCCCTTTTCCCATCGACTTTTTTAAAATTGGATCGGAAGAGGTTTAAGTTTATAGAGGTCCACAGTATGAGAGGGTTTGTTGTTTATCACAAACCTCCCTCTTCACGTCACTGTTTTTTAAATTCGGTTTAAGCTTGTAAGGTTCCAGTGTATTCCAGGGTTATTTTTGTGAAAAATCCCCCTTTCTCCGGTCATCGATTTTGAGTTTATTCCACTGAAAAGGGTCTAAGCTTAGAGAGTTCCAGTGCTAGAGAGTTCTTTTTTTCTTCACGCCACCTCTCTATAAGATGCGTAGCCTTTAGTGTTCTCTTTTTTTTAAAGAAACGCATTTATATCCATCTCTCTTCTTGTCTGTTGAAACTGACTACGTCGCTGGTACTTACTGATTTTGCTATCAGTAAAAAACCATCACTCGATGGGGTTAAACCGATAAGGAATTCGGATTCAGCGTCCCTGCCGGATCTATTTTTTTTTGGTATAGTTGTAACGAAAATGCCAAACTAGTTAATTTCAACGGACGATTTCTCCGAGAAGAAATAAAATATGTAAAAATTCAAAATGCCTTTTGAAAGGGAAGAGTAGTACTTTCAGATGCCGCAACGAGTTTTGTGGAGAAAACTTAATTCGCTGTGTAATATAATCCCGAATGTAGTTATTTATTAATTTATTTAAGTATGTCTGGCTTGGCCACATACATAGGTAGTAGTTGTTGCAGAAATACAACAGTGCTTGTGGCAGTACTACCGCGTTGTCTAAAAAGTACAGTGAAATGCAAATGTATGTTTTAACACTTGGATAACGTTGACAGATATTACGACATTCTCGTCGATACCCATATAAAAAGAGATTAAAAAACACAGTAATTGCCATAAAAATATTTTTTAACTCTTACTGTTGTCCTTCAATTAAAAAAAAATATACTCCTAATAAGCCTTAACTATATTTTAAAATGATCATCAATTGAAATAAAATGATACCTGTTAAGATATATTGTATAAATATCTTTCATCTGCATATATTATCCTTTTTGTAAAACATGCACTTCTGTTTTATACCACCACTACTTCTTGATTTACTAAACAATATACACGTACCTAACATATTTTAAGCTCAGAACCGAAGAATTAATACTCCTATGACTGAAAAGTTAAAAATAAGCGTTAATTCTCTTTTTTAACAATACAGTTTAGAGGAGAGAGTCCAATAATGGGCTAGGGTCTAAATTGGGTCTAGCAAGGTTTTCAGCACAGTAGCTGTTGCATCCTAGCGAATATTATTCGAAACAGAACCTAACGTAGGCTTTTGGCTTTGTGAAAGTTTCCGGTCAGTGCGCTAATCAATTTTAGCGTTTACAAAATCTTGGTAGGTATGTATTCTTTATTTTCTTATGCAGTATTTTTCTTTAGTTTTTTTAATTGCTCTTAATTATCGTGTTTGGGCAGATATTACTTGCCTTTCTTGTTTGGTTAACCTCAAATATTAAAACTTTAAAAAATCTAAAGTCGTGGTCCACAACTAGCCCATTTTTAGACGACCATAACAAAAAGCGTATGTGAGCCCTTTTTGTTCGAGAATGCCAAGAAAAAAACCTCAGTACGTTCCTATGAATGCTAAAAAGGAGTGGAATAAAATAGATATGGTAAAGGCAACTCATCTTGCTCGTGAAAAAAAGATGGTTACATAGCAAATTCTAAGCAAAAAAGTGACATTTCTCCATCAAAAGTAGTACCAACTAAAATTGGACGAAAGCTTGTACTCTGGAATGAATTGGAAGATCAGTTAGCATCCTATGGCAATGAGAAATTGCAACGAATATTAATTAAACAATGGAGAGGCTGTTGGAACTTGGGTGGACCTTTCCCTATAACGTCATAAAAATAATCTCTCATTGAATAAGCCATATGGAACATCTTTTTCACATATTTTACGGTTTAATAAGAACATACTGCACACACAAACGCCAACTCTTAGATATACATTTTTTGGACTCCTTAAAGACTGCGATGTAATTAGGCAATGGCTTAGCTCTTTGGCATTGCTTTTTTGGAGGTGCAAATAGTAGAAATTGCTGACAATGGTTTCAAAACCATGTAAATTTTTTCCCAAAATCTAGTGTCACAGAGCAAATCAGCGAAATCTTACGACTCTCATTCAAGACTAGAGAAAAACAACAGAGAATCTTCTGTAGACGAACCATCTAACTTCGCTAAACCTGAAATATCCGTCACTTCTGGTCCTATACTTCAGGAACTTCAGCCAGGTACCTTAAAAGATGCAAGTCCTTACGAAATTGCTTCTGTGCTTCTTTTCTTAGCTACAAGGACGAAAAACAATAGAGATCTTATAAGTGGTATGTCATCGAAAGAGAATGTTGTTAAATATCCGAAGCTCACAGGAAAGTTCTTAAAAAGGAGAATAAAAAAGAAATGAAACTAACAAAAAGGTTAAAAATAAGTAACTTAAAGAAAAAAGGAACAGTTTGAAGAACACTCAGACAGGATCCAGACACAGGAGACTCGCAGGATGCTGTATTAGATTTAATAAATAACGAATTAAGTGACATGACAATTATTCCCTTTAGGTCAACTCAAACAGAATTATGAAGACGCCATGTGCTTTTTTTGTGGAGGAGTTTTTTCCGTTGACCGTTGCAATATGTGTGTGCTTTTATATATAAATTTAATTAATCCCAATTTTTATGGTTCAATAGATTAAAATAGAGCCAGAGTTTTTTAGTTCCATTTTAACGCATAGTTTTGTAGACCAAATCGCTAATATCTAGTCAAATTTGGCATCATGTTAAATCATAATTTTGCATTATAATTATAAATTTAAATTCATAATGAATTCATATTGATCCATTTTTGGGGTTTCTTTACTTTCTCAAAACATATTTAAATGTAATCCGAATTTATTCTGCAGTTCAAAAATCTGCTATGTTGACACAGTTTTTTGGAAACCATTTACTATTTTTCTTAATATTTAACTACACTGATTTTGAAGAAAACATTTCAGTGTATTATTTTAGATGAATTCTATTAATTTTTTTTTAATATTATATGAATTTTAAATGCAAAATAAAATGGTAGCTCAAATTTGAACTCTTTCCTTACTTTCAGAGACTTTTTTTCATAAATATAGTTCCACGCTTTCTTTTTGTACGCATTCTTTAGACTTATTTACTATAAGACGTAATGCAAAAAAATATAAATTCTTGTTAGATGCTAGTTTATGTAGGAGCTTTTATTACTTTTAAATAATAACGAAAAGACAGTAAGAGGTGTCGGATACAATAAAGTGATTTTACAAAACAGGCTACAAAACAGGAGCTTAGTGATTAGTGATAGGTTTATAAACTATATCTGTTACAACTGTTTACAGTATACACTACCGACTTAGCGAAAAGTCAGTGAACGGCGTAGAGCCTACATAACTTGCAAATCTTCTATACAGTTAAGAATTTTTTAACAAACATTTTGTAGAATGAAAAGTTTTATGAAAACAAATTGTTAGTCAGTAGTTATAATATAATATTAAGAATGTAAATAAACGTCAATACAATATTTAATGGCAAATTCTTGTTCCGGATATTTTGCTCGTTTACTGTTCATTCCTTGGCGTTTTATTTAATATCGAAGTAAATATATCAAAAATATCAATAGTCGCTTGGCTGTTGAAAAACTAGTTTTTTTTGTTTTAAATTCAGTCATTAACAGG
Source organism: Pachyrhynchus sulphureomaculatus (assembly GCA_019049505.1). Lineage (NCBI taxonomy): Eukaryota > Metazoa > Arthropoda > Insecta > Coleoptera > Curculionidae > Pachyrhynchus > Pachyrhynchus sulphureomaculatus. The sequence continues at coordinate 86,063,645 of CM032449.1, read as the reverse complement.
GATCGATCTATCATTTAAAAAAAACTAACAATATTTAAGCAGTGATAATAACATTCAAACTGATGGGAGGTTACTATACACATTTCAATATTTTATTGATTTAAAAAAATAATAATTAGTCAAATTACTCGTAATGAAAGAACATGTCATTAATACTATCTTCTCTAAAATTATAAAGTATTTTATTACATTACGTTCATATCAGCTTTTGTGTGTACTAAAGAATGAATACCATTATTTTTAACCCTCTCGGTTCTTAAGAAATTTTTCCGTTTAATTAATTTTTTTATTGAGCAAAATAATAAAGGCATTTGCCTTTGTTATCAAATATTTTAATAACAGGAGTATAAAATCCAGTTGGGCACTAACTTTGGGGTAAGAATTTTGCTATGCCTCGCAAAAAATATTTCAAAATCGATATTTTAGCTTATTTATAATTGTACAATTATACCGGACTCCTAAATCTAAACTTTTTTTTGTAACACAGAAAATTGTGCTATATAGAGTTAAGTGTTCTTAAGGATAATATAAAGCGTAAACAATTAAATTCGAGCTGAACAATTAAGGTATAAAATAACAAATCTTAATATTTGCAATTAAAGTACTTAATTTAAATTTAAGTGTCTAATAATAGTCTGTTAACAACTTAGGGCTCCATTTCCCTTGGTATCTCTTTCCGTGCGAAAAAGGTCTTGGTGAAATCTTTCACAATGTTCATCGGGAAGGAATTCCAGGTGCTAATACAGGAAGTATATTTTTAGCGACATATATCATCCCAAAGTTTTGTAAGATGTTAAAAGTTGATTAATTAAATCATTAAAACTTCGTGCCTTATGATTGCCAAAAAAGTTTTTAATGACATTTCCGAAATCGTTGCTCGAAAGGATTTTGTGCAAAGATTCAAAAGTTCCTGTATTTGAGCAGATATTCGTAAGTTCAATTGCAGTCCCTTTTATCGTCTTGACTATGAATGGCACACAAGGCCTTCGGTTTTATTGATATTTGTTTGAACTTTATTTTTATGGGAATTTTTGTCACTGTAGCGTTCTTTAGATGAAATTTTTTATGCATCATCATTATAGTTTGTGCAAATTTCATTTTGATGTGCTTAATTAGCAGCCTATTTTTGCTAGCCGTTAACACTTAAAATCATAACCATAAATTAGTGTGTGTTTATTTTTTATAGTTTATTGACTTTGCATTATAGGGTTTTTAACAGAACTGAACAGGAGTTGGGTCGTAGCATATCCACTTCTCATTTCATTAGATCTCTAATGTTTCTAAGGACTTGTTTTACTATCTGGAATATATTTCTCTCTAGCGCTTCCTTCTATTTACTGTATTAAATAACTAAGTAAATATTCTTTTTTGTAGTCCACCACAAGGTCAGCAGATTAGTTTAGATATGAATGTTTTGCCATGCTTAGTTTTTTATCTCTGCTTGACTCTTAATAGTACTATTGGATATACTCTCGCAAACGTACTTGGTCTAGGCCAGTACGACGGGCTTCGTTAGGCCGATCGCACCGGAGTCAATTTTCAAGAAGATTCGGGCTCCAGTTTTAATCTTTACTCTGGCAACCTTCGTTTCTAGATACCACACCCCAAAATCATTTGTTTGTGGTTTTGGTTACTTTTGATGACATGATGTACGTCTTTTCTTTTCAGGATTTTTCTGCTACATTTTTATTTTCCCATGTTTTTCGCCATTTTCTCCAGTTTTGCTTTGCCCGTCCATTTTTTTCAAGTCCACTGTCAAGTATTAAGCCTCGTTCCACAGGTTTTAGCTCCAGAGCTGTACATATTTATTTATTTATTCATCAATGGATAATCTATTACATAATTCATTACATAAAGGCATAAGAACCCAATACAAATAAATTACAGACTACAATAATTAAATAACATATAAAATTATACGATAAGAAGCTAAAATAAAGTACAAAGGAATAAAGCAAATAGCGCAAATAAGATATCAAATTACAACAGTATAAAACATACAGACGAAGCAAAACATAATCATAATCACAGTCATGTAATCATGTAAAGAGCCAGAGAATAGTCTAGTGAAATAGAGATGCCTACTTCAGAAGAGTTGTTCCACCACCGCCTAAAGAACTAACGTTTTAAGGTCAGTAATACTATATTTATCCAAAAATTTATTGGTAAAAAATGACGGTTTTTTGTTTGGCTTGTTCAATTCTACCATACAGCCCGTCGCTAACTGGAACATTTTATACTGAACGTTAGGTGAATCAAAAACTATCTGCAGAGATTGGTCCTCTGCTACTTTCTACAAAATAATAGAAACAAAATAAAAGAGAAACGACCTTCCCTAAATAAAATATAGATATGTTTGCACTCTTTTTGCTCTGGGCCAATCAGGGCAATTTAAAACAAACAGGTCAGTTGGGAATTATGAGGGAATTTTTTACGATCCAAACAATAGTTATATCCAGAATTCAGAGTTAGCAATGATGTTAATTTTTTCTGATTAAATAATTGTAATCACAATACATTAGCCAATAAAAAGGCAATCTTTTTCATGAAGAAAAGTCTAGAACATTCACATAAGGAAGAACGTGTCAGACTCGACTACAGGTTTAATTAATATCTGGAACTAAACTGATGTTTTATTTTATCTGAAATTCCTTTGTCTTAGTGCCTAGTTTAGTGAGACACCAGTTATGCTTAATTTAACTGGGTTTATAGAACCTCGTATTTTCTATTTTTATGCTAGGCAAACGCAGTTATCAGATTTGAAATAGATGGTGCCCAAATAATAAAAGAAAATTATATTTAGCAGCGCCTTTAGATCTGAAACGTATGAACTGCCGTTTCGCATGGGAAAAACAAACAGTCACGTTAGGTAAGTTAATGTTACTTCAAGTTATACTACATTCAGTCTAACATGAAGGGTTGGTTTATCTTACCAGCCTAATCCATGGCCAGTTTTTAATTGTAATGCCAATTTGATTCAGCAACGCCACACACCAAATTAGGTTAGATTAAAGATTTTCTAAAGTGTAATTTTTCTCATTTTGTACGTCAGTAACCTTGCTTTTCCCTAGTAGATGAAAAGAAGTTATTTTGGTATCGAGATCTAACGCAAAAAACCTCTAAAAGAGAGTTAAAATTGCACTGAAATCCTCTCAGTGGTTTCAAGTAAACTCGCTAACACTCATCATATCATCTCGGTATTTGACAAATCACATCAAAATAATTAGCACTGGCAACAAATAAATTAAATATTAAAATTTTACAATAGTCGTGTGCCTTATTCAGCATCTGGCAATATATTAAAATTTTACCCTACATAATCGCTGAATACAGAAATTCTCTATTTGAAATCAGCTAAATAAGGACTAATTTTATTTTTTGTTTCTAAAATGTCAACAAAGGTAAGCTTCTTATAGACTTAAAATGTTTCGTTTAATTAACCAATATTAAGTACTTGCAGATAAAAGCCAGCCTAACTTTAATATAGTCTCTGTTGGAACTTAGTTTCCTGTGGTTTTAGTTGAAATTTAGTATTTGTTTTTGTTAAATATACTTAAAGTTTTGATATATGAAGTACAATTGAAGTGTATATATAGCAAACTTCTTTGAATCAAAAGTTAACATCAGACTATTACAAACTCGTTTATATTAAAAAAATTTGGTATTTCTTTAAGCTGTGGATATTTTATTTTTTCTAAAATCATAAATTAAAAATGAAATTAAAATTAGTTTACTTTTAAGTAGCTCTTAAGTATTTAAGTTTTCAAAAGTACTTATAAAATGCTGTATTATATTGGTGATGCAATTGCAACAATCTTGGTGTCCTAGATGGCAATTTAAAACGTTTGAAGTGTCCATAAAAATCATTTTAAATATCTATCTATCTATATATGTATATATATATATATATATATATATATATATATATATATATATATATATATATATATATATATTTGTCTAACATTCCATATGTCTAAATTGAACTGTTTTGGAATTATTGCCATTTGAAATTTAAAATAAAGAAGACAAAAAACCATTAATAAATACTCTAGGTTTATTTCTAAGGTAACAATTGTTCAAAATGTCTACCATTAATGTAATGACCCAATCTGTCATAAACAGTCAGAACAGAGTTTTGCAGAGAATCCGGGATGATCTGTGCTACTTCATATTGAATTCTTTGTTGTAAATCTTCTACAGTTTCAGGTCTACTTCGATAAACTTTTGTTTTCAAATGACCCCATAATTTATCGATGGAAATCTTACAAGACGGTGGTATTTACAGTTACTCCAAAAGCAAGTTATTCCAACTTGTGCAGGACTTTTTCCTGATGAAAATAATTTGGATACCCCTAACAGGAATCTGTGGTATCAACAGGACGGAGCACCTCCAAATCAATGTTCGTAGATATTTGGATGCGATTTTTCCTAATCGATGGAAAGAAAACGAAATTACTACAAATTTTAGGCTGAAAATAAATGAACATATCTTTGGAAATACCTAACAACTGTCAATAAACTTCAAAGCTAACGTTAGTCTGTATTTGCAATAATTAGAAATGCCAGTAAAATTGAGTGTTGAAGCTAAAATTGAAATTGTCCTCATAGTTGGAGATAATTATAAAACTTTTAGAGAAGCAGTAGAAATCTTTAATAATAATTGATAAAACTGTACACAACGGTGGGATATCTAATAAATAAATTCAAGATTTATGGAAGTGTTGAAAATAAATTTAAAAAGAAACATCGGGCATAGGTTTCAAATGAAGATAATCAAAATTAAGTAATGCTGTCGGTTATAGAAAAGCCAAAAGATTCACTTCGGAAAAGATCAGCTTTATTGAATGTGAGTAAAAGTAGAGTTGCGAGAATTTTAAGATCAAATAAATTTAAACCATACAAACCCCAATTTACCCATACTTTAAAAGCAGGAGATTTTGAACGAAGATTTGAATTTTGTGCTTGGTTTCAAGAAGAGTTGGAAGATAACAGGTTTATGGCAAGATAAATACTTTTCTCCGACAAAGCGACATTTACGTCTAATGGGGCAGTAAGTTCTCAAAACTATCGCTGGTGGAGCGATGTTAATCCTAACTTCATTATCCAAACTCGAGATCAATACTCGTTTAAAACCAACGTATGGTGTGGAATTTTTAAAGATAGAATAGTTGGTTTTTTTTTTCGAAATAATATGAATGCTAAACGTTACCTAGAATTTTTAAATAATGAGTTCCTTGAGTTTCTTAATCGCCTACTAATAACTGAAAGACAACGTATATGGTACCAACATGATGCTGTATTATGTCACAGTACGAGAAATGTTCGAAATTATCTCCTCCACATTTTTAACGGTAGAGTAATAGGGAGATATGTGCAGTTTACTTGGCTCCCAAGGTCTCTGGACATCCCCCCTCTAGACTTTTTTTTCTGGGGCTACTTAAAAGAAAAGGTTTATTTTAAAAGGCCATTTCAAGATGTTGATCATCTTGAGAGAGGGAACCATGTGAAGCTATAACTCCTGACATAAGATAGGTGATACATTGAAGCACTTGTGCAATAAAGGTAAAATTAATCCATATATTTAGTGGGTATGTTATATACGCAGTAATTAAGTAATGTTGCAATTTCAAAATAAAATGATATTAGCACAAATTTATTATGGATGTAATTGTTAAAAAGCAGATAAACAGGTTATCAAATTTTAACAAAAATATGATACAATCATAATCAGTGCACTAGTTTTTAATTAATTTCGCTTTCCTTTATTCAATAAATAATCCGACAATTACTCACGTATTTTTTTTTCTTGAATTTTTAACTAGGAAGACCACAAATCTAAACGTGAGTATAATTTTTTAGTTCCTATTAACACTTTCAATTAATATTTTGCTCTGTATTTAAACTTAAACACACCTTACTCTTCATTATGAATCATTATTTTTTATTTTCCTTGTATACCATCAAATATTTTAATCTTTTGATGCTTGATTACGGATTTCCATGTGATGCAGAACTTTTTATCAAGAATAATTTTTTTGTAATATGTAAGATAAACTTTTCCTCCATTTGTATAAAACTTTTTGGGACACACTATATTTATATATATATATATATATATATATATATATATATATATATATATATATATATATATATATATATATATATATATATATATATATATATATATATATATATATATATATATACATATATATACATATATATACATATATATATATATATATATATATATATATATATATATATATATATATATATAAATAAGAATAATGCCAAAAGTGTTGTGTCGGCGACTAAGCCGACACCCACCAGGGCGGGAAAATCACAGCAGCGCATGAGTTGCACCACAGGAATCAACAAACACGCCATGCGTTGCTGTAATGAAAACACAAAACCTGACAAAGAAATCACTGAGAAGAGAGTCACTCGCCGCTTGGACCCACCAACATCAATCCCAAGCGCAACCGACGTACATACGGGACAAACGCAACCACCAAAACCAGGCCAGGGCCCGTATGTTTTGCAAGGACAACACGCAACTACCAAGGCTGGAAAACCAAGACAGCGGTTAAAGTGGACGGATGAGATGAATAGGACGGTGATGCGCTGTTACTACACCGCCACCAAACTCGAAACAATAACATCGGGCTACAGACCGCAACTGCACAGCCTTTTCTTGACCGAATATCCACATCTGCAATTACTTGTTTCAGAACAGAGAGTAATAGACCAAAAAAGAGTTATTACCAAGAACAATCGTCTCACACCTCTCGAATTACAAACCATCAAGGACACAGTGGCTGTTGAACTGAACACAGACCAACCAAACAATAGAAACAATAAAGCAGATTCCGAACCAGCCTCACACACACAACCACCCAGTCGAACACAACAAGACCCACCACCCAGGAGGAGCATAAAGCAAAATAATATTGCGAGTACCGCGCAACACCATATCACAGACGACAACATGAATCACTCGCCACCCTCAATGACACCCACACAACATCCACCCGAATCACCTCTCATACAAACACTTAAATCAAAAATGGAGTCACATCTAGCTCGATGGTCAGGCACCGACCCCACAACAAGAAATCCCATCCCTCGTTTAATCTTCAGACAGAGCACGCAACCAATCCTCAACACACTAAACAAGCACATAATACCTCAGTATATAACAGACTTAAGCACAATCGAAGACATTCACACAATAATATACGCAGCAGTAATCACCACTCCAACACAAAATAATCAAAAACTCCCTCAACGACAAGGAAACCCCAACAGGACAAAACCAAAATTCAAATGGCAAATAAGAATAGAAAACAAAATCAACAACATCAGGAGAGATCTAGGACATCTTACCCAGTTTATAAGCGGGAACGCGTCCAAACGTGTCACACAGGGGGCAAACAAGATCAAATTTAAGTCTCCCAACAGAACACTGCCAGAAATCCTCGATACCTTGAAACAAAAACTATCTGTATATGCCGCAAGACTCCGTAGATACAAAGAATCAAATGAGAGGAAAGACACCAACAACCTCTTCCGAAGAAGCGAAAAACAGTTCTACTGGAAAACTATGTACAACAAACAGATAGCAGTGACTGAACCACCAAACAAACAAGAACTCACAGATTATTGGAAAAGTATCTGGTCAGAACCCAAACTACACAATAATAACACCCCCTGTATCAAAGCCGAAGAAGACAAACATAAACATGTGACAGAACAAGAAAATACCACATTAAATACACAAGAAATTACAGCAACTATCAAACACACACACAACTGGAAATGTCCTGGAATAGACAATATACAAAACTTCTGGTACAAACAGTTTACCACCACACACGAAGCACTCACACACCAAATCAACAAAGCCATCCTACAACCACATACATTTCCCATTTTCCTCACACAACGAATAACATACGTTAAACCCAAAAGCTCAGACACCACAAACCCTTCAAACTACCGACCTATCACCTGTCTTCCAACTCTATACAAGATTTCAATTTCGAAGAAAATAGAACAACACCTAACAGACAACAATAGTCGAGGATGCAAAGAGCAGCTGATTATAGATAGCGTGATTATGGGACAAACCAGAAAAGAACACAGAAACCTTCACATCGGTTACATAGACTATAAAAAAAGCCTTCGACTCCATACCCCACAGCTGGTTAATCAGGGCCCTAGAAATCTATAAAATCAACCAACACCTCAGGCAGTTTCTCGCGCAAATTATGAAAACATGGAAAACCAAAATACGCCTAGAAACACAAACCGAACGGATCCAAACAGACTAGCTGTAGATCAGATGGGGTATATTTCAGGGTGACTCGCTCAGTGCTCTATGGTTTTGCCTCTATCTCAATCCACTCTCAAATATACTAAACAGAACAGAGCATGGCTTCAATATCAGACACCAAAAAGTGAATCAACATAAAATAAACCACCTCCTATATATGGACGACATAAAACTCTACGCTGCCACAAAAACACAGCTGAAAGAACTCCTCAAAATCACAGAAATATTCACCTTAGATGTCAATATGGAATTTGGTATAAGTAAATGCAAAGTGCTCCACATCAACAAAGGCCAATGGAAGTGCCACCATGAGATAGAAACCATCAACAATGAAACGCTCGATAACATGTTCGACAAAGAAACATACAAATATCTAGGCTTCCAACAAAGCACCAAACTCAACCACACTCACATCAAAACAGAGCTCAGAGCCGAATTCAAAAACAGACTGACGAAACTTTTGCAAACAAAACTCAACTCTAAGAATCTCACTAAAGCCATCAACACGTTCGCTATACCTATACTCACATATTCATTTGGTATCATCAAATGGTCACAAACAGACATAGAAAATATTCACATCCTTATACGATCTCAATTCACCAAATACAGGAAATTACACCCCAACCCATGCAAAGAAAGACTTACCATCGAGAGGAAGGCAAGAGGAAGAGGAATTATAGACATCAGATCATTACACACAAAACAAATACAAACACTTAGGAAATTCTTTCACAGCAAGCAAATCAGCCTCCACACAGCGACAGTGAAAGCAGACAAAAACTACACACCTCTCGACTTAGCCCGGGCAGACCACTCAGCAGACACACACAGTCACACCCAATTACAACAGGAAAAGATGAAAACGTGGTCAGAGAAAACACTCCACGGAAAACACTGATACCACATAGAATAAGACCACGTAAATAAAAAACAATCATACACCTGGTTACGGGATGGGCAGCTATTCCCTGAGACTGAAGGCTTCTTACTTGCCATCCAGGATAAAGTCATATTAACCAGAAACTACCAAAAGCATATCATCAAAGACCCGACTATTGCAGAGGACAGATGTAGGAAATGCCACCAGCAGAAAGAAACGATCGAACACATAACGAGCGGATGTAAAATATTGGCCGGAACGGAGTACACAGCCAGGCATGCCAAAGTGGTTCACTAAGCACTAGCTACAACATACAAACTCATAGAAAACACAGATCCCTACTACAAATACACGCCAACATCCATACTTGAAAATGAAGATTACAAGCTCTACTGGGACATCGGTATCCATACAGATAAAACAGTCTCCGCCAATAGACCCGATATCACTTTTCAGTGCAAAAAAGGAAAAGTCACCTATCTGATTGACATAACATTCACACTACATTTAGTGCAATTGGGACTCAACACAGACATACACAGAAACATTCAGAAGTCAGTGATTTTGAAAACATGTAATATTGTCAGGTCATTCCTTAATACGGAATGGTAATAGCGTTTGTGCTCTCTTGGTTTTGGCCCGTCAGCCAAACATGGAACCACATTGATCAAATGTGAGAAAGAAGAACTTTTTGTAATAATAATAATAATAACTCAAAACAACGAAGAACAAGACATACAAAAATAACTTTTACGGACAGACCAACAATAATAAGCACGGGGAAATACAACAAAACTATTTACCTTCTACTAACAGACAACCCAATGTCGGGACACTTTGAGCTTCTGACACCACAAAATATTGAGAACATTCCAGACAACAGCAGACCAATAAAAGAAGCATCGGGCGAGCGACGTAACGGTCGAGGACGTCGCGGGAAATGGCAGCTCGACCAAAACGATGAAGACCGGGCAACTGAAACTGGACCTGCCAAAAGTGTTGTGTCGGCGAGTAAGCCGACACGCACCAAGGCGGGTAAGTCACAGCAACGCATGAGTTGCACCACAGGAACCAATGAACACGCCATGCGTTGCTGTAATGAAATCACATCTGACAAAGAAATCACTGACAAGAGAATCATAGCCGCTTGGACCCACCACCACCAATCCCAAGTGCAACCGACGTAGATGCTGGACAAATACAACCACCAAAGCCAGGCCAAACCGCGTATGTTTTGCAGGGACAACATGCAACTACCAAGGCTGGCAAACCAAGACAGCGGTTAAAGTGGACAGATGAAATGAATAGAACAGTGATGCGCTGTTACTACACCGCCACCAAACTAGAAACAGTGACATCAGGCTACAGACTGGAACTACGCAGACTTTTCTTGACCGAATATCCACATCTGCAATTACTTGTTACAGAACTGAGAGTAATAGACCAAAAAAGAGTTATTACCAAGAACAATCGCCTCACAGCTTTCGAATTGCAAACCATCAAAGATACAGTAGCTGCTGAACTGAACACAGACCAAGTAGCTGCTGAACTGAACACAGACCAATCAAAGAATAGAAACAGTAGAGCAGATACCGAACCAATCTCACACACACAACCTCCCAGTCGAAAACAACAAGACCCACCACCCAGCAGGAGCATAACTCAAAATAATATTTCAATGAAAATAGCAAGCACCACACGCCACCATATCACAGACGACAAAATGAATGACTCTCCACCCTCAACAACATCTACACAACATCACCCCGAATCACCTCTCATACAAACACTCAAAGCAGAAATGCAGTCACCTCTAGCACGATGGTTAGGCACCGACCCTACAACAAGAAATCCCATCCCTCGTTTAATCTTCAAACAGAGCACACAAATAATCCTCAATACAATAAACAAGCACATAATACCAAAGTACATAATAGACTTAAGCACGATCGAAGACATTCACACAATAATATATGCAGCAGCAATCACCACTATAACACAAAATAACCAAAAACTCCCGCAACCACAAAGAGACCCCAACAGCAGAAAATCTAAATTTAAATGGCAAATAAGAATAGAAAACAAAATCAACAACATCAGAAGAGATCTGGGACACCTTACCCAGTTTATGAACGGGAACGCATCCAAACGTGTCACACAGGGTGCAGACAAGATCAAAACTAAATCTCTCAACTGAACACTGCCAGAAATCGTTGATACTTTGAAACAAAAACTATCCGTATATGCTGCAAGACTCCGTAGATACAAAGAATCAAACGAGAGGAAAGACACCAACAACCTCTTCCGAAGAAGCGAGAAACAGTTCTACCGAAAAACTATGTACAACGAGCAGACAGTAGTAACCGAACCACCAAACAAACAAGAACTCGCAGATTATTGGAAAACTGTCTGGTCAGAACCCAAACTACATAATAATGACACCCCCTGTATCAAAGCCGAAGAAGATAAACACAAACGTGTGACAGAACAAGAAAATTCTGCACTAACTATAGAAGAAATTACAGAAACAATCAAACACACACACAACTGGAAATGCCCTGGGATAGACAATATACAAAACTTTTGGTACAACCAGTTTACCATCACACACGAAGCACTCACACACCAAATCAACAAAGCCATTCTACAACCACACACATTCCCCATTTTTCTTACACAAGGAATAACATACATCAAACCCAAAAGTTCAGACACCACAAACCCGTCAAACTACCGACCTGTCACCTGTCTTCCAACCCTATACAAGATCATCACAGCCACAATTTCCAAGAAAATAGAACAGCACCTAACAGACAACAATATTCTCACAGAAGAGCAGAAAGGATGCAGGAAAAATAGTCGAGGATGCAAAGAGCAGCTGATCATAGATAGCGTGATTATAGGACAAACCAGAAAAGAACACAGAAACCTTCACATCGGTTACATAGACTATAAAAAAGCCTTCGACTCCATTCCCCACAGCTGGTTAATCAGAGCCCTAGAAATCTATAAAATCAACCAACACCTCAGGCAATTTCTCGCGCAAATTATGAAAACATGGAAAACCAAAATACGCCTAGAAACACAAACTGAACGCATCCAAACAGAAGAGCTGTACATCAGACGGGGTATATTTCAGGGAGACTCGCTCAGCGCTCTATGGTATTGCCTCTGTCTCAATCCACTCTCAAATATACTAAACAGAACAGAGCATGGCTTCAACATCAGACACCAAAAACTGAATCAACATAAAAAAACCACCTCCTATATATGGATGACATAAAACTCTACGCTGCCACAAAAACACAGCTGAAAGAACTCCTCAAAATCACAGAAATATTCACCTTAGATGTCAATATGGAATTTGGTATAAGTAAATGCAAAGTGCTCCATATCAACAAAGGTAAGTGGAAGGGCCACCATGAGACAGAAACCATCAACAATGAAACACTCGATAACATGTTCGACAAAGAAACATATAAATATCTAGGCTTCCAACAAAGCACCAAACTCAACCACACTCACATCAAAACAGAGCTCAGAACCGAATTCCAAAACAGACTGACGAAACTTTTACAAACAAAACTCAACTCTAAGAATCTCACTAAAGCCATCAACACGTTCGCTATACCTATACTCACATATTCATTTGGTATCATCAAATGGTCACAAACAGACATAGGAAATATTCACATCCTTATACGATCTCAATTCACCAAATACAGGAAATTACACCCCCAACGCATGCAAAGAAAGACTTACCATCGAGAGGAAGGCAGGAGGAAGAGGAATTATAGACATCAGATCATTACACACAAAACAAATACAAGCACTTAGGAAATTCTTTCACACCAAGCAAACCAGCCTCCCAGCAACAGTCAAAGCAGACAAAAACTATACCCCACACGACTTATCCCGGGTAGATCACCCAGCAGATATACACAGTCACACCCAATTACAACAGGAAAAGATGAAAACGTGGTCAGAAAAAACACTCCACGGAAAACACAGATACCACATAGAACAAGACCACGTAAATAAAAAACAATCATACACCTGGTTGCGGGATGGGCAGCTATTCCCGGAAACAGAAGGCTTCTTACTTGCCATCCAGGATAAAGTCATATTAACCAGAAACTACCAAAAGCATATCATCAAAGACCCAACTATTACAGAAGACAGATGCAGAAAATGCCACCAGCAGAAAGAAACGATCGAACACATAACAAGCGGATGTAAAATATTAGCCGGAACGGAATACACAGCCACACATGACTCAGCGGCAAAAGTAGTTCACCAAGCACTAGCCACAACATACAAGCTCATAGAAAACACAGATCCCTACTACAAATACACACACCAACATCCGTACTTGAGAATAAAGATTACAAACTCTACTGGGACATCAGTATCCATACAGATAAAACAGTCTCCGCCAATAGACCAGATATTACTTTTCAGTGTAAAAAAGAAAAAGTCACCTATCTAATTGATATAGCTGTCCCCAACGACACAAACATCTAAACGAAATACACAGAAAAAATTTCCAAATACACAGACCTTGCAACGGAAATAAAAAGGCTATGGAAACAAGAAAAAGTCATCATTGTCCCCCTCAATATATCAGCCACAGGCCTTACACCAACAACATTCACACCACACTCAACACAAACATACACAAAAACATTCAGAAGTCGCTGATTTTGAAAACATGTAACATTGTCAGGTCATTCCTTAATACACAATGGTAATGCGTTTGTGCTGACTTGGTTTGCGCCGGTCAGCTAAACATGGAACCACATTGACCAGATGTGAGAAAGAAAAACAAAAACAATCATAATAATAATAATAATAATAATAATAATCCCTCAGGGGCTAGGGGAATCCCAGGATTCTCCTAGTACGGGCATTGACGATCCCGAGGTACCTGAGTCATGTTGTGCTGTCTTGTGTTGTCCAGATTATGTGTAATAAAAACGCAATCTTAAGGTGTTTACCGTGCCGAGAAGATGAATGGCTCAGCGTTTATGAGTCGCGAACGGTTCCCCCGGATACCGGGCGCCCTCCGGGAGTAAGTAGCCTTGCTGTGGCATCCAGGCTCTGCCGCAGTTGACCTTTCTTTCCTAGGATACTCGTGGGAATATTATGTTAAACAATAATAATTATAATAATGAAAATGGAAGGGTGTTGCGGAGGCGGACCGCTGTCGTACAAACAGCTACAGCAACACCACAACAACAACTACAGAGGAACCAAACAACCGCCTCAGTCGAAACTACTCCCGATAGTTTTACCAGATCCGACATTGTAGGTGATGGAAATTGCCTTTTCCGTGCAGTTAGCTTATACTTATATGGCCACCAGAACCATCATAAGAAACTCCGAGAGGTTGCTCTAAGATATTTACAACAAAACTGGTCGGAACACCATCACCAACATCAATCCCAAGCGCAACCGACGTAGATACGGGACAAACACAACCACCAAAGCCAGGCCAGGGCCCGTATGTATTGCAAGGACAACATGCAACTACCAAGGCTGGAAAACCAAGACAGCTGTTAAAGTGGACGGATGAGATGAATAGGACGGTGATGCGCTGTTACTACACCGCCACCAAACTCGAAACAATAACATCGGGCTACAGACAGCAACTGCACAGACTTTTCTTGACCGAATATCCACATCTGCAATTACTTGTTTCAGAACAGAGAGTAGTAGACCAAAAAAGAGTTATTACCAAGAACAATCGTCTCACACCTCTCGAATTGCAAACCATCAAGGACACAGTGGCTGTTGAACTGAACACAGACCAACCAAACAATAGAAACAATAAAGCAGATTCCGAACCAGCCTCACACACACAACCACCCAGTCGAACACAACAATACCCACCACCCAGGAGGAGCATAACGCAAAATAATATTGCGAGTACCGCGCAACACCATATCACAGACAACAACATGAATCACTCGCCACCCTCAACGACATCCACACAACATCACCCCGAATCACCTCTCATACAAACACTTAAAGCAAAAATGGAGTCACATCTAGCTCGATGGTCAGGCACCGATCCCACAACAAGAAATTCCATCCCTCGTTTAATCTTCAAACAGAGCACGCAACCAATCCCCAACACACTAAACAAGCACATAATACCTCAGTATATAACAGACTCAAGCACAATCGAAGACATTCACACAATAATATACGCAGCAGCAATCACCACTCTAACACAAAATAATCAAAAACTCCCTCAACGACAAGGAAACCCCAACAGGACAAAACCAAAATTCAAATGGCAAATAAGAATAGAAAACAAAATCAACAACATCAGGAGAGATCTAGGGTATCTTACCCAGTTTATAAGCGGGAACGCGTCCAAACGTGTCACACAGGGAGCAAACAAGATCAAATCTAAGTCTCCCAACAGAACACTGCCAGAAATCCTAGATACCTTGAAACAAAAACTATCTGTATATGCCGCAAGACTCCGTAGATACAAAGAATCAAATGAGAGGAAAGACACCAACAACCTCTTCCGAAGAAGCGAAAAACAGTTCTACCGGAAAACTATGTACAACAAACAGATAGCAGTGACTGAACCACCAAACAAACAAGAACTCACAGATTATTGGAAAAGTATCTGGTCAGAACCCAAACAACACAATAATAACACCCCCTGGATCAAAGCCGAAGAAGACAAACATAAACATGTGACAGAACAAGAAAATACCACATTTAATACACAAGAAATTACAGAAACTATCAAACACACACACAACTGGAAATGTCCTGGAATAGACAATATACAAAACTTCTGGTACAAACAGTTTACCACCACACACGAAGCACTCGCACACCAAATTAACAAAGCCATTCTACAACCACACACATTTCCCACTTTCCTCACACAAGGAATAACATACGTTAAACCCAAAAGCTCAGACACCACAAACCCGTCAAACTACCGACCTATCACCTGTCTTCCAACCCTATACAAGATCATCACAGCCACAATATCGAAGAAAATAGAACTACACCTAACAGACAACAATATCCTCACAGAAGAGCAGAAGGGATGCAGGAAAAATAGTCGAGGATGTAAAGAGCAGCTGATTATAGATAGCGTGATTATGGGACAAACCAGAAAAGAACACAGAAACCTTCACATCGGTTACATAGACTATAAAAAAGCCTTCGACTCCAACAATGAAACGCTCGATAACATGTTCGATAAAGAAACATACAAATATCTAGGCTTCCAACAAAGCACCAAACTCAACCACACTCACATCAAAACAGAGCTCAGAACCGAATTCAAAAACAGACTGACGAAACTTTTGCAAACAAAACTCAACTCTAAGAATCTCACTAAAGCCATCAACACGTTCGCTATACCTATACTCACATATTCATTTGGTATCATCAAATGGTCACAAACAGACATAGAAAATATTCACATCCTTATACGATCTCAATTCACTAAATACAGGAAATTACACCCCAACGCATGCAAAGAAAGACTTACCATCGAGAGGAAGGCAGGAGGAAGAGGCATTATAGACATCAGATCATTACACACAAAACAAATACAAACACTTAGGAAATTCTTTCACAGCAAGCAAACCAGCCTCCACACAGCGACAGTGAAAGCAGACAAAAACTACACACCTCTCGACTTAGCCCGGGCAGACCACTCAGCAGACACACACAGTCACACCCAATTACAACAGGAAAAGATGAAAACGTGGTCAGAGAAAACACTCCACGGAAAACACAGATACCACATAGAACAAGACCACGTAAATAAAAAACAATCATACACCTGGTTACGGGATGGGCAGCTATTCCCTGAGACTGAAGGCTTCTTACTTGCCATCCAGGATAAAGTCATATTAACCAGAAACTATCAAAAGCATATCATCAAAGACCAGACTATTGCAGAGGACAGATGTAGGAAATGCCACCAGCAGAAAGAAACGATCGAACACATAACGAGCGGATGTAAAATATTGGCCGGAACGGAGTACACAGCCAGGCATGATTCAGCTGCCAAAGTGGTTCACCAAGCACTAGCCACAACATACAGACTCATAGAAAACACAGATCCCTACTACAAATACACGCCAACATCCATACTTGAAAATGAAGATTACAAGCTCTACTGGGATATCGGTATCCATACAGATAAAACAGTCTCCGCCAATAGACCCGATATTACTTTTCAGTGCAAAAAAGGAAAAGTCACCTATCTGATTGACATAGCTGTCCCCAACGACACAAACATCCAAGCGAAATACACAGAAAAAATTTCCAAATACACAGACCTTGCAACGGAAATAAAAAGGCTATGGAGACAGGAAAAAGTCATCATTGTCCCCCTCATTATATCAGCCACAGGCCTTACACCAATAACATTCACACCACATTTAGTGCAATTGGGACTCAACACGGACATACACAGAGGCATTCAGAAGTCAGTGATTTTGAAAACATGTAACATTGTCAGGTCATTCCTTAATACGGAATGGTACTAGCGTTTGTGCTGACTTGGTTTTGGCCCGTCAGCCAAACATGGAACCACATTGATCAAATGTGAGAAAGAAGAACTTTTTGTAATAAATAATAATAATAACCCCTCAGGGGCTAGGGAATCCCAGGATTTTCCTAGTACGGGCATTGACGATCCCGAGGTACCTGAGTCATGTTGTGCTGTCTTGTGTTGTCCAGATTATGTGTAACAAAAACGCAATCTTAAGGTGTTTACCGTGCCGAGAAGATGAATGGCTCAGCGTTTATGAGTCGCGAACGGTTCCCCCCGGATACCGGGCGCCCTCCGGGAGTAAGTAGCCTTGCTGTGGCATCCAGGCTCTGCCGCAGTCGACCCCACTTTCCTAGGATACTCGTGGGAATACTATGTCAAAGAATAATAATTATAGTAATGATAATGGAAGGGTGTTGCGGAGGCGGACTCCGGTCGTACAAACAGCTATAGCAGCACCACAACAACAACAACCACAGACGACCCAAACAACCGCCTCAGCCGAAACTACTCCCGATAGTTTTACCAGATCCGACATTGTAGGTGATGGAAATTGCCTTTTCCGTGCAGTTAGCTTACACTTGTATGGCCACCAAAACCATCATGAGAAACTCCGAGAGGTTGCTCTAAGATATTTACAACAAAACTGGTCGGAACTTCACACATTTTCATTAATTGAAGTCGACGATATAAAAGACTTCAATAACTACTATAATTATATGAGGAAAAATGGCACCTATGGAACGAGCCTAGAGATACTTGCCCTCTCGGAAACACAAAATAGCAACTTTCATATCTTCTCAAAACAACGAAGAACAAGACATACAAAAATAACTTTTACGGACAGACCAACAATAATAAGCACGGGAAAATACAACAAAACTATTTACCTTCTACTAACAGGCAACACAATGTCGGGACACTTTGAGCTTCTGACACCACAAAACATTGAGAACATTCCAGACAACAGCAGACCAATAAAAGAAGCATCGGGCGAGCGACGTAACGGTCGAGGACGTCGCGGGAAATGGCAGCTCGACCAAAACGATGAAGACCGGGCAACCGAAAATGGACCTGCCAAAAGTGTTGTGCCGGCGAGTAAGCCGACACCCACCCAGGCGGGAAAGTCACAGCAACGCATGAGTTGCACCACAGGAATCAATGAACACGCCATGCGTTGCTGTAATGAAATCACACCTGAAAAAGAAATCACTGACAAGAGAATCACTCGCCGCTTGGACCCACCACCACCAATCCCAAGCGCAACCGACGTAGATGCGGGACAAATACAACCACCAAAGCCAGGCCAAACCGCGTATGTTTTGCAAGGACAACATGCAACTACCAAGGCTGGCAAACCAAGACAGCGGTTAAAGTGGACAGATGAAATGAATAGAACAGTGATGCGCTGTTACGCCACCGCCACCAAACTAGAAACAGTGACATCAGGCTACAGACTGGAACTACACAGACTTTTCTTGACCGAATATCCACATCTGCAATTACTTGTTACAGAACAGAGAGTAATACACCAAAAAAGAGTTATTACCAAGAACAATCGCCTCACACCTTTCGAATTGCAGACCATCAAAGACACAGTAGCTGCTGAACTGAACACAGACCAAGTAGCTGCTGAACTGAACACAGACCAACCAAACAATAGAAACAGTAGAGCAGATACCGAACCAATCTCACACACACAACCACCCAGTCGAAAACAACAAGACCCACCACCCAGCAGGAGCATAACTCAACATAATATTTCAAAGCAAATAGCAAGCACCACACGACACCATATCACAGACGATAAAATGAATGACTCACCACCCTCAACAACATCTACACAACATCACTCCGAATCACCTCTCATACAAACACTCAAAGCAGAAATGCAGTCACATCTAGCTCGATGGTCAGGCACCGATCCTACAACAAGAAATCCCATCCCTCGTTTAATTTTCAAACAGAGCACACAAATAATCCTCAACACAATAAACAGGCACATAATACCACAGTACATAACAGACTTAAGCACGATCGAAGACATTCACACAATAATATATGCAGCAGCAATCACCACTATAACACAAAATAATCAAAGACTCCCGCAACGACAAAGAGACCCCAACAGCAGAAAACCTAAATTTAAATGGCAAATAAGACTAGAAAACAAAATCAACAACATCAGAAGAGATCTGGGACACCTTACCCAGTTTATGAACGGGAACGCGTCCAAACGTGTCACACAGGGTGTAGACAAGATCAAATCTAAATCTCTCAAGCGAACACTGCCAGAAATCGTTGATACTTTGAAACAAAAACTATCCGTATATGCTGCAAGACTCCGTAGATACAAAGAATCAAACGAGAGGAAAGACACCAACAACCTCTTCCGAAGAAGCGAAAAACAGTTTTACCGAAAAACTATGTACAACGAGCAGACAGTAGTAACTAAACCACCAAACAAACAAGAAATCGCAGATTATTGGAAAACTGTCTGGTCAGAACCCAAACTACATAATAATAACACCCCCTGTATCAAAGCCGAAGAAGATAAACACAAACGTGTGACAGAACAAGAAAATTCCACACTAACTACAGAAGAAATTACAGAAACAATCAAACACACACACAACTGGAAATGTCCTGGAATAGACAATATACAAAACTTCTGGTACAAACAGTTTACCACCACACACGAAGCACTCACACACCAAATCAACAAAGCCATTCTACAACCACACACACTTCCCACTTTCCTTACACAAGGAATAACATACGTTAAACCCAAAAGCTCAGACACCACAAACCCGTCAAACTACCGACCTATCACCTGTCTTCCAACACTATACAAGATCATCACAGCCGCAATTTCCAAGAAAATAGAACAACACCTAACAGACAACAATATTATCACAGAAGAGCAGAAGGGATGCAGGAAAAATAGTCGAGGATGCAAAGAGCAGCTGATCATTGATAGCGTGATTATGGGACAAACCAGAAAAGAACACAGAAACATTCACATCGGTTACATAGACTATAAAAAAGCCTTCGACTCCATACCCCACAGCTGGTTAATCAGAGCCCTAGAAATCTATAAAATCAACCAACAACTCAGGCAGTTTCTCGCGCAAATTATGAAAACATGGAAAACCAAAATACGCCTAGAAACACCAACCGAACGCATCGAAACAGAAGAGCTGTACATCAGACGGGGTATATTTCAGGGAGACTCGCTCAGCGCTCTATGGTTTTGCCTCTGCCTCAATCCACTCTCAAATATACTAAACAGAACTGAGCATGGCTTCAATATCAGACACCAAAAAGTGAATCAACATAAAATAAACCACCTCCTATATATGGACGACATAAAACTCTACGCTGCCACACAAACACAGCTGAAAGAACTCCTCAAAACCACAGAAATATTCACCTTAGATGTCAATATGGAATTTGGTATAAGTAAATGCAAAGTGCTCCACATCAACAAAGGCCAATGGAAGTGCCACCATGAGACAGAAACCATTAACAATGAAACACTCGATAACATGTTCGACAAAGAAACATACAAATATCTAGGCTTCCAACAAAGCACCAAACTCAACCACACTCACATCAAAACAGAGCTCAGAACCGAATTCAAAAACAGACTGACGAAACTTTTGCAAACAAAACTCAACTCTAAGAATCTCACTAAAGCCATCAACACGTTGGCTATACCTGTACTCACATATTCATTTGGTATCATCAAATGGTCACAAACAGACATAGAAAATATTCGCATCCTTATACGATCTCAATTCACCAAATACAGGAAATTACACCCCAACGCATGCAAAGAAAGACTTACCATCGAGAGGAAGGCAGGAGGAAGAGGAATTATAGACATCAGATCATTACACACAAAACAAATACAAACACTTAGGAAATTCTTTCACAGCAAGCAAACCAGCCTCCACACAGCGACAGTGAAAGCAGACAAAAACTACACACCTCTCGACTTAGCCCGGGCAGACCACTCAGCAGACACACACAGTCACACCCAATTACAACAGGAAAAGATGAAAACGTGGTCAGAGAAAACACTCCACGGAAAACACAGATACCGCATAGAACAAGACCACGTAAATAAAAAACAATCATACACCTGGTTACAGGATGGGCAGCTATTCCCTGAGACTGAAGGCTTCTTACTTGCCATCCAGGATAAAGTCATATTAACCAGAAACTACCAAAAGCATATCATCAAAGACCCGACTATTGCAGAGGACAGATGTAGGAAATGCCACCAGCAGAAAGAAACGATCGAACACATAACGAGCGGATGTAAAATATTGGCCGGAACAGAGTACACAGCCAGGCATGATTCAGCTGCCAAAGTAGTTCACCAAGCACTGGCCACAACATACAAACTCATAGAAAACACAGATCCCTACTACAAATACACGCCAACATCCATACTTGAAAATGAAGATTACAAGCTCTACTGGGACATCGGTATCCATACAGATAAAACAGTCTCCGCCAATAGACCCGATATTACTTTTCAGTGCAAAAAAGAAAAAGTCACCTATCTAATTGACATAGCTGTCCCCAACGACACAAACATCCAAACGAAATACACAGAGAAAATTTCCAAATACACAGATCTTGCAACGGAAATAAAAAGGCTATGGAAACAAGAAAAAGTCATCATTGTCCCCCTCATTATATCAGCCACAGGCCTTACACCAACAACATTCACACCACACTTAGTACAATTAGGACTCAACACAAACATACACAAAAACATTCAGAAGTCAGTGATTTTGAAAACATGTAACATTGTCAGATCATTCCTTAATACACAATAGTAATGCGTTTGTGCTGACTTGGTTTGCGCCCGTCAGCCAAACATGGAACCACATTGACCAAATGTGAGAAAGAAAAACGAGAACAATAATAATAATAATAATAATAAGCCTCTGTCTCAATCCACTCTCAAATATACTAAACAGAACAGAGCATGACTTCAATATCAGACACCAAAAAGTGAATCAACATAAAATAAACCACCTCCTATATATGGATGATGTAAAACTCTACGGTGCCATAAAAACACAGCTGAAAGAACTCCTAAAAATCACAGAAATATTCACCTTAGATGTCAATATGGAATTTGGTATAAGTAAATGCAAAGTGCTCCACATCAACAAAGGCCAATGGAAGTACCACCATGAGACAGAAACCATCAACAATGAAACACTCGATAACATGTTCGACAAAGAAACATACAAATATCTAGGCTTCCAACAAAGCACCAAACTCGACCATACTCACATCAAAATAGAGCTCAGAACCGAATTCAAAAACAGACTGACGAAACTTTTACAAACAAAACTCAACTCTAAGAATCTCATTAAAGCCATCAACACGTTCGCTATACCTATACTCACTTATTCATTTGGTATCATCAAATGGTCACAAACAGACATAGAAAATATTCACATCCTTATACGATCTCAATTCACCAAATACAGGAAATTACACCCCAACGCATGCAAAGAAAGACTTACCATCGAGAGGAAGGCAGGAGGAAGAGGAATTATAGACATCAGGTCATTACACACAAAACAAATACAAGCACTTAGGAAATTCTTTCACACCAAGCAAATCAGCCTTCACACAGCAACAGTCAAAGCAGACAAAAACTATACCCCACTCGACTTATCCCGGGTAGATCACCCAGCAGATACACACAGTCACACCCAATTACAACAGGAAAAGATGAAAACGTGGTCAGAAAAAACACTCCACGGAAAACACAGATACCACATAGAACAAGACCACGTAAATAAAAAACAATCATACACCTGGTTACGGGATGGGCAGCTATTCCCGGAAACAGAAGGCTTCTTACTTGCCATCCAGGATAAAGTCATATTAACCAGAAACTACCAAAAGCATAACATCAAAGACCCAACTATTACAGAAGACAGATGCAGAAAAAGCCACCAGCAGAAAGAAACGATCGAACACATAACAAGCGGATGTAAAATATTAGCCGGAACGGAATACACGGCCAGACATGACTCAGCGGCAAAAGTAGTTCACCAAGCACTAGCCACAACACACAAAGCTCATAGAAAACGCAGATCCCTACTACAAATACACACCAACATTGTCCCCCTCATTATATCAGCCACAGGCCTTACACCAAAAACATTCACACCACACTTAGTACAATTAGAACTCAACACAAACATACACAAAAACATTCAGAAGTCAATGATTTTGAAAACATGTAACATTGTCAGGTCATTCCTTAATACACAATGGTAATGCGTTTGTGCTGACTTGGTTTGCGCCCGTCAGCCAAACATGGAACCACATTGACCAAATGTGAGAAAGAAAAACGAGAATAATAATAATAATAAACTATGTCAAAGAGTAATAATTATAGTAATGATAATGGAAGGGTGTTACGGAGGCGGACCCCGGCCGTACAAACAGCTATAGCAACACCACAACAACAACAACCACAGACGAACCAAACAACCGCCTCAGCCGAAACTACTCCCGATAGTTTTACCAGATCCGACATTGTAGGTGATGGAAATTGCCTTTTCCGTGCAGTTAGCTTACACTTGTATGGCCACCAAAACCATCATGAGAAACTCCGAGAGGTTGCTCTAAGATATTTACAACAAAACTGGTCAAAACTTCACACATTTTCATTAATTGAAGTCGTCGATATAAAAGACTTCAATAACTACTATAATTATATGAGGAAAAATGGTACCTATGGAACGAGCCTAGAGATACTTGCCCTCTCGGAAACACAAAATAGCAACTTTCATATCTTCTCAAAACAACGAAGAACAAGACATACAAAAATAACTTTTACGGACAGACCAACAATAATAAGCACGGGAAAATACAACAAAACTATTTACCTTCTACTAACAGGCAACCCAATGTCGGGACACTTTGAGCTTCTGACACCACAAAATATTGAGAACATTCCAGACAACAGCAGACCAATAAAAGAAGCATCGGGCGAGCGACGTAACGGTCGAGGACGTCGCGGGAAATGGCAGCTCGACCAAAACGATGAAGACCGGGCAACCGAAAATTGACCTGCCAAAAGTGTTGTGCCGGCGAGTAAGCCGACACCCACCAAGGCGGGAAAGTCACAGCAACGCATGAGTTGCACCACAGGAATCAATGAACACGCCATGCGTTGCTGTAATGAAATCACACCTGACAAAGAAATCACTGACAAGAGAATCACTCGCCGCTTGGACCCACCACCATCAATCCCAAGCGCAACCGACGTAGATGAGGGACAAATACAACCACCAAAGCCAGGCCAAACCGCGTATGTTTTGCAAGGACAACATGCAACTACCAAGGCTGGCCAACCAAGACAGCGGTTAAAGTGGACAGATGAAATGAATAGACCAGTGATGCTCTGTTACTACACCGCCACCAAACTAGAAACAGTGACATCAGGCTACAGACTGGAACTACACAGACTTTTCTTGACCGAATATCCACATCTGCAATTACTCGTTACAGAACAGAGAGTAATAGACCAAAAAAGAGTTATTACCAAGAACAATCGCCTCACACCTTTCGAATTGCAAACCATCAAGGACACAGTGGCTGTTGAACTGAACACAGACCAACCAAACAATAGAAACAATAAAGCAGATACCGAACCAGCCACACACACACAACCGCCCAGTTACACAACAAGACCCACCACCCAGGAGGAGCATAACGCAAAATAATATTGCGAGTACCGCGCAACACCATATCACAGACAACAACATGAATCACTCGCCACCCTCAACAACATCCACACAACATCACCCCGAATCACCTCTCATACAAACACTTAAAGCAAAAATGGATTCACATCTAGCTCGATGGTCAGGCACCGACCCCACAACAAGAAATCCCATCCCTCGTTTAATCTTCAAACAGAGCACGCAACCAATCCTCAACACACTAAACAAGCACATAATACCTCAGTATATAACAGACTTAAGTACAATCGAAGACATTCACACAATAATATACGCAGCAGCAATCACCACTCTAACACAAAATAATCAAAAACTCCCTCAACGACAAGGAAACCCCAACAGGACAAAACCAAAATTCAAATGGCAAATAAGAATAGAAAACAAAATCAACAACATCAGGAGAGATCTAGGACATCTTACCCAGTTTATAAGCGGGAACGCGTCCAAACGTGCCACACAGGGGGCAAACAAGATCAAATCTAAGTCTCCCAACAGAACACTGCCAGAAATCCTCGATACCTTGAAACAAAAACTATCTGTATATGCCGCAAGACTCCGTAGATACAAAGAATCAAATGAGAAGAAAGACACCAACAACCTCTTCCCAAGAAGCGAAAAACAGTACTACCGGAAAACTATGTACAACAAACAGATATCAGTGACTGAACCACCAAACAAACAAGAACTCACAGATTATTGGAAAAGTATCTGGTCAGAACCCAAACTACACAATAATAACACCCCCTGGATCAAAGCCGAAGAAGACAAACATAAACATGTGACAGAACAAGAAAATCCCACATTAAATACACAAGAAATTACAGAAACTATCAAACACACACACAACTGGAAATGTCCTGGAATAGACAATATACAAAACTTCTGGTACAAACAGTTTACCACCACACACGAAGCACTCACACACCAAATCAACAAAGCCATTCTACAACCACACACATTTCCCACTTTTCTTACACAAGGAATAACATACCTTAAACCCAAAAGCTCAGACACTACAAACCCGTCAAACTACCGACCTATCACCTGTCTTCCAACCCTATACAAGATCATCACAGCCACAATTTCGAAGAAAATAGAACAACACCTAACAGACAACAATATTCTCACAGAAGAGCAGAAGGGATGCAGGAAAAATAGTCGAGGATGCAAAGAGCAGCTGATTATAGATAGCGTGATTATGGGACAAACCAGAAAAGAACACAGAAACCTTCACATCGGTTACATAGACTATAAAAAAGCCTTCGACTCCATACCCCACAGCTAGTTAATCAGAGCCCTAGAAATCTATAAAATCAACCAACACCTCAGGCAGTTTCTCGCGCAAATTATGAAAACATGGAAAACCAAAATACGGCTAGAAACCCAAACCGAACGCATCCAAACAGAAGAGCTGTACATCAGACGGGGTATATTTCAGGGAGACTCGCTCAGCGCTCTATGGTTTTGCCTCTGTCTCAATCCACTCTCAAATATACTAAACAGAACAGAGCATGGCTTCAATATCAGACACCAAAAAGTGAATCAACATAAAATAAACCACCTCCTATATATGGACGACGTAAAATTCTACGCTGCCACACAAACACAGCTGAAAGAACTCAAAATCAGAGAAATATTCACCTTAGATGTCAATATGGAATTTTGTATAAGTAAATGCAAAGTGCTCCACATCAACAAAGGCCAATGGAAGTGCCACCATGAGCAATGAAACACTCGATAACATGTTCGACAAAGAAACATACAAATATCTAGGCTTCCAACAAAGCACCAAACTCAACCACACCCACATCAAAACAGAGCTCAGAACCGAATTCAAAAACAGACTGACGAAACTTTTGCAAACAAAACTCAACCTTAAGAATCTCACTAAAGCCATCAACACGTTCGCTATACCTATACTCACATATTCATTTGGTATCATCAAATGGTCACAAACAGACATAGAAAATATTAACATCCTTATACGATCTCAATTCACCAAATAGAGGAAATTACACCCCAACGCATGCAAAGAAAGACTTACCATCGAGAGGAAGGCAGGAGGAAGAGGAATTATAGACTTCAGATCATTACACACAAAACAAATACAAGCACTTAGGAAATTCTTTCACAGCAAGCAAACCAGCCTCCACACAGCGACAGTGAAAGCAGACAAAAACTACACACCTCTCTACTTAGCACGGGCAGACCACTCAGCGGACACCCACAGTCACACCCAATTACAACAGGAAAAGATGAAAACGTGGTCAGAGAAAACACTCCACGGAAAACATAGATACCACATAGAACAAGACCATATAAATAAAAAACAATCATACACCTGGTTACAGGATGGGCAGCTATTCCCTGAGACTGAAGGCTTCTTATTTGCCATCCAGGATAAAGTCATATTAACCAGAAACTACCAAAAGCATATCATCAAAGACCCGACTATTGCAGAGGACAGATGTAGGAAATGCCACCAGCAGAAAGAAACGATCGAACACATAACGAGCGGATGTAAAATATTGGCCGGAACAGAGTACACAGCCAGGCATGATTCAGCTGCCAAAGTAGTTCACCAGGCACTAGCCACAACATACAAACTCATAGAAAACACAGATCCCTACTACAAATACACGCCAACATCCATACTTGAAAATGAAGATTACAAGCTCTACTGGGACATCGGTATCTATACAGATAAAACAGTTTCCGCCAATAGACCGGATATTACTTTTCAGTACAAAAAAGAATAAGTCACCTATCTAATTGACATAGCTGTCCCCAACGACACAAACATCCAAACGAAATACACAGAAAAAATCATCATTGTCCCCCTCATTATATCAGCCACAGGCCTTACACCAATAACATTCACACCACATTTAGTACAATTGGGACTCAACACAAACATACACAAAAACATTCAGAAGTCAGTGATTTTGAAAACATGTAACATTGTCAGGTCATTCCTTAATACGGAATGGTAATAGCGTTTGTGCTGACTAGGTTTGCGCCCGTCAGCCAAACATGGAACCACATTGACCAAATGTGAGAAAGAAAAACAAAAACAATCATAATAATAATAATAATAAAAAGAAAGCACGGGAAAATACAACAAAACCTTCTACTAACAGGCAACCCAATGTCGGGACACTTTGAGCTTCTGACACCAGAAAACATTGAAAACATTCCAGAGAACACCAGACCAATAAACGAAGCATCGGGCGAGCGACGTAACGGTCAAGGACGTCGCGGGAAATGGCAGCTCGACCAAAACGATGAAGACCAGGCAACCGAAAATGGACCTGCCAAAAGTGTTGTGTCGGCGACTAAGCCGACACCCACCAAGGCGGGAAAATCACAGCAGGAATCAACGAACACGCCATGCGTTGCTGTAATGAAAACACAAAACCTGACAAAGAAATCACTGAGAAGAGAATCAAAAACATTCAGAAGTCAGTGATTTTGAAAACATGTAACATTGTCAGGTCATTCCTTAATACATAATGGTAATAGCGTTTGTGCTGACTTGGTTTCGGCCCGTCAGCCAAACATGGAACCACATTGATCAAATGTGAGAAAGAAGAACTTTTTGTAATAAATAATAATAATAATTATAATTGTTTGAGGCTTTCAACTGGACATAAAAATATGATCGTGTATTATCAACTTTTGAATATAATTTAATTCTTGCAACGAAGGTCCTCAAGTACGATATGTTATATTTATATCAGGGAATTTTAACTGAAAAGTTCATTAAAGTATTCAGTGAAATTCAATATCAATCAATGATGTTTATAGTGTTATTTCAAATAACTGGTTAAGTGTAAGTTGGACTTGCGCAATTAGTGTTCCGTACAGTGATCGCATTTAAAATAAAAATTTTTGTTACCGATATATAAAATGATCAGTGATTTCATAAAACATATCCCAAATGAGTTTTCAACAAAGTTTTTTTTTCCGATCTCTAGTGTAAACTGATGACCTTGAAATTTTTGTTTTTTTTTTATATGCCAGATAAATTATTAAAAGTAATATACTCGTGATAATTTTCGTTCAATCTACACCCTGTAGAGAATATTCCAGAATTTTTTTAAATTTTTTTCGAGATAAGGTGGGAGGACAGCGATTTTTCGCACTTTTTTAAAAATAATATAAAGAGAATTGTGCGCAAATATTACATTACAAGCTTTCATTTGACACCCCACTCGATGACCTGGTAAAAAAAACCCTTAAGTTAAAATTTAACTTTCAAAACTACACGGCTCTGATGAGGCTATCAATTCCTATATTAGTGCCAAATTTAAACTTTTTATGTCAAATAGTTTCGGAGAAAATCGGGTGTGACAGACAGACGTACAGCCAGACAGACACCGAAGTGATTTTATAAGTGTACGGAACACTAAAAATCAAACAAAATATATAGGTTCGGTAACAAACTTATCGTTCCTATTGTTTCAAGTTAATTAGATTACTGTTACGCAATTTAGTACAGAAACATCGCCTATTAGGTAGGCAAAAGTAAAAGTAATAATAATTGCAAAATAATCTTGTATTTTGCGTTTGTTCGGTTTTAATTGTCTGAAAATACATTTTTGAAGTAATATATATATATATATATATATATATATATATATATATATATATATATATATATATATATATATATATGAGTAAATCTGAAAAAAAAGTATTAGAGCAGTCAGAAACCGAAAAAAAATTTTTGACAAGCACACTAGTTTAGCAGTATTTTTTCGAAAGTCTGGAATGTTTAGAACATTATGTAGTTACTGCAATCCTAAATTGAGGATATCAAAAGAGCACAGATATTTTTATATGTTAATGCTCGTAAAATAAAAGTCAAAAATATTTGATAAATTAAAATATTTGTGTTTTAATCAGCAGCGTAACCATACCTTAAAATTATTTAGCGCTTTTAGTGTTTCGTACAGAACACTCACGGGATCACTGCGGGGTCTGGCTGTCTGCTTGTTTGTCTGTCACACCCGATTTTGACATAGAAAGTTGAAATTTAGCACAAATAAAGGAAATGATGGCTCAATCAGAGCCGTGTAGTTTTGACAGTTAAACTTTAACTCAAGGGGTTAGTTTTGGAGGGGTGTGGAAATTTTTTTTTTATCAGATCATCGAGTGGGGTGTTAAATGAAGGCTTGTGAAAATATATGCTTAAAAATACATAAAATATAAATTCGCTCAAATTTTTCTTTGTAATATTTTTACAAAAACTGCCAAAAATCGCTGTCCACCTCCCTTATCTCGAGAAGTAATTATCAAAAAATTTTGAAAAAATTTTAGGATATTCTTCATAAAGTGTAGATTGAATGAAAGTTTTAACGAGTGCTTTACCTTTGATAATTTATCTGGTATATGAAAAAAAAAAAATTCAAGGTCATCAGTTTTCAATAAAGATCGATAAGAGACTTTGCTAAAAACTCATTTAAGGTGTGTTTTGTGACGTTACTGATCATTTTATACTTCCAAAACAAAATTTTTTATTTTAAAAGCAATCACCGTACGGAACACTAATTGCGCAATTCCGCACTTGACCGGTTTTTAATATGTAAATACGTAAGAATGTTAAGCAATTAAATGAAAAAAAATTATCCTATGATGCGGTTAAAAAGGGCGTGAAATTTAAATAATCGAAATTAGAGTGTTTCAGCGTATTTTTAATAATTTTGCTCCGTCTAGCCCTTTTATTCGATTTAAGGGTGGATAGGGAATCTAGGCGGTTTTTTAAAAATTTATTATATATTAATTATAATTACATTGTATACATTTTTGAGCATATATTTTCACAGGCTTTCATTTGATAATCCACTCGATGACATGGTAAATTTTTTTTTTCACACCTCCCAAAACTAATTCCTAAAGTCAAAGTTTAACTTTCAAAACGACATGGCTTTGATTGGCCATTGATTCCTATATTTGTGCCAAATTTCAACTTTATATGTCAAATAGCCTCGGAAAAAATCGGATGTGACAGACAGACAGGCTTCGAAGTGATCCCATAAATATTCCGTACCGAACACTAAAAACACTAAATCATTTTAGGGTGTGGTTACGCTGCTCTCCTGTTAAAAAAAAAACAAAACTATTGGTTTATTAAATATTTTTAACTTTTGTTTTACGAGCATTAACATATAAATATATCCGTGCTTTTTTGACACACTCAATTTGGGCTTGCAGCACCCTGGCATCATGTTTCAAACATTCTAGATTTTCGAAAAAATATTGCTAAACTAGCGCGCTTTTTTTCGGTTTCTGACTGCTCTAAATACTCTTTTTTTCGGATATATATATATATATATATATATATATATATATATATATATATATATATATATATATATATATATATATATACATATATATATATATATATATATATATATATATATATATATATATATATATATATATATATATATATATATATATATATATATATATATATATATATATTATAATCTTTGCATTTTTTACTTTCTGAGATTGCCAGAATTTAATTTCCGAAATAATTTAAAAACTATGAGTTATAAAAAAAATTTGAATATGAATGAATTTTATAATTACATATAGTTGCTACTAGCTTGACATACTCAGATTTTACATCTGAAGTTTTATCTGCTGGTGATGATGGGCCATCAATTTCATTTTTTTAAATACAAATTTCAATTTTTAGTTCATTTTTAGAAATCTTTTTCTACCTTGAATACCATGATGTTCACGCGACCTTATATCCCAACGCTTCTGTGCGTAAAAAAACAATAATTTTAAGTACGGCTCTTAAATAAGAAATGATAAACTATTTGTGAAATGATCTTTCATAACTAGAAAATTATAAATGCTGTTTAAAAATGGTTCACTATGACACAAGGTTTTACTTAAATAATTTACACCTTTTTTTGTTATTAAGCAATAAATTTTCTAATTTTTATTGTACAAAGTTATAATTGAAAATCCTATATTTAAAAAAAATCTTAAGGTTAAGTTTTAATTGCGATTGCAATTCTTATTACAAGTTTGGTCACCTTTAAAGACTTTTTTTTTACAAAAATCAAAAAGCTATATATATATATATATATATATATATATATATATATATATATATATATATATATATATATATATATACAGTCGACTCTCTATATAGTGAAAGACCAAAATGTTGACCGAAATTTCACTATAGAAAGTTTTTCACTATATAAAGAGAAAAAATCCGTATATATTGCTATAATGTATGTTTTGAAAAAATTGCACTATAAAGATTATTATTATTATTAGATTATATATATATATATATATATATATATATATATATATATATATATATATATATATATATATATATATATATATATATATATATATATTCTAACATGAATCGCTCTGGGAGGAATTAAGCGGGCCAAATCCTTCGAACACTTTCCATGAAAATACTTATAGAATTGGCTCCAGTCGCCAACCGTTCTTCGATGTTCCAGCGAATCAAGGCCGCCGGTCAGCAGATTGTTAATGTAAATGAGAAAGAGAGTAGGATATAGTATGGAGCCTTGGGACACACCGGCGTTGATAGTGAAGGTGTTAGAAAGAAATCCGTCGACTGCTACTCGTAAAGAACGCTCTCTGAGGAAACATCACCACAAACAGAACTTTTTAGACATACCATAAGAGGGTAGCTTAACCAATAGTCCATCGTGCCAAATACGGCCTTGGATATGTCAAGAGCAACCGCTCGAGATTCTCCAAAGTATTCAATTGCGTTGTTCCAAACATGTGTTATATAAGTCAGAAGATCCTGGTGATCTATGTTTGCGAAAGCCATATTGGTGATCGCTAATAATGTTGAATCCTTCAAGATATTCCAGAAGATGCTGATTGATAGCCTTTTCCATAACTTTCGATATTATTGAAAGCAGTGCGACTGGTCGGTAGTTATTTGGCAAGGTCTTTTTGCCTTTTTTAGGTATCGGCTGAACTGTGGCACATTTCCAGCAGAAAGGAAATATTCCCTTTCTGTAGGATAGGTTGAAAAGTCTACAGAAAACTGGTGTTAGTTCCCTCGCACAGTTTTTAAAAACTATGGCAGGTATTCCGTTAGCGCCAGAAGTATTTTTGGTGTTTAGCTTCATTAAAATACGCTATCTGAAGACAATATCGGGTATTTTTGACTGCACTATGGGAATAGTAGGTGGTGTTTTTCCTTGGAAATCGAGATAAGAATGTGAAGCAAAGAGTTCAGCCAACAAGTTCGCTTTTTTAACAGGTGTCGTTGCAATAGAATTATCTGGCCATGTGAGTGGTGGTATGGTGGATTTTGTGAAATTTTGACTAACTGCTTTAGCGACTGACCAAAAGGACCTGGAATTGTCGGGACAAGCGAGAAGTTTGTTTCTAATTCGTTGATTGTGTGCCTCCTCAGTTTCGTCGATAATTTCTTTGCATCTGTTCATTCATATATATATATATATATATATATATATATATATATATATATATATATATATATATATATATATGTATGTATATATATATATATATATATATATATATATATATATATATATATATATATATATATATATATACAGTCACTGTTTATAGTGAAACTCTATATAGTGAAAAACTCTTTATAGTGCAATTTTTTCAAGACCTAGAATATTTTACATACATAGCAATATATATGATTTTTTTCTTTATATAGTGGAAAACTTTCTATAGTGAAATTTCGGTCAACATTTTGGTCTTTCACTATATAGAGTGCCGACTGTGTATATATATATATATATATATATATATATATATATATATATATATATATATATATATATATATATATATATATACATTTTTTGATGGGCATAGCACATAGGAGTGACGTGTGTGAGGAAAAAGCGATTCATTAGAATCGCTGTAAATTGTACTGGTGGGAAATAGAGTCCTGGACAAATCATTCCAAAGGGATGAGGTTTTCTATATAAAAGACTGCTTGAAAAGGATTATATGAGAGATGGCAAGCGGCAGGCTGAATTTTATATGGGTGAAGTACTAGCGTAACGTGGATTCCTAGCATGCACTACCTTGGGAGGAATTAAGTGGGCTACATCCATCGAAAACTTTCCATGAAAATACTTGTTGAATAGACTCCAGCGCCAACTATTCTTTGATGTTCCAAGAAATCAAGGCTGCTGGTCAGTTCTGGCTCTGCAATCAGGTCAACAGCTCTCTTCTGAATAGAATCCAGCAAATACAGTGTATGTTTGGGAACAGAACTTTAAACATTGGAGCAGTATTCCATATTGTTGGTCGACTTTGAGAATTAATAGTTGTGGAGTGTAAAACTTTCTAGTTTCAAATAATAGCTTTTAAGAAGCTGCCAAGATAAATTTGTTCCGAAATTGACACCCACCAAATTGAGTGACGATGCTAGAGGAATGGAGTGTCCTCACATGACTATGTCGGGTTCAGGAACGTTAAGTTTTTTAGAAAAAACTGCCACTTGGGTTATTGTAGCGTTAAATTCTACTTGGTTACTGCCACCTTAAGATAGAATTTCTTCCAGGTCTTTATTAAGTTGGGCGACTTCGTGCTATCTACGGATAGTGGCATTAGCAGCTGATGCTCGAGCATTCAGTGTGAATGAAGATGTAAGCGTACTCTTATTTGTAACGTTGTAAATAGAGTTCCTGGTCCTTTTCAGCAGATCATTAACGTAAATGAGAAAGGGAGTAGGAGATAATATGTAGCCATAGGGCATACCGGCGTTTATAATGAGGGTAACTTTTCAGACATGCCATAATAGCGTAGCTTAGCCAACAACCATCATGCCAAACACAGTCGAATGCCTTGGATACATCAAGTACAACCGATCGCATTTCTCCAAAGTGTTCAATTGTTACATAAGTTAGAAGATCTCCTGTTGATCTTTGATAACGAAAGCCATATTGATGGTCGCTAATAATATTCAAGTCTTCAAAATATTTTACAAGACGCGGGTTACTAGTCTTTTCTTGATTCTCTATATTATTGAAAGCAGTGACTGGTTAATAGTTGTTTTCTTGCCTTTTTTGGATATCGGCTGAATTGTATCGCATTTCCCGCAGGAAGGAAATAATTCTTGTTTGTAGGATAGGTTGAAAAACCTACAAAAAAACGGTGTTAGTTCTCTCGCGCATTTTTTGAGCACTATGATAGGTACCTCGTCAGTGCTAGAAGCTTTTTTGGTGTCTAGCTTCATTAAAATACGTTTTATGATACGTTGTCTGAAGACAATGCCGGGCATCCTTTATTGCACTATGGAATTAGTTGGTGGTGTTTTTCCTTGGAAATCGACCGTAGAATGGGAAGCAAAAAGTGACAGTGTAAATCTCTGTACTGGTGGTGAGAAACTGGTCAAGAAGACTGGCGAAGTCTTCGTCTCGATCAGAGATTTGTATTTGTTTATCGATAAGCTGAGTAAAGCCACGACTGATTGAGAATGACTCAGCTTAACGACCTTGTTCGTCGGTAGTATTTGAATATTTAAGCCACTTGATGTTCAAGATATTAAAGTCGCCCAGGATGTAAATTTCGACATCTGGATAATTAATCTGTAAATGATCTATGGTGTCTGCAAGAGAAGTGTTCTAAAATTAGTATCACTTGGTCAATAGAGGCAGCAGATAGACCTTTTGGTTTGTTAAGTCGTTATTTTTAACCATAACATCAACGTTTCGGGACTCTAGAGCTTCTCTTGTTGACAAGAGTTCGCTTTTGACAAAAATGCATATTTCAAAGTTACTGCTAAACAGGGAATTGAAGTCGTACCCAGGACAGAGAAAGTTGACTGTTTTAGTCGATGAACTGACCTCGGCTTCACAGAAAGCGAGTACATGAGGTTTATTTAATTATAGGTGTTGGTGCACTGAATTTATGTTCGAGTTTCAACCTCGTAAGTTCCAAATTCTATTTTATAATTGTGATCTCTGCATGTTGACGCCTCCGATCCAGCCCCCATCCGGAGATCGCAACAGGAGGGCCATTTTACCTCTGAAATTTTTTGATCCTGGTAGCTTCATCATCCTATTTGGTCTCGGTCTCTCCGAGGACATCGGCACAGTCACGAACCGTTAAACAACTTCGGGCAGCCTATGCGGTGCGATAGTGTCACACTAAGCGATGCCTGGTCGGATCTGGTAAGTTAGTCAGTCTTCTAGTTACTTTCTACGACAGGCAGAACATACTGGGGGTGATATTCTATCCCATCCCCCACGGGAAATATTTATATATATTTTACAATATAATTTTTGGTTAAATTCAGCTGAAATTTAATATTAATAACTTTTAGCAGGGCATTTTTCTTTAATATATAGAAATGAATATACAACTTTGATAACTGTTAACAACTGTTAATTCTTTATAAAGCTCAAATTCGACCAACTATGAAATACTGCTCCCATGTTTGGGGCTCCGCTTCCAAACATACATTGCATTTGTTGGATTCTACTCAGGGAAGAGTTGTTCGTCTGATTGGAAACCCGGAACTGACTGGTGGGCTTGATTCGCTGGAACATCGAAGAACGGTTGGCGACTTGAGCCTATTCTACAATTATTTTCATGGGAAATGTTCGAAGGATGTAGCTCGGTTAATTCCTCCCAGAGCGGTGCATGTTACAAATACACATCGCGCTAATATTTCACATCCGTATGAGGTTCAGCTTGTTACTCCTCGTACAACGCTTCTGAAGTAGTCTTTTATATGGAGAACATCATCCCTTTGTAATATTTGCCCAGGACTGTGTTTCCCACCGAATACAATTTACAGCGATTCAAGAACAACATGAATTGCTTTTTTCGCACACGTGTCGCTCCTGTAGGGACTTTCCTGCAATACGTGTGCTAGACCCATAAAAAATACCCCCGAATCAACTTTGGTTAAAATGAGAGATAATCTGAAATTACAAAAATTTTGCTCTCCCATACTGGATTTCCGATTTTACGTTTATAAAAAATATTTTATATTAATAACCTATGATTTGAAAAAGCTGTAACACCAATTTTGTTTGAAACTGGAAATTATTGAATTTTTAATCCATTTTTTGTATCCTCCATTTAGAGATTTGTAATAATTGTTGATACTCTATAATGAATATTTTAGCCAGGTTCAAGGGGCGTTTCTTTAAGGAGAAAAAAAGAGAACATTAAATGCGTAGCTATTTATAGAGGTATGTTTTTAAGTTTAGATCCCTCCCAGCACAGTAAATTAAAAATTTTCACAAAAAAAGAATTGCAACTTACAATGAAAATCTAACAACTCTCACTCAATTTAAAAATCGACGACCGTTGGGAGGACATTTTCACAAAAGAGAATTACCAATAAAAAAATTTGGTTTTTAATGAGCGTAATACATAGTTTTGTTTTATTGAGGAAACCATTTATTTTAAAATTAAAAGAAAATAATTATCATTTTGGCAGTTTTACAGCAAAGTTGCCTAAGATAAATATGATATATAAGAACTCTATATTTTATTTAAAGTTACATTTCCTAATTTATATGTTAAGAGCAATAATACTTTCTATTTTGCTAAAAAACACAGTTGAACACGGTATAAAGTCATTCAGTAAAAATTTACCGTTATTTATATTTTTGTAAATATATAGAAATATTATTAGAAGGTAAAGCAACCTAATTAATGCACAAACATTTCATCATAATTGTTGTTCATGCCGTCTTGCCTTGCCAATTCGATGTAATATCTACTCTGAATTTTTAGCTGACAAATAGTATAGATACGAAGTTGCGTTTTCTGATGTACTTTATATGAGTTAACGTTAGTTAATTAAAATGTTTATAGTGACGATACTTGCAAAAGTGTTTTTCCTCACAGGCTTAGCTCAGTTTTATTTTAAACTGTGATCAACAGCAGGGTTATTTAGAATTGCGTGACAATAATTAGAATACGGAAATTTGTAAAACTGATCTAAGGTGTGGATTTTCACGAAATTAATAAAAATGTCAATATCTCGAAATCTAACGATTTTTCACTAAGGCCGTATTTACATAATCTGGTGAGTTATGAGCTGGTCTATCAGCCCTAGAAGGGAATTCGTAGGTTTTTGGGACACCCGTATATATATATATATATATATATGGTCTATCAGCCCTAGAAGGGAATTCGTTGGTTTTTGGGACACCCGTATATATATATATATATATATATATATATATATATATATATATATATATATATATATATATATATATATATAAATATATATGTATATTTATATATATATATATATATATATATATATATATATATATATATATATATATATGTATATATGTATATATA
This sequence comes from Pachyrhynchus sulphureomaculatus, assembly GCA_019049505.1. NCBI lineage: Eukaryota > Metazoa > Arthropoda > Insecta > Coleoptera > Curculionidae > Pachyrhynchus > Pachyrhynchus sulphureomaculatus. Next base: position 86,024,715 of record CM032449.1, on the reverse strand, counting down.
TATATATATATATATATATATATATATATATATATATATATATATATATATATATATATACTAGGTATATTATTTCATATTTTTTAGATTGCAGGTGTAGCCCTAAATGGCGTTTCAAAAAGAGGAGATATTGAAAAAGCTATAGAGGAAATGAAATATATTGACAATTTACAGTATCGGCGAATTTTTGGTCTTCTGAACGATGTTAACAAGGAAATAGATTTATTTTCTAAATATAATGTAGATAAAATTTTTGAAGTTAGGATATTATCAGTCGATTCTTCTTATAGAGGAAGAGGTATTGCAAAAGAACTATTCAGTAAAAGTGAAGAAACTGCTGGGAAAAATGGATTTAAGGTACTTACGTAATTGAATGTTAAAGAACATTTTGCGTTGTATTTTTTTGTTGAATTAACAATAAATTTACAACATAAACAGTATATTAATGAACTAATTTTTTCACTGGCATTCTTCATAACATAAAAGTATACGAAACATATTTACGGACAAATCTCTATGAACCTGTTTGGTCAAGTTGGCATATATCACTACTTTACTAATGTTATAAGGGATTTTTTTAATTTTATGTATAATTTCATTACTATTTTAAAAAATAATATTAATTAATTTATTATTAGAGTTATTAATAATAATATATTTTTATACATTTTTGTAGCACACCTTGGGCAAGGTGATATTATTAAAGGCTAATCATTAAATGCGCATTAAAAATTTTGTTCCATTAATTGAGGATATTGGTTTTTGTTTATTGTAAGATTTAAATAATAATATTTTTAGATATAAATTCTAATATTTAATTTTTTATTACTATATTACTTAGTAGTTTAAAAAAAAAATGATTTTTATGTTGTGGTTAAACGACGTTGAATTAGAAGGAGAAATATAATGGACTATTTAAAAATATTCTCCGCTATATTTTAATGACATAAATTCTTTTTATATTATCTTGCTAAATAGGTGAAAAGACCAATCCATTATATATTCTTTAAATGAGAAACCAAGTTCTTCTCGCATGGCGTAAAATATAAGAGATATATCGATTAAACACTAGAAAAGCAACAGTTTTTTTTGTTTGGTGGAAAAATTTAGGCTGAAAAGAGGAGTATTTAAGGCTCAGAAAGATTAAAATATATTGGGTATATTTATTAAGAATTATATTTAAAAAAGCCAAAAACTACAACATTTCTTTTTAATGAAAAATGATGAATTAAAATAAAATATTTTCTTCGAAAATTCAGATTATTGCTTTTAGTAAACACTTTTAATTTTTAGCTGAAATATGTACCTGGTATTTGGATATTGATCTATTACTTATTTTCTTAAAATCACGTATTTTAATGTATATTCTAAATCGCCAGTTATTTTTGTAAAATAAAGCAGTGACAAACATAACTTAAGAAGATTAAATTAAAGTGGAATACATCATTGTATTGCAAATGTTATATATTAGCAGCTAGTGGATACCGTTGTAAACGTAAAGATTTTTAAATTGTTCATGCTCAAAACTTTGATTACCCTGTAATTGTAAATCTAAAATTACAAAGGACCAATAACATTCACAATAGCATGTCAATGATGTTATTACGAATATTATTGGTCCTTTGTAATTTTAACTAGATAAGATAATTATATTTTAGTACCTATTACAAGCAAAATCCGTTCATTGCAGACAACTACTTTGCACATAAAGGTCTTAGCCCCCACTCCTCATTTTCAATCCGCCATGAATATTAAATTATAAGTTATTAAGTGTTTTCTATATGTTTTAGCTTATGAAAACCGACGCTACGAGTTTATTTACCCAAAAAGTAGCTGAAAGTCAAGGATTTTTTGTGGAAAAATCTGTAAACTATCACGATTACAAAAACGAGAATGGAGATAAAATATACGATACGCAACCGCCACACTTACATTATAAGGTCATGGTTAAACTATTAGAATAGACCAATTTCCTAAAAAAATATATTTTTAATTTTTATACTTAGAAACCAACGGTATCTAATTTTAAAATAATTTTACAGGATATTTTATTTTTTAAATAAAAGTGAAGATTTACCACGTAAATGCCTCCAAAACATAGATGAATAAATATGCATTTAAAAGTTGATTCTTGTCATTAAAAGTTTGTTGTTCTAATAAAGATAAAAAATGCCCTTGCCCTTCTTTTTAGCCAGTGATATATAAGTATCCAGGTTCTTAATAAAGTACGTACTTGAATCTGGTATTTATTAAAAAAACAGCAAAAAAAATTTAATAAATCAAAAATTATAGCGTAACTTTTGTTGAAAAAATATTAAAAAAAAAGTGCAACTTCATTGTAATATAATGATATATTTATAAAAATACTTTAAAATTTACACAGAATATGGTAATATAGCCCTAGATAGGGATACCAATACAATATTTATTTCAAATTTATCTTATTTTATTATAATCTATAAAAAAGTTCAGTTTGGTTTGTTCGATACGCTAAAAAACAAAATAATTACATTAAAAAAAACTAGAATTTGTAAGAGAACTAAACGCAATAATTGTACTTCAAAAATTAAATTGTTTTTGTTTTAGCTGGTTTCCTTTTATTTAAATTGTACTAGAAAAACAAAGTGTATAAGAAATCATTTACATAATTATTTTTATATCTTTAATTATTATCAATATAGTTGGTTAGTGCTAAGGATTTCCACTAAAAACATTGTTTATAGTTTTGTTATCGTAAGATACGTTACGCCATTTATTAAACTAGTATCAGCGCTGCAGAACATTACTAGTTCCAGCACTGGTAAAACAAACAAATCATCAGGAAGTCATTTAATTTTAAACTCAAAAATTACTAAAACTACATTTTTAGATGATTGAAAAATTAATATATAGCAATTCAATTGATGAGTTTAAATGACAACGATGTGAGTAATAGTGTTAACAGTGAAGCGCAAGGCTAGAGCACAAATTATTGTAATCATAGCTTTAAAAGTTATGATGAAACAAAACTTTTCAGGAAATGAGTATCATAGGTATAATGATTCATAGTGTATTCTATGTGCTATTATAAATTTCCTCATTACTAGAAAGTCTTCAATGATTAAATATAGGAATAAATACCAAACTAAAAAAAATTATTTCAAATAAATGGTATATTTAGCATTATTAAGAACCCTTAAATTTCTTCTGAAGTAGGTGCAGGTAAAAGTTCACAAAAAGCATTTTTTATTTGTGCTTAGTTAATAAATTCTAAAACAGTTTCAGAAGTTTGGTATTTTTGTAACGTAGAAAGTGAAAAATAGATAGACTGAAATAAATTAAAATTGGAGAATTTTACGTGGTTTGTAAATCTGTTATTAGAAAATTGTTAAATAAGTAATTTTAAAAATAAGTTTTTTGTAGTATAATTATGTTTTAATTAACAATATTTTATTCTTACTTAGTTACGTAAAAGGCTTATTATTATTTTAATTATAATTATTTATCAAAAATGTTAATGCTGCCACTGCCATGCAGAATTAAACATTTTCCTATATTCCTAGGTAGAAAACAAAATCAATACATTTGCAATTTTTGATGATATTAGAAATTCTGAAGAGAATAAATTATATATATATATATATATATATATATATATATATATATATATATATATATATATATATATATATATATATATATATATATATATATATATATATATATATATATATATATATATATATATATATATATTTATATTTACTTGTCACATTGTCGAAGCAAAACAACGATAAAACTATATTATTTTTAGCTAAAATTTGATCGTAAACATAAATTAATTTATATTTTGAGCCTCTTTTTGATCTTACGACATCTCGTAATTAATTGCAGCAATTAACTACTTCAGCTTTTGTTACCTCTAGATAAATACAAAAGAAAAATAACTTTCTAGGTATAATTTCATTAACGCAGTGATCTGGCCAGCTTGTTATATACTTGTATTTTGTAGGGTAGATGCACATAGGTAGCAAATTCACATAGTAACAGTGCGGAAAGATATTAAACAATGTGTACTGTTACTTTTAAAAAGTGTATACATATTTCTGAGTTCCAGTAGTATTAGGAGAATTTTTTCAGGCTTCTACTTGAGATAATGAATAAATTTTAGGCATAATTATTTACAGTCAAGCATCAAGTTAAAGGGGTAAGGGAAGGAAAAAACGGGTGGTTGAAATCTTAAAATCGTGTTATTTTTTTAATATTTCCGGTTTTTATAGAAGCTTTTCCGCTGCTCAACTTTTTTGATGATTAATATCTCACCAAGTTATAAGCTTGAATTCAGTCATTCTTTAGTGTGTGTTAGAGTCAAATTACCTTTTATTTTATAAATGCGTGTGCGAGGGAAGTTCTAGGAAATTATTTTATCATATTTTTAAAATATCGAATATATTAATAATTACCAATGTTAATTGTAATTATAAGGTACGATTTGTGAAAAATGGTGAGTGATATCGGGTTCTCCAAGCAAAATACTGTCGTCATAAAAGGGCAGAGTGTAGATGCACTATAAAGTATAATTACCAGTCTTTTTTTCAAACATTTTTTCGAGTCACGTAAGAAAGCGCTATTAAAATATAACCAAAAAACTGAATTTTGGTGTTATAATAATTTAAAATGACTCTTCTATAAAAACATTATTAGCATTAGCCCACCGAAAATTTAAAAAAATAGGAGACGAAACGATTAACGCTTTAATGTAAAATAACTGAAAACAGACAAGGCCCATTTTCAGCAGTTTACCCACTGTTCTCTTATTCGTGAAAAATAGACCTTGTCCGTTTTCAGTTATTTTACATTAACCTGAGGAGGATCCTTCAAAAAGCGCTGCCTGGTGACCGTGTCAATCACTCTGTCGGCTTGAAAACTGCTCTGTCAGCTTTCGATGAAGTATTAGGTATGCGTACTTAGTATAATTCGTTATATCCTGTCTTCGTGTCCCGTACCTTCTGGATTAATGCTTCGTTTTTTATTTTCTTTAAATGTGTGGTAGAGTAAAATTAGTGCAATAATTATTTTTACTCGTAAATTAAAAAAGTCGTATCTAATATCTTCTGTAAATATATATTGACTGCACTTATGACATTACAAAACTTGTTTTGGGATTATTTATACAGTTATTACATATTACAATATTGAAGATCATTTCCAATATAAAAATTGCAAAACGTTATTGATTCTAAAATTTACCAAAACAAAACATTGTTAGTGATTATTAACTAGATTGAATGAAGAAATCTAACTTTTATTAACAGGACTGGACTTGATAAACTCAATTAAATTAACATGGCAGTCTTTTGATATAGTGGTAACTAAACTTACCATAAAAGGCATCTTTCTCTAGTTAATAGTCCTCAATTAGAATATAATAATAGTACATACAAATGTGTTGTTAGCAAGAAAGTGCAATCATAATGAGGGTGTTACTTTTTTATATCAAAGAGATAAAAAATAAAAAAATATTTTATAAGTACCATCTTTTTTTAAGGGATAAAATTAAAAAGTTCATTGGGTAAGTATGATGTGACAATATTTAAATGAAATGGAAATTCTTAGTTGCAAGTTTTCGCCCTTACTTACCACTAGAGCTGTGGCTAATTTAATTACGGTAATTTAAAAAGAAAGAAATTGAATTAGCCGTGGTAATTCATTAACTATAATTCAATTATTTTGAATTGTTGTGGCTGTTACTTGGAAAATTATAACGAATATAAATTCATAACGATTCATTCATTCATAACAAATAAGGAATATAAAATTCATAACGAATATATTGAAAACGACAAAATCCTTTATCAAAATTTCTACCTTTCTTTAATGTGATGCGTTTTGTTACACAATAACTTAGTCAGCTGTGGCCGATATTCAACCACCAAAATACCGACCGTATCCGAATTTTTTCTTTTACTACATTAATTCAATTACGTTCTTTAGAGTGTAGTTTTAATCTATTTTGCAACAACTAAGAATTGAGTATTTGGTTGTCAATTCTTTCTGAATAATGATATTACTTTCAAGATAATTGAATTACCGGAGCTGAAATTCATGTACTTCTTGAACCCGACTAACCTGAATTAGAGGAATTTAAATATCTTTAGTAGTGCATTTATCAACTCAACTACCTTATAGCACAGACAATGGAATTATTTCCTATAAGACCTTGTAACTCCTTGTAAATTTGAGTCAACTAAATTATGGACACCAAGAGCTTTTGCGGGGTGAGTAGCAACAATTGAGGCGGAGGAGCCTCGAGGTGGTACTCTGTATTTCAGTAGTATGAAGATTTCGTCCGAGGCTGTGGTAATAAAATAATAGTTTGCATTTTTTACACCTTCTAGAGATTTTTGGAATCTTGTTGAGTAGCAGTCATTCGAGTTACATTACATTACATTAGTTTATTGGTCTGTTTTCAGGAATCGAATTACTTTTATTAGTAAAATCACATTAAATACAAGTATAATTTCCTTTAATAGACATTTTTAATACAATTAACATTATCTGTCCTAAATTTAAATTAGATACAACAATCTTAGCATTTTTGAACTCGAAAAACGGCCTTTCTGGCTGGAAAAAGCGGGTTCAGCTTTCTTCTCCGGTATTGGGGGCGTCTGCCTTTTGCAGGTTCGCTCTTATTTTATCCAGAACAAACTAAATTTATTGATTTTATATAGTTAAATGACAGTTCATTTTTGGATCGACGTTTTGTGGGCCCTAAAGCTGGGTTCGGTCTCGGCGGCGTCAGCCGTTTGGAGCGCTCGATTTTTTTAGTGTCAACAAATGTTATGGTACTTGATTCAAGTAGTTAAACGACGGGCCATTTTTGGATGTAGCATTTTAGGCCTTATCTGGGCATTCCAGGACACGGGGCCGCAAAATCAACATTAAAGGCTTTTATTCGACTCGCCCGATAGAATGAATAACTAGGCAGACGGTTAGGCGACAGGTCAAATTTTCGGGTCGCCCTCTTGGTCTATAATATAATGTTATGTACGTTATCTCCCCAGTGTAGCGTTTCAGTGCGTAATTAAACTAGCATTAAATAATTGACACAGTATAAAGTAATTGAAAAATGCAGAGTAATGGAACTACCATGTAATAATTTAATTTTTCTTGAGCAATTAAATTACTATCAATTAAGTTAGCGTAGAACATATGAATTACAGAAAGAGATAATTGAATTAGTGTTGTGAAGTGAATCAGTTTGTGTCAGTAATGAGTATATTTGATGACAGCTTCGCTTGTTTCCTAAGAGAGGTTAGACTTTCTTGTTGAAGTAGAAAGTATACAATTCTTAAAAAAATTACATAGTATGTAAAGCTAAAAGATCAAAGCCTAGGAAGAACGCCATTATTAATACTAATTAAAAAAATTAACCAGAGAAGGGCCAAAAGTAAATAATCGAAGGGAAGTTTATGTCTGCCACTCAACCTAACTAATAAATGATTAGATTAATGTCGTTCAAACTCGACTTTTAGCAACTGCTCTATTTATTTATAAGAGCCAATTTTTTTAAAATTGTTTTTGATGACTTTGTTCAAGGTTTCCATAATAATACTTTATTCCTAACCGTACAATATGCCGCTATTTGTTTTTCCCGAAAAATTCTAGGTTATTAGCAACTCACATAAACATTACAAGTTTAGCACCATTTGATATCTCCTGAAAGAAAGAACAATTGGTACCTAAAGTGTTGCTATGTAACAATATTTACCAAGAAAGTTGGCAGGGTTGCTTCGTATATATCGTGTTAAAAGTCCTTTTCATGGTTCCTGGAGTCGAAGATTTTGAAAACTATGTTCTTTTTCAGTTTTAGCAGAAATAGTATGTAGAGGTTGATGTAATTTCTCTGAAGCTTTTTCTCTGCTCAACTTTTCTTTGTTAGTAATATTTCGCTATAAAGAATCTGCCACCATAACGTATTGTAATGTTTAGATCAAGTTTTTCTTCAGTGTGAGAAAGTCAAATTCACTATTTATTTTAGAATTGCGTGCAATGTCCCAACTGATCAATTATTAAGAAGATTCTCTCTAACTCCCCTCTGATCAGCCAGTCTCCGAGTTTCATCATAAAACATTTTACCAGACCAAAATTTCTAAAGGGAACCTCTTAGAACAGATCAGTTTTTAATCTTTTATCTAAGTATCAACTTTCGGTCTAGCCGGAAGTGGATGGAACTAGGAATACATCTCAGGTAAATGCTGTCGTAATAATAACCGATGCGAAAGGTCTATAGAAAAGTAAGTTCGACTGTTATCATTAGTGTACAGGGTGACCATGTTTAGACGCCCGGCCCGAATTTATGGAAAATTGTTGGATATATTTTTTTTTTAAATGTAGAATGATATAGTGCATGTCAAGGAGTATACTGACGTATTTGACATTTGGAAGTGAAAACGACGCTGGGCGCCGCGACGCCAAGCAACGACATACCTTTTATAAAACAGCAATGGAAAGTCTTAATTTTTTCAATATTTTTTCCTTAAACAGTTTTTTTTTTAATTTGTTTTGCAAAAACATTATCCAGCAAAAACCCTCTAAAATATTATTTTTTGGTGAGCGCGGTTGCCATGAATCGTATGCCACGTTTGGCGGTTTTCAAACAATTTATCTAGTAGGCGGCTGTCGTACTTTAATTTCGCAGTAATTATAATAATATTAGTTAGTTTGTTGAGGTTTTTCCTTTAATAAAATATCTTTGAACAATAAAAAACAAGAATACATTATTTTTATTGCAACCACAAAAAAACTATATAACTTTTAACATTATATAACTTATTGCATATTTATAAAATTAAACTTTCTATATGTTTCCCTTCTTCTATCATGCATTTTTCCATTATTTTCTCCAGATATACTATTGCACGCATCTGATATTTTTGCCTTTTAGTGCTCAATATCATTTGTCGTAGTTTTTTTATACAATATCTTTAAGATTCCCCCTTGAGAAAAAATCTAACGGCGTAAGGTTTGGTGACTTAGGTGCCCATCAAATAACTGGGCTGCGAAACCTTATCCATCTTCGTTGAAACCGTTCAAATACTCTCTATCAGCAGTTGTATGAGGTGGTGCTCCGTCACGCCTTTCTAAACTAAGGAGAACATTTTCTAATAAAACTGGTGGAATATTAACCAAGAAATTAAGGTATCTATTTCCAGCTAGTGTTCCCTTAAAAAAGTATGGTGCGACCAAATGTTTCCCAATTATCTCACACCGTACAATAACACCATAATGGCTTTGATTCTGAATTTGATTAACGTTGTACGGATTCTCGTCAGTTCAGTAATGATAATTTTTTCTGTTAGGTTTGCCGTTGTTGACAAAATAACTTTCATCTATTCATAATACATGATTCAGAAAATAACCTTCTTTATTATATTTAATCCTCATTTCTGCTACAAAACTCACTCGTCGTCCCGAATCAAATTGTGTTAATTATTGAAGATTATGCGTTTTATAGTCATGGTATTTGTTAGCTTTAAGAGATTTCTGAATAGCCCCATAAGATACATTCAATTGCCCGCTTGCTTGTCTGAATTATATGGATGGTTTTGAAAATATTACATATTTTCGGCTACTTTTTCATCTGTTAAAACAGTTTTTCGTTTGGACCTTTCTGTTCAGAAAATGCATCCATATTGCTCCTCAAATTTCGTTCTAATTGACAAAATATAGTGTGATCCGGGAAATACCTGTGGGGTAACGTTCTCGATACAGTCTAATGGCTTCCTGAGAATTTCTTCTTGCTTCTCCATAAATAAAAATCATATATACTTTTTCAGCGTGGGAAACCAGAAGCTTTTAACACATTGTTTACTTAGTTTAACTCTATTGAATTGAATAGGTGTGCAAACAAGAGCTGTCAGATTAAAGTATGACAGCCGCCTACTAGACAAATAGTTTGAAAACCGCCAAACGTGGCATACGATCCATGGCAACCGCAGGGTCCAAAAAATATTATTTTGGAGTGTTTTTGTTGCATGACTTTTTTGCAAAATAAATTTAAAAAAACAGTTTAAGGAAAAAAAATGTTGAAAAAAATTAGGGCTTTCCAATGCCGTTTTAAAAAAAGATATGTCGATGGAAAAAAAAAGTTGTTTGGCGTTGTTGTGTCCAGCGTTTTTCTCACTACCAAATGTCAAATACATCAGTATACTCTTTGACATGTACTATACCATTCTACATTAAAAAAATAAATAAATAACCAATAATTTTTCATAAATCGAGGCCGGGCGTCTAAAAATGATCACCCTGCACAGTATTTTGCTGGTATAAGTTTGGAGGGATATTCACCATGTGTAAAGTTCTTTATAGTCCGGAAAAACGAAGCGACAAATCAGTTCAGATTTTCTAAATAATAATCGCTTCGTGTTCATGCACAAACAATTTGAAAGGTGCTTATAAAAACACTGGAACTACCACCCAAATAAATTTGAATAGGCTTAATTAGTTGTAGTAATATGGTAGGGTCACCTGCCATGCTGCATTCGATTAGGTTTAATTTGGAGAAAAACGAACTTCGTGTTTCCCGTTTTCAGTTCATATGAAACAAACTTTAGAGTTAACTTTTTCAAGAGGGTTATTGATAAAAGAGTGATTTTATAAGCATTTTTCTCTTAAAACTCCAGATAGTACACGATATCTAACGAGGTCCTATGTAAGTTTTCAGGATATTTAATTATTCCTGGGGCGAAAAGATGTCTTTTGTAGTCTTCAGGACAGCAAACTATATTGTTTAGAAGAACTAGATGTTTCCCTCAAATTATAATATTAAGTATGATGTGAAGCGATGCAGTCTTAATAAGGGCACGATCTACTCGTGATAAAATTTAACATTTTTGGGTATTATGAATTCTATTATATCTATCTGTATCTCGATCTACTCTCGTCAAAAGAAAAAAGCATTCATCAGATATAAATGAGTTGAATTCCGACACAGGCGTCATATTTGTAGGTAAAAGCCTGCAAAAAAAACTTGTTATAGTTTCCCATACTTCCTTTTTGTTTTACCTTAGTTAAAAAAGTCATTATATCTATGTTATTTTTAATAATCACTGCAATAAATTTCCTCTAATGTGTGTCTTCGAACTCAAAAGTTTTATATTTGAAAATAAAATTATGGAAATTACTATTTATTATTCAATATTAATAAAAAAACGAGATCATAAAAAATAAAATAAAAAAATGTTAAATTTTGTTCTTTTATTAGTACCTTCGAAAGAAAATGTTTTTTTTTTTAACCAATTTTGATTAAGTATTAGATTTCCTAACTTTTATATTTTAACCATTTCGCTTATAACTGATATTTCTATGGTAGATATTGAATTTGGGATACACTGCATATGATTTAAATTCTATTCTAATATTTAATTTAGCGTGACATAGCTGCAATTACCCGGGAGAAACAAAAAAATTGAGATAATCGTGAATGTAATTGTAATAGCTCCTGAAAGTTCAGTTAGATGATAAATTGCGTCACCCTTAATAAAAATGAAAATAATTGAAAAATACCCCAGCATAGAATATAATTTTTTTCGATTAATACGAGTTCCTTGGGATATCGAAGTACTCTTCATAAGAGCAAAATAAACACATATCAAATTTAAAAAGTTCGTAAGAATACTCCATGTTCCCAATAGTGCAGCAGTCTAGCGACGTTTTTTACTTGCACGAGTTTTATATTTTTTTTTCGCACTAATTAGGTCTTAGGACATTACTGCAATGCAGCACAAATCATTGTAACGAGTTGTTACAATTTCTTTTCACTACCGTACATCATAAAACATCAAGGACACAATGAAAATATTTCGCGTTGCAAGATTTAACGCAGTACGCCTAAAGTTTTGTCAGTATAACGCAAACGCATGGGAAACAAGGTAATTTAGAGCCGGTTCATAAGTAAATCACGCTACGCGGTTGATACACATGGAGTGGGGCGTATCGCTGTTCTGGCGTTGTAACGGTGCAGAGAGTGCGAAAGAAATTTCTTTACTGTTAACGAAGTTGAATCACTTCGCAGATTGTGTCTTGGACTATTAAACGCTTCAAAGAAACACATCTAGCAGTGATAGATTTCAAAAGGCTGCACACACGACAGGCTTTCACGTACGCATTGAGCGAACTCTTTACGAAAACAAAAAAAAAAATTAGCTTGCCAAATGTAAATCGAACCATGAGTGCGGTCTTGTATTTTGTGGAATGATTTGATCATTCGTGCGTATAAAGAATACCGAAACAGTCTGGACCTGTATCCGCTCGATTATTACTTGTGGGGCCAAGTTAGAAGCAACTGCCTACAAAAAACGGCATTTGATAGTCGAATTTTTAGAAAAGTTACTTCGCAATGATGTGGAAATGTCTGCACCAGTAAAACCCTCCAAAAATGCTAGCTGCGATTAAAACCGAGCAACTAATCGTATGTAAAAGTTGCGCCAATATCCGAGACCCAAGGATTTACTGAATTAATAATCAGATAACTTTTATAAAAAAAACCCTATTTCTTTTCTAGTCAAATTTATTTCTGAACCACTTTGGAAAACATGAAATGAATCTCTATATTAGAATTTTAAAAACTGAAAAAAGTGAAAAAACAAATATAAAATATTTTCTGTTAAACTGATATTTTAGTGTTAACAAGATCGAAAAATGAATAAAACGTACAAAAGAGTTAAGTTATTTGGATCTTAATTCTTATATTACCAAGTTACAGAATAACGATTTTTATTAACCTACAAATCTCTGGCACATTGGCCTGAGCTATAACAGCTCTAAAGTTTCGACATATCGAAATAAAGTACTTCCCAAATCGTCAATAATTTAAGAATAGTTAAATAATATCAGTCTCCGATAAAAAAATCACTGATAAGTGGAACACGGAAAATTTTTTTTTAAATGAATGTGAGAAAGTTCGTGTCTACGCATCTGGCGTCACCACACCCTAGGGTGACATTGTTCTTAATTTTAAGGTATCGTTGATAAATGAAAAATCTATTTTAGATTTTGATGAGGTTCGAAAATATGTTCCGTCTATCAGTAAATAGTTTACTTAGACAGATAAAATTTCCTTTTTACCTATATCCGCTTGACAAGTTTTTGTATGTATATGTATAATGTTTATGTATATGTAGATGTATTTGTATATATATATATATATATATATATATATATATATATATATATATATATATATATAAATTTTTGGAAAAAATGAGGAAAATGTTAAGTTATTTATATTTTTTCATCACATTATACAATTTTGTTCTGTATTCATTTAGATATACCTGCAAATCTTGGTTTGGTTAAAAAGTTCTATTCTAAATTCAACAAAGTTATTTTATTAACTTTAATTGCCATTAAAGTCTATAGGCTATATATATAAATATATATATATATATATATATATATATATATATATATATATATATATATATATATATATATATATATATATATATATATATATATATATATATATATATATATATATATATATATATATATATATATATATATATATATATATATATATATATATATATATATATATATATATATATATATATATATATATATATATATATATATATATATATATATATATATATATATATATATATATATATATATATATATATATATATATATATATATATATATATATATATATATATATATATATATATATATATATATATATATATATATATATATATAGCCATAAGTCTAAAAAAAAAACATACATTTGTTTACTTACAGAAGAAATAGTCAGTTGACTATGACTTAAAGAAATGTTGATTATATATGTTGTGGGGTGAACAGGCACTTCTCTGTAATTTGGTGCCATTTACAGGTTAATTTTCAATTCTGGTATAACCGAGAATTGAATTTTCTAGATAGGTTTAGAAGCTATTACTGGTCAAATGTCAATTTTCACAACAATAAATTTGGATATAAGGTATGTATGAATTATGTTGAAAATTTTAGTAGAAAACGTATTTACATAAGAGGTATGTATTTAAAAATTGTAAAGTGACTACAGATTTTGATATCATTTAGTAGTAATGCCACAAGTTAGAAAAGTACATCTATAAAACAAACTAGTTGTTTTTTATATACTTAGGCCAATAAATTTAAACTACCACATATACTTAATTTTAAAATACATTTTTTATTTATTATTTTTGAAGGAATTATTACACATCTAATATATTATTTGAGCTAATGCTAGATTAGTTCAATATTGCTTCAAAAGCAACTATGACCTTAAAATACAATAAAATAAAAGTAAGTATTTAATACTAAAAGTGAATTTAACTTGCAAAATTTAGTAATATTAAGAAACAAAATATACACATAGAAGACAAAACAGCTTAAAGCTGAAAAATAAGTGTTTATAAATACAGTCGGAAATTTTGGGATGTCCGCGACAGAATCATAATCAAGAAGATTTTGTGGATTAAGATACACTCAATAAAACATTAAGACTTGTGCTTTAGTTACCATCTTGACAAGTGAAGTAAATTTTTAATTGAAATACGATAGATTTAAAAGCTTGAGACTATAAAATTTAAGTAGGTCTTGATGAGTAACTGGGCAGTCAGACCTCCTATTTAAGGTAATCTTCTAAGAATCCTGGACTAAGAAAATAACAACTTTGCCTGTATATGAAACAATTTTAATAAGCATTTTTTTAATGGGAATAATCTGGATAAGCCCTTTTTTACATTAAAATAAAATATCCTCATCATCTGCCTCCAAAATATTAGGAATTGCTTGGTGATCTGACACCAGTCCTTGAGCTCTAAGCTCAGCTTTGAGCTTCTCTTCTTTCGCTCTGCTGCTTTTCTTTTTATCTTGAATTTTTTTAAGGCGATAAAATTCTTCTCTTTCTATTTCATCCAGTTCAGATATAATGTAGGACAATGTATTTTCGATTTTTGGAATGATAACTACAAAAACAGGAAAAAAAAAATTATTGTCAATATAACTAGATGAGAAGCAACTAATAATTTGAACGGTTCCGACGTAAACAATGGAATTTGATATTTTCAAAATTTTCAGTTAGAATGTGGAAGTTTCAACCACTGTTCAAAAAAATTACTGCCTTCTTTTATTATAAAATACAATTCTTCTTACTTTCAAAATTCTTTCATTATTTAGACACAGATAAAAGTTTAATATCCTAATAACCATACTAAGAAATGCATATTGCAAATAAAAAAACACTTCCTAATATTCCTATTATTCAGTATATTGTTATGTAAACGTCGTTCACTCACTTCAAATATGAAATGAATAGTAAAAAAGAAAAATGAGCTTTTCATTAAGAATTGCCAAATTTTATTATTAAAGACATACCTTAAATTAGAAAAATCAAACCTGAACTAACATGACTGAGCAATAACAATTATCAATGTTAATTTAACAACAGAGTATTATTTTTGCCTCTAATTTTTAGTGACATTCAAAATTGTGGATTAGTCTTATGAATTAATAGAGTTCATGGGTCGTTTGCGATCTGTTGGTATATATGGAGGTAAGTTTGGTAATTAATTATAATTAAGAGAGAAAAAAATTTCCAACCAACTTGAAGAACTACTACCTTTTCTTATTATTTTTTGCTGATTAACAATATAGTTATTTTTTCTTATTAGTTTATACTAATTTCTTTTATGGTTTTAATTATTAAATTGGAATATTTGAAATCTTTCTAAATTACACTTCCATCTGATACCCAGCTCTGAGAGGTTGATGAAGAACATTAGACAAAACAGCGCCTGATGTCTGCCAATTTGTTTTTGTGTAAAATTCTATAGCAAGTGTTACTAGCGGTAACTTAATTTTTCTTTATAAAAATTTCATAATTAAATAATATACAATTGAAATTCTCAAAAAATGCCCATTTAATATTTGATACTTCTCATAGATCTTTAAAATTGTATTTTAGTTAGATAAAATGTTCTTATATAACTTTGCCGACCGGACCTTTTGCGCCGTGATAGTTACTTTCTACTATTTTTACAAGTTGTAAAATGGACATAATATTACTTGTTGACTCGTAACTCGATAACCTATTCTATGTAACATTTTTGTAAATTTTGTATTTTTTAGTACATGAACAGTTGAATTTTTTTAATAAGAAACGACTTTTTATCAGTAGTATAATATAGATTGATTCATAAACTCCCAATTCATCGTTACTTTTACTTCTCAAATTATATACTTAACAAGCAAAATTATTCAGAACAGGAGAGCTAACGTTCTGAAAGCATTTTTTTTCCCAAATATGTGAATTCCCTAACTTTAATTCTTAAGTTCACTGGACAAAGTATACATACCATGTTCAATTGCGTTTACTCTTCTGTTAGTTATTTTAATAACCTCATCCAAAGTTACAAATGAAGTTTGTAAAGACGCCAATTCTACAAGGAGTTTAACAGCGCTTTGGTAATTTTTCTTAAGTTTTGCTAGCTGTTGACCACCTCTAGCCAACCCAGCTAATTCATAAGTATCCGTGCCATCTTGATAGCATTCAAAAACTGGTAGAGTAACACCTATAAAAAATATTATTTATGTAAGTTATGTGATGGCTATTAGTAAAATTTCACATGTAAGCTTTCTATGTCAAATATAATATAATTAAAATTTTTCTTTGTAGATCATTACCAAAACATGTCTTGATTTTACATTGTTTCATTATTTAACTGGGATCTAATTGGAATAATTAATGTAACAGAATTCTAATAATAACAAATGTTTATCTGTCAAACATAAATTTCCATAAAATTAACGGTTTATTAGTAATATCTCAGTAATCATTATTGACCGATTAACAAGAAGATGTAATAGTTTATTTAGATACAATTTTAGCCAAGTTTGGTAATGTAAGAGCGTTTAAAGGTCACTAATGAGACCTGATCACTTGACTGATTCTGAAACATTTTTAATGATCAAAGTAATTAACAGCTATCAGTGTTATCTAAACGTTTCTAAAATTTACTTTAAAAAATGTTCACAATAATTTAATTTTAGGAACGGTGAAGTGTGGTAATCATTCACGTTCTCGAAACATTAAATCATATAATATGTAATATTGGTAATTTTGTTCGGCGTTTTAAATAGGTGTTCTCAGTACACTCGTTAGATATCTGTAAAATTGTGATGAAGATATACAAACATCAACAGGAAGAAAACATTTATCTGAATACTGAGGTAGAGAGACCTGACTCTGTATCTCTCGAAATAATTTGAGAATGGTTGTGTGTCAAGGGTTTGTGAGAATGAAAGAAATATTCGTAATTCTGGCGATGTTATTGTATTATATGAAACGTTACTATGGTGAAGAAAAAGAGAACAGCTTTTTAGGAAGGAGTTAGGAACATGAGAAACAAGGCCCATGAACTAAATGCTTTTCTAGAGGAGTTAAAAATATATTTATATATTTTATTTAAAGGTTTTTATTGATCTCTGGAAAGCTACACCTGCCGTAAATATCTCAGAGTGTTAATATAAATATAAAAAGATCTATTAACAATCTGAAAAAAAAACTTGTGAGCTTGAATGCGCTGAAGTAACCCTAGATCAATCACGGTTTTACATTTTACTACATGTACTAGAACAACATGTATATAAGTCCAAGATACCAAAAAAGTTTATGGCAACTTTTTGTTAATTGGACAAAACATATTTTGTCTGAAACTTGGCAAAATGCCTATTTAACTCTTATAGCAAACAAGAAGTATATATTTTTTTTTTAAATAGCAATTTAATTAAAGAGACTTGTATAGCTTCAGTAAAAAAACAAATTATTAGGATGGACTCAATAAGTATAAATACAGAAAGAAAATCTTTAAGTGGCATAAAAATAAGTACAAATAAATTTCAAATACTTATTTTCAAATTATATGAAAAAGATGTAATTTTTTATAAATCATAAAGGCTTAGGAACAGAAAAACTAATGGTATTTTTTTACTTGGTAGAGATCGGCAGGAAGTAGCAGAGCTATTTATTGCTAAAATATTTAGTTTACGGTTTAAAGTAAGGACACATACATCTAATATTAATTCATTAGATATGACTAAAAAAAAATTACATATGAAAAACACTGGTTATAGTTTCTTTTTTATGCTGACAGAGTTTAGATTCCGAAAATAATAATAAAAATTACCCCCTAAATACCCTAAGACCTAGATGTATTATGTAATTAAATATACCTCTGACACCATGATGCTTTGACACATGACACAGTCTTGTATAGTTAACGGGGATAATTGGAAGCCAATAAATTATATTGAAGAATCCCTAGTTAATAGCACTACCTGATTTATAGTCTTTAAACAAGGATAAACATATAGAATCATTTTTGGTTCATGTATATAAACTTAGTGATTTTTTCATATACATATTATACATTACATCATATACACATTATACATTACATCATATACACATTATACATTACATCATATACACATTACATCATATGCACATTATACGTTACGTCACATACATTAAAAAAAAAAGGTAATCTTACAAAATTAGGTGTCACAAAAATACAAACTAGGGTCTGTCATGTGCCGGCGGATTATCACGAATTCGGAAGAAGCATGTTCTTCGGTTAATGGAACTACTTTAAGATATTGAAAGAAAATAACAATTGGCAATTAAAGCCAGTGCATGTGCTGAATAACTGAGCGCACAGAGCTAAATTCAAAGGCATTTTCTAACAGACACAACTTGCACCTTTTCAATAAAAAGTATGACAGTACAGGCATTGACGATCCCGAGGTACCTGAGTTATGTTGTGCTGTCTTGTGTCGTCCAGACTATGTGTAACAAAAACGGTGTTTACTGTGCCAAGAAGATGAATGGCTCAGCGTCGCGAACGGTTCCTCCGGATACCGGGCGCCCTCCGGGAGTAAGTAGCCTTGCTGTGGCATCCAGGCTCTGCCGCAGTCTATCCTTCTTTCCTAGGATACTCGTGGGAATACTATCTCGAAAAATAATAATTATAATAGTGATAATGGCAGGGTGTTGAGGAGGCGGACCCCTATCGTACAAACAGCTACAGCACCACCGCAACAACAACCACAGACGATCCAAACAACCGCCTCAGCCGAAACCACTCCAGACAGTTTTACCAGATCTGACATTGTAGGTGATGGAAATTGCCTTTTTCGTGCAGTTAGCTTACACCACCAAAACCATCATGAAAGAGTCCGAGAGGTTGCTCTAAGATATATACAACACAACTGGTTGGAACTTCAGACATTTTCATTAATTGAAGACGACGATATGAAAGACTGTAATAACTACTATAACTATATGAGGAAAAATTGCACCTATGGAACAAACCTAGAGATACTTGCCCTCTCGGAAACCCTAAATAGCAACTTTCATGTCTTCTCAAAACAATGAAGAACAAGAGATACAAAAATAACTTTTAGGGTCAGACAAACAATAATAAGCACAGGAAAAACACCGAAACTATTTACCTTCTACCAACAGGCAACCCAATGTCGGGACACTTTGAGCTTTTGACATCACAAAACACTAAAAACATCCCAAACAACAGTAGACCAATAAAAGAAGCATCCTGACAGCGACTTAACGGTCGAGGACTTGGAAGCTCGACGAAAACGATGAAGACTGGGCAACGGAAAATGAACCTACCAAAAGTGTTGTGCCGGCGAGTAAGCTGACACCCACCAAGGCGGGAAAATCAAAGCAATGCATGAGTTGCACCTCAGGAATCAACGAACACACCATGCGTTGCTATAACAAAATCACAAGACCTGACAAAGAAATCACTGAGAAGAGAATCACTCGCCGCCTGGACCCACCACCATCAATCCCAAGCGAAACCGACGAAATAATTAATCAAAAACTCCCGCAACGACAAAGAAACCCTAACAACAAAAAACCACGATTCAAATGGTAAATAAGAATAGAAAACAAAATCAACATCAGAAGATATCTAGGACACCTTACCCAATTTATGAACGGGAACGCGTCCAAACGTGTCACACAGGGTGTAGACAAGATCAAATCCAAGTCTCCCAACAGAACACTGCCAGAAATCCTTGATACTTTGAAACAAAAACTATCCGTATATGCCGCAAGACTCCGTAGATACAAAGAATCAAACGAGAGGAAAACTATGTACAACAAACAGACAGCAGTGACTGAACCACCAAACAAACAAGAACTCACAGATTATTGGAAAAGTATCTGGTTAGAACCCAAACTACACAATAATAACACCCCTGGATCAAAGCTGACAAAGACAAACATAAACATGTGACAGAACAAGAAAATTCCACATTAACTACTGTGGGACCAAATAACAAAATGAGGTATCTGGATACAAAAAATTCCGGAGGTAAAATAGCCCTCCGTTCGGATCTCCGGGTGGGGGTTGGTTCAGGGGCGTCGACATGCAGAGATCATAATTTTAAAATAGATTTTTGCAACGTACGAGGTTTAAACTTGAACATAAATTTAGTACATCAACACCTGCAATGAAATAAACCTCATATACTCGCTCTTTGTGACATCAAGGTCAGTTCTTCGACCAGCATAGTCAACTATCTTTATCCTGGGTACGACTTCTATTTCCGATTTAGGCGTAACTTTGGAATCTGTTTTTTGTCAGAAGCGACCTCTATTGCCAATGAGAAGAACGTCTGGAGCCCCCAAACTTTGGTGTTATGAGGTTAAAAATAACGACTCAACAAACTACAAGGTTCACCTGTACCCTCTATCGACCACCAAGTGATACCAACTTTAGAACACTTTTCGCTTTTCTTGCAGACACCATCAATTATTTACAAACTAACTATCCAAGTGCCGAAATTGCCATCCTGGGCGTCTTTAATGGCCACAATATCATCTGGTTTAGATATTCAAATACTATCGACGAACAAGGTCGTGAAGCTGAATCATTCTCGATCAGTTGTGGCTTAACTCAGCTTATTGACGAACCAACACGGATCCCTGATCGAAACGGGAAGTTCGCCAGTCTTCTTGATATGTTTTTAACCACAAATCCAGAGATTTACACGGTCACCGTAAATCCGCCGTTAGGTTTTTCCGACCATAAACTGCATTCGACATCGAATATCCTACCAATGAGTGACAGAGAGGCCCTTAAGCCGCGCAAGATTTGGCAATACAAATCTGCTAAATGGGAAGATCTCATGGAATATTTTCGAACTTTCCCTTGGATAGACATTTGTTTTCGATCCGACAATCCATCTGACTGCGCCAGGGAGGTCTCCGATGTTATTTTGGCTGGTATGGAAGCTTACATCCTTTTTTCGAAGAAATGCCCCTCCAAAGGCAAGCCTTGGTTTAATCGAAAATGCAAAGAAGCTGTTGTTTCTAAACATCTTGCCTACCGACAATGGAAATCCTAACACCATAAATCGTAACATCTTTGTTCGTGCCCGGAACAGATGCAAAGGAATTATAGACGAAACCAAGGAGGCACACAATCAACGAATTAGAAACAAACTTCTCGCTTGTCCCAACAATTCCAGGTCCTTTTGGGCAGTCGCTAAGGCAGTTAGTCAAAATTTCACCGAATCCACGATACCACCACTCACACGGCCAGATAATTGTATTGCAACGACACCTGTTGAGAAAGCGAACTTGTTGGCTGAACTCTTTGCTTCACATTCTACTGTCGATTTCCAAGGAAAAACACCACCTACTATTCTCATATTGCAGTCAAGGATGCCCGATGTTGTCTTCAGATAGCGTATCATAAAGCGTATTTTAATGAAGCTAGATAACAAAAAGGCTTCTGGCGCTGACGGAATACCTGCCATAGTGTGAGGGAACTAACACCAGTTATAAAAAACAGAAAAATGCAGAGGAAATTAAAAACTTTGTAGAACAAAATAAGAGCTTAAACGTTTTAAGAAAAGAGGAAGGATATGCAAGATTAAGGGCATACATGGTAATATAATAACAAACAAAAGAGATAGTTTAAAGATCATCGAATTATTTTATCAACAATGTACACGATAGAACAGAAATCAACATACCCAA
This sequence comes from Pachyrhynchus sulphureomaculatus, assembly GCA_019049505.1. NCBI lineage: Eukaryota > Metazoa > Arthropoda > Insecta > Coleoptera > Curculionidae > Pachyrhynchus > Pachyrhynchus sulphureomaculatus. The sequence continues at coordinate 86,002,625 of CM032449.1, read as the reverse complement.
AGTCCTAAATCAGGGGTTAGAAGAGATCCCAGAGATCACAGAAAAAGAAATCTCATCAGCCATGAAGGACATGATAAATAACAAAGCCCTGAGTGAAGACAATACTGTAATAGAGGCAATTAAACAAGGAGGATAACAAATTATCAAAGCTCTGAAAATGTTACTTAATAAATGTCTCCTGGAAGGAATAAAACTCAATCCCAATGGAAAAATGCAACTATTGTCATCACGAATAAAAAAGGAGATACTTCAGACCTTACAAATTATCGATCCATTAGCCTCCTGAGTAATATATACAAACTATTCACTAAAATACCTACCAAACGTCTAACAAATAAATTTAAGTTTTTTCTATCAAAAGAGCCGGCAAGTTTTCACACAGGGTATGGAACAAAAGACCATCTGCTTACAGTTAAAGTCCTCATCGAAAACTGTATACTATATAATAAGCCTCTGATGCTCATATCCGTGGATTAAAAAAGGCTTTTGAGTCTATAAACCAGCAGAGATTCTTGGAAGAGCTTGCTAAATATCATATTGATCATCGATACTCCAGTGTAACTAAATACGTATATGAAAATGCCACCGCTGATGTCAACACACAAACTAACCAATTCACCAGCAAATTTCAAATCGAACGAGGAGTGCCCCAGGATTAACGCTCTCTCTCAAGCTTTTCATAACATTTCTAGAAAGTATGCTACAATCAATAAACTGGGAAAAAATGGGGCTTAATATTGACGGTGAAAAGTTAAACCACCTTTGTTTTGCCGACGACATTGTCTTAATAACAGACAAAATACAAGAAGCACAAACTATGCTGCCCATAACTGAATAACGTGGATATCAAACAAGTACACCAATATAAATACCTAGGACATGAAGTTAGCATCGGACGAGACAACCAAATACAAGAAATTCAGTGAAGGAGAGGTCTCTTCTGTATGGCATATGAAAAACTGGGCTATATATTTAAATCTAATCTTTCAATGGGTTTAAAAAGAAAAGTTTTTGACAGATGCGTACTACCCGTTCTTACGTACGGAGCCAATACTCTCACACTGATGAAGAAAAATATCCACAAAATATGTGTCATGCAAAGAAAAATGGAGAGGTCCATGTTAGGCGTTACTCTTAGAGATCACATCCCAAATCATATTATCAGGAAAAGAACGGCAAGCCGCAAGAACTCTAGAACGCGTAGAAAAGCAAACAACTCTGAGGATAATTTTTTCACAAATACAAAACCTTTGGCAAGGAAAGGAACAACTTAATAAAATTGTTTCCAATTATCCCAACTAGTAGTAGTAGTAGTTGTGGGGGTCAAAATAGAAAATACTTGGCCAGTTAGCACCCTGGACTCTGGTATGTCAACTAACTGTAAATGGCTGGTTTAGTCAAACAGTATTCCTGAAATGTCTAACCAGACCAAATGCATGCCAATATTTCTGTCCTCTGCTATGTGTGTTACTTAGACTGTTTAATTATTTTGTTATGTATAACATGTTTTTGGTAAGTCAGCATGTTTTTGTTTTATATAACTCCTTGGTAAATGAATTGATAAATGGCAAAGTGGTTATCCAATGTAACAAACCGATTTCGGAGAGTTTGTATAAACAGAACAAAATCTTTTAATTTTTTGTTGAAATAACATCTAAATTTGAAGATTAATGAAAATGCGTTGATAGCATAATAAGATTTGAAAGTTTAGCCGACTTATCGTTGGCGCGATCTAACGGCAAGAGTGTGAATCTTCTCAGCTAGCAAATTAAAATTTTTAATAGGGATAATATTTAAAAACATAAAAAATGCAATTCAGGAACAAAGATAAGTGAAAGTGCACTCTTAAAATGTAAAATCCCTCAGTAATTTTTAAATTTTAAGCTATTTTAGTGATAGTTTTACTCTACTTTTTTTTTTAATTTACACAGCAGGTTAAATTACCACTTTACAAACCAAAGCCATAGTTTGTTGTTTCTTATTTTTTCTAATGATGTTTCAAAGTATCTTGGCATCAATACCATAATTCAACATGGTGTTGGTACACCTAGTATTATTTTCAGCTTACTAATAAATTAATTTTCTGAAAACCTTGGCTATCGGGACAATGAACAACTCATGTATTTTCCAAAGCTGAACCTTTATGGTAACAAGAAGTTCCACTATGTAATATCCACTATCTGAAGAACAAACATTCTTAGTCATAGTGAAACAGAACAGGATATTTCCTCAAAAGTTCTTGTACAGTTAGAGTTTCACATTGTTTTTTTCAGTTTAATGTCTTCAAGTGAGCAACTGTTAATCTCTGTCCCCCCACTCTATCTCAAAAAGTCTAATTGAAAAAATTCTGGAATAGTCTAAATAAAGTGTAGATTGAGCGAAAATTATCATGAGTACATTACATTTGATAATTTTTCTGGTATAAAAAAAAAACTATGTGGCATGACAGAATGGTGAAGGTTTGGAAAGTTGGGAATTCAATTGGGACTAAGAGCTATGACATATCAATATATAATTGGTGCAGTAATATCATGATAACTGGTAACCAACTGATAAGTACTATAAGTAAGACAATATTTTTTTTTTATTTCTTTATAATTGAACAAATTTTTAGGTAGCAAATATTTGCTTTAAACTTTTACTACTAGATTTTAGATTGAGTTGGATTCATTTATTGGCTATTAGGTAGCTAATTAGTGTTCCGTATACTTATAAGATCACTTCGGTTTTTGTCCGTCCATTTTGTCTGTCTACCACACCCGATTTTGTCTAAAAATATTTAACATAGAAAGTTAAAATTTGGTACTAATATAAGAATTGATGGCCTCATCAGAGCCGTGTAGTTTTGAAAGTTAAATTTTGACTTAAGGCGGTTAGTTTTGGGGGATGAAATCAGAAGTGAAAAAAAATTTTTTTTACCAGGACATCGAGTGGGATGTCAAATGACAGCTTGTAAAAACACAAGTTCAAAAATATATACAATGTAATACTTGGGCACACTTTTCTTTATATTATTTTTATAAAAATCGCGAAAAATTGCTGTTCCCCCTTATCTCGAAAAGTACTAATCAAAAAATGTTGAAAAAATTCTGGAATATTCTCCACAGGGTGTAGATTTAATGAAAATTATCACGGGAACATTACCTTCAATAATTTGTCTGGTATATAAAAAAAAATAAAAATTTTGAGGTTATCACTTTTCAGTAAAGACCAGAAAAAAAACTTTGTTGAAAACTTATTTGAGATGTGCTGTATGAAGTCATTGATCATTTATACCTCCATAACAAAAATTTTGATTTTAAAAGTAATTAACGTAGGGAATACTAATTGTGCAAGTTCAACTTGCACTTGACTGGTTATTTTTATTTTAAAGATAATTACAGTATGGAACACTAATTGTGCTAGTCCATTTGCACCAGTTTTTCTTATTAAATACAAATTAAATCTGCCCCTGAAAATATCTTAAAACAGAGGTTAGTTTTAAAAGATCTTTCCTTGATTCAATGTTTTTTAGATGTCACTTAAAAGTTTTTAAATCACTGAATTGTTTTTTCTTTTTATTCTAAATAAAATTAATTTAGGATTTTTTTTAATTTAGAGTGATACCCTCAACGGATTTTATATAATGGTACAATACATCTACATATAACTGTTTTTCCCTTTTGCTGATAATTTCATTTACATATTATAAATACATTATATAATTCTGAAGCTAATATTTCGAATTAACTTTCTTAATTGGCTGAATCTGATAATTCTTTAGCTATTAAAAGATGATAGATATGATAACTGCCCCTGTGTCTTCTTGTAACGAGAGTTATATGTGCTTTTGTCCATTCCATCATCAAATAATAAATTCTTCATACATTATTAAAAATATGGTAAAGAACAAATAGAGCTCCAAGCTACAAAAACACCTTAATGATATCGACAAAAATACTTTTAATTACTTTATAGCTCTATTAAAGAACTCTATTAGAATATTAGCTGATATCTAACTAACATTTCTAATATGGATTGATAGCAATTATAAATTTCCATAAATGTTTCAAATTAAGCATACTTACCAGCTACATTGTCCTTTTTGGTCCTTATTTTTATCTGAGCCTTTGTAACATTTTGTAATACAACTTGGTTGAAGTCTCCTGTTGTGAACTTAGCTTCTGCTAATGAAAAAGCAGCTTCTTTCATCACTTCACCCATCAAGGTTTTGGTCTATAACAAACATATTTTAATTTTAAACTTAGTATATAGGATCATTATTTTTTCATACTTCTATAATTTTTCCTAAAATCATACGGAACCGCATTTGCAAAGCATCTGCTTTTTTCTTTAAAAGACTGTGTCCTCTTTGAGCGCCCTTTAGTCTTGCTTTCATCAACATTTGGGCTCTAAAAGTAAAAATATATTAATCTTTAAAAATTGGTACCACTCCTACATTTAATCACAAGACTCCAAAAAATAAATTTGTATTAGCAAAGAAATTAGAAAACAACACTTACCCTCTTGAAGGGAAAATAGGTAATCTATCTCTGGAAGTCATTTTATTTTAATGGAATTTACAAGAAAAACTTGAAAAAACTGAACTCCTAATTCACAAGACTAGTCAGCTGACTTTTTTGTCTTGGAGGGGACGGTCATTTGATAAATGACATTTTAAAGTCGTATAGATATATATCTTTTTCTAATGAATGTAATAAAAGCAGAAACAGGACAATTCTAATGGAGGCAAAGATGATTTTTTAAATTTAAGTATTTTTGAAAATTTAATTTCCCAACTTTTTTTTGAAAAAGTATACTAATTTAACTTGACGAAATTTTATTTCGTTTTGAAAAGTGCCTTAGGCACATACATTATTACTAATTACTAGTAGTCTAAAAAACATTTTTCCATGTTTTCTGTTTCCCAAATTCCCCTTTTATACCGGCCTCGCCGGTTGAAGAGCAAGGTTTTGTGGCAGTTACTTCGTAATCTGATTTATAACCAAATAATATTAATACGAAACTTACATGACGAATGCTAATCCAGGACCGCAATTCAAAAAATAGTGAAATAAAACTATCTAAGGCTTGAGTAATGTGATTTCATGAAATTTAAAACTGTTATTCCTATGTCAATACTAACGAACTTGTGAAGTTCGTTTAAAATTATATGAGGCGCTTCTTTCGTATAGATTACTACACTTGTGGTACCGCTTTCGATGCTGCTAGATAATACCAATGTTACCACCCAATCGTAGGTTATTACTTCGTTTAATCAACTAAATTTAAAAACGAGAGGTTTAAAATTACGGCCTTAAACCTAAAAATTTTAATTATAGAAAGAAGGTGGGAATAATCTATTTCACCTTCACAAGTTCGACTGATCGAATAATTATATTTCGGTGCTCATTCGTCATAGATTGCTTCTCTTGTAGCTGTTTTAAATGTTTTAAAAGTTTTCTTAACGAAACACCTCAGGAGATTAAATAAAACTGATTTAACGCATTAATATATGAACGTAAAAGTGGTAACTGAATGCATAAAACAAAATTAACTACTTATAGCCTTAATAAACATTTAAACTTAATATTAATCAAATCTTTAAGTTTATTCAAAATAGCATTTAAATGCTGGACTGCAGTTGCAGCTTATTACAAAATAAGCCGTTTCTGATCCGTTGTTCTATTGCTCTAGCTCACTGTTTTGCGAATAGAGCTTGGCTCTTCTGTTTTAAACATAACGGTGTGGAAACGTATCTTAACGAATGACCTGAAAATTATTTCCATCGAATTGGTTTGTTTGATTGAATAATCATTTACGTTCGTAGATGAATCTTCTCTGTCGAACAGTTTCAATAATGGAAACTGGCCTGAATCCCTTGTTTATGGTCCCAATATTAAAATTAACATGTCAAATGTCAATATAACCTAACCTTAAATTTAAGTTTTTGCCTATAAAAATAAATATTTTTAAGTTATTTTCTATATTTTTTTAGTATCTTGTAAAATAAAATGTTTAAAGATAGCTTTAAGTATTATAAGTCTAAAAACCCACCGCCAGATTTAGGGCGAGTGCTGGATTTTAATAAAATAACAGATTCCATGAGCCATAAGGTAAGTAGTAATTTGTTAGTTGTTTAGTGCTTGATTTACTAAAAGAAGTCTTACTTTATTCTTGGTCTAATTTGATAACTAGAGTTTACGTTGACAAGTGCAGCAGTAAGCCAACTAAAGTTTGGCTTTATAGCATAAGACTAGAAAAGTTTTAATTTATGATTAAACCAACAATATGGCATTGAAATTTTAAAAACTGGTATATTTCGTACTTGTGCGAAGGCTTTAACTCTCAATATTTATATAAGATTTTCTGATAAAAATGTTTATATGGTGATATTTTTAATGTAAAATTGTCAAAACAAAAATCAACATGATAGCTGGAGGTTTAGATTCCATGGTCACTAGACCAAGTTTAACTTTTAGAATAGTGAATTTGTCTGTTACTGATTCGTTATATAAACTAGAAAGCTATGCAGCTATGAAGTTGTGTGGCAACATCATGCATTAAAATGTTTAGTCTGTATTGGAATCACGAAAACCCTTAAACCATATGTTTTTCTCTGCTGATCTTTTATATCATTTTAGAGGATGTTTTCAGTCGGATTGAAATGCTTTAGTATGACCCATTAAATATTTTTCTACAATAACTAAAAAACGGATTATATCAAAGAACATTGAAAAAGTGTACCAAGAAGGACATCGGCTCAATTTCTGCTCTTTTACTATAATTATGTTGAGGGTAGTTTGTACCCCCATCATCAATGAGTAGAGCTTAAATTTTCTGCGTCGTGGGACTTTTTAACTCACACATTCTGATTTCGATACAGTTTTTTAGTAATTCGATAAGAAGCATAAAAGATACACTTATATATCTCTATTCATTGGGAGGAGTATAGACCATTTATTGATATTATGGTTGTAGCTCTGATGAGAGGAGATATGCAAATAACTTTGATATTGCAGATTGGTAAATCTCTTCCCATGCTTCTCACTTTTTAATCTTTTTTTGCAAAATTAATGTTTTTGAAATTAGCAATCTAGCTCTAGTTTTTATGCTATCTAAAGAAAAATAATAAAAAAAAACATTAAAAATATATCTAAAGGGAGAAGAGTGTGTCATACACATGCATATAGAGGGCTCACTCAAAAAGTGTTTAATGGTTGGAATAGTTTACCTTAATTTAGTATAATCAGATCTTTTTCAAAATTATAATCACAGGAAAAGTTTTATACTTTTCTTTTGAATTATGGTTTTTAAAATTTACAGTCCATATAAAATTGGTTAATTTAAAAGTTTCTTAGAGAGAGTAGGGAGTGGAAGGAAACAGATTGCTACAAGAGTTTTGTTTTGTGGAGGAGTGCCAATCTGCTGTTAGAGTTTATATGTAGTATTAAATTTTCAATAGTCTCCTTTATTTTTTCGAAGTATGTTGATCCACTGAAATTTCTATTAAAAAATATTGATCCTATTACTCTAATGTTAAATATATTGCACCAAACCCGAACAGATTTATGGTCAGAATGTTCATTTGTTGCAAAGCTGAAGGATTTCTGTCGTTTTCAGATTGAACATTTTTTTATTAAAAACTTTGGCTGTTGAGAAAACTGACTCATCCATCCAAACAATCTTCTTAAAGAGTTTCATGGATTACATTATCTAATGACAAAAACCTAAACATAATTCTTTGTTTTCCTGGGTTAAATGCTGCACTGGTAAAACTTTACATCGGCGATAATCGTCTTTCTGTGAAATATTTTGAATCCTACAATAGGTTTGTTCAGATCTTTAACAGCATCTGCTTCCTCTTATTAATTTAAAAACGATTTTTCTAACTTTGCCAAAGTTGGTTATGTCCTCTCGACAATACTTAAAATTAAAGATTGTAAAAAAATGTTTTCTCGGAGTGTGAAAAACGGAAATATTTAATAAAAATAGATAAATATAAGAAAAGGCAAGCACAACGAAAATATACAAAACTTTATAGTAGGCAAAGAAGAATTCCTGGCTTAAATACATTTCCAAAAATAAATAACTGCTTTCATGTTGGTAAAATACCATGAAAATACAAGAGAATTTTAGATTTTTCATTTTTTTAGTTTTTTTTTCTCTTTGTGCAGTCCTTTTCTTTCATTTAAACGTCGTTTTAGTTGAGGTTTGGTTATATATTCTTAGAAATGTTATTGGAAGTGTACTATAGCATAGATAATTTTTCACAGGACTGCCACTGGGGTCATTCAAGTTCTTTTTGGTCTTTTTTTTTTAAATAAGTTACCTAAACTCACATTCCTCATTAAAAATGCATTTCAAATAACTTCTTGGCTATTTGTTAAACTAATAGTCATAAATATGACTATTAGTTTAACAAATGGTTTTTAAAACCAATTTTCATGCTTCTGCCCTAATTTAGGTACCAGATTTTAAACGGCATATTGTTTACTATCTATCTTTATTAGACTACTGATCACATTATTAGATTTTAACTGTTATTTTTAGTGTTCCGTATGGAACACTTATAAGATCACTTCGGTGTCTATCTGTCTGTCACACCCGATATTCTCCTAAACTATTTAACATAGAAAGTTGAAATTTGGCACTAATATAGGAATTAATGGCCCTATCAGAGCCGTGTAGTTTTGAAAGTTAAATTTTGACTCAAAGGGTTAGTTTTTGGAGATGAAATCGGAAGTGAACATTTTTTTTTACCAGGTTATCAAGTGGGATGTCAAATGAAAGCTGGTGAAAATATAAGTTCAAAAATATATATAATGTAATGTTTGTGCACACAACATCGCTGTCTTATCTAGTACTGATTAAAAAATTTTGAAAAATTTCTGGAATATTCTCTACAGGGTGTAGATTGAACGCAAATTATCACGAGTAGTGCATTACCTTTAATCATTTATCTGGTATATAAAAAAAACCAAAATTTCAAGGTTATCAGTTTTCAACAAAGATTGGAAACAAACTTCATCAACGTACGGAACACCAATTGCGCAAGTCTGACTTGCACTTGGCCGGTTATTTATATTAAACAAAGCTCTTACTTCCAGAATTACCTAACGCACGGGAAAAAAAAAATAAAAAATCAGTAAAGTGATTTACCTAGTACTTTTCTTGCAAACATGTAATTCTAAAATAAGAATTGAGTTTGACTTTCTCACCTAAAGAGTAAGTAAATACCCACGTCTTTCACCCCCTTCCCATGAAACGATATTAATTAAAAACTATAGGTTTCATCTATACTTTAAGTATTATATTATCATCTTGTTCGAGAGTTATCGTGCCAACAGATCGAGAGTTCAGATAGACTGACCGACGAAAATGGAAAAACATGTTTTTCATGATCTAAAAATCCGAAATTTTCTCACAAATACAATAATTCCATTTAGCAAGGGAAGTAAATGCAATAATTTCCTGCTGTACCGTAAGTACGTTTCCGCCAACTTAACCGTTTGTATTTATATAGAAAAAGTCTATATTCAACTTAACATTTTTTTAGGAGACTCTGGAATTAGTTCTTAATCCCTTCTATATACTAGTTCTGTTAAAATGGGCAATAATGGAAAAACAAGAACACTAAAAGGATATTATTAACCTCCTACCTCATTCCTTTCACCCCATATATATTGTATTGTTAGAAAATATTTTATAGTAAATATCCAATATCCCAATGGAGAACTGGGAAAAATATTCATAATACTATTGAAACTATACAATAACCCTCACCCCTTTCCCCCTCTTCCCATGTTAACAATTAAAATAATGAAAAAAAGTATAATGTTTCGATTCCTTGACTGAAAGAACCTCGAAAAAGGATCTATAACATGGTAAATACGAAGTCACTCTTTTACCTCCCTTCTTCACCCCTGGTATGTTTTTTTTATAAATCATTATGCTTGAAGTTTGCCCATTCTCCTATCCAAAAAACTTGAACAAATTTTTATAATACTGTTGAAACTGCATAAGATTCTTCCACCTTTTTCAACTCTCCTCCTATTAATATTGAAAGTAATGAAAAAATAACTCAATTTTCACAGGACCAAGAAGCCTGAGAAGGACATATAGGGCGATATATATATATATATATATATATATATATATATATATATATATATATATATATATATATATATATATATATATATATATATATATATATATATATATATATATATATATATATATATATATATATATATATATATATATATATATATATATATATACAGTTGACACTCTATATAGTGAAAGACCAAAATGTTGACCGAAATTTCACTATAGAAAGTTTTTCACTATATAAAGAAAAAATCCGTATATATTGCTATGTATAATAAATATTCTAGATCTTGAAAAAATTGCACTATAAAGAGTTTTTCACTATATAGAGTTTCACTATAAACAGTGTCGACTGTATATATATAAAGCAATCTTATTTGGATTAGGTCATTGTTTAAAATTGATATAAAATAAGAAAATTCTTCTTATAGTAAGATGTTCTTAACTATTATATCATAATATTTAAGAATACACATATTATGTATAAGATTGAGGTCACGTTAAAATTCTCGAGGAGGAAGAGTTCCCCTTCTATTCTGTATTGAGAAGTAGAAGTGGTCAGACGGTGTAAAGCAATCTTCAAGTCAAAGAAGTGACCAAGACAGAGCAAAAAAGTTGTATGGTAAATATGAGCCTACAAATTTTGAAAATATATCAGACATATGGAAATTATCAAGGGTCTCAGAATAATATAGGTAAGATTATAAGAAGGAACGCGATACCTTGCTGTAAAAAACAGGAAGTAGATGATAATATGAAACAAAAGAAAGCAGAAAACGCTGGTATTTTGCAAAGAAAATATAGAAAAAGGAAGGGAAAAAGTTCAGTTTCTTATGAAATAGTTATTAGGTATTCCTTTTTATATCGTTATAATATGGCTAGAATCTGACCTGTACGTATATTAAGAATATATCATAATATTCATTAATATAAATATTAAAAAATCATAAGAAAATGACTAAACCCACCGGATCATAATCTATCATAAAATGAGATTATATTTTTACTTGAAAAAGTAATTGTAACATGTGAAAATCAAAGAGAAATGGCAAAGTGACATTTCTTAAATTCGGAAGACGAATTACTAAGCTGCGGGTCATCGAACTTCCTTTAAAAATGATCAATGTGACATTTGTTATGAAAAAAAGGAATCTATTTCCTTTTTGTCTATTATAGAATCCCAGTCCTGTTTACAATAAATCAAATACAAACAATAAATGGCATAGAAACAAGTTGATATAGTTAGAACCAAAGCTGATTTAGTGAACACTTTATAAGTAAAGGCAAGAGAAAACAAAGATGTTATACAGCAATTCATAGGAAAAGTCTAGAAAGATGTTCAGTTCAACAGGAGGTTGAAAAATTACAGAGTTAAACTCGGGAAGAGATACAATTACACCGAGTTTAGCAACATGTTCTGTAAGACAGAATACGTTCAAAAGTTGCAAAAATGCAATGTTTTTTGACCTCCTCGAAAAAACCTAGTTTCTATGTAACAAATGGTGCGCCTGTCAAGGTTTCTCTATTTCGTGCCTAATGGGTGATTTTGGGAAAGTTTCATTATGAAACAAAATTATACCATTTCATTAAGAAGACCTACAAAGTTTAATCAATCTGCCTGTTCTCACGTTCCCTACTACATTCTTCATGTTGAAAGTATTTCGTGTGGTAATGTAAGTAAAATTGGCAGCACATGGTACTTCCATAGACAAAATAATTAGTTCCTATCAGATTAAAATCCTGGGTAAACTTCAGACAGTCAATAGAGGCAGCACAGACACAAGGTGGGACCCTCTATTTCAATAGCATTAGAATCCACTCGAGTACTGATAAAATAGGTACTATCGAACTTCTTAGTACTTCTAAGGATTTTTTTTGGCAGTGAGTAGGGGCCAATTCAGTTTCCAGTCTATATTAGTTCATTAGTTCAGCTGATTATTGCCGGTGTCTACATACCACCTAGTTCTGGATTGGATGCCTATCAACATCATTGTGAGGCTGTAGAGATGGTATTTTACAATTACCCTTCATCTAAACTAGTCTTGTGTGGTGACTACAACTTGTCACAGGCTACTTGGACGAATCAAGAAGATCATATTATTGCAAATTATCACCCTACTTATTATGCTAACTGCCTGGCTGAGTGTTTTACCTTTTTAAATTTAAAACAATTAATTACAGTTCCTAATTGTCAAAATGTTTATTTAGATTTAGTTTTTAGTCATTTCGAGAATTTATCATTTATTCCGGCTGGGGACAACCTCTTACCTAGTAGTATCCACCATATTCCTTATGTGGGTGAGATAGTTGTTGAGCATCTCCCAAAATTAAAAGTAGAACATACTTATTATGACTTTAAGAATGCAGACTGTTTAACAGATTTCTCTCTGATGTTGATTGGAACAGTCTTTTTTGCAATAATAATATTGAGACTTATTTATTTTATGAAATTCTTAATACCGGTATAACCTTATTTGTTCCTCTAAAGTATATAGGAGTTCAAATTTTCCCTCTTATTTTTCCTTAGAATTAAAAAAAAAAATAATAATGAAAAACAAGCACACAAACAGTATAAATTAAGAGGCCATCAAAGAGATTTTCAAACATTTTCTGCTCTACGGTGGGAATGTAAAAGTTTAGCTGAACGGGATTATAACAGCTATATAGTCAACACGGAGAGAAGTCTTTTTGAAAATCCCAAACATTTTTGGTCATTTGTAAACAAGCTAAGAAACTCTCATGACCTACCCAACTGTTTGTTTTATAATCACAAGAGTGCTGATAATGACCAGAATATAGCTGATTTGTTTGCTGAATTTTTTTCTAATGTTTACTCAAATAATAATGTTAAAATTCTCAACTTACCTACTGATGAGAAGCTTGATTTTTCAATTTGTGATATTAGCCTAAGTGAAGTATTTGAAAAATTCTCTCATTTACCTAAGAAATTATCTTATGGCCCTGATAAGTTACCAGAGTTTCTAATAAGAAACCTTAAATATAGTATCACTCTTTCTTTATGTTTATTATTTAATAAGTCCCTAGCCGATGGTGAGCTTCCAAGAGTATGGAAATCAAGATACATTATACCAGTGTTTAAATCTGGAGGGAGAGAGAATATAGAAAATTACAGGAGTATTTCAAGGCAGTCAGCTATCCCTAAGATACTAGATAGCCTTATCTGTGACCAATTGAGTTGGGCATGTAGGGGAATTCTTGATATGAGGCAACATGGGTTCCTCAGAGGACGATCAACTACCACAAATCTAGTTTCCTATAAATTGGCCTTGTTAGAGGCCTTTGAGTGTGGCTATCAGCCTAAGTGAAGTATTTGAAAAATTCTCTCATTTACCTAAGAAATTATCTTATGGCCCTGATAAGTTACCAGAGTTTCTAATAAGAAACCTTAAATATAGTATCACTCTTTCTTTATGTTTATTATTTAATAAGTCCCTAGCCGAGGGTGAGCTTCCAAGAGTATGGAAATCAAGATACATTATACCAGTGTTTAAATCTGGAGGGAGAAAGAATATAGAAAATTACAGGAGTTTTTCAAGGCAGTCAGTCATCCCTAAGATACTAGATAGCCTTATCTGTGACCACTTGAGTTCGGCATGTAGGGGAATTCTTGATATGAGGCAACATGGGTTCATCAGAGGACGATCAACTACCACAAATCTAGTTTCCTATAAATTGGCCTTGTTAGAGGCCTTTGAGTGTGGCTATCAGGTGGACTCTATATACACTGATTTCTCGAAGGTCTTTGACAGGGCCAATCTTGAAATACTGTTGGCAAAACTTAAGTCTCTGGGCTTTAGTGAGAAATCTTTGAAGTGGTTTCGGAGTATGCTGATGGATCGTGTGCAATTTGTAAAAATTGGTAATTGCCAATCTCAGTATGTAGGAGTAACCCCTGGTGGTCACTGCGCTCAACTTTTATTTAATTTATTTTTGCTTGATCTGATAACTTGCTTATCGAACTGTGATTACCTCCTATATGCTGATGACTTAAAAATCTTTCGTATAATTAAGTCCCAGGATGACTGATATACTGCAAAAAAATCTGGACTCCTTTGTAAACTGGGCTAAATTAAATGACCTTTCTCTGAATATCAATAAATGTTACTCTATAACCTTTTGAAGACTTAGAAATATAAAAAACAATTCCTATACTATTGAGCATCATGAACTTCAATCTGTGAATTCAATAAAGGATTTGGGGATTGTCTTTGACGGTTAACTTTCGTTCAGGGAACATTATAATCTTGTTGAGGGGAAAGCTTCTCAAATGTTGGGTCTTATTATTCGCACCTGTAGAGATATGTCATTACCTGCACTTAAATTATTGTACTGCTCTCTTGTCAGAAGTCACCTAGAATATGCCTCTACAGTTTGGTCTCCATTCTACAACTGTCATAAAGTACAACTTGAGAGAGTACTAAATAAATTTATGAAATACTGTTCATTTAAGTTAGGCATGCATAATGATCTGGCAGAAGTGGCAATACTAAATCTCCAATCTTTGGAGTCTAGGAGAGATCAGAGGGATCTAAGTTTTATATACAAATTGATAAATGGTCTTATGGATTGCCCCTCACTTATTAACAGCATCAACCTGAAGATTCCCTCTAGGACTCTTAGAAAACATGAGCTCTTTCATATACCTTACTCCCGTACAAATTATAATATGCACTCTGCAATCTCGCGCACTCTAACTTATTTAAATTCTCATCCAGATATTGATCCTTTTGTGGGCTCACTCAGTAAATTCTTAAATCGGCTGTGATGACTGTTATTTTCCTATATGTGATTATTTATGATTGTCTTATTGTGATTTTATCGAGAACTTATTGTGACTTTTTTTTGTTGTCCTGTTCATTTAATCTTTGACCTGTATTGTATGTTATAATTTTAAAAATTTTATTGTAAAATAATGGGGTTTCCCGTATATTATTTAAATAAAATAAAAATTGATAAAATTTGTATGTGGTACTACTGAAGTAAATAAATGATATGACATTCCTACATTGAATTACTGGTATTACATAAAGATTTGGCAACGGTAAAAAAATAAGTAAAACGTCCTTCTGATAGCTAATAATTTATGCTAATGGAAACTAACCCGAATGCCTTATCTTATGTCTATGCTCTTAACCTAGAATAGATGTTGCTTGTATTATTTTAAATGAATTTGAATTAATTTTTTTTAGGTATATAAAATCAGCATCAACACAGGGGAAGTACCTACCTTTTTTGGATTTAAACCGGTAAAGTTATGGGAAATTTATGAAATTGTGGATAGGCCAGGTACTATTATAAAAAATGAAAATATGGGTAGTAACAAAACATACTAATAAATTCAAAACAAATATACAATCTTTTGAAAGTTATTTTTTAAAAATAATGCCATCTATATGTGAACATTTACATTCCTGGCACAGCTGGTCACGTCATTTCAGTAATCGCTGCCAGTTTTTGCCAGACATTTCCCTTTAATTATGTTAGGGATCGCGAATTGTTACTGTAATAGTAAATTTTAGTTTCGAGATATGCTCGCAAATGAAAAAGAATCCATCGGTATCAAATTATGTTAGAGCAATTTATGTTACCTCTGGAAATCAAATTATTCAGGAAAATTTCTTGAGTGACTCACGAATGTGTCTTTAAAGTATGTAATGTCACCTCACCTAGATGAAACCAGGCTCTCTGGTTGTAATCAAAATTTTGTAACATGGTTAAGAAGAATTTCTAAATCATCTTCTCATATTCCTTCGAGTTAACAACTGTGTAAACACTGTCATCCGTAAAGAGTAATTGCTCCCTAAGTCGCGTTTTTAGGGAAATGTAAAGGCCTTTGATGCTTTTGTTGTGAATTTGTCGGACTCTAATAACGGTAATTCTAAGTTGGGAATGTGGAATCTTTGGCACAATGATACTACTCAGTATATATCACCACTACACCAAACACTTTATTTTTGCACTCGACGCGCGTTTCGCTAACCATGTTAGCTTCATCAGGAGCGATGATTGACTAAAGCTAAACTACCAAATCTACCCTATTTATACTTAGCCTAACCCTTGAATTACTCAAGCGGAACTAATGACATAGGCAAGGCTATCAGTTCCGGTCAAGTAACCAGTAGAGGGGACTATAAGGAATAGGCCCTCTGTCTTTGTTTAAACTACTTTTACATTTTATGATTTCCATACTTTCGTATGCGTTCAACAATCTCCTATCAGATACATTTTTTATTAATCTTAGATTATCTAATGTTACAGTATGATCAGCTTCAAGAGCATGTTCGGCAATGCTAGACTTTTTTGTTCTGTTGTATTTTAAGTGTGCTAAATGTTCTTTAAATCGTGTTCTAATTGACCTTTTAGTTGGCCCAACATACTTTTTGTCACAATCATTACAACTAATTTCATAAATTCCACTTTTCTCACAATTAGGAATCTTATCTTTGGGATTTCCTAAGATATTCCTCAGATTGTCTGATGACTTATAGACTAAGGTGAGGCCTACCTTATTAAATACCTTATTGAGTCCCTTGCTATATTTCGGATTATATGGTATGGAGACATACTTGGTGTTATTTTCTTCGCGTGTAGCCTTGCCTATGTCATTAGTCCCGCTTGAGTAATTCAAGGGTTAGGCTAAGTATAAATAGGGTAGATTTGGTAGTTTAGCTTTAGTCAATCATCGCTCCTGATGAAGCTAACATGGTTAGCGAAACGCGCGTCGAGTGCAAAAATAAAGTGTTTGGTGTAGTGGTGATATATACTGAGTAGTAACGGTAATTCTGTTTATTGTTATGATCATTAAAATGGAAATGTATATCATCCGAAGATAAATTATCTAAGTGGAGTCTCTAAGCAGTATCAATTAGCTTTAATTCTTGCACTACCTGTATTTTGTGGGGGTGCAGACATAAATCTTTACGAAAAGATGAGTTGTAAATCCTGGGCACATTTACGACACGATCGTTTGCGTATTGTGAGATCAAGATTCGTGTGAATTGACATTCGTTTGCATCGCGTTTTGATGTCTTTGGTAGCCGTGCTTGGGGTTTGCTTAAAATCGAAACAGTTTCTTCAGATTTTTGTACCTATTTTTTAGTCAGTTAAACACTCTGTGCTTTAGTTACGGTTTATAAATGATATTCAACAAAATATTTTCATTCTTAGTCACAGAATTATTTTTTTTGTAAAACTCTCGCACCCAAAATTCCCTTTCCACCCCTTGTGTCCGCGCAGAAAGCAAAACAAATTTAAACTTATTTATGGGACTCCTTGTACCTTGGTATAAAAACATAACTTATGTTGTTTTTTACAATAATAATAACTTTGCTATTAAATGAGCAAGAAACTTCAATATTTCACGGACCTCTGTACAATTTTTCATGAAAGGTTCTATAAATAAAAGACTAACAGCCCAGCTCCTGATTTTCAGTGCGAAACGAGTGGCTTGCTGTCGTTACGAGAATACTGTTTTAGTTAGCCATGTTTTTGTTGATATCGATTTCCTGTTTTTTTTAGATTGATACTAATTCTTATCCGCTTTGCAGTATTAGTTTTTTTTAATAGAATAACTATTAGTGCAGTAAAAAAAGTATTGGAAATTGCACAGTCTAGATACAACAATATTATGATTTTTTCCTCTCTGGGGTACCACCAGGAGTATTGTCCTTAGTTTTGGACCTCGAAAACCTAACTCTTCGTAATGAAATTTCCAGCAAATCCTCGTTGGTTTAAGCTGCTCAAGTGCGTACATAACCTACAAAATTTAAAAAATAGACAAAAAACTGTTTTTTCTTCATTTTATTGTACAGGTCGACTAAGTGAACCGATCGGCTTGAAACTTTCAGAAAATATGCCTTTTATTATAGCAAAAATACCCTGAAATTTTAGTACAAAAATATTGAACCCAGTGGGCACAATTGAATTTGTTATTTAAAATTTGAATTGCCCGCCATTTTATGCCATTTGGTCCAAAATGGATTTTTTTTTTTCAAAATTTAGGTCTCGATAACAGCTTATTTATTTTTTTTAGAGTCATTTTAACCTTTTTTGTTTTACATTTGTTTGTTAATCAAATAACAAATGCGTTTTTCGGTCATTTTGAAAAAAAAAAAATGAAACATTTTTATCACATCTGGTAGAGAATCGCGAGACCTTTATTTAACAAAAAAAAAATCATTTTCGTTAACATGAACTCCAGATATTTAACTTTTTGTATTTTGGCCAATTTTTAATTAACAAATGCATATTTTTGGCTACAATTTGGACTGTATCGTTTTGAAACATTTTCGGTTCATGTGACACTTCTAAAAAAATTTTAAGTTCTATAAAAACTAATTTGCAAGCATTTGAATATAACTTGCTAATTGACCTGAAAAATGTTTTTTTTTTTTTTTATTTATACATAGAGCTTAGTTGCAAAATCCAATAACTCCTTTGTTTTTTAACATTTGGAGGACTTTTTTTCCATGTTATTTTTTTCACAGCAATTCGATGGGCAACTTAGTTCAGGTTGGTTCAGGTTCAGGTAGTTTTTCGTTATGATTCATTTTTTAAAAATTTGTAAAAAAAATATTATTTATTTATACATATTTGATATTTTTCTCATAACTTTTTAAATAATTATTAACAGAAAATAATTTATTTTTTCATTTTCATCTCTTAAATTTTATATAAAAAAAAATTGTAAAATAAAAACGTGCTAAACAATGTTTAAGGCAAGGATTAATAATTAGATAAACTTTTTATTATATAAAAATAAACATTTTTATTTGTATTAATTTGTAAAATCGTTTTTATATTTATTTGTAAACGCATTGGTTGTTATTTGATTAATAACCAAATGTTAAAAAGCAGTTAAAATTATTCTAAAAAAATTCGGAAAGCTGGCGTCGAGCCCTAAATTCTGAAAAAAAAAGATCCACTTTGGACCAAATGGCATAAAATGGCGGGAAATTCAAATCTTAAATAACAACTTCAATTGTGCCCACTGGGTCCAATATTTTTGAACCAAAATTTCAGGGTATTTTTTCTATAACAAATGGCATATTTTTCGAAAGTTGCAAGCCGATCAGTACAATAAAATCAAATAAAAAACATTTTTTTGCCTGTTTTTTTTTCAATTTTGTAGGTTATGAACGCACTTGAGCGACTTAAACCAGTATTTGTTGGAAATTTCATTACGAAGAGAGGTCCAAAACGCAGGACAATACTCCTGGTGATATTCCATAAAGGATTAAATCATAATATTGCTGTATCTAAACTATGTCTATCACATCATTATTTTGACCTTTTTTTACTGCACTATATGTAATTTGGGAAAAATAAAATAATATTTCATGTAAAATATTAGTGTCTCAATTTCGGCCAATTAAACTAAACTTCTAGAAAAACCTAAAATTTAATTTAACTTAACATTTTGCTTATTAGCACACAGTGGGGAAGTGCTATAAAAGCAACGCGTGTGCGAAAAAGAGATTCACGTTGGTACTGAATTGCTGCAAATAGTACTTGGTGGTAAGCACAGCACTGGACCATTCATTCCAAAAGGAAAAAGTTCTCCATATAAAGGAATTCTAGAGGAGGGTACGAGGGGTGATAAACTCAATCTCATACAGATATGAGGTATTAGCGCAACGTGCATTCTTACCGTGTACCACTCTGGGAAGAATTAAGTGGACATCGGACGCCTTATAGAATAGACTCACTTCACAGAATGTATAGCTACCGCTGCACAAAGACAATTCTTCCGAACGATGCGAATGGGCTCGATTCACCCAGTAAAATAATACTAGAGTGCGTCGTCCCATATTTTAATAAAATTCATCGACTGCCTGCTTTCCGCTAGCAAAGTTCTTGATGTATGTATTTTTTGGCAGTAACCGGATATAATATTACAGCACTTATAATTTGGAGTATAAGCACTACATAACTAAATATCAAATATATTTTGAGAAAATGTATCCTATTTTTATACTTACTGTATACGATATGTATTATATATATTATATCATAATGTAAATAATAATATTATATTTAAATTACATATGGGGATAATGTAGCTAAATAATATCTTAATTCCATCAATGTGTTTGTAGTGTAGTTATTTGATAGTCAATCCCAATCAAAATTCTAGAGGGACTTTGAGACCCTGTAGCTTCCTATTTATTTAATGGTCAAACACATACTATTCTAATAAAATTGATTATGACTGGTGATTATTAACAGATACTGAGAGGACTATTTCATAGTAAATATTTTTGGGGTACATTACATTACTACTTAGTATATATTACCACTACACCAAACACTTTATTTTTGCCCTCGACGCACGTTTCACTGACCATGTTAGCTTCATCCGGAGCGATCATTGATTAAAGCTAAACTACAAATCTACCCTATTTATACTTAGCCTAACACCTGAATTACTCAGGCGGAACTAATGGCATAGGCGAGGCCATCAGTTCCGGTTAAGTAACCAGTAGAGTGGACTATAAGGAATATGCCCTCAGTCTTTATTTAAACTAGTTTCACATTTTATAATTTTCATTCTTTCGTATGCGTTCAACAATCTCCTATCTGATACATTTTTAATTTAGCTTAGATTATCTAATGTTACAGTATGATCAGCTTCAAGGGCATGTTCTGCAATGCTAGACTTTTGTGTTCTACTGTATTTTAAGTGTCCTAAATTTTCTTTAAATCGTGTTTTAATTGACCTTTTAGTTTGCCCAACATACTTTTTGTCGCAATCATTACAACTAATTTCATAAATTCTACTTTTCTTACAATTTGGGATCTTGTCTTTGGGATTTCCTAAGATATTCCTCAGATTATCTGATGGTTTATAGACTAAGGTGAGGCCTACCTTATTAAATACCTTATTGAGCCCCCTGCTATATTTCAGATCATATGGTATGGAGACATAATTGGTCTTATTTTCTTTGCGTGTAAAAAAGGTAGAATTCTAAATATTTAACCTGAACTTATGTCTATTTATTATCTTGCTTACTGAGTCATCATCATAACCATTAATTCTAGTTATATTTCTAATACGATTCCTTTCATTATTGAAGTTTACTCTATTCAGAGGAAAAGTGACCAAACAATGCACTAAAAAATGTAATGCGGCTAATTTGTGTTGTTTACAATGAAATGAATCATTAGGAATATATCTATCTGTTACTGTGTCTTTTCTATAGATATCAAATTCTAACTTATTATTTTTATGAATAAGGACAACTGCCCTTTCTAGATATTTTAATTATTAAATACTTTCGCAGTGAAGAATTCATTAATAAAACAAAAGATCTAGTTCTCAATGAAGGTGAAATTTTAATTTCTTTTGATGTCAGTTCTTTGTTTCCAAGTGTGCCAGTACCACAAACTTTACAATACCTCGAACAATTACTTAGGATGAATTACTTTAAGGACGAAATTATTCATGAATACTTAACATTATCAAAACTTCGTATGGTACAAAATTATTTTCAATATAACAGTCAATTTTATGTTCAGAAAGAAGGAACAGCTATAGGTAATTGCTCATCATCTTTCATAGCCAATTTATTCATGAGTAAGTTTGAAACCGAAGCCAGTTAAGAATTTGAGTATTTTCCAAGGGTATGGTATAGGTATGTGGATGATGTTTTCGCGATTTTTTATACGAAGAAAGCAAATGTAGATGCTTTTGTTTCCAAATTAAATAGTCGATATGATTCCATTAAATTTACTTACGAAATTGAGAACAAAGGACAACTGCCATTTCTAGATATTTTAATTATTAAAAATAATAATAGGTTCGAATTTGATATCTAGAGAAAAAATACAGTAACAGATAGATATATTCCTAATGATTCATTTCATTGCAAACAACACAAATTAGCTGTATTGCATTTTTTAGTTTATCGTTTGGTCACTTTTCCTCTGAATAAACTTCAATAATGTAAGGAATCGTATTAGGAATATAACTAGAGTTAATGGTTATGACGATGACTTAATAAACAAGTTTATAAATAGACATAAGTTTAGGATAAATATTCAGAATTCCACCTTTTTTACACGCGAAGAAAATAAGACCCAGTACACTACCGTCAGAAAGTATTTGCCCACCTAGTTATTTCAGTCCCAAGACAACAAAAACCCAGATAATATATTTTTTTTTAAATTTTAATGAATTATTTATTTTCATATTATTTACAATCTAGAAAAATCAGAAAAATATTCATGATTCTCCAGGATATTTCTCATCTATGTGACCGCCTTTGTTTTTAATTACCGCTTTACAGAGTTTCGGCATTCTGTCCAGTAGTTTCTTCGGTTATTTTAATCCATTCTGCTTGTAAAAGTTCCCACAAGTGATTTTCTGGTGTTGGATTGAGTTTTCGAACACACCTGTCCAAATGGTCCCACAGTAGTCCAATGGGGATTCAAGTCGGGTGATTGTGGAGGCCAAGTCCCCCTGAAAAATATAAATTTCTCTTCCAGAAGGAAGCATTTAAGTTAGCAACATTTCTTGATACTGCTCTTTTCGCATGATTCCTTCTATGCTAAAGATTTTTCCAACTTTACCGTTGCCAAAACAACCCCAAACCATTACTACACCTCCACCATGTTTTACTGTAGGCAACGGACAGACTTCCAACATCCTCTCTCCAGCTGATCGCCGCACGTAAACTCGTCGATTTGAACCGAAAATTTCGAATTTAGATTCGTCGCTCCAAAGGACGGAATTCCATTGTTCTGATGTCCATTTTTCATGTTCTCGAGCCCATTCTAATCGTTTACGTTTATTCACTTGCCTAGGAAGTGGTTTCCTCATTGCATCTCTCCCGTGCAGTCCACCTTCTGCTAACCTGTTCTTCACGGTTGTCACGCTGATGGGGATGGGCCGCTCCAGGTTTACTTGAGCCGTGATTTCTGATGCGGTTAGACGGCAATTACGTTTGCTGGACATTATTATAGCTCTGTCTTCAACCGGAGTCGTTTTTCGAGGCCTTCCTGAACGTTTTTGGTTGCGAATTCCATGTCCTGCAGGAAATTTCTTTAACGATGTAGTTCACTGTTCTCCTTGGCATCCGCCTATCACTCTCGATTTGTGGACTCGAGTGACCATTTTGATGTGTCGCAATTATCAGAGCCCGATTTTCAACAGAAACTTCTTTCGTTTTTGTTATTTTCACAAAACAATTGAGCCTGTATTAATGATAAAGTACTGTTTGCGAATGGTTAATTTGCAAAAGGACAGTGGTATTTATAGCATAGTTTTTATCATAAAATATCACTAGAAATTTCCATAATCCCTAGAAATTTAAAATGAGTTCTTACTTCAACTGGAATTCTCAGAAATCGCCTCGAAACGATTATCATTCAAAACTTGGAAATTTGTTCTAATTGGTTTTTAATTTGTGATTTTACCAAAAAGGCTTATCTAAACAATTTTATGATGGACACTTGTTAAGAACAATTAAGTTTACCTAATATAATAAAAGGGTTTAATTAGGCATTAAATTTTGACAGTTACATTGAAATTTCTAGGTAGGTAAATACTTTCTGACGGTAGTGTATGTCTCCATACCATATAATCCGAAATATAGCAGGAGACTCAATAACGTAGGCCTCACTTTAGTCTATAAGTCATCAGACAATCTGAGGAACATCTTAGGAAATCCCAAAGACAAGATTCCTAATTGTGAGAAAAGTGGAATTTATGAAATTAGTTGTAATGATTGCGACAAAAAGTATGTTGGGCAAACAAAAAGCTCAATTAAAATACGATTTACAGAACATTTAGCACATTTAAAATACAGTAGAACAGAAAAGTCTAGCATTGCCGAACATGCCCTTGAAGCTGATCGTAGATAATCTAAGATTAATTAAAAATATACCGGAACTGATGACCTCCCCTATGCCATTAGTTTTGCCTGAGTAATTCAGGTGTTAGGCTAAGTATAAATAGGGTAGATTTGTAGGTTAGCTTTAATCAATTATCGCTCTTGATGAAGCTAAGTGTTATTGTGCCAAAGATTCCACATTCCCAACATAGTTCTTGAAATTAGTTAAACTGAAGTTTAAAGTAAAGGCTTGTTCAGAGATTTTTAAAACATATTTTATGCAGTGGTATATTTTAATTTTTAATAATACAAAAAAACTATATTGGGGCGCGTTGGTGGCCGATAAGAAAATACAGCAATGTTTTTACAAGAATAATATGAAAATAACTGTGATTTAATAGTTTTATTAAAAACCAAAATTTTTTAATTCTATTTTCCAACATTACCTGCGAAGTATTAAAATACTGATTTTTCACTTAAAAAAAGAGTTTACTTTCTTAACGGAACATTACACTTTTTCTGTCGAAAATTTTAATAACTTTTTATGGGACTGATAAATTAATAAAAAAACATTTTTTTTGAGGCCGTAATTTTTCTGACATATATTTTAAGTCTTCAAATACAAGAAAGAAATTTTTACATAATTTTTTAAGTTACTTTTTATAGGTTTTTTTTTTTGCAACCTCATGGAAGCCCTTTTGAAAATTTTGATCTGCTGGCGTGCACGATTGTGGCTCATTAGAACGCCTGAAAAAAATATATCCTTAGAAAAAGTATGACTATGGCCCCAGTATAGACTACGATTATTTTGTATATATGTATATATATAATCTATATATATATATATATATATATATATATATATATATATATATATATATATATATATATATATATATATATATATATATATATATATATATATATATATATATATATATAGATTATATATATATATATATATATATATATATATATATATATATATATATATATATATATATATATATATATAAAAATATAAATATTTGACAAACATCGTATATTAGAAAATAAGTAAACCAGAGAAAAATATATGTCCTAAAATATCAAATTTTGGTAAGTTGAGTGTCAGTATCATTTCAATTGTATTTGTAAGGCACATAATCAAATATAGAAGGCGTCCATTTAACTTTCGGAAGTTTGGCGGATTTCAATTTAAATCAGACACTATCGATAAAAGTAAATTTCTATCTTACATATATTTCCTAATTTTATTTTTTTTTCTCTACAGGCCAAGAAACTAATAGTTTAGGGCTATCGTAAAACGTCGCCTAGAAAACTAAAAAAACTGATTTTCCCAGGCCATTATCTAAAAAAAAACTAATATTAGACATAGGGTATAGTATATGAAAATTGCCTAGAATTTTTCATAGAATTCAAAAAATTATTTTTTGTTACTCATATCAGTTCAATTATTTTACATTAACACTTTATCAATATTTTTCTTGAAATTGTTTTCATTTGCAAACACCACTAGCTTACTGACATCAAACTGAATTGCAAAATGATTAGCCAATATTCCCTGATCCCTAAATTATTGTTACGAATCCGCGAATTTGAATTCTGTTGTCTCTTGCCCATAATTAATGTCATTTAATACATTTTTTTTAATTACCTATTAAATGTCAGTTTTTTTCGACTGTATGTATATAGTTTTAATAATTTAAAATTATGTTTGTTAATGCATAATGCATATAAATCTCCCAAATCCTGTGATCATTCCCATATCTTCCCAGTAATCTACCCTATTAATGAGTCAAAATTTAATTCCTGTTTTTTAACTGGAATAAAAATATTAAAATTTAAGGATTTTTTAAAATTATGTACCTCTCTACAAAGTAAAACTCGCAGAGCATAATATATTTTTCCACATAACTATTGTCTACACTTATACATTTAGTTCAGCCTTTCTCGAGTTACGTCATTTTATCCAAAAAAATCTTTTGTTTGCACCTAAAATAATCACGCTAGAGCGACTTGCAACTCATCATCTGAGGAAAATTTTTAGCTTCTGAGCGGTTTCTTCAGATGTTTGAACAAAAAAAGTCGCAGGGCGCTAAATCATGACTATAGGGTGGATGTTGTAACTCAGTGAATCGCTTGAACCGTGCGAGCCTGTGCAACCCCGCAGTTGTGTTTTTCATGAATTCGGACGTTCGGATGTTACAATAGGGGTTTCCACGGATGGTGGAAAGTAACACATTAAAATTCCGGGTATCAATCCGTTCGCCTATCAATGAATTTGCACGACGTTTCGCCAAAATCTCACACTCAACATCTCCCGATATGCAGTTAAAGATGCCCAATATTGTCTTCAGACAGAATGTATATTATTGAAGTTAGACACCAAAACACTTTTAACGCTGGTCGGACACAGTACTCAAAAAATACGGGAACAGATTAATACCGGTCTTTTGCAGAGTTTTCAACCTACCCCACAGAAAGGACTATTTCTTTCCTGCTGTAAATGCGCTAGAGTTGAAAAAAAGGCAAGAAGCCTTTACCTAACAAGTACTCACCAGTCGCCTTGCTAGCAGTAACATCGAAAGTTATGAAAAAGGCTATCAATCAGCATCTTTTAAAATACCTGGAAGGATTTAATATTATTGGCGACCATCAATAAAGATTTCGTAAACAAAGATCAACAAGAGATCTAACTTATGTCACACATATTTGGAACAACGCAATTAGGACATATATTTTTCTCTGGTTTACTTATTTTCTAATATACGATGTTTGTCAAATATTTTTATATATATATATATATATATATATATATATATATATATATACATATATATATATATATATATATATATATATATATATATATATATATATATATATATATATATATATATATATATATATATATATATATATATATATATATATATATATATATATATATATATATATATATATATATATATATATATATATATATATATATATATATATATATATATATATATATATATATATATATATATATATATATATATATATATATATATATATATATTATATATATATATATATATATATATATATATATATATATATATATATATATATATATATATATATATATATATATATATATATATATATATATATATATATATATATATATATATATATATATATATATATATATATATATATATATATATATATATATATATATATATATATATATATATATATATATATATATATATATATATATATATATATATATATATATATATATATATATATATATATATATATATATATACATATATATATATATATATATATATATATATATATATATATATATATATATATATATATATATATATATATATATATATAAATATATATATACATACATATATACATACATATATATATATATATATATATATATATATATATATATATATATATATATATATATATATATATATATATATATATATATATACATATATATATATATATATATATATATATATATATATATATATATATATATATATATATATATATATATATATATATATATATATATATACTAGCCGGGCCCGCGGCTCCGCTCGCGTGGACTTGATTCACTACTATCGCTTATTCCTTATGTTACCCAACGTAATAAAATATCTCCCATTATTTCCCCTTATCTCCCAATATTTCTCCTTATCTCCCATTATCTCTACATAATTTCCATTATCTAGGCTTATCTCTGCTCATCTCCCATTATTTCTCCTTATTTCCCATTATTTCTCCTTATCTCCCATTATCTCACCTTATTTCCCATTATCTCTACATAATTTCCATTATCTAGGCTTATCTCTGCTCATCTCCCATTATTTCTCCCTATCTCCCATTATTTCTCCTTATCTCCTATTATCTCACCATAACTCCCATTATCTAGACTTATCTCTGCTTATCTCCCATGAATTCTCCTGATCTCCCATTATCTCACATTATCTCCCATTATCGAGGCTTATCTAGCCTTTTATCGAATTATATAGAACATATGTATAAATTTATAAAAACACGTAAATCGGATAAGAGGTTCTCGAGTGATAAGCTCACTAACGGACAGACAGATAGACAGAGAGACTTTGCATTTTATATATATTGTAGATAGTCTTTGCTCATGATATTGTTCCATATTTAATGGTTTAGCATGTTTAAAAAAATCACGTAAATCGGATAAGTGGTTCTCCAGTGATAAGCGCACTAACGAACAAACAGACAGCATTTTATATATATTATAGATATCCTTTGCTACATGATATTGTTCCATATTTAGTGGTTTAGGCAGTGTATTGCAAGAGAACGCGCTAGCGGCAAACTTTTTTCCGATTTGATTCACTATTATCGTCATTGCTTATTCCTCATGTTACCTAACATAATAAAATATAGTCTCTAACCTGGCCAGAGAACATATGTATGTTTTAAAAAAAAGCACGTAAATCGGATAAGTGGTTCTCCAGTGATAAGCGCACTAACGGACGGACAGACAGACAGATAGACAGACGGACAGAGAGACGTTGCATTTTATATATATTATCGATATAGATTATTATTATATAACCTGGCCAAAGAATATATGTATGAATTTAAAAAAAGACACGTAAATCGTATAAGTGGTTCTCGCATGATGAACACACTAATGGACAGAGAGACAGATAGAGAGACATTGCATTTTATATATATTATAGATTATAGATATTCTCTGCTACATAATATTATTCCATATTTAATGGTTTAGACTGTGTATTGCAAGAGAACGTGCTAGCGGCAAACTTTTTTCCGACTTCATTCACTATTATCGTTACTGCTCATTCCTTATGCTACCTATCGTAATAAAATATAGCCTATAACCTGGCCGAAGAACATATGTATGTTTTAAAAAAAAAAGTACGAAAATCGGATAGGTGGTTCTCCAGCGATAAGCGCACTAACGAAAAGACAGGCAGTCAGACAGAGATACATTGCATTTTATATATATTATAGATGTAATAAAATATATATCTATAACTTGGTCAGAGATCATATGTATGAATTTAAAAAATCACGTAAATCGAATAAGTGGTGAGAGAGACGTTGCATTTTATATATATTATAGATATAGATTATTATTATTATTATATAACCTGGTCAAAGATTATATGTATGAATTTACAAAAAGACAGGTAAATCGGTTAAGTGTTTCTCGCGTGATAAACGCACTAATGGACAGACAGACAGACAGAGAGACATTGAATTTTATATATATTATAGATTATAGATATTCTCTGCTACAGAATATTGTTCCATATTTAATGGTTTAAGCTGTGCATTGCAAGGGAACGCGCTAGCGGCAAACTTTTTTCTGACTTCATTCACTATTTTACGTCACTGCTCATTCCTTATGCTACCTATCGTAATAAAATATAGCCTATAACTTGGCCAGAGAACATATGTATGTTTAAAAAAAAAAAAGTACGTAAATCGGATAAGTGCAGTAATAAGCGCACTAACGGACAGACAGACAGACAGACAGACAGACAGAGAGACGTTGCATTTTATATATATTATAGATATATATATATATATATATATATATATATATATATATATATATATATATATATATATATATATATATATATATATATATACATATATAAATGCTCCATATGTATGGATTCCACACCACTAATCAGTGTATCAAAAAAATGTTATAGGGTGTTATACGTCGCTGACGTTGACAATAAAATGTTTTGAACTGTCAGTGCCAAGATATTACGCCATCTTAATTTTTTTTTTTAAAATGCCCTACTAAAAATTCTGGATATTATTGGTCTAACATACCATATGTCTAAATTGAACTGTATTGGAATTATTAATATTTGAAGGAGATCAAATTAAAAAAAAAATTTAAGCTGGCTTGTGTCAAACATTTACTGTCAGGTAACGACTTAACGCGTGAAAAAATGATTTATTGACGAAAACGTTTATTGCTGCATTTTGAGAAACTGCAATTTGAGCGTAAATGGTACATTTAACAGAAACTGAAAGAGTCACTTTGTTAATGATAGTTGGTTACGGAGACCATAGGAGAACACAACAGAAGGTGTGTGATCTTTTTAACGCAGAATATCGGAATCGAGAACCTACTACCCAATCCGTAGTTAGCAAAACATTAAAACGATTTAGACAATCAGGTCACTTTAAGGATCGTTCTAAATCTGGATCTCCTAAAGTTAAAACACACACATTTTGAGCAATTGTTACTTTAAAAATAAACCTAGAGTATTTATTAATAGTTTTTGTTTTAATTTTAAATTTCATATGACAATAATTCCAAAACAGTTCAATTTAGATTTATGGTATGTCAGAAAAATAATATCTAGAATTTTCAGTAGGATTCAAAAATAAAATAATATACAGGGCTTTCCATTTAAAAAAAAATCAAGATAGCGTAATTTCTTTGAACTAAAAGTTCAAAACGTTTTATTGTCAACGTCAACGTATATATATATATATATATATATATATATATATATATATATATATATATATACACATACGTATATATATATATATATATATATATATATATATATATATATATATATATATATATATATATATATATATATATATATATACACATACGTAATATATATATATGTAATATATATATATATATATATATATATATATATATATATATATATATATATATATATATATATATATATATATATATATATGTATATATATATTTATCTATAATATATATAAAAATGCAACGTCTCTCTGTCTGTCTGTCTGTCCGTTAGTGACCTTATCACTGGAGAACCACTTATCCGATTTACGTACTTTTTTTTTTAAAACATACTTATGTTCTCTGGCCAGGTTACAGGCTATATTTTATTACGATAGGTAGCCTAAGGAATGAGCAGTGACAATAATAGTGAGTGAAGTCGGAAAAAAGTTTGCTGCTAGCGCGTTCCCTTGCAATATACAGCCTAAACCATTAAATATGGAACAATATTATGTAGCAGAGAATATCTTTAATCTATAATATATATAAAATGCAATGTCTCTCTGTCTGTCTGTCTGTCCATTAGTGCGTTTATCACGCGAGAACCACTTATCCAATTTATGTGTCTTTTTTAAATTCGTACATATATTCTTTGGCCAGGTTATATAATAATAATAATAATCTATATCTATAATATATATAAAATGCAGCGTCTCTCTGTCTGTCTGTCTGTCCGTTAGTGCGCTTATCATTGGAGAACCACTTATCTGATTTACGTGCTTTTTTTTAAAACATTCATATGTTCTCTGGCCAGGTTATCTATATATAATATATATAAAATGCAACGTCTCTCTGTCTGTCTGTCTGTCTGTCTGTCCGTTAGTGCGTTACGTACTTTTTTTTTAAAACATACATATGTTCTCTGGCCAGGTTATAGGATATATTTTATTGCGTTAGGTAACATAAAGAATAAGCAGTGACGATAATAGTGAATCAAGTCGGAAGAAAGGCTACCGTTAGCGTGTTCTCTTACAATATGCTGCCTAAACCATTAAATATGGAACAATATCATGTTGCAAAGAATACAATATATATATAAAATGCAATGTCTCTCTGTCTGTCTGTCCGTTAGTGCGCTTATCACTTGAGAACCACTTATTCGATTTACGTGTTTTTATAAATTTATACATATGATATGTTCTAATTCGATATAAGCCTAGATAATGGGAGATAAGGTGAGATAATGGGAGATAAGTATAAATAATG
>CM032449.1:85953337-85965837 GCA_019049505.1 Pachyrhynchus sulphureomaculatus | reverse complement strand
CTTAAAAAACACCCTCGTAGTCCAGTGTATAAGCCGCCCTAAAATTTTCCGAAGGACCCCGCACATATCTTATGGAAAATGGCTCTCGGTTAAATGCGCTCAAATTTTATTATCTTCTAGTTCTTGTTATTCTGAACAAAAGTTCCTATGGTCACAACATGATCTGACGAGCCGTTTTTGCCCTATAAGGTTTCGAGTATTGGTAATAATAGCTCAATCGTATGCGTATGTGAAACTATTTTTACCATTTGTAACTAATTTTTGACTAACTCTTTAACCTTTTTCACGTTAAGTGTAACAGTGTAATAGTGTAGTATTGTATGTGTACCATATGAATGTGACCATTATCCAGGATCAACGACGTGGACGTGGCGTTTAAAGGTGCGCGCGCGCGTGTGTGTGTTTGGTGTATGTATGTGTTATGAAAGTTGGTTATGAAATATAATCATCCATAATATTATTGTATTACTTCATTTAACTCGAAAAGTATTGGTCAGCCACCGGCATCTTGTATTACATGCACTAGCATTATCCATGGATATCTTACATTTCCATATCGCGCGTAACCTAAATACCACAAAATGCTGGTAACATGAGCACAAGCACCGAGGGTTCGAGCACCAACTTTGCACGTACAATAATATCCACATATCGGTTCATTATGTATTCGATTCTGATCTGATTCGTATTTAATCCACAGCTAATGCTTAGTGGCATTTCTAAATCTAGAATAAATATTAAATCTTAGTAAGCCGGGTTCTGTTATGAGTTGATCTAATTGGAGTTTTTCAACTTCATCTGTCTGCAACTTGTCTTAAATGTAAGACGGTGCCAACTCTATTTGTTACGTGCCTACAGTAAAATTCTTTAAATAATCTAATGTCACTCCTGGAAACTCTGGTATGTTATTTTTGTTGATCAAAACCCATCGACCGTTTCTCCTCTTCAAATCTTCAGCTTCAACGCTTGCTTTAAGCTCATTTCTTGCCCGTGTCTTTACTAGCATAGCTTGCGCCGTTTCTACGGTGGCATTTTGCATTTCTATTAGAAGATGGTATCTATTTATGATAGCTCCAGCAATGCGATAATAATCGCCGATGTTCGGAGCATGAATGATTGGAATAACGTCACGCAAGAATTTAAATATAGACTTGATGTGTCCATTCCTTGCCTCTACAATCCATTTCATCTTAGTGACTAAACGGGATTGATGGGCTTCTTCTGTTGTTAATTGATTTTTATTAGGTCCTAATAACGCAGACATTTTATACGTAAAATCATTTCGTTCAAATAAAGGAATAGAATCACGATATCCTCTATCAACAACAAAAATGTCGCCACCTTGATGATGAACACCATTGCGCCATTTCGGAATTGTCTCGTTCGTATTCGCGACGAAGCATCTGCGCATTATTGTTTCAAGATTCGGAAAAATACGGTCCCTGAATGTCAAGAATGTAACCATCTGCGGCTACAACTAGTGCAGGTTTTGAGAAGATGGCGACCTTTATGCACGCAGTATGATTGCCTTAAAACTTGAAAGTCCGGTGTCGGATTGTATAATTCGTTCGCAAATGCAGGTACATAACTTTCTATATATTCGCTCTGGTTATTGCATTGAACCCTATATTTTGCGGAACGAATCGTTGCATCAATGACTTACGAACCTTTGCAATTGCAGTACTTGTGCTCT
The DNA here is from genome assembly GCA_019049505.1 of Pachyrhynchus sulphureomaculatus. Lineage (NCBI taxonomy): Eukaryota > Metazoa > Arthropoda > Insecta > Coleoptera > Curculionidae > Pachyrhynchus > Pachyrhynchus sulphureomaculatus. The sequence goes on along the minus strand of CM032449.1, from coordinate 85,964,144 downwards.
GCCTTATATTATATTTAAAAATAATTGTTAAAAATTCATCAAATAATCCTCGATGCATTTTACAAAGAAACGCTAAGAGATCTTTTTTGCTACATGTCTCGACGTACCATATCCAGTAAGTACTGAGTCACAATACGTGAAGAGCTCGCAGTATTGATGTTTAGTGACAGAAGTCATTACTTTAAATTCTTCCTCACTAAACTTATTTTCATCACTTAATTTATTTTCATAATTATCATTAGCTACTATGCGTAAATTCTGCAAGAAACCTTTTATGACATATTGTCTATTAATGTATCTTAATCCTTCAAGCAAATTCAGTAAAATGTATCCTTGTTCATTTAAATGTAATGCGCAGCATCTAACATTATTTGGTATATAAATATCTTTCTTTGTATAAACATTTCTCCTGCTTTGAATTGAATGATTTTATACATTATTTGGTGAATTACATATTAGACATGAGCAACTTGCTGTTTGCGTTAAATCATTAAGTCTGATGCATGTGGGATCTCTTTCCACATCGCGCATTTCTGCATTGATAGACAAGTTACAGTTAAAACATATTCATGTATCTATGGCTATCTCGAGTGATGGATAATTTCCTACTTCACGACGCCGAATAGCGATTTCGCATTTGCCTTCATTCTGTTCACCAAGAGGATTTATCATTTGCCTAAAATTATAAAGTCGATTATAGATACAGCAATGACGTCTATTTCCAGCACGGACTGCGTTCATCATTACTACAAAATACTAACTAATGATAAAAAGATATTTTATATATTTTAATTACACTCAACTAAATATTGGAGGAAGTGCATACAGTTCTCTTAACTAAATATTGATACTTTTGTATTAGCCAAGTCTATCATACTTGGTACAAAAACAAATCATCTTTAATCATATGTGATTTTATACTAATGAAACCTATTCACGATAAAAAATGAAAAAAATTAAGTAATATTTATTTCGAAAAAATAGTTTATATCAGAAGATCTACCAGAGGTATTGAAGTTCAGATACTATTAATGCAAAATACGTTTAATATTTTCAATTGCAAAATATTCTGAATCGAATTATACCATCCGAAGCTTGCACATCATTATTTATGTGTATATTCATGTTATTGTGTCTTGGTTATTTTTAGGACTTCTATTCATAAAAAATCCTTTCACAAAGCTTGGCCAAAGATACTGGACTGCCAGATGTCTTCGAGATTATTCTAGGAAGCCAAACAAATCAAACATTGACTCAGCTAATCTTGTACCTGACAATAAAGAATGGTGGAATATGTGCCAAAATAACAATGTCTTATTATTAAATAAACTTAGATGGATAACTTTAGGATATCATCATAATTGGGATACAAAAGTAAATATCCAACGTATGTATTAACTTTTTATAGATGGTTTAAAGTAGGGGTATACTGAAGCTTTATTTGGTATTCTCTGGTTAGTTTTTTTTGGTAGGTACGATAGTAAATGCAGTGTAGAACATTCTCTTCAATACTGGAGTTTTATTGATTGGTTTATTCTTTTATTTTTGAATGTTTATAGCAGACATAATGTGAAAAGCTTGATATTTTTTTAGATCGGCGGTTATTAGTCATTTTTATTTTTGTAATAACTGTCAGTGATTATTATGACAAAAATACCGAAAATTATGTTAAATAGATATACGCACACGTGTCTTAAAAATGTACCCTTGTGTATATTTAATTGCGATCGAAATGGCCAGAAACATTATGAATTTCAAAAGAAAGAAATATTGCATAATTAAAATTTTTTTTTAATGACAAAAAAATTACTTTATTATAAACAAATTGGAATTTAGTAAGGTTCTTAACCCCTTATCGACAATAGGTTTGATTCCGTAGATGTGCCAATGTTTTCTGGAGAAAATAAAAAAAAAAGAATCTTTCGGCCGTCATTTGACCCTCGAATGATGTTAGTTTTTATGGGCGAGGCGCAGTGCAGCGTAGTGTTATTAGACGCACATATAATTCAAGGTAATCGCATGTTTATATAAATATTAAGGGTTAATGAATACTAATTCTTTAATTAGAAATCATTTAATTTTCATTTTAGGAAACCTTCAACAAAAGAATCTACATTAATTGAGAAATCTTGTAATGTTAAATTAATGGATTACATCATGACTAACAAATCTATCATCTTTCGAATAAATTTTACAACACTATGTCTTTTCCTTAATTGGTACCTAACTGTTGAATAGATTGCCCTCGCTTAAAACGAGTTTTCAGAAATTTAGCATGAGTTTAATATTGCAGTTTTATACAATATTCAAATTTTATATTTTTAAAAAACTTTCGAGCCCAAATATACAGATTTTCGGCATTGAGAATTTTCGCACCATCAATTTGACTTGAACTTGCAAAATATGTTTGGCGTTTTACGGTACCACCTATACGGACACACGCATCTTTACCTTGCGAAGTAGTAAAAAAATGCCACTCTGGTTCTATATTAAAATCTAATCTTTGCTTTAACAAACTAGAAAAATTGAATTTATTTTTGTATTGGGCATCAGATCCTTCTGAAAAATAAAATAACATATATATGTTTAAACCCAGTTTTCAGTTTTTTTTTTGCACTTGTAAAAAAACTGAAAACTCGTTTTATGGTCCTTTTACACGGTCATATCAGTCCTCAGTTCAGTTTCAGTCGAATTGTCCGTTTTTCCTATGTGTAAAAAGGAAAAACTGAAAACAGTACTGAAACGGAGACTGACACCTGGCGATATGGGGTTCTTTTCTTCCACCGTTTCTTCAACGCCACAGCTAAGGCTACTGCAGTGAGACAGTCTTCATACATGAGCTATTTTACACATGTACACTTTGGGATACAACACAAACACAACACGTCTTTGAACGCGAAACACACATAACACTTTGAAAGTGTAATTCGGACTGAGAACTGAACGGACGGTGTAAAAACAAACCTCCTTCCGAACTGAAATGAAACGAAAGCTGAAACTGAGACGGAACTGAGAACTGATATGACCGTGTAAAAGGACCATCAAGTGAGCACAATCAATTCCAAACACACGTCAATTCCACAGTTACATGCCAATTAATGAAAATACATTATGTCGTAAAATTTATTCGAAAGATGAGAGATTTGTTAATTTTGATGTAATCCATTAATTTAACATTACGAGAAGATTTCTCATTTGCTATAGATTTTTTTGTTGAAGGTTTCTTAAAAAGTGTATTTTCCCATGAAAATTAAACGATTTCTAAAAAAAGAATTACTGTATTTGTTAACCCTTAATATTTATATAAACATGTGATTATCTTGTGCGTATGTGCGTCAAACAACACTACGTTACACTACACCACGCCACGCTCAACGCGGCGCCTTCGCTCATAAAAACTAACGCCATTTGAAGGTCAAATGAGGGCAGAAAGATTTTTTTTCATTTTCTGCAGAAAATATTGACGTATCTACGGAATCAAACCTATTGTCAATAATTGGTTAAGAACCTTATTAAATTCCTTTTTTTTATAATAAAGTGATTTTTTGTCTTTAAAAAAAAATTCATTATGCGATATATTTTTTTTGAAATTCATAATGTTTCTGGCCATTTTTGTCTCGACTAGAATTTTCAAAAAAATCAGTTTCCGGGTTATGAATTTTTGAAAAAAAAAATTGTCTTAAAATTTGAATTGTTTATAACAATTATAATAATCAACATCAACTGAAAATATGTCAGAGCTTGTTCACTACCTACATGTAGTATTAAAATAAATCACTGTTTTTGGATTTCCGAAAAGTCGGGTCTGGGGTGTTCCGTTTTACGAATTTTCACCCATATATATATTTGTAATAATTTGCTGTTTTATGACTTTCATATTGTTTGATATTTTCTGATGGTCTTAATAAATATAACGGTTTTCTAGTTTAGTTGCCAAAGAAACAACAAAATATATGTAGGCTTATGGGTTATTTTCTGAAGCAATTTTTGGTCAATAGAGAATTCCAAGCATAATTAAACTCTTTTGTATTTATCCGTAATTATAAAACATATACTCTTACATCAAATTTTTAAACTGATTAAGCGAAAAAAACACAAGAAATTCCGATATTACACTAAAATATACGGACAACCATATCATAAAAAATAAGTTTTTTAATACGAGCTAATATTAACAACAAGAAGTACAGTAAGTGTAAGAATACAAGCATGAAATTACCTAAACGTTTGCTACGTGATTGATTAAAAAAGTCTACAATACAAAATAATATATTGTCAAAAACAGAAGTCTTCGGGATAGGTACAAGTTTTAGATTCATGACATCTAGACTCTTTCAGTGAATCTGGCGATTGAAACTTTAAGTTAAGATTCTAGGCTTGTCTTGCACCAGCTCATGAAAGAACATGGTCTTTAACAGATGATCGCTATCAATTGACAGCCATTGACATAAACACTTGTTTGTGTTAATTGAAATAGTATATTAATTACCATTGTTCCTAAAAAACTGTTATTTCTCATTAAGTTAAATCTGAAAATCGACATTTGGCATTCGGCGGTGTTGAAAAATAACTGTTTGAGCACCTCAACAGATAATATATATATATATATATATATATATATATATATATATATATATATATATATATATATATATATATATATATATATATATATATATATATATATATATATATATATATATATATATATATATATATATATATATATAGTAAATTCAGCATTTACGATAATTACCTTGTATTTCTCTCATTTCACTATATCTGTACCTGGCTTTGTTCATACTTTACAAAAATGTTTACCACCATGATAGACTATACCGAATTGAGGAAAATGAAATATAAACAAGGTTGTTTTAGATTAAGCTTTTTTTTCATTTATTCGCTGTGGACCAGAATGAATAAAAATTCCATGCGTAATTTAAATTCAAAATTGTCATACGTAATTTGAATCCAAAAAAAAAAGAAATTCCACAAAATCGCTGACTTTTTTTGTGAAACAGTCTTTTTAGTGTTCCGTACGGAACACTGATAAGATGACTTCGGTGTCTGTCTGTCCGTCTGTCACATCCGATTTTTCCGAAACTATTTGTCATAGAAAGTTGAAATTTGGTAATAATATTGGAATTGATGGCCTCATCGGAGCCATGTAGTTTTGAAAGTTAAATTTTGACTTAAGGGGTTAGTTTTGGGGGGTGAAATCGAAAGTGAAAAACAAAATTTTTTACTAGGTAATTGAATGTGATGTCAAATGAAAGCTTGTGAAAACACGAGTAAAAAATATATATATGTAATGTAATACTTGCGCGCACTTTTCTTTGTATTATTTTTAAAAAATCGCGAAAAATCGCTGTCCACCCACCTTATCTCGAAAAGTACTTATCAAAAAATTTTGAAAAAATTCTGGAATATTCTCCACGGGGTGTAGATTGAACGAAAATTATCACGAGTGCGTTACCTGTAATAATTTATCTGGTATATAAAAAAAAACCAGAAATTTCAAGGTCATTAATTTTCAGTAAAGATTGGAAATAAACTTTGTTGAAAACTCATTTGGAGTGTGTTTTGTGAAGTCACTGATCATTTTATACTTCCGTTACAACATTTTTTATTTTAAAAGCAATCAACGTACGGAATACTAATTGCGCAAGTTCAACTTGACCGGTTATTTTTTTAACTATACGTTATATTTTTTTAAATCGTTACGCGAGCAATAAGTGACTTTTAAATAATAATTTGAAGAAATCAGTTAATGCAAAAAAACCAATATACCATTATGTGTAACTAGTTATATATATATATTATATATATATATATATATATAAATATATATATATATATATATATATATATATATATATATATATATATATATACATGTATATATATATATATATATATATCTACATATATACATATATATATATATATATATATATATATATATATATATATATATATACATATATACATATATATATATATGTATATATATATATATATATATATATATATATATATATATATATATATATATATATATATATATATATATATATATATATATATATATATGTATATATATATATATATATATATATATATATATATATATATATATATATATATATATATATATATATATATATATATATATATATATATATATATATATATATATATATATATATATATATATATATATATATATATATATATGTATGTATGTATGTATATATATATATATATATATATATATATATATATATATATATATATATATATATATATATATATATATATATATATATATATATATACATATGTATATATATATATATATATATATATATATATATATATATATATATATATATATATATATATATATACATATATATATACATATGTATATATATATATATATATATATATATATATATATATATATATATATATATATATATATATATATATATATATATATATATATATATATATATATATATATAAAAGTATAGGTTTTTCGGGTATCTTGTTTGAAGTCCCTTGATGGACGGTTTCGCTGAAGTTTCGATGGAATCTCATCCATCTTTTTAAAAGCGTTGATTACTAGACGATGTCTTGGCATTCAACGCGGGTTTATATATCGGTATCCGTCGGTCTGTTGTCACGATAATATTCGAACAAAATGATAAGTTTTAAACTTGGTATATATACAATTCTTAACGAAGGAGTGGAACCAATTTTGGCCGATATTGCTTCAGTGGAAGGGGGTGGCAGGGGTGGGTGTCGATAAATTTTTTATTGTTTTGATATAGTAATTTTTCCTGCATTTTGTGTATAAATTTTTATAGTAAGATACATGAGGGGTTTAAGGAGTGGAGTAGTACATCAGAGGGGTTGTTCGTTTCAGGATTTGAATATTGTAGATCTTCAATAGTATTATGATACGTCCTAGTTTTTGGTTGAGATATTGGATAAAATTTTAGCATAATTATTTTGTAGGAAAAGATCTATGGGGTAAAAGGGGATGAGATAGGTGATTACAGGGGTAATTACGTAAATATTATCATATAGGTCTATTTAATGTTCTTGTTTTTTCAATATTTCTAATTTTAACATAAATAGGATGATATACACTGGTGAGCAAAAAAATCGACTCAGACGTTTTTGCTTCATTTAATACCGATCCTTGAATTCAATTTTCAGACACTGGTATTATTTCTGGTATCATTAGAATGCTGATTTTCTACTATTTTCCATAATACTAAAAATATTTGGATTTACAAATAGTTTTACTAATTAAAACGGTTTTACTCAATATAACAGTTTTTGCTCGCTCAGCAACGTACTTGTTGCGCGCTATTCGTGTAACTCCATTTTCCTATCATTTTTTTTATCGGAACTTGATCCGTCACCTCTGCTATACCTGCTCATTAATTATGTCCTCGGAAAATGGATACCACCCCGGAAGACACGGCATATATTGCAAGAAAGGCATAGCCAACGTGTAGTCGCTGCACAACTGCACCTGAGCCAGTCAGCTGTTTCCAGAGTCTACTGACGTTACCGAGAGACTGGCGCCTTTACACAGAAACCAGGATCAGGAAGAAGAAGGTGTACTTTGGAGCGAGACGACCGCTTCATTGTTAACAAAGTTTGTGGTCAGGCTGTCATTGGACAGTCGGAAGAAGACTTAAAGAAGCTAACCTAACTCCGAAGAGGCTAGCTAACGGTCCCAAATTGATAGCAACTTTCATATCTTCTCAAAACAACGAAGAACAAGAGATACAAAAATAACTTTTAGGGACAGACCAACAGTAATAAGCACAGGAAAACACACCGAAACTATTTACCTTCTACTAACAGGCAACCCAATGTCGGGACACTTTGAGCTTCTGACACCACAAAACACTGAAAACATCCCAAACAACAGTAGACCAATAAAAGAAGCATCCTGAGAGCGACGTAACGGTCGAGGACGTGGAAGCTCGACGAAAACGTAACGGTCGAGGACGTCGCGGGAAACGGCAGCTCAACCAAAACGATGAAGACCAGGCAACCGAAAATGGACCTGCCAAAAGTGTTGTGCCGGCGAGTAAGCCGATACCCACCAAGGCGGGAAAATCAAAGCAACGCATGAATTGCACCACAGAAATCAACGAACACGCCATGCGTTGCTATAATAAAATCACAAAACCTACCACATTATATATACAACAAAATAAAAATAAAATAACAACTGTCGCTGAAATCCTCCAGGGGGTGGCTGCCTTGGGTAGCGAACAACCGGAGGGCGAAGCGACATCTAACGCGGGGGCATCAACAGGCCCTAAACCCCGCGTACGTTACAGCGGCGCAGCTAGACGCCGTTTTAAAATGCTGCGGAAGAGCGAGGGGACTAATCAACCTGCGCACTCCTGCAGCAAAGAGGCGAGAGGCGGAACGGCGACCCCGGCCCAAATGCTCGGGCGCGGTGAGCCGGACAATGCTTGTTCGGATCTTCGGGTGGGGGCTGGTTCGGGTGCGTCGGTATGCCGAGATCATAATTTTAAGATGGATTTGTTCACAACATCAACTGGTTCAAATATTCAAATACTACCGACGAACAACGTCGTGAAGCTGAATCATTCTCAGTCAGCTGTGGCTTAACTCAGCTTATTGACGAACCAACACGGATCCCTGATCGAGACGGGGAGTTCGCCAGTCTTCTTGATCTATTTTTAACCACCAATCCGGAGATTTACACGGTCAGCGTAAATCCGCCGTTAGGTTCTTCCGACCATAAACTGTTTCCGATATCGAGTATCCTACCAATCAGTGACAGAGAGACGCCTAAGCCGCGCAAGATATGGCACTACAGATCTGCTAAATGGGAAGATCTCATGGAATATTTTCGAACTTTTCCTTGGTTAGACGTTTGTTTTCGTTCTGACGACCCATCTGACTGCGCCAGGGAGGTTTCCGATGTTATTTTGGCTGGTATGGAAGCTTACATTCCTTTTTCGACGAAATGCCCTTCGAACGGCAAGCCTTGGTTTGACCGAAAATGCAAAGAAGCTGTTGCTTCTAAACATCTTGCCTACCGACGATGGCGTGAAGATCCTAACACCATAAATCGTAACACCTTTGTTCGTGCCCGGAACAGATGCAAAGAAATTATCGACGAAACCAAGGAGGCACACAATCAGCGAATTAGAAACAAACTTCTCGCTTGTCCCAACAATCCAGGTCCTTTTGGTCAGTCGCTAAGGCAATTAGCCAAAATTTCACCAATTCCACTATACCACCACTTACACGGCCAGATAATTCTATTGCAACGACCCCTGTTGAAAAAGCGAACTTGTTGGCTGAACTCTTTGCTTCACATTCTACTGTCGATTTCCAAGGAAAAACACCACCTACTATTCCCATAGTGCAGTCAAGGATGCCCGATGTTGTCTTCAGACAGCGTATCATATTTTAATGAAGCTAGACACCAAAAAAGCTTCTGGCGCTGACGGAATACCTGCCATAGTTCTCAAAAACTATGCGAGGGAACTGACGCCAGTTTTCTGTAGACTTTTCAACCTATCCTACAGAAAGGGAATATTTCCTTCCTGCTGGAAATGTGCCACAGTTCAGCCGATACCTAAAAAAGGCAAGAAGACCTTGCCAAATAACTACCGACCAATCGCACTGCTTTCAATAATATCGAAAGTCATGGAAAAGGCTATCAATCAGCATCTTCTAAAATATCTTGAAGATTTTAACATTATTAGCGATCACCAATATGGCTTTCGTAAACATAGATCAACAGGAGATCTTTGACTTATGTAACACATGTTTCGAACAACGCAATTGAACACTTTGGAGAAACTCGAGCGGTTGCTCTTGACATATCCAAGGCATTCGACCGTGTTTGGCACGATAGGCTGTTGGCTAAGCTACGTTCTTGTGGTATGTCTGAAAAGTTCTGTTTGTGGCTCTTATGGTTCCTCAGTGAGTGTTCTTTACGAGTGGCGGTCGATGGATTTCTTTCTAACACCTTCACTATCAACGCCGGTGTGCCCCAAGGCTCTTCATTCACTTTGAACGCTCGGACATCGGCTGCTCTGGCGAGTGTCCGCAGACAGCGGGAAGTTGTTCAACTTAACAAAGAAATTCTATCTTGGGGTGACAGTAACTAAGTGGAATTTAACGTTACAAAAACCCAGGCGGCAGTTTTTTTCTAAAAAAGTCAACGTTGCTGAACCCGACATAGTTATGGCGGGGCACTCCATTCCTCTAACATCGTCACTCAATTTGTTGGGCGTTAATTTGGGAGCAAATATGTCCTGGCATGAGCATGTTGCAGGCATAGCAAGAAGAGCTTCTTAAAAGTTGGGAATATTATTTCGAACCAGAAAGCTTTACACTCCACAACAACTGTTAATTCTTTACAAAGCTCAAATTGGACTATGGAATACTGCTCCCATGTTTGGGGCTCCGCTCCAAAACATACACTGCATTTGTTGGATTCTATTCAGAGAAGAGCTGTTCGTCTGATTGGAGACCCGGAATTGACTGACGGCCTTGATTCGCTGGAACATCGAAGAACGGTTGGCGACTTGAGCCAATTCTACACAGTATTTTCATGGAAAGTGTTCGGAGGATGTGGCCCGTTTAATTCCTCCCAGAGCGGTGCATGTTAGAAATACACATCGCGCTGATACTTCACATCCGTATGAGGTTTAGCTTGTTATTCCTCGTACAACGCTTTTCAAGATGTCTTTTATATGGAGAACATCATCCCTTTGGAATGATT
>CM032449.1:85943337-85945837 GCA_019049505.1 Pachyrhynchus sulphureomaculatus | reverse complement strand
GTCCGAGAGTAACAGATGCTATTACTATGTATCCCTTAGTAATACTTTTTAAAAGAATTTTAAGTTGACTGTAAATCATAATTAAAAAATTACATTTATTTTTTTCTAACCACAAGCAACCAAAAAGTAGAATAATGCTTTCAATATTTTTAAGTCATCCATACTCACATGCCAGTCTCATCTATATATTAATTCTGTTAAGATTACGGTATAAGAATTCAAAAAAATCACTCACAATCTTTCACTGTAGAGAAATTATTCAGAAACTCTAATTTTCTTTTCTACTCCAAGTACTATAAATATACCAAATTTTTAATCAGTTTCTCATTTTGTACGGTAATTATTGCGGCAACATAACAGTACACAGAGAAACCGACGAAAATTTAAAATATTTTTTTTCTGATCTAAAGAATCTTAAAACAGGGTATTTTGTCACGAATTTGTCCCTGAGTGATTTAAACCGTTATGGTAAAAAAAATAATTATAAAAAAGTTGAGCAGAAGATGAGTTTTCAAGATAATGTATGGCGGCCCGTGGCTCCGTGGTGTAGTATCTTGCTTACCGGTGCAGAAGGTCGAGGGTTTTCCGCAGGTCGGTGTGCTTATTTAAGTACATATATTTGGCCTGGCCACGTACATAGATAGTAGTTGTTCGCAGAAATGCAATAACGTCCGAGGAAGCTCTACCGCGTTGTCTAAAAGGTGATGTGAAATACAGAAATGTATGTTTCGGCACTCGGACAACGTTGACGGGTATTTCGACATCTTCGCCAAGATCCTTGGGATATGAAAAAGGGTAAAATCCCTACTCAGGGGAGGTGAACGATAAAAAAAAAATTGGCAACTGAAACCTGATATTTTCTTCTACACACTATTTCTGTGAAAATCAAAAATAATAAAAAAATCACAATTTTCAGATTTCTCGACTTCAAAAACGTTAAAAAGGACATATAACATAATATATAAGAAACATCTTCTCTCATCTCGCCCCTATCTCAATAGCTCCTCATATATTTGACCATAAATAATTGAAAGTAATGAAAAATAGCACTATTTTTACATTATTTGACTCCAAGAACCCTAAAAAAGACATATCGTCACCTTTCCTACCATATTAACTCATATGTTTGACTATAAATAATTAACAATCATGAAAAAATACCGTAATTTTCAGTTTCTTCTATTCCAACAACCCTGAAAATGACATATATATATATATATATATATATATATATATATATATATATATATATATATATATATGTATATATATATATATATATATATATATATATATATATATATATATATATATATATATATATATATATATATATATATATATATATATATATATATATATATATATATATATATATATATATATATATATATATATATATATATATATATATATATATATATATATATATATATATATATATATATATATATATATATATATATATATATATATATATTCCATTTCTGTGTCGAGTATTAGATGAGTAAAAAATTTAAAATCGATTTCTCATTTTGTTCGAGAGTTATTGTACCGAGAGATAGACAGACTGGCGGGAACGTAAGACTACGTGTTTAGTGAGTGTTAGACTTTAAAACGACAAAAAATGTAAAAATATCGGAGTGCGATTTTTCGCGTATATAATACTTCCTTTTAGCATAGACTAAAAAAATATGTTATTATCTCCCAAGAGACCACCTAACTAAATGTAAATTTTAGATAACCTAATACTAGCCAGTTAAGAGCAGCAGAATCATTCTTGGGTGAACAGCTCCAAAGAGGCGGTGGGGACACGATGTAATATTTAGTATGAAGAATTTAGCAGAAGATATGCTAATAAAATTCTTGCGTCTTCTAGGGACATACGTTTCCTGTAGAGTAGTTCGCTATTTGAGTGAATAGTCTATTTAACACAAGTCTTAGTTTACGAGAATACTAGACTTTTTACTATACATAACAACAAAATTTATATTACTAGTAATATTTTTTAGAATTTCCGGGATGTCATTTTGTTACTGGGTAACATGCTGTTACATTTCAAAAAGGTCTATTTGACATTTTAATAATAACAAATACCGATATCCTAAAGTGTTATATCTCAAATATATTTTTATTATATTTTATGTACATTTTAATTCAAATAATGCCAAAAACTTCTTGTCCAAAAACTAAACTTTTCCATCCAGTGAGCGAGGCTCAAGAAGAAGCACAGCAAATGTTGAAAAATTTCATGTATAAAATGCATAGATTCCTAAACCTCACAGCTCACAAACGACTTAATTACTTATTATGTCCTTCGTTGCTTCTCTTCTTTCCTTTTATAAGTCTCAAAATTCTGCGCTAACGTAAAAAAATAAAAAAAGCAATAGCCGATTCACACCTGCATACCTCGACCATGGGGGAGCAGTTCTAAGAGATATTGTTTTCGAAAAATAGGTTAATATAAATAAATAAATTTAAATTATTGTTGGAAAATGTA
>CM032449.1:85900837-85938337 GCA_019049505.1 Pachyrhynchus sulphureomaculatus | reverse complement strand
GTACAGCGCCTTACTGAAAGATTATGGTGTTACCGTATGTTCATATCCGTACTGGGGGTTACAACGGCTTTAATTTGTCGACGTTAACTCTGCCCTTTTGGCTGTCGTTTCAGAGGCTTCCATTCTAGTCATTTGTATTATGTCTGTTAGTTGATAGATTTCTTTTTTAATTGGCTTTTTCTACTTATTGAGCAACTTTGCATTTTAACGATTTCAACTGCCTCTTCGATTCTTCTTGTCTTGTAGTTTTCTATGTTGTTGGCTATCTGTTTGCATCTGTTAAAATCAATTATGTGATCTGCCTGAAGTTGATGTTGACAAACGATAGATGTGGCTTGTTTATTTTTTATAGCCAGTTTATCTCTCAGTCTGGCAGATATTCTTCAGCTCGTTTGTCTAACATATGATTGGCTGCAAGTTCCACATGATACGATGTATACACCTTGGTTGACGAGTTGGATTTTGTCGTTGAGATTTCATGTAATAGATCTTATTATCCATAAAGGTTTGTATATAACTGATACATTTTGCCTCCGCAGAAGACCTCCTGCCGGTCATCCTTTTATTGTATGGTAGAATGGTTTGGTTCTGTGATCTGGATCTTAATCAGATTTTCTCCGTGCATTTCGTTGTTGTTTTATGGCCTTATTTATTGTGTGTTTTTTGTATCCATATTGTTTTAGAGCTGTGGTTTCTTAGAGTTGTCTGTGAGGCAGATTAACCTGGAGATTAATGTGTTTGCCATGGACTGCAATTACGACGGGTGGTGATGGAATTCACAACACAGATATCTTTGTGTGTGTTAGTTTCTTGTATACCTTACGTTCCAAAGGTCCGATTTCAGTTTTGGTGACATGTCCGTGTAAGAAAGACAGCTAGTTGCCTTGTCTCATTTCTAAGCTGAATTGATAATTGGAGGTCCAGAAAGTTGCGGAGGCTAGTCTCTAGTGAAGGGCTATATGACGAATACATCATCGACGTATCGAATCCGTAGCTTCGGTTTCATTATTGGCATCTCCATTGTTTTCCTCCCGAAGTAGATCATGAAGAGATTGGCGGCTATCGATGGGAGATGATCCTATAGTTTGTCGATATATTATTTTATCATACATGAAATAGGCGTTTTTAGGCAATGTCTTGACAGATCTGTTACATGTGATGGAAGGGATCAACTTCTTACATAAAGCAAAACATAATTTTAAATAAATACCAGTGGTTCTAAAATCTAGAGAGCAACAATTCGACAGTTAGTCGAATTGTAAATACGGCAAAGTAATGCGAAAGATCAAAAGTACAGGAGTAAATTTTACTAAAAGATCTTACCGAGAATCTGTAAAGAACATATAAAATAAATAAAACTAAACAAAATTTACTTTCTGTATAAGTATATTTTAACGCTAAAAAAATACTAGAAAAAATTTTCCTATGAAATCTTAGAGGATAACTAAAAAACTTACCAACTATTTATTTCTTATTTACCTTGATGAAGCGTGATAAAACATATATACCGTAATTAACTTGATGTATCGAGTTCCTTTTGTAAAGAGGTTATTATTTTAACGCTAGTGGCGAAAGTGGTACTGTAGACCACTGTTTATTGTTATTAGCAAACAACATTGCCAGTGTCAGCCCTAGTTATTAGATTACTACTTTTTTAGGGGTCACTCGAAGAAAAACATTTATAAAACAATCGTCCTTAAAGGGGAGTTATGGATTCATAAGATCTTACCACTCTAGACGACTTAAAAATAATTAAAATACATTCTGGAAAAAATCATACATAATAAATTATGTTGAAACAAACATTTCCATATCGACGACATATAAACTCAAAAAGCATAACTTATGTTACGATAAAAACGAAAAACTAGAAAAATCTTATTTCATTAATCAATTAGCAAAAGAGCATGGAGCTAAGGAAGTACTATGAACTTAATCCAAATGGGTACATGTAAAAATCAGAAACAATATCGAACTCAAATTTTGTGACAATTTTGGGAAAAGGAAAAAGTAATACTTACGGATGATAGCCAGCGATAGTTGAGTCGAAAATTTGACCTATAATTTTCACCGTTGATAATAATTCTGAGCCGGTGAGTTCCAGTTTAGTGATTAATCTCTTGTCATGGTAAGTTTCGTTTCTAATATTTTATTTACATAAATTCTTTAAATATAAATATACTTCTTTCTCCTAGAATTACCCTGTGTATAGGTTGACTTTTTTTGTCCTTGCATCTCACTTTAAACTTTAAATAAATTGTGTTTATTTTTCTAAAAGAAAAAAATGTATTTAAAATACATATAAAGTGCAATAACTTCTACCCCAGTTAATATTTATTTATTTATATTATCTTATTTTCCGAAAACAATATTCTTTAGAATGCAGATGTAGATGTGGATCGGCTATTGCTTTCTCTGTTTCTTTACATTAAAGCAGAACAGCCTTTTTATAAAAGAAAAGAAGGAAATCAGCGAAGGATATAAGTACTTAAGTTGTTTGTGAGCTTTGAGGTTTAGGAATCTATGCATATCATACATGAAATTTTTCGACATTTCCTGTGCTTTTTCTTGAGTCTCACCCAATGTAACAATAATGCAAAAGTTTTTAAATAGGTTTTTGGAACTAACCTAAATTAAAATCTATCTAAAATTTGTCAAAAATATATTTCAGATATAACACTTTAGGGCATTGGCATTTGTTAATTTTAAAATATCAAATAGATCTTTTTGGAATGTAAGAGCATGTTAATCAGTAACAAAATGACATTCCGAAAATTTTAAAAAATATTACTAGTAATATAAATTTTGTTGTTACATATTTCTACTCAAAAAGTCTGATGTATTACTTCCCCTGCTTAACACATCAACTAAAGAATTATGTTATATAGACTATTTCCTTAAATTGCATACTACTCAATAGGAAATATAAATCCCTAGAAGGCTTTACAAGTTTATTAGCACCAAGCACCCAAGAATGATTCTTCTGCTCTCAACTGGCTACTATTAGGTTGTCTAAAATGTACATTTAGTTACGTAGTCTCATGGGAGATAATAACATAATTGTTTAGTCTATGCTAAAAGAATGCATCCATACATACATAACTATACATAACTATATCCATACATACATACATACATACATTCATACATACATACATCCATATATGTATATACTTCCATACATACATACATCCATACATACATACATACATCCCTACAGACATACATGTGTACATACGTACATTCATACATACATACATCCATACATACATACATACATACATACATGCATACATACATACATCCATACATACATACATCCATACATACCTACATTCATACATACATTCATACATGCTTCCATACATACGTACATCCATACATACATCCATACATACATACATACATACATCCATATATACATACGTCCATACATACATACATCCATACATAAATACATCCATACATACATACAGTCGTGGCCAAAAGAACTTGTCATCTAACAAAACCTTAAAGATCTTAAAACTCTGTTGGAATAGAACAAAAGGAGAGACACACATTTAATTAAACTGGTATATTCATTATAAAATCAATAGTTAGCCTAATCTGTTTTGGCTTTCATTACTGCCGCAGTTGTTTTTATTAATAAAGAAATTAACTTTTCGCATTCTTCTTGGGAAATAGCGTTCCACTCTTTGAACAAGATGCGTTTGGGGGTATCTTTTGATGTGACTGAGTGTTGGAAACGCATATTTTCCAAGTTTGTGTCACCATATAATTTACAAAACGATGGTTCTGGTACAGTATTTGGAACTTCTTTATACTTCTATGAATTCATTCGACCCTCGCAAACTACTATTTCTCACACACAACGTGCTTTCCCACAGCATAATCCTGCCGCCCTCGTGTTTTACAGTAGGTACTACGCAATCGGAGTTATCCTTCTCTCCTATCCGGCCCCTTACGTACGTGGTACAAAAGTACCAAATATATATATATATATATATATATATATATATATATATATATATATATATATATATATATATATATATATATATATATATATATATATATATATATATATATATATATATATATATATATATATATATATATATATATATATATATATATAGATCCCTGCCCACACGTTTATCTTTTGTGGTCTTTGAGAATGACTGTCATTATCCAGTGGGGATTCTCAGTAGATCAGTACCGGCAGTTATGCCTGTTAACAAAATGTGGCCTCGTCAGAAAAACAATATTATGAATTAGGTTAGGATCAATATTGATACGTTCCATCATGACCTCGCAAAATTCAACGCGTCTATCGTAGTCATCCTTACATAATTCTTGCAATAAAATGGGTTTGTATGGTCCCTTTTTTATGGATGGAAATCTTACAGGATAGCGGTATTTACAGTTACTCTAAGAGCAAGTTATTCCAACTTGGGCAGGTCTTTTTCCCGATGAAAATAATTAGGATACCCCTAACAGGAATCTGTGGTATCAACAGGACTGAGCACCTTCTCACTATAAAATCAATGTTTGTAGATATTCGGATGCGATTTTCCCTAATCGATGGATAGGCAGAAGAGATGCTGTAGAATGGCCTGCAAGGAGTCTCAACCTTACGACACTCGATTTTTTTTATGGGGTCATTTGAAAACCAAAGTTTACTGAAGTCGATCTGAAAGTGTAGAAGATTTACAACAAAGAATTCAATATGAAGTAGCATCTATCACTCCGGATTCTCTGCAAAACTCCTTAGTTCAGGCTGTTTATGACAGACTGGATCATTGCCTCGCTGTTAACGGTAGACATTTTGAGCAATTGTTACCTTAAAAGTAAACCTAGAGTATTTATTAATAGTTTTTTTTGTCTTTTTTTATTTTAAATTTCAAATGACAAAAGAGTTCCAAAACAGTTGAGTTTAGACATATGGTATGTTAGATAAATAATATCTAGAATTTTTAGTAGGACTCAAAAATAAAATATTATACAGGGCTTTATTTTTTAAAAAAATCAAGATGGCGTAATTTCTTCGAATTGACAGTTCAAAACATTTTATTCTCAACGTCAGCATGTGCGCCGTATAACATCCTATAACTTTTATTTAAACATTTTTTTGGTACACTGATTAATAAATGCTGTGGAATCATTATTCCATACATATGGGGCACCCTGTATATATAAATAAACTTACAATACTTATTTGTGAAAAAGTGGAATCGAGTATTTTTGTAAGACATATCGTAGCGGAGATAACCGAGACTAATATAAAAAACAGGATTTTTTCTAACTTATATTTTTTTTTTTCATTCGTCTAAATTTAAATTTTTCAATTTTATATTTTTGTATATTTAAGACATCTTGTATAATTTTTAAATTCTATGTTAGTAAAATTGCTTTACAGACAGAATTATATAAAAGAAGTTTTTTAGAAATTAATAACAAAAATTTAACATTTGTTATAAATTTTATATGAAATTTTCTCAGTAACTTATATGTTATTTCCAAGGGCGCCATCCCATGGCGTAATAAATATAAATCAACATGAAATTGAAGGTGTAGCATATTTGGCCCTATGAAAAAAACTACAGTGCTTGATACCGTGTCAAATAAGAGTGTTTTTTTCCACGTTTTATCTAACGATTCAGTTCTAATCTCGAAAGCTGAAGATGGTTTATGCAGTCGTAGAAAAATGTCAGAGTCAAATTTGATACGACTTAATGCCGAAAACCGTAGTTTTTTAGTATTTGGCCCTTTTTTATATTTGGCTAACGTGAAAAAATATTGGAAAAAGTCAGAGAAAACTTGGAAAACTCGTTGAATTTTTTAGGTTTAGAGAGTATGAACTATGAAGAAGCAAAAAATGAATAAGACTTACTAAATCACTGATATACCGTAATAGTTATTTAAGTGTTACGCCTGAAAGAGGTTTTTTAAAGATAAACTAATTTCAGGGCGGCTCTGTGGCTAAAGCCACTTTGATGGACTTAAAATGTATTCACAATTATTTGAGCACTTAGATGCCTAAACGATAGACAAGGATGAGTGTATGACAGACATGTTAGGGACGAATAATGAGGTCATCCTGAATTGCATTTCTAGTTATAAAAATAGTTATTTGTCTAAATCCGTACAACAAATATGAAATAAGAAGCCCTACGTTGTCATGATAACGCAAGAATTATTTTATTTCATACTTTATTTTTATTGTTATCTTATTTCATGGAAAAAATTATTTTGTGGACTAATCCGATAAAAAATTATAAATTGGCAATCGTCAGGGCGGAAGTACAAAAAAATGTTCGCTATTATATTTTTTTATATTCCAATCGTTATGAGACTTCTGGTAAACCGGTACTTATTTAAATTTTAGTTTCGGCCAGACTGCAATATTTTTAGTCGGTGGACATACCAAAGAAGAAATTGCCATACCAATATTTCTGAGAAGTGGAGATGTAATCGTTATGAGTAAAGAATCAAGGCTGTGTTACCATGGTGTTCCTAAAATTTTACAAGTTGATGCTAGGTAAATTTTTAACTTTTAAAACTTTTTCTTATCTAAATGTTATCGTAACAGCAGTTTTTTAATTGCATGCTCAGTCATCATTTAAAGCTATCTTGTTGAAAATTCTGATCTGTGTCATAAAAATACAAATTCTGTTAGCAGCAACTTGTCAGGGGTACACGCGATGAGAGCTAGCGTCACGAACTTGTCTGTTGGGTTTCAGCGTCGATTACTCACCTATTTTTTGTTGAAATAATTCATATTATTATTGCATTTATGATCTAAACTTGCAATATTTATTTTTGTATTTTCTAAAAAAAGATTTTTTTTATACTATTTCCATCTATGCTGCTGATTATGCGCATAATTTTGATAACTTCCTTGTTTATACAAAGAATTCTAATCTTTTTTTCGCCGAACTGCATAATATTTAGATAATTTATTAATATTAAATTAGTTTATTTATTTATTCCTTTAAATTTTGTAAACATGTGAGAATTCTTTTTAGAATTTCTCGACGCCTGAAAAAAAAGACAGTTTTTCACTCAGCTTTATAAATGTTTAATATTCAACATAAAAAAAAGAAAAAAGTAAAAATAGGTACTGTGTTAATTTGTGAACGTTAAATTTCAAATAATGGGGCAATATTATTGGTTGATGTTGATCATTCCCGTGGGGATGCGGGACATAACACCACCCCCGGTATGTTTTGCCTGTTGTACGAAGCGACTAAAAGAACAAACCGGTTAGTACATACCCAGAACCCATCAGACATTGCCCGATGTGATACCATCGCATTGGCTTAGGTTGCATGAAGTTTCTCTTATGAGCTAATGTTTCCTGGCTATATCGATATCTTCGGATTTCCCTATGGGAAAAGAAGAGCATAATGAGGCTCCCAGGATCAAAACATCCAGAGGTGAAATTCGGATCTTCGGGCCGGGGCTGTTTCTGGGACGTCAACATCAGGAGTTCGAAATTTTAAAGTAGATTTTTGTAAATACGAGGTTTAAACTCAAAGATAAATGCAGTGCACCAACACCTGCAATCAAATAAATCTCCCTCTCAAATTAAGGTTAGTTCATCGACCAGCAGTCAACTTTCTCAATCCTGGGTACAAATGTTACTTCCGATTTAGGTGTAATTTTAGAATCTGTCTGTTCGTCAGTCTTCTTGTTGTCTAACTCGTCTTCTTGACCTATTACCGTAAATCTGCCGTAAGTTTCTTACGACCATAAACTAGATTCGGCATCGAATATTCTACCAATCACTGACAGAGAGGTGCCTAAACTGCACAAGATTTGGTACTCAAAATCTGCCGAATGAGAACTGAGAAAGTTGAATATTTTTGAACTTTCTCTTGGTTAGATGTTTGTTTCAGATCCGACGATCTATCCGACTGCGCTAAGGAGGCGTACGATGTCATTTTGGTTGGAACTTAGATTGCTTTTTCGAAGAAATGCTTTTTCACCGACCAACCCTTATTCGAACGAAGAATGCAAAAAAGCTGTTGCTTCTAAACATCTTTCCTACCAACAATGGCGTGAAAGTCCTAACCTCATAATTCGTAACATCTTTATTAGTGCTCAGAGCAGATACAAACAAATGGCCGGTAAAATCAAGGCGGCAGACAATCAAAGAATTAAACACAAACTTCTTGCCTGTCCCAACAATTCCAGGTTTTTTTTGTTTCTCGCTGAGGACATTTCATACAAAATTTCACTAAATATACTATTCCACCACTTACACGGTCTAGATCAGGGATGTCAAAGATACGGCCCGCGGGCCGCATCCGGCCCCCGGGACGTATCAATAAGGCCCGCGATCGCAATGTGTCACAGAAAGAAGAATCATGTTTTTTTAGAGCTTTTAGAC
Source organism: Pachyrhynchus sulphureomaculatus (assembly GCA_019049505.1). Taxonomy (NCBI): domain Eukaryota; kingdom Metazoa; phylum Arthropoda; class Insecta; order Coleoptera; family Curculionidae; genus Pachyrhynchus; species Pachyrhynchus sulphureomaculatus. The sequence continues at coordinate 85,929,942 of CM032449.1, read as the reverse complement.
TTCATTCGATTCCTCTACGGAAGTTTTAAAATGCGCACACTACATTTATAAGTAATTTCAAGGGCAGCCCGTGCCTTGACAAGCGAGAGAGATAGACAGTAACGCCATCTCTTAGCAACAAGCGGAAATACCCTATTATTTTTGTTGAGAACAATAGAATCTTCCACGCGCTTCGAGTCTAGACTAGAACCTTCCTTATCGATATTATAAAAGGAGTGCGTCGGCGCGACGTGAGTCAGTTGAGTGTGAGTCGAGTAATGGAAGCGATACGGTCGGAGAAGGATTTTAGTTGTACTGCGAAGTAGTGATTGTGAAGGTATTGTGCATTTGTTTGTGTCGTGCGCGTGCGATATCCATAATTGTTGTGTCGAGTTCCATAATTGTTACGATTTTGGCATAATGTCACAAAAACGTAAAGTTGATAGTGAGTGCAGAGTTTTTCAGTCTAAATGGGAAATTGCATATTTTTTCATAGAATGGAAAGGTAAACCACTGTGTTTGATTTGCAATCAAACAGTTGCTGTTTGTAAGGAGTTTAACTTGAAGAGACACTATGATACGAATCATAAATCAAAATTCGATTGTTACACTGAAAAAATAAGAATCATCTTTAAAATCTAAACTTCAAGGTCAACAATCGATGTTTACTAAAGCTAATACTGAGAGCGAAGATGCCCTGAAATCAAGTTTTATTATTGCATTAGAAATCGTGAAGAGATCAAAACCTTTCACTGATGGTGATTTTATTAAAGACTGTATGTTGAAAGTTGCCGATGTTTCATTTCCATTTCAAAAGTCAATAATTCAAAATATTTCGCTGTCAAGAAACACTGTTGCTTCAAGAATGAATGATTTATCTCAAAATTTGGTTCTACAAGTGAAGGAGAGAATTAAGGAATTTACAAACTTTTTACTGGCTGTTGACGAGAGCACTGATACTGTTGATACAGCTCAACTTGCTGTTTTTATACGAGGTATTAACAGTAACTTTGAAATAACTGAAGAACTATTAAAGTGCGTTCCATTGACAGGTACTACAACAGCAAATGATATTTATTCTGCAATTGAGCATTTGATAGCAGAATATGAACTCGACTGGAATATACTTAGCAGCACAACTACGGATGGCGCTCCTGCCATGGCTGGCAAACATTCGGGCGTTGTAACTAAATTAAAACAGAAAACATCAGGGAATTTTGTGGGATTTTACTGTATAATTCATCAGGAATCATTGGCATCCAAACATTTAAAAATGGACCATGTCGTGCAACCTATAATTAAAATAGTAAATTTTATAAGGAGCAGAGGACTAAATCACCGACAGATCAGGCAGTTTTTACAAGATTTGGACGAAAAGTTTTCTGATGTTCCTTACTTCACCGAAGTTCGTTGGCTCAGTCGAGGAGTAGTTTTAGAAAAATTTTTTGCATTACGTGACCCTATTCAAGCTTTCATGTTAGAAAAAGGCAACCCAATTGATTATGACAATGACTGGTGGGTTGATTGTGCCTTTTTGGTAGATATGAATAAACACTTGACTGATCTGAATGTAAAGTTACAGGGTAAAAATCTGATTGTCACTCAAATGTATTCATGTATTCAAGCCTTTGAAACAAAGTTAAGGCTGTGGGAAAATCAGGTAAAAAATCAAACTTTGGATCATTTCCCTCATTTAAAATCATTTGGCACAGTGAACCAAAAAAAATTGGATCAATATTCTCAACTTCAGCAAAGTTTGATCACGGAATTCAACAATCGTTTTGAAGACTTTCACAAAATTAATGAAATGGAATTCCCAATTTTCAACAATCCATTCAACTTTGAAGCTTCACAGGCACCAGGTCATTTGCAAATGGAGTTGATAGATCTTCAATCGGACAGTATTTTGAAAGAAAAATTTAAAGAGATTAACGCTCTTACATTTTATACACAATATTTCAAGAGTTTGGATAACTACCCGGAATTAAAAAAGCATGCAGCACGCATTCTCTGCATGTTTGGTAGCACCTATTTATGTGAGCAGATGTTTTCCGTCATGAAAATAAATAAGAACAAACATCGCACAAGACTTTCGAATGAACATTTCCAATCAATTCTTAAAATAACTACAACGAATATGATACCTGACATCAATGAGCTTGTCAAAAACAAGAGAAGTCAGGTATCTGGATCCTCGAGCTCAAAATAATTACCCTCTTTTATAACTTTGATATAATTTTTAACAACCGTAACATATATTATATACTATATAATTAAATAAATAAAAAATGTTATAATAATTCAGTACATTTTTTTATTTGAATCTGGCCCGCCTACACATTCTAAATTTAATATATGGGCCTCTGCAAAATTGAGTTTGACACCTCTGGTCTAGATCAACATCTGTTAAGAAAGCCAACTTATTAGCTGAACTTTTTGCTTCACAATTTATTGTTGATTTCCGTGCAGTTAAAGATGTCCGATATTGTTTTCAGACAGCGTGTTATAAGACCTGTTTTAACAAAGTTAGATACCAAAAAGCTTCTGGTATTGAATACCTGACAGCATTGAAAATATGCGCGAGCGAACCGATACCAGTTTTTTGTAATATGTAATGTAATGAATATTTCCTTCCTATTGGAAATGCGTTAGGGTTCAGTCGATACTCAAAAAAAGGCAAAACGATCTTGCCAAACTTGCTCAGTCGCCACGGGTTTTGGGCTCTTATTAAATGTTAACAGGCTGCATTTTGACACACAGTTAGTTTTTTGGATGTAGAATACGATAAAAAAAAGTTTTCTAAAGTTTGATGTTCCCTAAGCTCACAAAATTCAAAATAAAATCAAAATTCGGTTTTTCGGTAATAACTCGAAAAATAAAAGATATCGAAAAACTAATAGCACCATGTTTTTTTCCAGATTTTTTTTGTTAGCGTGAGAATTTATTAAAAATTCGGATAGGTGGTTCAAAAAGTGTAGTGCGCTAAAGAGGTTAATTTAAAAGTCTGCGCGCACAGTTCGAAGGTTAATCGATATAATTTGTTTTTAGAGTGTAAAAAAATTAATAGATAGTTTTTTGACGAGGAGACTTTCAGCTTTCCGATGATACTAATAATTTTTTTTGGTGCTTTATAATTTGAAAAACTTAAAACGAAAGTTTTCTTTGCGTGATTTTAACGAGCATACAGTAAATTACAAATATTTAATAAAATAGAGTATTGGAAAAAAAAAATCCTTGTGCATATATCATTATTATACCTTAAGTTTCAATCTAATTAAAAATACCCACATTGTCTGAGTTATTTAAAAATTGAGTTTTAAAATATGAAAATTTGCCTGTTGTAGTGCGCCGCCGGCAATTTTACATTCAAAGCAGTGCGAAATGGTAAAAAAAAAGTCGGACAATTTTTTTTAGTTACAGTTAAAAGTATACTTGATATTAGAAAATTATTAAAAATCTTTAAAAAACTTTCTACTTTTTTTTTTTATGTAATTTTGCTCTTAACAAACTGTCCATGATAAACGTGTTTTTTGCTTATTATTAATCATACAATTTAAACTTAAAATAAAAAAAATATATTTAAAGGTGGGAAATAAAAGATAAAAGTCAGCTTTATATATAAAGTATTTATATTTCGTTTAAACATCGAGGTATAAAGAAAATAGTTATTGAAAATATAAAAATTCTAAATTACTCGAACAAATTAAATGAATTACGTAATCTCTGACCGTCATATTGGATCTGCCATTTTGAATTTTTCAAATCTGTCATCGTATTCTTAATTAGCACCCCGAGAAATCCCTTAAAAGCCAATTTCAAAATATTTAACAGTATACAGAAACGTTAATCTAATTATAAATGAGGTTGTAAGCATGATTCCCACTACAACTGAAGGGGTGAAACCAGCTATTTTATTTTAAATAGTTTTTTTTTTTAAATATGGTAAAACTACAAAAAAATAATCTATATGCTATTTTTTTGTAAAATTTTCCGTTCTTTCACGTGGAGCTATTAGTTTTTCGATATCTTTCTTATTTTTTTAGATATTTGCAAAAAAACGAATTTTTCATTTTATTTTCCATTTTATAGGCATAGCGTATACTTTAGTGCAGCATATTCTAAGCCCAAAAACAACCTGTATGCCAAAATGCAACCTGTTAACATTTAATGAGAGCTTTTCATCAAAATTTGCCTCTGACGACTGGGCTACTAGTCGCAGTGCTTTTAATGTCAATATTTATGGAAAAGGCTATCAGTCAGTAACTTCTAAATATTTGGAAGGATTTAATATTAGCCACCATCAATATGACTTTCGTAAGCGGAGATCAATAGGAGATCTTCTAACTTATATCACACATATTTGGAACACCGCCATCAAACATTTTGGAGAATCTCGAGCGGTTGCGCTTGATATATCTAAAGCACCATGTTTGGCATGACGGATTTTTGCGTAAGCTACGCACTTATGGTATATCTGAAAGGTTTGCCGATTACAGTACGCTTGTTTCTTTATTTATTTGATTCTGTTCAAAGGTCAAATTCGACCAATGATTGAATACAGCTCTCATGTTTGGTCCCAGTCTCTAAACTTACACTTCATTTCTTAGAAAGAGGGCAACTATTCGCCTGATTTGAGCCCGAAACTCACTAGCAACTTTAACCCTCTAGAACGTACTTTCATGGAAAGTAGCCTTCTTAATTCATCTCAGAATGGTGCATTCCAGGAATACATTTCGCGCTAATATATCACACTCGTACGAGGTTTACTTTGTCAGTCCTGATACCACCCTCTTCCAGAAAGCATTGATATGGGGATTCTCATCCCTTTAGAATGAACTGCAAAGAACGTTTCTCCCACCGAGTACAATTTGCAACAATTTAAGCCCTACGTGAATCGATTTTTCAGTACAAGCGTCGCTTCTGTAGCGCTTAAGCGATATCTCTGCAACACGTGTGCGGTACCCATAAAAACATATGGTTGATTTTCTCTTTATGATTCTTCAAACAAATTGTGCGCTGCATAATTTATCTACAATTCAAAAATATACTTTTTCACAATATTCATCAAATATATTAAAGTGAATGCTTACTCTCTGAAATGGATTTTGTTATGAAAAGTGCCATTAAATTTAATCAAAGAAAAAATCTGCACACTCGTATTTAAAAAAATAATGAAGATTTGAGTTCCTTATATATAAATCTTCTTTATCGTATAAAAGTAAGATGGTTTTCGAGAGGTAACGACTGAAAAAAAGTTTTTTAGTTGAAAGTAGAACTTTTAATGTACTTACAAGGTGAGGAAATGACATATGAGAACCTATTTTCCAATTATCTTTTGCTTCTTAGGCTGATCTTGATATTGTCGAACACTTAAATATTTATAAATAGTGGTTTGCAGCTTTTCAATGTTAATACAATAACATAAACATGGCCGAACTCAACTGAAAACCAGAAGTTTGATTCATTCGTTCCAGTTTATCTAAGAACCCATGGAAAATTTAGCTAAGTATAATATGATAAATTCAGAACACGTTTTTGTAGACAAGCAAATCAAATTCCACAACTTAAAACAACAGCTCTTTGACTATTTTCGTAATAAAAGTCAAAATAATTAAGATAAATACAGATGGATACTGAATTCGTTTTTAGACAAATCATTTTAATATGCTGCAAGGTTTTTTCCCAGAACACCCCTCAGTTTTGGACCTAAATGATGCAAGAATATTCTGACATGAAGATATAAGTGAGAAATCGTTTTGAACTTGAAAATTATATTATTGTTGGATCTAATATATATATATATATATATATATATATATATATATATATATATATATATATATATATATATATATATATATATATATATATATATATATATATATATATATATATATATATATATATATATATATGTATATATATATATATATATATATATATATATATATATATATATATATATATAATATAATATATAAATATATAAATATATATATATATTTTTTTTTTTTTTTTGTTGAGTGTAAGGTTCTTTGACCTTGGTATATATATATTTTTATAATTTACGTGTTCTTGGAATTAGATCATTAAAACTATTCTTGGATCTGTTATATATTTATTGACGTTTCGACCTTCGGAAGAGGTCTTCTTCAAAATTTGCTCTAAAAGATGACAGAAGTATTAAATATAGATAAGTAATTAATCAGTTTGTCGTGTATTTCGGGGTTAAAATATTTGTAGCTTTTCGTAGTTTTTAATCTAAGACACTTAACCGTAGACATTAATGAAGGCCTTACCTTAGAAAGTAGTTCATTGTATAGGCTGTTAATTTTAAATCACTGTCAAAAACACATTTTTACTTTCTACAAACAAACCACTTAACTTGAAGGACTTTATATGACTGGTAGGTATATACGGTTTAGGTTATTTACATCTTTTTTTCGTTTATTGCAGTGGGCGTCATCTGAATGTGTATGGATTCGAGTATTTCTTTTTTTTTTGTATTTATTTCGGTATTGATAATTTTGATGTTTTTGAAATCAAAGGTATGACTTTTATTCATTTCATGATTTGTAAGAGCTGCACTGTTTTTTTTTTGTTATATTTATGGCCTTTGATTCTATTTTCTAGATATTGGCTTGTTTGCCCGACGTATATTCCTTCGCATTTATTACATTTGATTTCCTAGACTATCTTACTTTTTTATTATTTGAGGTTTTGGTTTTAAGCCTGGAAAAATTGGATATATATATATATATATATATATATATATATATATATATATATATATATATATATATATATATATATAATGTCACATTTCCATTTATTCCCGGTGTTCCAATTTAAATGGTGGTTGACCATTCTCGAAAATAGGTGGCGACACTTTTTTTAAGGGCACGGCATACGTGCGCTAAAGCGCTTCAGGGGCTGCACGTGTACGTAAAAAGTGGTTAACGTTGGTCTAGATCAATGCATATTGTTCTCGGTGGTAAACTCAGGCCTTGGCAATTAATTGATTAAAAGGGTAGTACAAGGAGTGACTACTTTATACAGATATGATGTAATGTATTTCTGCATACACCATTATGGGTGAAATCAAACAGTCTACATCCATAGAACATTCCTATGAAAATATTTCTGCAATATAGTCAAGGCACCAACTAGTGCAGTAAAAAAAGGTCACAATAATGATGAGATAGGCATAGTTTAGATACAACAATATTATGCCTTTATTCTCTCTGGGGTATCACCAGGAGTATTGTCCTGAGTTTTGGGCCTCAAAAAACTTGTGCTCTTTTGTTTATAAACAAGTTTTAAAAACGCATTTTTTGAGCTTAAAATGTAATCACTTTTTTGGAATCACTTCAACCGCTTTTTTTTCGTTAATCAAATAACAACAAATGCATTTTTTAGATCATTTTGAAAAAAACTTAAAATTTTCTATCACATGTGATAGAGAATCAAATGTATTGGTTGTCATTTGATTAATAAACAAATGGTAAAAAAACGGTTAAAATGACTCTAAAATTATTTTTTTTATTGGCATCGGAAAGTTGGGACGAGATCTAAATTTTGAAAAAAAAGATCCATTTTGGATTAAATGGCATATAATGGTGGACAATTCAAATTTTAAATAACAAATTCAGTTGTGCCTACTGGGTTCAATATTTCTGTACCAAAATCTCAGGGTATTTTTGCTATAATAAAAGGTAGATTTTCTGCCAATCGGTTCACTTAGTCGACCTGTACAATAAAATGAAAAGAAAAAAAACAGTTTGTTGTCTGTTTTTTAAATTTTGTGGGTTATGTACGCACTTAAGCAGCTTAAAACCAACGAGGATGTGTTGGAAATTTCATAGCGAAGAGTTTGGTTTTTTTGTCTCGATCCAACTTATATAACCCGAGTTATTCACATTATAAGCTCAAAACACGCGTTTTGAAAACTTAAATTGTTTATAAACAAAAGAGCAGAGAGGATAAAATCATAATATTGCTGTGTCTAGACTGTGCAATTTCAAATGATTTTTTTACTGCACTAATTCTTTTTTCAATGTTTTATGGAATTAAGGCTGCTGGTGAGTTCCCTAGTCTCCAGTCAGGCGAATAGCTCTCTTTCGAATAGTATCTAACAAATGCAGCGTACGTTTGGAAGCAGAGCTTTAAAAAATGGGGGCAGCATTTCATCGTTAGTTAAATTAGAGCTTTGTACATGATTAAAAGTTGTGGAGTGTAAAGCTTTTAAGTAAAAAATAATATCCCCAGCATTTGTTAAGATCTCTTTGCTACACTTGAAACGTGATCATGACGAGATATATTGTCCCATCAACTTGAGTGATGATGCAAGTTGAACAGAGTGTTATGACATAACTATGTCTGATACATCAACGTTAATTTTTTTAGAATAAACTTCCATTTGGATTCTTGTAGCAGCTCTCTTGGTTACGGGCACCGTAGGATAAAATTTCTTTCAGATCTTTATTAATTTAAACAACTTTCTGTTGTCTCCGGATATTAGCATTAGTAGCTGATGTTGAAGCTTTCAAGATAAATGAAGAGACAAGCGTTCTGATATCGGCAAAGTTGCAGATTGAATTTCTGGTCGTTTCCAGCAGATCGTTAATGTAAAGAAGACAGAGAGTAGGGACAGTATGGGGGGTACACAGGCGTAGTGAAGGAGAAATTCATAAACTGACACTCGTAAAGAATGCTTTCTGAAGAAATTCTAGAGCTATAATCGAAACCTTTCAGACATACCATAAGAGCACATCTTAGTCAATAATCTGTCAAGCCAATAACGGTCGAATGCCTTGGATATATCAAGTACTCGAGATTTTCCAAAATGTTCAGTCTCGTTGTTCCAAATATCTGTGACATAAGTTAAAAGACCTCCTGGTGATCTTTGCTGACAAATGTTGTATTGATGGTCACTAATATCATTTCAGATATTTACAAGGTGCTGATTGATAGGTTTTTCCATAACTGTCGATATTACTGAGAGTAATACGACTGGTCGGTAGTTATTAGCCTTTGTCTTTTTGCTCTTTTAGGTATCGGCTGAATTGTAGCGCATTTCCAGCAGGAAGGAAATATTCCTTGTCTGTAGGATAGGTTGAAAAGTTTACAGAAAACTGGTGTTAGTTCGCTTGCGGATTTTTTGAGTGCTATGGCAAGGGCATTTCATCAGTGCCAGATTTTTTTTGGTGTCTATCTTCATTTAAATACCTTTTATGACACGCTGTTTGACTAATGGCCTTAACGACTGACCAAAAGACTTGAACTTGTCGGGACAGACAAAAAGTTTTTTTTTAATTCTTTGATTATGTACGTCCTTGGTTTTGTCGATAATTTATTTGCACGAGTTCCAGCCTTTAACAAATATGTTACGCTACTCAGTATATACTATACTAAACTTATTATTTTTTCTCTCCACGCGCGTTTCGCTAACTATGTTAGCTTCATCAGGAGCGATGATTGACTAAAGCTAAACTTACAATCTAACGTATTTATATTTAGCCTAACCTCTGAATTATTCAAGCGGAACTAATGGCAGGCGACCATTAGTTCTGGTCAAGTAACCGGTAGAAGGGAATATAAGGAATAGGCCCACTGTATTTATTTAAACTACTTTTACATTTCATAATTTCCATACTTTCGCATGCGTTTAACAATCTTCTATCAGGTACATCTTTAATTAATCTTCAAGAGCATGTTCGAGAATGCTAGACTTTTCTGTTCTACCATATCTTAAATGTGCTAAATGTTCTTTAAATCTTGTTTTAATTGATTGATGTCTTGTCACAATCATTGCAGCTAATTTCATAAATTTCACTTTTCTCACAATTAAGGATCTTGTCCTTGAGATTACCCAAGATATTTCTAAGATTGTTGATTACTTATAAACTAAAGTGGGACCTACCTTATTAAATACCCTATCAAGTTCCCTGATATATTTCGGATTATATGGTAAGGAAACATACTTGGACTTATTTACTCGCGTGTAAAAAATTCCAAAGTCCACATAGATAACATGTTACGGTTTATGATTATGATGTTAAAGTTTTCAAGTATTGTAGACAGGCATAATGTTTGGAAGCAAGTCGGATATCAATATCCGTTTATGGTCGAAAGAATGGATTTACAATGACAGAGTGAAATTTTGAATTAAAGGTTAAAAATAGGTCAAGGAATCTGACGAACTCTCCGTCATGTTCAGGAACTCTTATTGATTCATCGATATTCTGAGTAAGATCACAATTGTTGAGAGAGATTCAGCTTTCTGGCTTTGTTCGTCGGTGGTATTTAATTATTTAATCCATTCTATGTTGTGGTAATTAAAGTCGCTTAGAATAGCAGTTAGATCTGTAAATAATCGATGTTGTCTATAAGAGAAACGAAAAGTGTTTCAGAGTTAGTATTACTTTGTGATCGATAGAGGAAGCAGATGAACCTGGTTGTTTGTTGAGTTGTTATTTCTTACCTATAGTAACATATATACACAACATGAAAGACCCAGGGCCTCTGAGTATCCTCTCGTTGGCAAGAGAGATTGCTTCTAACAAAAAGATATATTTCAGAGGGAATAGAACTCGTACCTCGAATAGCAGCAGAAACCTACTTTAAAAATTCGATCAGTGTATTTGTGGGAATGCAAAGAGGACATTCTTACAAATTACCTCCCAAGAACGTATTATTTTTTCTTATCATTCTGATTATATACTTATAAAAATAAAATAAATATTGAAATCCTATCTGGATGGGAAGTAAGATAATAGAATTTAGAGCTATAAGAAGACACAGAACTACTAGTCTATTCAGTTCTCCTCAAACTCATGTATATCTACACACGAAAAATCTATTGGTGATTTAAATCAGCAAGTTAAAGAATTGCCTAAAATATTTTGTGTGGTTGACGAACAGGTTTTTTTATGCTATGCATAGCAGACCAGAACATATTCATTTTTATAATGATACGGTTGATTATTATTTACAAGGTATAGATGCCTGTGTGAAATTCTTCGAAACTCTTAACATTCTAGAATTTGTGAAGGGATTGGACAAACGTGGTTTCCTTAAAAAAATTCAGAGATTATGCAGATGAGCCTACAATACTAAACTATATCAGTGAAGCTGAAAAATGAGTTTTAGAAATTGAATTAATTTCTTACCATGGAGTAATTAGTGAAGTAAATATATGTAGAGTTTATTATGTCGTGGGTATGGTCTCATTACTATCAGGATGTAGGAGGAGATCATGAAGCACAAGGTGGGTCAATATATTTTGAACTAACAGATCAGACTAAGCTTTGTCAAAATGCCGCACAAGCATGTATTAGTTTCTTGAAAACAAGAGACTTAACAAAATTATTGTTGGAATTTGGATTATTAGAATTATATGAAAAGATTATATTAATTGAGAAGTTTTTATATGAAAAGTAGATAGAAATGGGGTTATAAGATACTCCAAACCATTATATATGTTTAGTTATCCTAACATTACTCAAAGGTGTGATTGAACAATTAATTACTATGGAAGAAATAACTAAATCAGATCATTTGACTGAAACAGAAGAAAATATAAGAACGGAGAAAGTATATGAATTGCAAAAAATAGTGAGAAATATAAAATTTGGTTACTAAAAATATTATTTGATGATAATGGTTTCTAAACCTGAAGCTCAAGAATCCACTTGACTCCAAGTGACTATTTTAGGAAGATGGAGAGATGGAGAGACTTTTTAAAAACGAATAATTTAATAAAACTAATTTCAGTGTTAAAAATGTTAAAATTAAATAAAACATTTTCAGCTACTGAAAAATATTTAGAGAAAGAAAATGTAACAACGTATACTAGAAATTTAATAAAACAGTATTTATTTTGTATTTAGGTTGTTTTATTTATTCATAAAGAAAAGCTCTTATAGAGGGTTCATCGTCTATCTCAATTATAGAATTGGATGAATATTTCTTAATTTACTCTGCTTTTTCGTTTCCTTTAACATAAACAAATTGGGTGTCCTTAGTAAGTTGCTTGATAATATCAGTGAAGCAATGTTGTGATTAAACTTCATTAACCAAACCGCTTGTTTATGTAATTTTCGACAAAGCAAATTTAATGCAAATGGTTATTTAAATATACGTGATCTATTTCCATCGTAAGCTGCTAATTCTTAAGGTATAAACTATTTTTTCATATGAATTCTTGTATGTCCTGAATTAGTCTTACATTCATGATTTTAAAAATGTTAATTAATCTTTAAATTAGAAAAAAATTTTAATACAAAGTTTTTTTGGAATATTCTTCTATGGTATTAGTTTCTTCAATTCTTCTAAATCCTTAACGAAAGACTGCAATCTTTGTTGAAATTGTAAAGTCTTGACAACGTCTTCGGAATTAACTGGATATGTTAAAGATATAATCCAAACTGAATTATTTTAATATATATATTCAATAAATATCTGAATAATTAGTTGTTGGTGGGGGTTAAATTCAAAACGGTTTAACTATTTTCCTCAAAGGATTATAGCTAAATATTTTATCGTGTATTATGAGACAATATGCTGTTGTTTTAGCTGACATTTTTTTCTTTGTTTCGAATTCAATCTTTAAAATTACTGAACTATTTAAGTCTAAAACCCAAACTTATTAGAAATTGTCGATTTGAAGGCGTATTCTTTGTGTGTTTGATATTACAGTAAATTTCTTTGATGATGATGTAACAGTTAATATATATAGGTGCATGAGTCTTAAATTCTAATGGAACAAAAATTGGTTCTATTGGCAAATTATAATATAATTGACGAAATTCAGAAAACATTTCATATAATGTAGGAAACTTGTTACTATGAAAATTAAGTTAAAAGTTCACAATGATCAAATTTACTCATATCAGTCTATTTGGTTGGCAATTAAAACACGCCTCGGTGTTTCAACTTTAATTTCGAGTTTTTCATTATTAATAGTTGATTCTAGACCATTAATATCATCATTACTCCTTATTAAAATTAGTTCTTGTTGCGAATTGAAAATTATTTTATTATAATCTTCAAAAAATTCTTAGCACATCTTTAAATTAAATAAAACATAAAGAGACATTTCCATTATGATCAATCATAATTTTTTCTCCTGTTTTCGTATTTGTATACTACCCAGCATTTTCTAATTATGTACTTTCATTCTTATTGTAGGATGTATAACCCTTAAGTGTTGAATTTGTACCAACATCTCGAACAGAATCAACCATTTAAAATATAACGTAGCTTTTTAAATAAGAATGCCCGAGCAGTATTGATTAATACGGTGTTGGTTAGGGAAGGTTTTTCATCCTCTGTAGTAACTTGTAGCTCTAAATAAATCTCACTTTTGCAAGGCAGTGGATATTTTACTGTTTAGTTTAAAGAAATTGTTATTTGACCATTTGTTCTTAATTTTGTAGGATTGAAAGGATCAAAAGAAAGTATTTCTCAACTTAAAATGGATTCATCAAAAAAATATTTTCTTTTATATTTAGATATTCCATTTCTATTTAAGTTTAAAACCCAAACTTATCAGAAATTGTCGATTTGAAGGTGTGTCCTTTGTGTGTCTGATTTGTTACTAATTAAAATATGTTTGTTTCCTTTTTTTAATTTTTTTTTATATTAAGCTTTGGAGGCAAATTTAAGTTAGTAGGATGTCTTCACATTACGACTCCTCTTCTAAAATTAAGAAGTTTTTTTGATCTATTATTTTAATAGTAATTTTTTCTGCGGTTTTTACAGTTACTGGAAAATACATAACGTTTTGTGGTGATTCTATTATTTTAAAATTGGAAGCTACGTTGGGAAAAATTGGATGTATTATATGAACGGGTTTACCGTTAAGCTCCTTCAGCAATACTACAGTCGATATTTGTAGAGTTTACATTAAGATTTTTCGCTGGGTGTGATATATGTTCTACATCCGGCTCTAATCGTTTCTTTGTAAACCTATTAATTTACGCCTCATTAAATGTTATTGAAGCTGACGATGTTAGATGAGTGTGTAAGGTATTATTATTTGCAAACATGTCAAAATCAATATCTTTTTTACTACACTTATGGCGTATAAATTTGTTTAGATCATCCAATTCATGTATCAAAATGACAAATTGATCATTAGTAATCAATCGATTATTAAACTCATTATGGTATATTAAATATTTCAGAATTTACGAGTCCAACATACTCGACGTTTTCTTCCAGATATATAGTAGAATTAAATTCTATTGTTAAAGTAGGAGAATTACATATCATTTCAATATTCTTGTAGAGACTGAAGTAAGATTACTTATCATATGCTACTATTACGAAATTTTAAACAAAGTTGACCACAATTTGTTTGGTTTTATTCCTGTCGTTCTAAAAATATGAATTTAAGATCGGAGTCGTAAATTACCATAGCTATTAAAGTAATTTATTTTTTCCTTTTTTTTATATATGCTGTCCAATGAGTGCCATTACCACTGTAACTTTTTAAATCCTTTTCGGTAATTTATTCCTTATAAATACATTTCGAACATTAGGAATTCGTAAAAATTTGACATACTTTATTTGTAACCTGTTTCTGAGGTATATAATTTAGTCGTTTTTTGGATATGGTTTTAAAAACAATTCGCATCCTGTTTTGGAAGGTTTTAGAAACCAGCCACTTCCTTTTTTTCCAATTGCAACTGATTCCATCATTTGATTATGTCATTTAGCTTCAGATAATTTTTCTTAGGCCGATCTCCCATCATTTATAGCTTTTGCAATACCTGCCGCTTCTTCTTCGACAGCACTTAAAGCAGACAAACTAGCAATTATGAGTATAAGTAGTAAAAACCCACCAGTCTTGGGATTAGACATTACTCTTGTCTTAGAATTTATAACTTTCTCTATCTTTCCTATTGACATAAGAGCTATTTCAATACCATCATTTAAACTTTGAAATTGTTTTCCCATAATTTCTTTTTTAGCTTCAGGTATACCTTTAGATAATGACGTTCCACGTCTTACATGATATTTTTGTTGTTTTTCTCCTTTTCTTAAGTTTCATTCCTAATTTTCTCTTTATTGTCCTGGCTGTGACTATTCATAGAGTAGAAATTTTTTCTCCAAAACCAGCGACGCTAGCTTTAAACCTTGCCAAAGCCTTTTCAGATGATAACTTAGCAGCAGAATGTCTCATATTTATATCATTTGGTTGGGAGTAAGAAATATCATGTTCTTCCTTTGTTACCTCTTATTAGTATCTTTTCTAAATTTACTCCAGATACACAAAAATTATAACCTGGCAACTGTAATTCAAATCTTAACTTATTTACTAAACTGTTTAAAAAACCACCTCCCTTTTGTGTGTCGTTTACGATGCGATTTGGACATTATATATTACGAATGTATAGACACAAATGACTAGTGTTGCTGTACGAGTCAACTATATATAATAAGAATTGAAAAACAACCATTTCAATAAACATTAAAAATCGCGATGTTTTTTCAAATAACTTTAGAAAACATGGAAAATTTTTTGAGGGAAATATCAAGGAAATGGTAGGCCCTTCAGGTTGTGATAAAACCAATGTCGTTATTAGCCTAATTGAAGATCCTAATAGTTTACGATTTGAGAATTTCTATATTTATTCTTTATCTTAACCTTAATATGAATATTTAAAGACACTTTTTAAACTCATAAATGAAATTGGATTCTCAACGTCAGACAAGGAAGAAAATATTATTTCACCACAAGTCATAAAACAAAAGTATTATTTAACTACAACTCAAGTACCATCCTGCCTTCGAAAAAGCATTATAACAGAAACAACAAATTCTTCACAAGGATCCAAGACAACACTACACAAGATCCCTGATATTTTAGAATAAACGAAACAAACAATAAATACAGAAGCATATGATAATTGGTTGGATCAATTTGGTAAACTACCTCGTCAGTATATTGATGGTAGTGTAAGGGATAAATAACACAAATTTAATCATGAATATGGAAGAGTTAACGATTATGAAAATGAAAAATTTTACCTAGGTTTAACAGAAATACCTGTGCAGATTATTGGTAAAGATATACAAGTAGCTGGAGTAAAATATCCTGGATTATATGAGTTGTTATTTAAAAAAAGACCTACTGGCTACACACATGTTGATAGAATTCGGGTATTAGTGACATCTACGATAGCAGGTTACACAGGACATAATAGTGAAATAATTTCCATATAAATCCACATTACAGTTGAATTAATACATTTATAACATATAACTTGATAAGTTTGGTTCTCATATTTTACGAAAAATGTGATTATTCCTTCGTTGGAAAAAGAAATATTTTCAAGTATTGAAAATAAAATATTAAAAAAACTTGAAGACAAGATATTTCAATATTTTGAATCCGATCTTAAAAAATCTTAATAAGAGAGTTAACAATAATAATGAGGAAATACAGAATGTTGCAAAAAATATAAATCTATTCAAAGATAAAATTATTTCTGAACATATTTCTGACTAAATAATAAAAATTTCAAAACATCAAGATGACATCAAAATAATAAAACAGAAATATGCGAAATTGGATAGTTCTAGACCAGATACTAAAAATGAAATAATTAGGTTAACATCAGAAAAACTACTAGATGATATTTCTAAGAACATGGTGTTAAAGTTTAAAAATCTTACTGATAAGCGCAATAATAGAGTTTCTCAAGACGTTGAAATTTTAAGAAAGTGCATGATAATATGAATAAAAATATTGAAAAAGTTCATCTACATCACACATCTAAAATGGCAAGACAAGGATATTGTAATAAACGGCAACAGACTGACTCGTCGACGATGTTATCATCATAGTAGAAAATCCAGACGACTTACCACATATGTTGGGGAAATTGAGAGAGGAATCAAATAAAGTAGGCTTGAAAATGAATCGGATAAAGATCAAAATCGTGTGTAACGACGACCTACACATAATAATTCACAACTGCCACGTCGAAAAATACATTTAACTGGGTCATCAAATACAACTAGGAAGAGAAAATCAAATTAGTGAAATATACAGAAGGAGAAGGCTTGCATGGACCGCGTTCGGAAGAGTATTATATATATTTAAAAATAAGAACATTTCCTTATACATTTAACTGGGCCACCAAATAGAACTAGAAAGAGAAACACCAAATGAGTGAAATATACAGAAGGAGGAGGCATGCGTGGTCCGCGTTCGGAAGACTATCATATATATTTAAAAATAAGAACATTGCCTTATACGTTTAACTGGGCCACGAAATACAACGAGAAAGAGAAAAACAAATGAGTGAAAAATACAGAAGGAGAAGGTTTGCATTGTCTGCGTCCGGAAGACTATCATTATTTAAAAATAATAATAGATAAAGAGTGTTCGATCAATGTATCCTTCCAGTGCTTACGTACGGAAGCCAAACTTGGACTTGGACAAGACTAATAATAAAAAAAATAGATGTCACACAAAAGGTTATGGAAAGGTAGATGGCTGGTATATCTCTGAGATACAGGAAGACCAATGAATGGATTAGGCTAACAACAGGGCTGAAAGACGCAGTTGAAACAATCACCCCCCTAAAGTGAAATTAGGCAGGATATATGGCAAGATGTAGTGATTCTAGATGGAACATCATCCTACACTGCAGACCTTATACTGGGAAAACAAAAAGAGGACGCCCACCAACACGTGGGACAAATGACCTGAAACTGACTACTGAGATGAACTGGACGAGAGAAGTACACGATAGACACATATGGGATGCAGTAAGGGAGGCCTACGTTCAAAAATGAGATGAGATTTGAGAATATTAAATCTTTCATTATGTATTAAGTTTGTATGGTTTTCATTCCAAATTGTAGAAAGAATATTTTTGCAGTCTTTGATCTTATTTTATCAATTAGTAAATGATTTTTTTTTTGCTTTCCTTTGAGTCACAAATTTTTTTGAAAATTTTTCTCTTTGTTCCATTTCTTGATAATTTATTTTCCAGTTTGTTGGGATAGGCTCTTATTAGCTCCAACATGGTACACACGTTTTCACTATTTGAGTTCTGAAGAGGATTTAAAGTGTATTCTTAACAAATTTGAAATTATTAGTCGATAGAAAGGTATTGTTTTTAATATATTTGAATTCTGTAATCTACAAGAAGTAGTTCTCACAACTCGTCTATAGAATCAGAAGACCAACACAACAACTACCATCTTGTTGTACTTTTACAATAGGACGATTATTGTAATTTTCAAAATATATTGTTATATTATCAAATTTAATAGGACTCACATCTTCAGTATATGAATGAAATATTTTACAATATCACCTTGCAGCAAATTCCTCCAATCTTTTTCATTCAAAGTCACCCCAAATCCTTTTTGTCCGTCAATAACAACCTTTGGTAAAAACTCACACAAACCAATTCCAACGTTTACAAAATTTGACGAATATTTGGTCAAATGATATGTTTTAGAATTGAGAAGTAGATTACTTTTATGTTCAACATTATTGTGAAGTATCCGCTGTTCAGTGTGGAAATAATGTTGGAATAGCTGCTATATTCAATACATATACATCTAAATATCTGAATTAGCCAAGATGGTGAGAATGTTCTTATAGTGTTTCCTCCACAACAATCCCCTCTTCTCCCAAACGTAAAGTAAAGAATTCTCATTTCCAATATCTATAATATATGATTCCTGTTAATGTGAGGAGTAACGATACACAAATGAATATAAAATATTTAAAATAAAGGATGGAGTAAAATGTATATTTTCATTGCTCTCAGTAATTTTACAGTCTGAGGAAAAATAAAAAAAAAGGTTTTCTTATTTGTTACATTAAAATTATTCAACATATTGTTATCGTTATTTCTTGTACAATTTATCATATAATTTTTTTTTTATTCAGTTTGTGTCAAAAGTGGTGTTGTTACCATAGTAATATAAAATTATGAAAAATTTGTTTTCTCTTAAATTAAAAATTTTGTATGAAAATACAAAGGTCTATTATTAATTTTTTTCAAAGATCATATAACATAATGCATCGGTTGTATGCTTACCATCATTTGAAAAACATATCTTATCGTGTCTTGCTTGATGTGGGTTATATATGTATATAATATAAAATAATAAAATGTGGGATACAGGTCATCGTATATATATATATTTATATATATATATATATATATATATATATATATATATATATATATATATATATATATATATGGGGTGTTATGGAACTGGCGTCTCATTGTTAAAGGAAAAAATCAATCCTAAAGAAATGACGTCATAAATGTTTTTTCACGCTGCCACTGGCGTACAATACAACTGGACAATATCATCGAACGTTAACCAGATTGTCAAAAAAGCTTTATTAATACTCAATAAAATTTATAAGTTTGTTTTACAGTTTTTGAGTTCAGTGTGCTTTTTAGTACATTCATCCCCTGTAAGGCTTTGTGGCTTACTGGTGTGTTGTATAGTTGGTTTAACAGTCCTTATGTAATCGATAATCTTTCAGTCATTTCCGGATGTTTATTCTTTAATGACTCTTATTATTTGTGTTTTTTGTCAAGGTACTTTGGATATTGTTATTAAAGTTAGGATAATTTTTTAATTTAATCTGCTGGGAAAATCTTTTAATAAAAAAAACATATTTCAATATTTTACCCTAATAAGTAAAACTTTTAACACATGTAATTCACTAAAATTTTATATGCGTGATTGTATAACGAAATAATTTTTTGGACGCCTGCTGACTGCGGGTTTATGCTGGCAGGTTTTTAGTGGAGGTTTAGGTATATCTTATTATTTTTGGTATTGGTAGTGACTTTCTTCTTTTTTTTTTGATTCCTACTTTTGTTTATTGATATTGTAAGGACTTGATGTAATTTCCACAATTTTTTGTACAGTATTTTTTGTAGTACTGGGTATAAAGATTTTATAAAGCTTTAGCGTTAAATCTCGATGTAGACGGTTCACTATTTAAATGTGATAATCTTTGTTTCATTAATAATAGACGCTTCTTGTAAGATTGATGTGCTTTTATTACCTGAGTTTGAGAGGGAGAGAGAGAGAGAGAGAGAGAATATTTATATTTTCAGCTGCTTTATACAAATGCTCGGGAAAGACTTTCTTGTCCAAGGGCCAATGTTAGCAGCTCTTTGGTAAGCTTTTGCAAATAAGCTTGCAACTTGATATTGCGTTACTTGACGACCTGAATTTGTCCTCACCCATTTTTCTGTTGCTTGAATGTAATAATTGCTCATAGGTTTGGGACTGAAGCCGGACAGTAGTTAGGCCTAGCAGTTGTAACATTATTATATCCCATTAGCCTTTGCTATGTTTAACGCTTTCAGCTTCTTCGACTGCGTTATATTTCCATCAAGCGGAAGTAACACTTTATTTTCATGGGTTGGCTTTATGACGCTTATAAAATATTTCATCAATTTTACAAATAAGTTTGAGTTAATATAGCGTGTGTGGAATGGTGCCAACACTCTCATATTCAATCTTCAATTCATTCTTTTAATAAGCATTGTTATCACAAACTGTCCAGCTACACTGGCACAACTCGAGGCTTCTTTCTCCGCTTATGATTGCGCTGATTTGTTTCTTTCTTTTTAATCCTAAAACTTTTTGACTTTTTTTCTAAACGGTGAAAAATCCACTTTCATTAACGTTAAATATATCTGTAGGGTTTGATTTGCCTTGCTCTCCTCTCCCAGTTTTTTTTCTTTTTGCCCTGGGCAATTATTCCATAGGGATGATGTTCTCCATATAAAAGACTGCTTGAAAAGCGTTGTACGCGGAATAAAAAGCTGAACCTCATACGGATGTGAAGCATTACCGCGACGTGTATTTCTAACATGCACCGCTCTGGGAGGAATTAAGCGGGCTATATCCTTCGAACAGTTTCCATAAAAATACTTGTAGAAGAGACTCAAGTCGCCAATCGTTCTTCGATGTTCCAGCGAATCAAGGCCGCCGGTCAGTTCCGGGTCTCCAATCAGACGAACAGCTCTTCTCTGAACATAATCCAACAAATGCAGTGTATGTTTGGGAGCGGAGCCCCAAACATGGGAGCAGTATTCCATAGTTGGTCGAATTTGAGCTTTGTAAAGAATTAACAGTTGTTGTGGAGTGTAACTCTTTCTGGTTCGAAATAATATTCCCAACTTTTGAGAAGCTCTCCTTGCTATGCCTGCAACATGTTTATGCCAGGACATATTTGCTCCCAAATTAACGCCCAACAAATTGAGCGACTATGCTAGGGGAATGGAGTGCTCCGACAGAACTATGTCGGATTCAGCCACGTTAACTTTTTTAGAAAAAAATGCCGCTTGGGCTTTTGTAGCGTTAAATTCCACTTGGTTACTGTCACCCCAAGATAGAATTTCTTCCAGGTCTTTGTTAAGTTGAACGACCTCCTGCTGTCTGCGGATATTCGCGAGCAGCCGATGTCCGAGTGTTCAAAGTGAATGAAGAGACAAGCGTACTGTCATCTGCAAAGCTGTAGATTGGATTCCCGGTCTTTTTCAGCAGAACGAGAAAGAGTGTAGGAGACAGTTGGAGCCTTGGGGCACACCGGCGTTGATAGTGAAGGTGTTAGAAAGAGATCCGTCGACCGCCACTCGTAAAGAACGCTCTCTGAGGAAACATGAGAGCTACAAATAGAACTTTTCAGACATACCACAAGAGCGTAGCTTAGCTAACAGTCCATCGTGCCAAACACGGTCGAATGCCTTGGATATGTCAAGAGCAACCGCTCGAGATTCTCCAAAGTGTTTAATTGCGTTGTTCCAAACATGTGGTACATAAGTTAGAAGATCTTCTGTTGATCTATGTTTACGAAAGCCATATTGGTGATCGCTAATAATATTGAATCGTTCAAGATATTTTAGAAGATGCTGATTGATAACTTTTTCCGTAACTTTCGATATTATTGAAAGCAGTGCGACTGGTCGGTAGTTATTTGGCAAGGTCTTCTTTCCATTTTTAGGTATCGGCTGAACCGTGGCACATTTCCAGCAGGCTGGAAATATTCCCTTTCTGTAGGATAGGTTGAAAAGTCTACAGAAAACTGGTGTTAGTTCCCTTGCACAGTTTTTGAGAACTATGGCAGGTATTCCGTCAGCGCCAGAAGTCTTTTTGGTGTCTAGCTTCATTAAAATACGCTTTATGATACGCTGTCTGAAGACAACATCGGGCATCTTTGACTGCAATATGGGAATAGTAGGTGGTGTTTTTCCTTGGAAATCGACAATAGAATGTGAAGCAAAGAGTTCAGCCAACAAGTTCGCTCTCTCAACAGCGTTAAATCGTTATTGTTTGGAAAATATTGTAAACACCCAATTCGAAGAAACTTTTTCCATGATATTTTGAAAGTTGATTAGACACTAACCTAGATAAATCTTTAATGCAATAACAATGAAAATTCCCTTTATCATCGCTAATTAATAGTAAATTAACATGACGTTTTCGCCTTTGTATTGTATAATGCAAAGATCCTACAACTTCATAACAATATTTCATGTCTGTTTTCAACTTTTTTGATCCATAAATATTTCTGGAAATATTTAAAATTTCAAGTTTAGTTTTATATGTCAAGGGCTATCATATAAAGGAAGAAAATGAGGGTAAGATGAAACCTGATATTCTAAATCCGTTCGCGTTGTCTAAAGCTGCTGTGACGGACCATAAGAAGCAGTTATCTTCATTGCATGTATTGATGATTGTACCCTTCCTTTCAATTTCATAGGGTAGAGGAATATACTTCAAAGCTCTTAAGAGGTTGTGGTTATTTGCGTTGACCTTCACATATAGAAGTTTGACCAGAGTCTAACCTGTAGCAAATCATTAAAATATTTGAATATTAAATTTTTTAAAAGTTAGTAATAAAAATAGATATTAAAATTAGAAATATGCCTCGAAGAAAATGAAGCACCAGGTTGAAAAAATATAAAATAATAAACCTACCAGAATCCCTTTTTGCTAACTCGTTGGCTTTTCTGTCTGTGTTACCTGATTGCTCACTCCAATAAACTATTAACTTTTTGGGCAAGTTCTTCAAAAATACTGGTAACATTTACATGATAATCCTCAGAGTTGACTCGATATGAAATGATCCGTTCTTTAAACGCCGACTTTATCACTTAAATTCTGTGTTACCCAGAAGATCTTTTCACGTATTATTTGTGCCTGTTAGATTTCAAATAGCTTTCTCATGATCTTTTAACCACATTCTTTTTGAAATCCTGAGAGTATTTCGTTACTTCTGATACACGAAAAATTGAATTAGACCTGAATAATTATAACTAAAATAATTATAAGCTCAGCTTTTTAAGTCATGAAGAGAAGTATATGCAAACAGAATTGGTATAGGTAATGTAGTGTTAATAAGAAGGTAAACTTGTTTTTATTTTCAAGCTTGTTTGTATTCCACACATCCATGCACGCGTGGCTTCGCTAAACCCAACGGATTGTGAAGGTTTAATTAACCCAAGCCCGCATCGAAATGTCGTATGTAAACAAGCTTGGGAATAAAAAGACGTCTTGTTGGTGGTTGCGGCTGTTGGCGGTGAAATCGTAGCCGATGCAATTATTATTGCAGTTAGCTCGCTTGAAGTTAATATTTTTTGTTTCAAGACATCTTATCTTATTATGCTAGATTATACCTTAAATTGCAGTTGAACAAAAGGGATTCAAATTAAATAATTTAAAAGAAAATGTTAGAACTTTCCTAGTCTAGGATTAGAAGATTTTTCAGGATCGCTAAAGAGTGAAGGCTTTTTTTATTTGGAAAATATTGACGAACAGTTTGTCACGTCTAGTAAAATTTATTTTACATGATATACAGATATGCATCGTGAGGGCTCTCTAGTGAAGCTGTATGATATTGAATTCGAAATAAACAAAAATTTAAAAAAGCAAAACATTTATATAGGTAAAAAACAGAAAAGGTAGAGACAGAAAATTGAATATTAATATTTGGTAATTCGTCCAAGCACAGTTGTGTTCTATTCCACACAACCTGTTCTTCCTAAGAAACGTTTCGAAATCTACCATAAGGATTTCATACAAAACTCAGCCTTTTAAATAGTAAACTAATTTTCGAGAAAACTTGGTATTTTTATATTTGGCTTAAACAGTGAAATAATTATTATTTGACGAGGAATAATTCGGAAAAGTTTGGGTGCTGCCATCGTTACAATTAATATTAGTCTGAGTAGAAATAAAATTAGTAAAAAGTTCGAAAGCTTTCATGTCAAAGGGTTCCTTAAAATTGAGAGAACTAGGATTCCAAGGAAATTCGAAAATACCTTCACTAGCAGAAGCGGGAACTTAAATAATCAAATCAAATTGGGAATTTAGCAGTGGTGAAATTGGTTTCGGTTGTGAACATGGAATTAATATATCTGAACCGATAAACTAACATCAACAAAATTCTCAGAACTAGAACTGGAAGAAGATTCTGAAATCCTTTCTTTGGAAGAACTGGAAACTTGTGTTCTCAAATCAAATTGTGAAGATAGCAGTGGCGAATTTTGCTAATGTTGTGAACATGGAATTAACAGTTTAAAATCGCTGAAATTCTTATCAACTAAATGTTGATACATTAATTGCGTAGTTTTTTCAACTGAAAGGTTTATTTAAACCACCCTCAGTATTCGCAAGTTCAAAATATGCTTCCGAAATAGACAAAGTTTGTGACAAGTTATCAATTTTCTTAAAATTAAAATTTTGCGAGAGGATTTGGTTAATTTCATCATTTTATAAAGTTTCAGATAACCCTACTTTATAAAATAAGTTTCAGATAACCCTAGCGAGTAATGTTGATTTGAATTGCCTAAATTAGGTTCTGACACAGGAAGTTTCGATGAGCGCTTATCAACATTAAAAGAAATAGCATCGTCTAAATTAAATAAAAAATTTTGACTCTCCTGTCTCCCATATAAAAATTCGTCAATAAAATTTTGACTCCTTTGAGTTGGAATATGGTCTTGCACTAACCATCCCTTAACAATGGCGTTAATATCGCAAGAATCGAATTGTTTAGTAAGCGCAATATCATTAGTATTAGGATTTTAAATATTCATTCACACATCATTAAATGTAGAAAATAAAAGATAACCTAAAACAAGCAAAACTAAATTTAACAAATTAGACTTATTAAAAGTTAGGCAAATCTAAATTTGGTATTTCTAAACCTGGCAATTCTATATTACTTACAGTTAGATTGAAAATCGTTATTACTCACCCACAAACGCCAGTTTCAAACAAATTTGCGAAGTTCAAAGTAGATATATAAAATAAAAATTAAAAATAATAAATCCACGCACAGCTTACTTTGCGAAGGAACAAACTGTAATAACTCATGAGAAAATAATACCAACATTCGCTTCAAAAAGACGCGTAGCGCGCTCATAGTGTTAGTCACCATTGTAGACGAGCTCGTAGTGCTTATCGAATAAACGAGCGTGGAGCGCTCATAGTGGCAGTCAAGATTGTAGAGGAGCATGTAGCGCTCGTCGAATTAATGAGTGAGTGCTCGCGTTTGTTGATCGGGCGCGGCGCGGCGCGGCGCGATCTCGGCGCCCGTAGCGCGCTCGTAGTGTCAATCATGAATTAATGTGCGCGCAGCATAGTAACAAAAAGAGGAGAAGATTTTAAAATTTGTTAATTTTTTATTTTTAATTTTTAAAGTTTTTATTTTCTAGAAATGGTGTATTTAATAATAAAGTGCATTTACCATTTTTGATGTTTTTGTTGTAATTATATATGTTCAACCACAAAGCTCACTTAAGAAAAGCATAGGGTTCAAAATCTTGCGTTTTGGTGTCATTTTAGAATCAACTACACCTTTTCGTTCTCTTTATCGTAAATTTGGTATATCCATCTTTAAATAACATTTCAAGAATTTTTTATTTCTTGTAAATAGTTGTTTAATGTTTAGAATTTCGAAGCATTTCACACAAGAATCTGTAACTTGTGAACAATAATCAGTAAAGAGAAGTGCATAGGCTACTAGTTTTGTGTTCTTATTACTCCAAATTCTATTCCCCTGTTTCCCATGCCGATAGAATTTGAATATTTATTTTATGAGAAGAATGAGAGGAAGAAGGTATTATACGTTGGGAGGTAATTTGTGAGAATGTTAATACGGGGAGAAGGAAAATATTTGCTACCTCCTCCCCCTCCTCCTCGTCTTTAGATTCCCACATATACACTACTTCGATCTTCGCAATGTCGATGCCTCCGAACCAGCCCAGTCCTGGAGATCCGAAAGGAAGGCTATTTTATTTCTTATTTTTTGTTCCTGGCTGCTGCATCATGCTATTATTTTCTAATCGCAAAGCCATGAAACGTTTGCTCATAAAAATAATTTAACTCAATCTATGGCGATGCTGTCCCACACCCTCACGGGTTGACGAAACCAAGGGCGTAATTTAAGTTAGTCTTAGCAGGGTCAATCCGTGTTTAAGTACTCTTCACCCGGAATAATTAAGTAAACTGCGGATTGTGAAAGTCATTTTTAAGCCAAATGGTAATTGAAATTACATGTTAACCAACTTGCTAAACTAGGTATTAAATATTTTTACTTATCAGAAATTATGGATTATTGTTCTTAGAAGTGTTCAAGTCTTCGATAATAACGGAGGTCAAATGGAAACAGCAATTTTTATGCAATTTAGGCATCAAGGAATATGGAAATCTATGGTTGGTAATGTTTTAGTTTATATTTTGCGAGGCAGGACGTAGTAATGTCTGTGTTCTTCAATTTATCATCATATTCGAGAGACTGTTGAATGGCATTAGAACTTTTTGGAAATTTTATTTTGGCTTATGTAAGCTGCGGAGCCTTACAATTGCTGAACAATTGTTTTTATCAACATCTTTTGAAATGATGCAAATAAGAGTTGGTGAAAAAGAAGTTACATAGTTAAAAACAATACGTTTTCCCAATAATACTATCCAAAGAAGTTGTTGAAAATATTAAGAACACCGAAGATGCTAGAAATCATAAATATTTCTGTGTCCAGTTTATAGCATTTGTAAGATACGATACGAAAATCGGTATTACAGAAGATATTTTATTTTGTGCAGTATTAGAGACGACCAGAAAATTGTACGATATTGACTGGGCGACATAGCTGAGCTCTTATCGTCAAATTATAAGAAATAATGCCAAAAGCTACATCAAGGCGTCAAGGTATATTTAAATATTACATGGTTGGTAATGTTTTGTTTATGTTCTGTAAGGCGGAAGAGTAGTCATGTCTACGTTCTTGAATTTATGCCATAATTAGTGGCGTAGCCAAGGGGGGTCGGGTAAGCCTCTACTCCTCATGGAAATGAAAAAAGGCGCCACCTTCTTCTGTAAGTAAGGTTCTAGTTGATTTACTATTATTTTTGTCAACACAAACCCCTAGATGTCAAATTGCGCCAGTTTCTAATTAACTAAAAAGGTTACTGCTTAACTAAAAAGGTCTAAACTTAAAACTGGTTTAATTTTAATTTTACAAGGAGGAATTATAATTGATAAAAACGTCAGCAAATTAACCAAAGCTATGATACTGTGCTGTATAAAATTAGAAAATTCATTTTCATTTGTTATTAAACCGATAAAAATAAAATATTGCAATTTAGAGGTTCTTTATTGTAATCTTCTAATGTGATAAGTGAATTATAGTCGTTGTTCTGTTGAGATTTTTATACATGAGTAAAAATTAGATTTATAATTATGATGTTATAATTTTCATATTTCTTTTTTTAGGTTTTGGGGTTCTCTCGATGAATCGGTTGACAAAAATATTCCCAAAGAATTCAGAGAAGTTGTTAACATATGTAAAGACGAAAACCTTTGGAAGCCTTTTGGTGATTACTTGACTCATTCAAGGATAAATATTAATGTAAGACAAGTTCTGACCAAAGGAGAGACACACTTATTATATTAATGATATTGACAATTACACTGATCTCATAATAAAATTTTAGCAATTTTACTGTAAGTGTGTAACACAACCATTTTCTGAATATTGTATGTTGCATCAGTAGTCTTGGATAAAACAATGTATTGAGGGTTAAAACCCCACATTATAAGAAACCTTTTTGTTTGAAGTTATTGTTTTTTATTTTATCATTTTTTAATGTAACTTTTAAAATATTTAAAATGGAAGAATATATGTTTTTTAATCTTTACATTAAATATTACTGTTACTATTAAAGTATTTTAATAAATAATTTTAAAAAATAAAATAAATAAATAAATTCTGGGGAAAGGTCTGCATTTACCGAAATATATCCAGCTTTCAGAATAAAAAATTTCCTCAAGTTATAAATAGAAAAGAATGAAAATAGGATATCCAGTTATTGAACAAACCTTAGAATAAGTTGCGATCCGAGGTTCAAACAGCAATTTCTAATTTTAAGAGGTTTTTAGACTAATTTCACACGCGGCAATAATTTCTTCATCTTTTTAATTCATTAATAAGTATCTTCA
This sequence comes from Pachyrhynchus sulphureomaculatus, assembly GCA_019049505.1. Taxonomy (NCBI): domain Eukaryota; kingdom Metazoa; phylum Arthropoda; class Insecta; order Coleoptera; family Curculionidae; genus Pachyrhynchus; species Pachyrhynchus sulphureomaculatus. Next base: position 85,901,441 of record CM032449.1, on the reverse strand, counting down.
TTATATTACGGCCTCGTTTTATAAATAGACTGAATTTAGTAATATTTCCCTCTTCTTAGGTGGTCATATATTTTTAAAAAACCAAATCCAAAACCCCGTCTCTCCTAGGTCGATTTTGTGCTCGTGCGCTGGACGGTACCTTATTCACTATAACTAAATTTCGGCGCTGCACTATTGCTTCGGCTTTCCATACAAACGTAAAAATAGGTTCAGTAACGGGGCTCTCGGTTTGCCTGGCTATAAGCCCGATAACCATAACACTACTTCACGACGACAGATCTCTCTCTCCACGAATATACGTTATAGTGGTGATGGCCGATCTCGCTATAACGCCCGATATTGGTATAAAGCCTGTTTGCCGTTGTATTCAGACAACTTTCAAACGGTGTTTTTTGAATTTAGGAGCTTTTAGAATTCATGGAACAAATATCTAAACAACGCACAATAATTACACCCTAGTGAATATTAAAGAAATACGAAGAAAGGTGCCTACCTCAAATGTGCAGACCAAATGACTTTATCAATCTCGGTACAGGCAGATCCTGGTATTTAATTAATAGATTTAATTGATGATGCATAGGAAGTTCTGCTTCTGGTGACGACA
>CM032449.1:85857696-85900737 GCA_019049505.1 Pachyrhynchus sulphureomaculatus | reverse complement strand
TTTTTTTTTAAAACATACATATGTTCTCTGGCCATGTTATAGGCTATATTTTATTACGATCGGTAGCGTAAGGAATGAGCAGTGACGATAATAGTGAATCAAGTCGGAAAAAAATTTGCACAGCCTAAACCATTAAATATGGAACAATATTATATAGCAGAGAATATGTCCATTAGTGCGTTTCTCACGCGAGAACCACTTATCCGATTTACGTGTCTTTTTTTAAATTCATACATATATTCTTTGGCCAGGTTATATAATAATCTATATCTATAATATATAAAATGCAGCGTCTCTCTGTCTGTCTGTCTGCCCGTTAGTGAGTTTATCACTGGAGAACCACTTATCCGATTTACGTGCTTTTTTTTTAAACATACATATGTTCTCTGGCCAGGTTATCTATCTATAATATATATAAAATGCAACGTCTCTCTGCCTGTCTGTCTGTCCGTTAGTGCGTTACGTGCTTTTTTTTAAAACATACATATGTTCTCTGGCCAGGTTATAGGATATATTTTATTGCGTTAGGTAACATAAAGAATAAGCAGTGACGATAATAGTGAATCAAGTCGGAAAAAAAGGTTACCGTTAGCGCGTTCTCTTGCAATACACTGCCTAAACCATTAAATATGGAACAATATCATGTTGCAAAGAATATAATATATATAAAATGCAACGTCTCTCTGTCTGTCCGTTAGTGCGCTTATCACTTGAGAACCACTTATCCGATTTTATAAAATTTATACATATGTTCTATATATTTCGATATAAGCCTAGATAATGGGAGATAAGGTGAGATAGTGGGAGATAAGTATAAATAATGGGAGATAAGGAAAAATAATGGGAGATAAGCAGAGATAAGTCTAGATAATGGGAGTTATGGTGAGATAATGGGAGGTAAGGAGAAATAATGGGAGAGAAGGAGAAATATTGCGAGATAAGTCGAGATAAGCCTAGATAATGGGAGATAAGGTGAGATAAAGGGAGATAAGGTAAGATAATGGGAGAAATGATGGGAGATAAGGAGAAATAATGGGAGATGAGCAGAAATAAGCCTAGATAATGGAAATTATGTAGAAAAAAATGGGAAATAAGGAGAAATAATGGGAGATGAGGGGAAATAATGACAGATATTTTATTACGTTAGGTAACATACGGAATAAGCAGTGACGATAGTAGTGAATCAAGTCTACGCGAGCGGAGCCGCGGGCACGGCTAGTATATATATATATATATATATATATATATATATATATATATATATATATATATTTATATGTAATATATATATATGTAATATATATATATATATATATATATATATATATATATATATATATATATATATATATATATATATACATATATATATATGTATATATATATATATATATATATATATATATATATATATATATAAAAATATAGACTGCAGCCCCACTAAATTGAGAATATATTTTTCTTAACTAGTCAGTCGCGACTATTCCTGTCTTTGTTATATATATATATATATATATATATATATATATATATATATATATATATATATATATATATATACATATATATATATATATATATATATATATATATATATATATTATATATATATATATATATATAGTGAAAACTCCCTTGGGTGTACACCAACGGGACAGACCGAAACTGTCCGTTCAAGAGGGGTGTCCACTTAAAAGAAATACAAAAAAAATCTTTTTTTAATGAAAACTGTAATTAAAGAATTTGGGACATTTCAAACGTATACCTAGGTATGAACATATTTTTAAACAAAAAACAAAGATTTGTTACCTTTAGATAAATATAAAATATAATAGGATAGAAAATGAAAGGTCACTTTAATGACTCTTTTTCTTTAAAATGGCGTCCACAAATCGTTTTTCTGATTTGGAAAGAAGCTCTAAAGACTCTGCATCTCTGTGATCTTCGGCAAAACTTTTAAGCTGCTTGGTTAGGGTAATAGCTTCATCATAAATCTGGATAGCATCTGTTGGTACTGGAATCTCATCGACATCAGAATCTTCGGAAAGTCCTTGTATTTCAACTGAAATTTCAATTTCTTGTTCTGAATCTGGATTTTCAACATACAAATTTTCATCTATGTTCAAAAAATCATCAAGGTTTTCATTATCAGTCAACTCCAACAAATTCTTGTTTTTGAGGATATCTGCAAGTACGTTAAGTGGTAAGTCATCTTCTGGATCAGATGTAACAGCTTCAGTTCGCTGATCTTCAATTTGCATATTCTCATGCTTAAATCCCGCTTTACGGAAACAATTTTGAACTATTTCCTTGGTTACTTGTTCCCAAGCGGTTTTTGAAAAGTAAATTGCATCCAGTGGCGTAATTTTCTTAATTAACTCAAAAGCTGTACCAGCAGTTTCAATGTTTACTATCAGGTGTTTTAGTATTAGACTTCGGTAATAAATTTTAAAATATTTTATAATTTTCTGGTCTAGTGGTTGACAAGCTGATGTACAGTTAGGGGGCAACAAGGTTTTAGTAATTTTTAAGCGGACGTCTTTTGGATGAGATCCTGCATTATCTAAAAATAACAAAATATTTTTTTTTGGTCATTTTCCAACCAAGATCTTGCAACCACTTTGTCATAACTTCTCCTGTCATCCAAGCTTTCTTATTATATTTCCAAGTTACAGGCAGGTTGTTTATGGTAATATTTTAAAATGCTCTCGGTTTAGCTGCCTTACCAATAATTAAGAGTTTTTCTTTTTCTCCCGCCATATTTGCACAATGCGAAATTGTAAACCTCTTTTTGGAATATTTACCACAAACACATTTTTCTTCTTTTAGTGTTAGCGTTTTGTTGGGTAGACCCCTAAAATACAGGCCTGTCTCATCGGCGTTATAGTCTCTCGGTGAATATCCCTTAATTAAAAAAGGGCATTTTTCCCAGAATGATGAAACATCTTCAGCAATAACCGAAACTCCTTCTCCTGAAATCGCTTTAAAATTTATGTTGTGGCGGATTCTAAATTTATTAAGCCAACCAGAAGAAGCACTGATTGTAGAATGTCCCAGAGACTCGTCTATTTCTTTTGCTTTGTATCGTATTAGCGGACTTGAAAAAAACGTTAACAATAAGTTTTTTTGAATTTTTGTCACAAGCCTACTGATACTCTTACCCCTTTTATCCATTCTTTGAACTGATACGAAAAGAAAATCAACGCATTAATTCCAGAAAACCATATCTAAAAAAATAATTCATGTGCATACCTGTCAAAGGAATCCCCTTATGGCGAGCTGCTATAAACCAGTTATAACACAACTTGTCAATTTTGGTACCATCACCAGTCAAAAAGCTTCTTTTTTCATTCAAATTGACATCCACTTGTTTAGAGAGATGTCTTTATGTTTAATTTTATCAGAAGCTTGGGTTTTTTTCGATCTTAAAAGGCTTGGATAAGTCCCTTACACTTAACTTTTCCTTATTGTGAACTTCAACAATTTCAATTTTTTGTTTAAGCGTGAGAATTTTCCTATTTGGAGCCATTTCTGTAATGAATGTGTCGCCCACTGCGTCCCTTTTTCGCGTAGGCGTCAGGCTAATATTAAATCCCCGCATGTACCGAAAAATTGAGGTCGGTAAATCCGGTTTACTCGGGGGGTTCCTCAGTGAAGGTAGGTAGCGACGTTGGCGCGCCGCGCGATTGGGAAACACGCCATAGAAAAATGAGACAAGGCGTTTATTTTTTATTGTTTTTTGTCCGGTTAAGAGAAGATTTTTTGTGTCCGCGTCCGTTCAAGAGTATGTCCGTCCAAGAGGGAGTTAACCCAATGCCAATTATATGAGAATCGGTCGGGACCATGAGAAACTGCCCGTTCAAGGGAAGTGTCCGTGTAGAGGAGTGTCCGTGAAGGGGAATTTTACCATATATATATATATATATATATATATATATATATATATATATATATATATATATAGATATATATATATATATATATATATATATATATATATATATATATATATATATATATATATATATATATATATATATATATATATATATATATATACATATATATATATATATATATATATATATATATATATATATATATATATATATATATATATATATATATACATATACATATATATATATATATATATATATATTATATATATATATATATATATATATATATATAATATATATATATATATATACATATATATGTCTCCACAAATATTTACGAAAAAGAATGAAGGAAGATTTAAATTGTTTTGTATATAAAATTAGAAGTTTCTGGAGCAAACGTTTTTAATTTGAATCGAATAACTTAAAATAGGGGTGAAAGGATTGGTTCCGAACAAACGGGAATAAAATAATAATGACAAACAGTTTAAAAATTGTAATTAACAGTTGGTTATAAATATCTTAATGAACGTTTATTCTAGGTACTAAACCTTACAACTTTTAGTTATATATAGTGTTAAGATTTATAGCAACACCAGATCATCATTGTTATTAACAGTATTTAAAAAAATCTTTTAACAGTAAAAACGCGCTCGATGGAATAGGAACTTACATAACATATACGGACCGCCATTTATAGTGAATAGATTCGAAAATTTATTTTACTAAGAGAAAACTTATTTATGTAATTGATACAGTATAATATATGTACTATTGCTATTCTTAAAAGGCCTATACAGGGTATGCACTATAATAGTCATCATGCTATTGCCGCTAAAGCTAGGCTGTACTATAATTGACTATCAGTAAGAGAGCCTATATCTAAAAGAAAAAACCACTTACCAGTTTGCTACCGCAACGTATATTTTTTATTTCTTTATTTCATATATATAAGTCACACATAAGTTTCAGGATCCATTTAGGTATAAGGTAAAATAGCGCCTATAGGCAGAAAATATATTGATGGGATAAACCTTCATGGACAGAAATAAGTTACATATTATCATATTATTATAAAAAGGTTATTTAACAAAAAATTCATTATCAATGTGATATATCTGCATATATATATATATATATATATATATATATATATATATATATATATATATATATATACATATATATGTATACATATATATATATATATATATATATATATATATATATATATATATATATATATATATATATATATATATATATATATATATATATATATATATATATATATATATATATATATATATATATATATATATGTATATATATATATATATATATATATATATATATATATATATATATATATATATATATATATATATATATATATATATATATATAAGAACATAACGATAATAAATTAGTTTTACATTGCAGTGTTTAACTTGACATTTAGTAAGGATATGAAATATCAAAATTAATATATGGTTTTACTGAATGAATTGCTCCACTAGCATAAATATCCTGTAGTCCTAATATGTCACATAAAATTACCGATATTTTCCAAAGATTTACGAGAAAATTATCACTCCATTTTTTACTCGCTTTACTTTTTTTTCTGGAAACATAGTAATGTTAAGATCTATCAAATTTTACGTTTACTTCAACGGTTGTCTGAGGCTTCTAAGAGTTAAAACTTTTTTTTATTTAGTTATAGTATTTGTATGCTCATCTAAAAAAAAACAAAGATTTTATATTAGCTTCCTGAAGCGTATCCTTTTCTGACTAGTTTCAATTGGTTGCATTTGAACCAAACATTTTTAAGACTACTTGATATCGTCTGATTAACATGTTTAACTAGCTCTAACTATTTTTGTTATGGGCCTAGCACACGTGCTGCAAGGAAATCCCTAAAGCGCTACAGGAGCGACAGGTGTGCGGAAAAAAAAGCGATTCACGGTGGTCTTGAATCGTTGTAAATTATACTCGGTCGAAAACACAGTCCTGGGCAAATTATTCCAAAGGGATGAGGTTCTCCATATAAGAGACTGCTTGAAAACGGTTGTCCGAGGAGTAACAAGCTGAACCTCATACGGATGTGAAGTGCGACGTGTAGTTCTAGCATGTACCATTCTGGGAGGAATTAAGCGGGCTACATCCATCGAACACGTTCCATGAAAATATTTGTAGAATAGACTCAAGTCGTCAACCGTTCTTCGTAATTCCAACGAATCAAGATTTCTGGCCAGTTTCGGGACTCCAATCAGGCGAACAGCTCTCTTCTGAATAGAATCCAACAAATGCAGTGTATATTTGGGAGCAAAGCCCCAAGCATGGATGGAGTATACCATCGTTGGTCGAATTTGAGCTTTGTACAGAATTAATAGTTGTGGAGTGTAAAGCTTTCTAGTTCGAAATAATATTTTGAGAAGTTCTCTTTGCAATATGTTCATGCCAAGACATATTTGCTCCCAAATTAACGCCCAGCAAATTGAGTAACGATGTTAGAGGAATGCAGTGCCCCGACTATGTCGGATTTAGCAACGTTAACTTTTTTAGAAACAACTGGTTTTTGTAGCGTTAAATTCTACTTCGTTACAGTCATCCCAAGATAGAACTTCTTCCAAGTCTTTTTTAAGTTGAACGACCTTCTGTTGTCTGCGGATATCTGCATGAGTAGCCGATGTTCGAGCGTTCAGAGTGAATGATGAGATAAGCGTACTGTCATCTGCAAAGCTATAGATTGGATTCCTGGGCTTTTCCAGCAGATCGTTAACGTAACTGAGAAAGAGAGTAGGAGACATCTGGAGCCTTGGGGCACTCCAGCGTTGATATTGAAGGTGTTAGAAAGAAACTCGTCGATTGCCACTCGCAAGGAACGCTCTTTGAGGAAACTTGAGAGCCATAAACAGAACTTTTTAGACATACCAGAAGAGCGTAGCTTAGCCAACAATCCATCGTGCCAAACACGGTCGAATGCCTTGGATATATCAAGAGCAACCGCTCGAGATTCTCCATAGTGTTCAATTGCGTTGTTTCAAACGTGTGTTACATAAGTTAGAAGATCTCCTGTTGATCTATGTTTACGAAAGCCGTATTGATGGTCGCTAATAATATTGAATCCTTCAAGATATTTTAGAAGATGCTGATTGTTACCCTTTTCCATAACTTTCGATATTATTGAAAGCAGTGCTACTGGTCGGCAGTTTGGCAAGGTCTTCTTACCTTTTATGGGTATCGGCTGAACTGTGGCATATTTCCAGCAGAAAGAAAATATTCCCTTTCTGTAGGATAGGTTGAAAAGGCTACAGAAAACTGGTGTTAGTTCTTTTGCGCAGTTTTTGAGTACTATGGCAGGTATTCCGTCAGCGTCAGAGGCTGTTTTGGTGTCTAGCTTCATTAAAATACGTTTTTTAGTACGCTGTCTGAAGACAGTATCGGGCATCCTAGACTGCACTATAGGAATAGTAGGTGGTGTTTTTCCTTGGAATTCAACAGTAGAATGTGACTTCGGTCGACAAGTTAATTTTCTCGATAGGTGTTATTGCCATAGAATTATCTGGACGTGTGAGTGGTGGTATAGTGGATTTGGTGAAATTTTGACTCATTGCCTTAGCGACTGACCAAAAGATCTGGAATTATTAGGGCAAGCAAGAAGTTTCGTTTCTAATTCGTTGATTGTGTGCCTCCTTGGTTTCGTCGATAATTTCTTTCCATTTGTTGTTGAAAGGGCATTTCTTTGAAAAAGGGATCTAGGTATTCATACCAGCCAAAATAACGTCGGAAATCTCCTTAGCCCAGTCAGATGGGTCGTCGGATCAAAAATAAATGTCTAACCAAGGGGTCGTTTGAAAATATTCCATGAGTTCTTCTCATTTAGCAGATTTGTAGTGCCAAATCTTGCTCGGTTTAGGCGCTTCTCTGTCACTGAATATTAGGATACTCGATGTCGCAGTTTATGGTCGGAAGAGCCTAACGGCGGATTGGTGGTTAAAAACAGCTGAAGAAGACTGCCAAACTCTCCGACCAGGGATCTGTGTTGAGCCGTCAATAAGCTGAGTTAAGTCACAACTGACTGAGAATGATTCAGCTTCACGTCGGTTATATTTGAATACTTAACCGTTAAAGTCGCCCAGGATGGCAATTTCGGCATTTGGATAGTTAATTTGTAAATGATTGATGGTATCTGCAAGAGAAGCGAAAAGTGTTCTAAAGTTAGTATCACGTGGTGGTCGATAGAGGCATCAGATAAACCTTGTGGTTTGTTGAGTTATTACTTTTAACCACATAACACCGAAGTTTCGGGGCTTGAAAACAGAGGTCGCTTCGGACAAAAAGACAGATTCTAAAGTTACGCCTAAACCGAGAATAGAAGTTGTACCCAGGAAGAGAGTACACGAGATTTACTTGATTGCAAGTGTTGGTGCACTGAATTTATGTTCGAGTTTAAACCTTGTATGTTGCAAAAATCCATTTTAAAGTTGTGATCTCTAAATGTTGACGCCCCTGAATCAGCCCCCACCCGGAGATCCGAACGAGGGGCTGTTTTACCTCCGGAATTGTTTGTATCCAGGTGCCTCATCATGCTATTCGGTCCCATAGTCCGGGGAAATCGGCACAGCCACAAACGTTAAGCCGATGCAATGGTATCACACCGGGCGATGCCTGGTGGGATCTGGGCATCTACCATCTAAGTTATTCTGTAAGTCGCCTTCGACGACAGGCAGAATGCACCGGGGAGAGATATTCGATCCCTTTTTCCCACGGGGAATAATAATAATAAATAAGCCCTCAGGGGCTAGGGAAATCCCAGGATTCTCCTAGTACGGGCATTGACGATCCCGAAGTACCTAAGTCATGTTGTGCTGTCTTGTGTTGTCCAGATTATTTGAGAGGAAAACGGTACCTATGGAACGAGCTTAGAGATATCCGCCCTTTCGGAAACCTTAAATGGCAACTTCCATATTTTCTCAAAAAAAAACAAAGAACAAGAGATACAAAAATAACTTTTAGGGATAGACCAACAATAATAAGCACAGGAAAACATACCAAAACTATTTACTTTCTACTAACAGGCAACCCAATGTCGGGACACTTTGAGCTTCTGACACCACAGAACACTGAAAACACCCCAAACAACAATAAACCAATAAAAGAAGCATCGGGCAAGCGACGTAAGGGTCGAGGACGTCACGGGGCGTGGCAGCTCGACCAAAACGATGAAGACTGGGCAACAGAACATTGACCTGCTAAAAGTGTTGTGCCGGCGAGTAAGCCGACACCCACCAAGCCGGGAAAATCAAAGCAACGCATGAGTTACAACACAGAAATCAACGAACACGTCATACGTTGCTATAATAAAATTACAAAACCTGACAAAGAAATCACTAAGAAAAAAAATACTCGCCGCCTGGATCCACCGAAATCAATCCCAAACACGACCGACACAGATGCGGGACAAACAACCACCAAAGCCAAACCAAGCCACGTATGTTTTGCAAGGACAACATGCAACTACCAAGGCTGGCAAACCAAGACAGCGGTTAAAGTGGACAGAAACAGGACAGTGATGCACTGTTACTACACCGCCACAACATACATTCAAAAACATTCAAAAGTCAGTGATGTTGAAAACATGTAACATTGTCAGGTCATTCCTTAGTACACAATGGTAATAGCGTGTGTGCTGACTTGGCTTAGGCCCGTCAGCCGAACATGGAACCACATTGACCAAATGCGAGAAAGAAGAACAATAGTAATAACTATGGAATGTGGAAGTCTTTCTTTCTTTCAGAACATATATATTGATCGAGGCACTAAACCAAGCTGTCTATCGCTCTACCTTAGAATTAACCACACGGCAAGGCAGATAATAGAATAAAGAGAAACAAAAAGCATGTAGAAGAAAAATTCAGGCTAGGCAACAAGTTTTTTTCATATTCAGTGCGTAATTGAGTATATAGCAACTGGACGGCCATTGACAACCAAGGTAATGAAAATAGCGCAGACACTTCGTCATACACATTCTTTTTAAAGACTCATTAAACACCAGCAAATAGTACTGTCTAGGACGAATTCGAGCTCTTGTGGTAGTGGACCCCGCACAAAACCAATCAAATCTATTGTCGATAAGATTTTCCTCACGCATCAATCTCTCTTACTCGCAGAAAAAACACCCGAAGTTGAAGCAACTCCATCCATAGAACCACGTTCTAGAAAGACATTTATGAGATAAAGAAACTATTAAACGCAGAGATTCCTGTCCTAGACTGCTTCGGGACTTATTGCTTACAGAATGCCATTAAGGGCACGAGCGGATGGCCGCCTTAGGACCAGATGCCAACAACAATTTTTGGTGGAAAAAGTTCTCTAGCACCCATGAACATCTAGCTAGAATAGTTAATATCAGGTTGAATAAGGGACAACTAATTGTTGAATGGTTTGTAGATGGAAAAAAAAAACGGTACTTATTTCAAAAAAAGGAGCGACTTGATCAAATACTATAGACCGATCACGTCCTTAAACTTTTGTTACAAAATATTCACTTGCATTATTTACAACAGATTGCTCAGCAGGATCTGAAGGTGGCAATTTTGCTGCTGATTGATAGATGTATTAGGCATAGGACTCTGTGCTATACAAAAAAAGTTTGTCCATGGCTTGGATTTACTATTGGAAAGCGTTCGATACAACATCTGACGTACTTGAACTGTTAGGAAGACTAAAAGTGGCGTCTCCTTTGATTAACCGCATAGAGCGTCTAATGCCACTCTGGAGAACTAAATTTATCATAACCTCAGGTACTACTCAATAAGTAGAAACTGACGGAACTGAAGACTTTTAGAAGAGGAGTTTTTCAGGGTGACTCGTTAAGCCCGCCCTTATTTTGTATTTCATTGTTTCCTCTCTCAGTTGATCTACGCCAGACCCGTGGATACAACTGTGGTCCATCAGGAAATTGCAGGCATAACATCATTTATTTTATTTGGATGACCTTAAACTTTATGCTGCTTCAGAACGCGATCTAAGTCTACTTAGAGTAGTTGAAGAATACACGCTGGATATTGGCATGAAATTTGGATTGGTTAAATGTGCCTTTGACAAGCTTGATAGAGGGCGTTATCGTGAACATCCAGAGAATATGCAGTTATCTGATGGGAACATTCTACATCATTTAGATTTTGAAGAAATATACAACTATCTGGAGACTGTACAACATCGCATGCAAAATACAGTAATTATTAAAACAGAAGTTCCCAGTAAGTAAAGGAAACCACTAAAAAGATCCGGTTTTCAGAACTTACAGGACATAATAAAGTTGCTAATACCAATATGCGGGCTGTACCGGCTCTTCCCTATTCCTTTGGAATAGGGAAGTGTACTGAAATAAACTGCGAGATTTGGATCTTAGCTCAGAGGGGAGTGGGAGTTTTTCTGTTTAGTATGGCTGTAAATTTCAGCAGTGTCATCGAACAACAAAATAATGAGATTAACATCCTAGATTGAGAACCGCCTATACTGACAGTCGTTAAAAGAGAATAACAGCAACTTTATAGGCAGCACGCAGAAAAACCCCAACATGGGGTATTTTATAAAAACATCCATTTGCTGCAACTGTTGAAAAAACTAATATTTTTAGTTTTCCACAGTCGGCAAGTCTTAAGTCAGAGATCGAGGGATTTTTTCTAGCTTGTCAGAATGGTGTGATTAACTAAGTATTGTAGTCGATCTCCTGCTGATATTAAATGTAGGGCATGCAACAGAGAACTAAAATCACTTTCAGCATGTTCTATTTATGCTATATCGTCTAACATCCATCGTCATAATGTAGCGTTGCGTATCCTATATTACCTTCTTAGACATTCGTATAGTATCGATGATGTTTCCAGTCTGCCGTATCTTTCGGGAGAGATCGAGACGGTTGTAGAAAATAACCGAGGCCGCATTTACTGGAATTTTGCCTTTTCGACCACAAGGCTTTTGCAAGCCAACAAACCTGATATAGTAATTCTCGATAAACTAACAAAAAATATTTATATACAGTACAATCCCGATTATCCAAATCGCGATTATCTGAAATCTGGCTTATCCGAAACAAACTGTTAAAAGGCAACTTGTATTCCCATTAAACGAAAAAATCCCCATTATTCGAAACAGACGATGAGTGGTTTCCTGGACGCGCCGGGGACTTCCCGACGTCTAGAATTTCACCGCTGTCTAGGTTTGGGTAGTCGACGAGTGTTATAAGTTACTCATTACGTCTATTATTATCGCAGAGGTAATAGTTTTAATAGATATTTTACAAAATGGAACGTCATAATAATAAGCGTATACGTGTTGTTATTACCTTAAAAGAGAAACTTGAAGCAATTCAACGTTTAAATAATGGTGAACTTCTTAAAAATATTGCCAAGGATTTAGGTGTAGCCGTGAGTACTGTTTCAGAGTGGAGAAAAAATCGCGAAGAACTTGAAAAATGGTGTAGTCTTTTGTCATCGCCCACACAGGCACGAAAAAGTATGAAAAGCGGTGAATACCAAAAAGTGGATGATTCTTTATTTTTATGGTTTACACAGAATCGAGAACGTGGAATATCAATTTCAGGAACATTAAAACAACGCAGTGAGTTTAAGCGAAGAGTTACCGGTTATTGAACCGCCTGTAAATTTTTCTGCAAGTGATGGATGGCTAGACAGGTGGAAAAAAAACCTGGTGTACGTCAACTGAATGTTTGTGGAGAAAGATTGTCAGCTGATGTGTCTGCTGAAAAAAATTTGCAGAGAATTTTGAGCCGCTTATGAAAGAACATGGTTTACAATCAGACCAAATCTATATTTGTGATGAAACAGGCTTGAACTACAAAATGTTGCCGTCGAGTACCTTAGTTTCAGAAACGAAAGCTGGAGCACCTGGTTACAAACGTAGCAAAGAACATATTACTGTTCTTGCATACAGTAATGATTCTGGAAGCAATGTTTTTGCCTCCCGTTGTAACTTCTCTCATTCAGCCTATGGATCAGGGTGTACTGGAAAATTTAAAACGCAATTATAGGCGTTTGTTATTGGAGCATATTTTAGAAGAAGTAGATGAAGGTGGCAATCTTACTGATTGTCTAAAAAAGATAAATTTGAAAAATGTTATATATTGGTTAGCTTCAGCCTGGAATCAAGTAAAGATTAGTACTCTGGAAAAACTTGGGTGAAAATTGATTCCACAAGGGGAGAGACATTACTCAGAGGCAGAAACCGAAGATAATGAAAGTTTACATCAAATTATTACAAGAATATCAGGATGTGAAAGTGTTACGGAAACCGTTGTTTGTGAATTCTTAAACTGATAGGGTGGAAGATGAAATGACTGACCAAGAATTAATTAAAAGTGTATGCAAAAATGCTAATAAAATAGACAGTGATGACGATGATGATAACGAAGTTGAAGCCACTGACATTATTCCAGTAAAAATGTCATATTCAGAAAGACTAGAGGCCCTAGAAAAAGCGTTAACTTATGTAGAACAACAAGAAAATGTAACCGCCGCGAACGTTTTGCTTATCAAACGCAAAACGAGTGCAGTTAAAAATTACCTCATTTTTAAGACATTAAAGTTAAGAATGAAACTGTTTTATTTTCGATTTTCCGTACATATACGAGGCATGTTTTTTAAGTAAGTACCGTTTTGGAATTAAAAAAAGACGTGCAAAGATATCGCTATAATTTTATTTTTACATGAAAGCCTGTACCTTAATCTACTTTTCTACATAATTTCCGTGAATATTGAGGCACTTGTCATAACGTGGCACCAGTTTTTGAATACCCTCCTCATAAAATTCTGCCGCCTGACTTGTTAACCACTGTATCACAAATGTTTTGACTTCGTTATCGTCTTGAAGACGCTGACCACCCAGGTGCTTCTTCAAGTGCAGGAACAAATGGTAGTCGCTGGGCGCCAGATCAGGGCTGTATGGAGGATGATCTAGAGTTTCCCATTTAAAAGATTTGATGAGATCTTTGGTTCGATTAGCCACATGTGGACGGGCATTGTCATGCAGCAAAACGATACCCTTACTCAACTTGCCACGTCTTTTGTTCTGGATTGCACGACGCAGATTGTTCAATGTCTCACAATAGGACGCTGCATTGATTGTCTCATTACGAGGCAGAAACTCCACTAGCAATACTCCTTTTCTGTCCCAAAAAACTGTGCACATGATTTTGCGGGCAGAAATTGTTTGCTTAAACTTCACTTTTTTGGGTGATGATGAATGTCGCCATTCCATGGATTGTTGTTTCGATTCTGGTGTGACGTAGGCCACCCATGTTTCGTCACCAGTAACAATTTGGTCTAAAAAATGTTCACCTTCATTGTGGTACCGCTCAAGGAAAGTCAATGCACTGCCTAAACGTTGGGTTTTGTGCAAATCCGTCAACATTTTTGGAACCCAACGTGAACACAATTTCCGGTAATTCAAGTTCTCGGTCACAATGCGATACAAAACACTACGAGAATATTGAGGAAAGCAGTCGCACAATGATGAAATTGTAAAGCGTCTGTTTTCTCTCACCTTTTCGTCCACTTTCTGCAACAAATCTTCATTAACGACCGAAGGACGCCCACTCCGTTTTTCATCATGCACATTTGTGCGGCCATCTTTAAATGCTCTCACCCATTTCCTTACCATTCCATCACTCATAATGTTTTGTCCGTAAACTTCACAGATCTCACGATGAATATCGATCGGTTTTACGCCTTTAGCACTAAGAAATCGTATAACAGCCCGTACTTCACAATCGGCGGGACTCACGATTGTCGGAGGCATCTTAAACACCCAGTAAACAACGTATACAATGAAGAATCAGACTGTAATGGCGTCAGTGCGTAGACATGAGATGTAGGTTACCAGCGCGCATGCGCGGAACGCCGACCGTATCGCTGCGGCGGCGGAATCGCAAAACGGTACTTACTTAAAAAACATGCCTCGTATATAAAATAAGTAAATTGTTCTAGACTTTGTCTTAATAAATACCTATGTACGTAATAACATATCGTATAAATGCTTTTAAGTCAATCTGCAATGTTGTATTCATTCTAAACTTCTATTTTATAAAAAAATTCGGATTAACCGAAATTTCGATTATCTGAAATCACTTTGGTCCATATTATTTCGGATAATCGACATTCTAATGTAATTGAGTTTTCAAATATAGTAATCAAAGAGGAGGAAAGCGTTCCAATTACAAAGATTTAAACTACGAACTTCATGTCTTATTCCTACGATATTCAGTAACAATGGTTGTTCTAGTCATCGGAGTTTTAGCAGAAATTAAGAACACATTTCTGAAGAACTTTAAAAAGTTACCGGTTTGCTGTACCTTTGCGAATTCACTCCAATGAAGATGCAGGCCTGGAATTCTGTAACAAATAAAAGGAAAGAGATTTCTTTTTTCGTAAAGAATGTCGATTCAGTAGCCCCCTTAGATTTTCATCGGTTGAGCCTAACGACTTCCAACTTTAAAAGCACGTTCACGTCGCGGCGGCGGTCTTACTCACAGAGTAGGTGGCTGAGTTCTGTTGGGGACCCAGTATTGCGGGGTATATCGCTTTACCCGTGCCCGGAGATACGGCGAACACCACATCGGTAAGGAAGGCGGAGAGGACGGACTTCGATATGACGGACTTGGCGTGACATTCCTGCCTTTAGGGAGAATATAGAACTGCGGCCTTGCAGTTAAGATATTGAGTCATCAGAGGCTAGACAAAAATAACCTTGATTACAAATTTCTGGTCCTCCAGGGGGTTTTGGCATAGAGCTAGCCGCTATTTGACAAAATATATGCAGCTAAAAATCCCAAAATTGTCTTAGTAATTGGAATGAAATAAACGAAATGTTAGCCAGAGTAAATCTTAACATTCGAGGACATACGAGGCTGGTTTGAAAAGTCCGTGCAAAAATAAAAACTACTTTTTTATTTTTCGACATAGTCTCCTTTTAGGCTTATACACTTCGTCCAACGATGTTCTAGTTTGTTGTTCCCTTCCGAATAATAGGATTTGTCGAAGTCTGCAAAATATCCATTAGTGTCAGCAATCACCTCCTCGTTTGAATAAAATCTTTGTCCCGCCAGCCATTTCTTCAAATTGGGGAACAAATAGTAGTCCGAGGGAGCCAAGTCTGGAGAATAGGGGGGATGTGAAACGAGTTGGAATCCTATTTCCATTAATTTTGCGACCACAACGGCTGAGGTGTGTGCTGGTGCGTTGTCGTGATGGAAAAGGACTTTCTTGTGGGCCAATCGCGGGTGTTTTTCTTGCAGCTCGGTTTTCAAACGGTCCAATAACGATGAATAATATTCACCTGTAATAGTTTTACCCTTTTCCAGATAGTCGATGAGGATTATCCCTTGCGAATCCCAAAAGACAGTCGCCATAACCTTTCCGGCCGAAGGAACGGTCTTCGCCTTTTTTGGTGCAGATTCCCCCTTGGTAACCCATTGTTTAGATTGTTGTTTGGTCTCAGGAGTATAGTAATGTATCCATGTTTCATCCACAGTAACGAAACGACGCTTAAAGTCCTCCGGATTCTTCTAGAACAGCTCCAAACCATCCTTGCAACACTTCACACGATTCCGTTTTTGGTCAAGCGTGAGCAATCGCGGCACCCATCTTGCGGATAGCTTTCTCATGTCCAAATGTTTATGCAAAATATTATGTACCCGTTCAGTTGAGATGCCCACAGCACTAGCAATCTCACGCACCTTAACTCTTCTGTCATCCATCACCATATCATGGATTTGATCAATGATTTCTGGAGTCGTAACCTCCACAGGCCGTCCAGAACGTTCAGCGTCACTTGTGCCCATATGGCCAGTCCGAAGATTTTGAAACCACTTATAAACTGTTCTAATCGAAGGTGCAGAGTCACCATAATGTTTATCAAGCTTCTCTTTAGTCTCCTGAGGCGTTTTGCCTTTCATAAAGTAATGTTTAATCACCACACGAAATTCTTTTTCGTCCATTTCTTGAAAATCACTCGACTTCCTTGATTCACACGAATGCCAAACACAAAGAAATAGACCAATATGGCTGAAACTTGGTGTGCATTCATTCAAGAGATGCTACTAACTAAACATGACCTCGATACGCGCCGGTGGTGCCATCTCTCGGACTTTGCACGGACTTTTCAAACCAGCCTCGTAGAGTATCTATCATAGCAATCTCTGCCTCGAATGAGGATGCTCAACAAACAGAAAATGATTAATGTTACGATCAACTGGACGATACAATTATTGGGATAGGTGACCATCATGAAATTATATTACTCGAAGATTTCAATGCCCGAACAGGTACTAAAGACAATACTGAGGTAAATATGGTGAAGAAACCTTAAATCAAAATGGACAGCGATTGATAGAAGCATGTGAATAACATGAACTCAAAATATGAAATGGTTTCTATCCCCATAAAAACATACACAATTATACGTGGCACACAAGAGGTTTCAAATCTATTATCGATTATGTTATGGTAAAACAAAAAACGAAATGGAGCTTTCAAGATACTAGAGTACATAGGGGTATAGAATGAACACCACCTGGAACACAACACTAGGAGAACAAAGAGAAAAAAATAGAAAGCATATAAACAATAGTTAAATAGTAAAGACACCAACGATAAAATTATATACAAACATCTACAAAGGGAGTATAACAAGATGACCATTGAAAATAAGAACTTAACATGGGAAAAAAACTAAAGGAAATAGACTCCTGTATAGGCGATATAAGATCAGTCAGTAAGAAGTCTGGAAGCTAATTAAGTCGTTGAAAACAAACACCACAAACAAAAAGCATTTCCAGCCAATTTGACTAGACGAATGGCAACGACACTATGCAGACGAATTTACTGAAGACAGAAAAATATATAACAAATGCTCCTAGACCTTACAACATACAAGGACAACACATGGATGTTACTGAGGATATAATCCGTAAAGCCATAAAATCAATGAAAAACAAAAAAGCTGCCGGACCAGAAGGACTACCTGCTGAGCTGTTAAAAAATGGTACTGAAAAGTTAATAAAATACCTAAAAGAACTATTTTCCAGACACGTAAACGGAGATAAAATACCAATAAGCTGGAAGGCAATGCATAAGAAAGGTTCAAGGAACAATTGCACAAATTATGGGTGTATCTTTGTCACTAGTACCATGAACCCCCTCTACGGAAAAATATTGCACGATATAATAGAGGAAGAATCTAGTCCCCAAGATATTGAACAGCAAGCTGGTTTTCGCGCCGGTAGATTGGTTGATCATATTTTCAGTCTGTACAGGTAAGTGAAAAAGAGTCGCGACAAACAGAAAAGATCATCTAGTGTTTGTAGATCTGACCAAGGCATACGATAGTCTACTGGTACAGAAACTGTGGCAGGTCTTAGAACAATACCGTATAAATAACTTCGTAATATCAGCTGTCAAACAACTATATGAACACTCGTCATTCTTACCATCTACCCAACAAAGGACTGTTAAAAGAGTTGAATATGAGAGACGTATTAGATGGACAAATATATAAATAAAAGTTATTCGTTAACAATTGCCGAGAGGATCCGCTTCCTAACTAGAGACATATAAACTCGACACCGACCTCACAAAAATGCATCCCAAATTTAAACTCACCGAACAAAATATATTGGACAGGAAAAAAAAATCATCATAGCAAAACGATACCTTTCTCACTTTCTCTCTCCATATTGAATAACAAAAACAAAAAATAGCAAATATAACCAACAATGAAATAGAATTTGAACAAAACGCCTCTACAAACGATCTCGAAAATGCCTACTATAGCACACTGAGGATTCTGACCCATTCTCTTGCCTGCGACTACCAAAGCTAATACATAAGCCAGCCATAATAGCGTAGCACTAATAATAATGAGAAAATGAAATCGAAGCTGACCTAGAAACTGACTGCCTAAGAGAGCTAGTTCAAGAAACATCATCTCGAACTCTGGCTATGAATCCTTCTAATATAATAAAAGAAGAAATTACAGGAACCCTAAAAAAAATTTCAAAATTGAAAAGTAAATAACCGAAACTAGATTCATAACTGCAAACAACTATATGAACACTCGTCATTGAGAGTTAAAATAATAAACACCTTGTCAGATAGCTTTTAAGTCACCAAAGGCCTGAGACAGGGATGCTGTCTCTTTTCCACGTTATTTAAAATATATCTCAATAAAGTGTTAAAGAACTAGAGGAGGGCGTGTAATGGAATGGGCATACAATTGAACGATGATACAACGCTCCATTTCGCGGATGTTTAAGTTGTCATTACTCATTATAAAGATGATCTGGAAGTTATGACTCGAAGACTCTTTCAACATTATGAAGAATGGGACCTATCGGTCAACGAAACAAAATCATAGTATCTTTGTGTTGGAAAAGAGATAACAGAGGGTCTTCAAGTAGACCACCAGAATATAATAAAATCGTATACGGAGTACGTCTACTTAGAAACGAAAATAGAATGCAAAGGTCTTTTATGGCTGTGAAACATGGGAAATGAACCGAACACTAGAATATTGGCGCTAGAAATGGACTTCTGGTGAAGAGCTGCAGGTAAGTCAAGACTGGAAAGAATACGAAGTGAACGAATAACAGAGATCATAAAGGTCGATAAAACAATATGGTAATCGATAAAATATAAAGATGGTAACTAAAGTGGTATGGCCATGTTAAAAGAATGGACGAAGAACATATTCTCAAGCATATTTTGAAGTGGGCACCGGTAAAAAAAAGAAAAAGAGTTAGACCAAAATCAACGTGGATAGGAGGAATACAAAGAGCAATGTCTGAATAGAATTTACTACCGGGGAATTGGAAGACCCGAAGAGGTTGGTAACTAGGAATTGGAAGGATTACGACGCTATAGAACCGATATTATATATATGACATATTTTAATAAAAGGAGTCAAACCTAGGGCGGACAGAGATTATAGGCTGATCCTCCTCGGAATGGTCAGAATGTCCAACCTGATGAGAGACACGGTCAAGTGAGTGGTGCCTATTCTCAAGATAACACTACTTAACTGCATGAACAAGGACACATACCAGCAGAAAATCTTAAGCAGCAATCTTTCGCTGTTCCCATTGAAGTTGATGTACCTGTGAAATGAAAGAGATGGAGCAGTGAAGAAAATCGACAGCTCATTCGTTTGTTTTACAAAGTCGTGAAACTTGGAACAATTATGACCATGTATTAGCAAAGACTACACGATGATTTTATTTAAAAAGTCTTGAATTGTCAACAATGCATTGCAGGCCAAAGAAGAGCTATCCTCACGCGCAATCTACTACTGTAGTTGGTTCTAGATCAGATACAAGAGGGAGTATGGACTGAAGTCAACCAAGAAGAAGACCCCAATGCTGACCGTGATTTCGAACTAGAGATCATCCCTGGCAGCGAAGAACAAGAAACACTGGCAGAATACCGATGGGTTAGACCCATGAATTGCTTAAACGGTATTTGAATTGGGACGCATGGGGAACTAGAAGGGCTTGCCATCTACTGTGCCGGTTTGGATTGTGTTCTTCAAAACGACCCAAAAAATCGCGTTTCAATAAGACACCCCTACGAGAATTAAGATGCAATCATGGGTACGAGGACTTAAAAAGAAAATAAGCGTAGTTCGAATTCAAATAGGACGAACACAGCAACTTGTCGCAAGCACTAAGAACGAGAAGGTTCTGAAAAAACTTCCAAAAGAAATAGTGCAAAAAGTGTTGCAACTTGATTGCCTTCCCCTCAGAAATTTCCTAACTAGATACGTTAAAGCAGAAACTGTGTGTCTACGCGAAAAGGTTACGAAGTTACAAAGAACGTAATTGGAGGAAAGAACAGAATCATAGGTTCATTATAAGCGAACGAAACTTGTACGGTAACCAGGGCGGAAAGTCGGTTCGGTCTTCCGGAACATTTTTAGAGTTTTTTTGATCTGAGATTAGCCACAAAATGGATTCTACATGGATAAACACTAAAGCTGACAGATACTGTAATAAAGAGAGTAATAAGTGTTAAAAAGATCATCAGCAAACTGTAAAGCTCCCGGTCTCGAGGGTATATAAAATTATTAGTACAAAAAAATTCACCTCAACTCACGCCCACTTAGCTTATCATCTCAACCATTCTAGTCAACGGTGTTACATCGATAAAGGCGCAGCAACTGCTGATCCTCCAAAGTATAGACCAATAGCATGCCTACCGACGATGTACAAAATTTTTTCCCCAGCAATATGCGAAAAGATATATACTTACCTTATAGCCAACAACATACCTACCGAAGAACAGAAAGGCTGCCACAATAAATCATTACGCTGTAAGGAACAACTAATTATTGATTCCCTAATTTTGGAACAAGTAAGGCAGTGAAACAGAAATCTATATGTCGCAGCATTCGAGCTATATAGAATTGATTCAGAATTAACAGTGTTATTAGTCAAACCTTGAAAAGTTGGAATACAATTCTTACTTTAAGAATTGAAATGAAATTAGATCAGAACCTTCAGTTTTGCTTGGCACTGAATCCATTATTTCATTCAATCATAGAGACCGGATATTGTTTTATGGTAAGACAAGACCGTATATTAAGTAATGATGACCTGAAGAAATGGTCTGCTAAAAAATTAGAGAGCTTACTGCTTTTAATATATAAGATGAACTCAATATGAGGATGATCTTTGGTGTAAGCAAATGTTAAACCGTGTTCATTGAACAGGAAAAATAACGCAGGATCTAGATCTTAGGTCAGAGGAGGAAACAACACTAATGACAATGGTAAACGCACCCTATAAGAACCTTGGGTTTCTGCAGACGAACGAGGTTGAGCATAGTAAAGTTAAAGAAATTTTAATGACGAATTTTAAAACCAAACTATCATTAATCCTGAAAACAATGCTGGATTTCAAAAATATTATAAAAGGAATAAACAGCTACGTTATACCAGTTTTGAGATATTCCTGTGGGGTGATAAAATGGACTGAAATAGATTTGAAAGATGGCAACGGAGTAATCAGAACTCACCTTACTAAATACAGGATGCATTACCTGAGATTCTCCATCGAAAGGATCACATTGCCGAGACAACTTGGAGACCGAGGAATTACCTATGTAAAGGATGTTCGTGCTTAGCAAATTAATAGCCTTACGCAATATTTCCGGTCAGCAAATACAATATTACTTTCAACAGTGTCGGCCGCTGACCAAAAATATACACTTTTAGAACTAAGTTCACAAATTATCAAACTGTCTGATAATTCCAACGAGGATAAGCTTCAAAAAGGGGCATTTATGGAAGATTTCCTTAGGAGTTACAACTTCAAAACGTTGACAGACAAGCGTCTCTGACCTGGCTTAACAATGGTACTCTAATTTCGGAAACTAAAGGCGTTGTTATAATTATCCAAGCCAGTGTAATAGCTACAAGAAACTATAAAAAATACATCCGGAAAAGCAATACAGTAAACCTTTGTAGGAAATGCTGCCAATGTTTGAAAACTATCGAACACATCAACATGTCCGAGATTGGCTAACAACTAATATTTAGAAAATCACAACAAAGTAGTCGCTCAGATAAAAAGATACCTACAATTTAATTCTTTAGAATAACAAGTTCTACTCCGAATATCAACCACCAGAGTGATGAAACCAAAATCTATTCATATCACAATAGAGCCGATATTACCGTAATCTGTAAAAAGAAAAATATCGTTTTTTTTGTCGACGTCAAAAAACCCCCCAAGCCATAATCGAAGTAAATTTCTGAACGGTCCAGAAGAATGTAGGTCAATAACTTCTGAGTGCTTACCATCTACCCAACAAAGGACTGTTAAAAGAGTTGAATATGAGAGACGTATTAGATGGACAAATATATAAATAAAAGTTATTCGTTAACAATTGCCGAGAGGATCCGCTTCCTAACTAGAGACATATAAACTCGACACCGACCTCACAAAAATGCATCCCAAATTTAAACTCACCGAACAAAATATACTGGACAGGAAAAAAAATCATCATAGCAAAACGATACCTTTCTCACTTTCTCTCTCCATATTGAATAACAAAAACAAAAAATAGCAAATATAACCAACAATGAAATAGTTAGAATTTGAACAAAACGCCTCTACAAACGATCTCGAAAATGCCTACTATAGCACACTGAGGATTCTGACCCATTCTCTTGCCTGCGACTACCAAAGCTAATACATAAGCCAGCCATAATAGCGTAGCACTAATAATAATGGAAAAGAACAACGGCGTTATAAAGAACACCCACGAGAGATTTTCGATGGAAAAGTTGCTTTGAAAAAGACATAGATCGACTTTATTGCAAAATGATACCCTTGATCATTATATAACAGGCACGAAAACTAAAAGGGTAATAAAAAAAGTAGATCTATATAAAGAAAAGCCTTTTTCTAAGCTACAAAGACGAATAGGCCAAAAGCCACATCTAAGGGGGTAGACTACAGAGGTATAATGAATCGACTAAGGGCAAAGAGCAAAACCATCTATTCCAAAAGTCTTCCCTCTAGACGCAAGGCTCAGGTTAGCTAAGGGTCTAGCTAATCCAATTCTGGATTTTGGAAGTCAATATGAGAAAATGAAATCGAAGCTGACCTAGAAACTGACTGCCTAAGAGAGCTAGTTCAAGAAACATCATCTCGAACTCTGGCTATGAATCCTTCTAATATAATAAAAGAAGAAATTACAGGAACCCTAAAAAAAATTTCAAAATTGAAAAGTAAATAACCGAAACTAGATTCATAACTTCTCGCTAAAACACCTTACTACCGCATATTTGCCGCTAGCATGTTGTTTTATTAAAGCCTTAGATAATCCTGATTCTATTTTCCGTTCTATTACCACGGGTACCACTTACCTAAAATTTAAAAAGGGCGATTTTTAAAACCCCAGGAATTACCGATCTATTACATGCCTCTCAGTCTTCTATAAACTCTTACATCTGTTTTAAACAATAAGAATCACTGCAGTCCTAACAATATATTTGCCTTCGAACAAAAAGGATCTGCCAGAAAAAATTATAAACAGAAGGAGTAATTGCTTATTGATTTTGTAATAATGAAACAGACTTAGGTCACGAAAAGAAACCTATATGCTTATTATGCAAAGTATGCTAAGATATTCAACTTTGTTCCGCACAACTGGCTTCTTAAAATCCTTGAAATATATATCTCACGAGTTATCGAATACCTTCTCACTTATGTTATGAAACATTGGAAAACAAATTATGTATTAACCGGGCAAAAGTACACATGAAAAGAGAAATTTATTAGGGGGAAGCCCTGATCCGCTTTTAGTTCTGCTTGGCTCTAAACCTAATAATTACAATCTTGAATAACACAAACTTGGGATTCAGAATACAAGTTAAAGGTTGATTAAGATTTAGCCGTATCCTACCCAGATAGCAAAATGACGTTTTAAGTCAGTCCGTATGAGCTCAGATTTATGATTTGGACTTCAGATCCTACGTCTGAATGACGTTTTTTTTAAGACCTCCTCAAGAAGTTGAATGCGCCACCTAACGTAGACATTAAGATCTCATGAAAAAGAGCTTTCAAAGAGCTCTTTTTTCTGAATTTGCAAAAATGAATACATAAAGAGCTCTTTTAACTGAGTTCACGGGAAGACTTCGTAATGAATTTTTCTTTTTGAGGTCTCTAAAATGAGTTTAAAATGAATTCATAATTGGGAAGTCTGAAATATGATTTCTTTTAGAATTCTTATTCTAGATCTTGATTGGCAGGGTAAATATATAGATTATTGACATTTTATATACATTTTTCAATCCTCTGAAATGTAATTTTCTCAATTATCTAAACATTCTAAATATTTAAATCGATTTTTATGTATACGCTATAAGTCAATTTACAACAATACTAAAATATTTCATGCATTTGAAATGTTTAACAATAATTATTATTTAACATAAGATTCTATTTTTAATAAAATGTCCAAAATCGATATATGCAAGTGCTTAATATAATTGAAGAATTTCAACGATTTGTTCAGAATAAAATCCAATTTTATTTCTATATTTTAATCATATGAGTAATTATCGACAGTATATTGGTAACTTGTATTTATATAACTCAAATAACTGTCGAAAAAAGAACAAAATATACCAAACAATGACAGTTTAAAAAAAAAAAGAAAAAAAAACTTCAAAAGTTATTGAGGATTATGTTTGCCGGCTACAATTTTTACTCGGTCATTTGCGTGTTGCAACGCAGGACATTATCGCTTGCTTGCAATCGTCAAGCGAAGATCGAGAGTTGGAAACCACCGTGTCTAGAAATAATTAAAAATCATAATTAGTCATATAAATATTACTGTAAAGAATTTATTTTTTCCAAGTTTTCAAAAGCAAGTTAACATATCTGATAAAAAAATACTTCATGAATAGCTTAGTAAAAAAATTGTATTTCTTTCGAAATAATAATCATTAAAGTTATAAAGTTATTTAATCATTGAATTTCAATGTAAAGATCAAATTGTTTCAGCTTAAAATCGTTTACTTACCTCTCAAATGCTCCACGAAAGACATTTTTTCAACCTTTATAGTCTTCTTTTGGCCACTCGAGCAGGTGAATCGGCGATTACAGCCCTAATTGTCACGTAAACCTTCTTGTTGTTGAACTCAAAACCTTTTTCATGCAGAGTTTTATATTCATTGATAAAATCTTCGAGATACTCATCACATTTAGCCGGCTTGTCATGTCCATGATAAACACCAATAACGAAAGGTGTAGCGACTTTAGGAAAAATTTCAGCCAATATTGGATATAATTGGCTTTTAGAACTTTTTGATATAGGTAATCCATCAATATGAACATTAATTAGAATATTTGTAATGAGATTACTGATATCAGTTACTCTTAATTGCTCAAGTAATCCTCGATACAATCCATAATGGAAATATTCACTAGGTTTCACAGAACGGATGACAGTATTTTTTGGAGTCTTTAATAAAGTACGAGGATCAATGGGAAGATTTGTCAAATCTTCTATTGAATCGACGCCAATAAGAATTTTTAATAATGCTCCACATGCAGCTTGACTAAATTATACTGACATTGCCACTGTGCTAATTTTTGTTGTAAATTGATATTTGGATCGTTTATATCAGGTGTTTTATTTAATAAAACATTTAAGCTTTCTGCTAGTGGAATATTATTCATATACATTGAGTCAGAATCATGAATATTTTTGTCACCAATGTTGTCGTGGTAAGCACTACCAAGCTCTTAACTTTTAAACGATACAGAATCATCAGTAACATCATTAATGCCAGTAGAATCACGAGTGAGGTCTTCAATAATGACAGAATTACTACTTATGTTGTTATTAGTCATTACTACATGATCAGATATATTTTTAATATCATTAATAATAAAAGATCTGGTATTTTCTCTTGATTCAATTGAAGATGAGGAAACTTGTTGCAGTGAAACTGATTCATTGTGAGCTACTTGCTTAAGACGCCTATTTTTTTGACTTTTTGATAATTCGTTGAAAGGCTTTCTTAACATCATTCAATTCTAATTAATAAAAAAATATATATTATACACAGGTAAAAATTAAAAACATATTAAGGAATTAAAACTCCAACATCACTGCAAGATTATACTTACCATCACATTCAACATGAATAGAAAACAATAATGACAATTAAACAAAGATAAATTGATTTAGGTTAATCAAATTTAGAACGATTACGTTACAAAAAACAGTAATTCAGTTATATGATAAACAGCATATGTTTATTGAAACTATATAGGTTAGAATGCACGATCAAAACAAATATAGATAAAATAAGAAATTTTGCGCATGTTTCAAACTGCGCATTGAAAATAAATCCATGTGTCAAGTATTTTGACTTCCGAATGAGTTACTAATCTGATTTCAGTTAGAAGTAAGAAAAAAGAATAATTTATAAGCTCATAAAAAACTGTTTAGAAAGTGCTCAACAAAAGACATTCATTGAGACATCAAAAAATTGATTTCGTATTCATGAGTTCATTAAGAACTCTGACTTCTGAGCTCATAAAAATGAGCTACTTAAGACGTCATGTTAGAACTTCTATAAGAAGTTTTTTAAAAGACTTCATACTGAAATCTTTATGATTTGGATGCTGACTGGGTATTTACTAGAGGGGAAAAGTATGTTCTACAGCATAACGACTGAATGGTGAAGGCGCAGTAAAGCAGAACAGGCGAAAGTTCGACACGCAGCCTGTCATGGGTGGTCAGTTTTATATGGAATTATTGTAAAAAACTGGGTCAGATTTCTAGTTGAACTTTCTCCCGCCCTGCTTATTAATTAATAGCATCAACAGAGCCATCTATCAAATTTACAATCAACTTCAGCTTGGGCAACTAAAGTTCCCTTTATGGTTAGTTCTAAAACGTTCTGATAAGTCTAACAGATGGCGTCTGTCTGCTTATTAATTAGTAACAATTTTTATTGTTAACAGCGACATCTATCAATTTTACCGTCAAACTTCAGTCTTACAGTCAAAGTTCCCTATCACTCTAGTTCCAAAACGTTTCGGTAAACCTTACAGATGTCGTTTGCTTATTAATTAATTAATTATTATCAATTTTCTGGAGGCAGACGGGTTCAGGTTGACATGAGGAAGTTGGACCATAGAAGGATTGGTGTAATATTCAGTGCTTAGAATCAGATCATGTGATATAATTAAACTGCTACAGAGAGACAACACACCTCGATGACCTTGAAATGGCACCTAAAATGCAAATTTTAGGTTCATAACATTTTACATGGGATTTTGGTTCCCGTTCTCTTATAACCTTTATCCGATTAGTCACATGGATAGGCAACCAGATAGACAGACAGACAGACAGACAGTCAGACAGACAGTCAGATAGACCTGTCTATCTGTCTGTCTACCTGTATTGTATGTCTGTCTGTTTGTCTGTCTGTATATCCGTCAGTTGTCACTTGTAGGTACCAGAAAGATTGGGATAAACGGACAGGCAGATGGATAGGCAGCCAGATAGACAGACAGACAGACAGACAGACAAACACATAGACAGACAGATAGATAGATAGACCTGCCTATCTGTCTCTCTGTCTGTCTACCTATCTAACCTGTATGTCTGTCTGTCTGTCTGTCTATCCGTCTGTTGTCACTTGTAGGTACCAGAAAGATCGGGATAAACGGAAAATAGTCAACATTGGTTATATTATAACTTATTAATATAAAATACGATAAAAATATAAAATTAGATATTATTGAATTTACATTATTATTGTCTTGTGGTTGGTGGTCTTAACTTTTCTCTGTTTTTTCTATATTTACTTAACGGTAACACATATCTATTCTTCTTATCACGAAGGATTTCCTCATGTTCCAAACATGAATTGAGGTTTTCAAATATCACGACTTTAAGCTTTTTCAGTTCATTAGGATCCTTACGACACTGATTAAGTGCTCCATCAACTATGTAAACCGCGTTAATTTGAGCTGTTAAATTATTATTTGAAAGTGTCACTTTATTCTTGTAATCAGAAATTATATTCAGTCCTATATTGCGTTTTTCTTTACATGCTTCCTTCTGTTTCCGCACATTCAACAAGTCTGTTTCTAGCTCGATATTTTCTCTTTTTATCATAGCTAAACTGGTGTAGTTTATGGAGTTCGTTAAATTTTTTGTATCTGTTTCACATTCCACTAGTTTATGCATAAACATATCAGATATAATGTGTTCTTGATCATATAATTCTGAATATTCATCAGCTCTCTTTGAACAAGCTAGATATAGACTCAAACTAGTATTATAAAGTGAAAAATAATCCTCAAATATACTTACCATTATCTATCGTATCCGTTATATCTGCTGTACTTTCTGCTGTTTCAGCTATTATGATTAACACTATACAGGCAAGTGGGAGAAATATGTTGTATGTATGCATGTTTGCACGCAACTTATTAAGGTGTTTGCTGTTTCATGGACTTACGTGGTGATTTACGTGGAAGTGGTGGTAGTTGTCGCACACGTAGAATCACAAATTTAACAGCATCACATTCACATTCACCAGTATGATTATTCAAAAAAAATCATCTTGGATATTGAGACAAGTAGAAAAATGAAATCCAATATGACTCATTATCATATCTTTATTTAAATATCTCTCAAGCAATTTTTTATTATTTAAGCATATCTCTTTCTCGCTTTTACTACAACACTATATAACGATCGATTGAAATACATGCTTCTTGTATAGTATTACTAAAAGACTCCACCACTCTTGGTAGGGTGTCGTTAATACCTTCATTACACATATCCACTGATTGAAAATAGCTACTGAAGCACTATTAACAAAGAACTGATATTATGTAAAACTTAAATAGCTATTTAAATCTACTAGAACTACGTGCGCAGACAAGGTTGTTTAATAAAGAAAATATGTTATACATTATAGAAACTTCCTAAGTTACTATAATGTATCATATATTTGAATTTAAATACATCACATATATGAACTTAAAAAATATCGGTATATATGGCAGGAAAATAAAATACAAATATTTAAAAATCATTGTTTATTTGCAAATGACATATTGGCATATGAACATTCTATAGACCAGCACCCTCATGTCAGAGTCCTGGTTGAAATTACCTTCGCCTTCCCTTATCATTTTGTATTAATTAATATCTATTTTAGCACCATTATCGGATGGTCTGTGGTAGATATTCAAAAGCTGAACGAAAAATAAAATACAAATTTGAAAATCATTATTTTTTTGTATAAAGTTATAGCATTGTTAACACTACAAAAACATACTGCAAGATTATAATAATTACATTGCTCCATATAATTCTGAGTTAACTTTGGTACTTTTATTGATGAAAATTCTAGATTTATAATTTCCGGTGGGTGAATCCTTATCTGGCGATAATGATTCAGCAGAAAATCCTTCTTCATATGTCCCTTAACGAAAATTAGTCCAACATCTGCTAATTCATCCTGTAGTACACAGTTTAGTTTGTTATTGTTATATTCTATGTTTCCTGAATAAAGGGTATACCATGGTTATAATAATATGTAACTTTAGCTGTCTTCTTTAAATCATTCGATAAATTCCTATATAATGTCTTTGGTTTGAATAACCATGATTTTATTCTATTTCCATCAAAAATAACTAGTTCCTTTACTTCAAAATCTGGGGTTACGTAACCCTGAACACCTACTGCAACGGATTTCATTATAATGCAGACTAACTCATTAAACTATTGATCTTATAACCCCAGTAAGAGGGGAGCGTTTTAAAATCCTATCATGAATAATAATGCAATAAGCTCGAGTATCTTTTAGGAATTTTTTAGAACTCTGAAATTCTATTTTTATATTATTGTTACCGGATTTGAGATTGTCATTTTGTTTAGAGCAATCAGTCACGAATAGCGCATGCGAATAAAAGTCTACAAAGCATAATAACGGTTTACAATGAGGTTTTTGTAAATATGAATTTTGGAATTCTGTGTACATTCTGTATGCCTCCGAATATTTTTTAGCTTCGAAATCTAAATTAGGTAATTCATATGGATAAACCTCTGAATTTAAATAAAGTTTTACATCTGTAATATTTATATTGTCAAAATATGTGCAATCTGTTTCTGAGTTATCCTTTCGTTTCGTTTGGAAAAATATGATAACATATCGAGCCTATTCGGAAGTTGATTTCACCATCCAAATATCTTTCGCTGATAATCTAAGCGTAGGCAATTCATGAATTTCCCAGTTTCTAAACGGCATAAGGATAGGATTATTACCAGCTATTTCTTTAAATAACTTAAGGTTAATTGCATCGTGCTTAATTCTGAGCACAACAGACGAAATATTTATTATAACTAATTTATCTTCTTCAGTATTTGCATAACAGTTCTTATCAGTTCTAGCTCTAACAAGTTTAATTTTTTGTCTTCCCATTATAACTTCCTTGTAGTCTGAAAATATACCGAAAAGAAACTGTAAAGGTATTAATAAATTAAAACTACCTCTTTGACCTGTTCTATTACCAACAAAAGTTGATAGTGTTCCTGAAGGCTATTTCCATCCAGCTGCATGAAGAGTTTTGCTCTCATGTTCATTAGGACATAACATTGCTTTTATGGTGTTGATAAGTCCAGGTTCTCGAACTTTCTCAATTTCCTTTCCATTCAGTTCGTATGTCATCGATTCGAATAAGAAAGCTCCAGTTTTACCTGCATTAGCTTCCTCTGTGAATTTTGCTTCTTTATGAAGTACAGCTTGACTAAGGTCTATAAATACATCTTGCTGATCGATAACAATTTTAATTTCATCATTATTATTATATGAATTTGTAAAAGGATGGTATGTATGCCACTCTTCTCGACTAATTGATTCTTCTACGTTGACCGGGCGAAATAATTGCAGTTTTTCTGATGCGATAGCCATACTTTTGTGCTATAGAATGCAATAGGTATATACTCCGCGGAGTGAGCGATTGTCTTAGTGTCTGATTATAGACTGAAATTGGTTGATTGCTGTTGCTAAGTAAATATTCATCTAAATTGCGGGTATTATTACTAATCACCAGTCCCATGCTTCTTTAACTCTAATCGGATAATTATTTCTTCACCACGACCATTTATAGGGTTTGAATCCTGATCTATTAAATCTATTGTGGTATTATCAATACTTAGTTTATTTACAGGTAAATAAATTAAGTTTCTTGGTTCTACTATTTTACTATATCCAGGATCAACATACGGTGTGATCTCATACACGGTATGAGAGGGATTATTCGTATAATAAGATCCAGAGACTATATTACACTCAGTTCGTATAGAGCTAACCTTAATAATATTTACGGGGAGATCTGATACGTAGAGTTTATTAGCAGGTAGCAGTTTTCTTGAAAAACCTAATAATCTTCCAATGCTATCGGCAGGTTTGAAATCTGTGTCATATATGCTTTTTAATTCTGCCTTTAGAGTATCGGTGTTTGGCTTCAAACTAAGTTTTACAGTACTTCCACCCTCCACGGCATCCAGTTGTTTATTAAGAATTGATTCAATGTCGAGAATCTCGTAAGATGCTTTTGGAATTACCAAAAATTTTTTCTTGGAAGTTTCTCGATTTATACAGTAGAATTTATTACATCCAGGCTCTATATTTGGTATAGGGTTCCAGGTGCTAAGTGAAATGAGAGCCAAGGAATAATTATACTTAGGATTCAGTTCAATAGGTGGATAAATGTCAATATTTAAACAACTAATACGACCTTTCAGAGTAAATGTTTGAGACATTACTGGTAATAATTAAACAAGTTCTGTGTTTTATAAGGATTTATTGTAAAGAAAAGCTAGGGCAAGATGACCGCAATTAAAGGAATTATACCTTTGATACTGATCATAGTTATAAAATATAGTACAATTTTTAAAATATTGAATTAGGATTAGGAGGATTTAAATTTCCAAAATTGTCAAAGTAACGGTGTTTCCTGATTTTTTATAGGTCACCCATGAGTTCCACTACCTGATTCATCTAAATTAATTATACCACGTTCATTCCACTTTGGAGTTCTAGGTAAATTGTCTTTCATAAACACTCCTCTAAAGTAGGGTATTTTAAATTGTTTAGCATATTTTTCGATGTTAATATTAGATAACGGTTGATTGGGCAGCCTTATGGGAAGTTTTTTGACATTTTCTTTAAATACAGTCCATATCCAGTCTTATATGGTTTAATATATAACCCCTGACCTTTACTCTTCCCAAGGGCAATAGCCTCCATAGTTTCATTATGTCGCGTCGCTTCTTCTAGTTTATTTTTCACATCTCTGGCGCTAATTATACTTTTTGCTATGCCTGAAACGCCACCTGATAGAGCACCGATTGCGCTTAAGCCTGCGAAAATAGGAATAAGGGGAAGGATTCCACCGAGTTTCGGCACACGGATAACTCTAGACAACTTAATTTTCTTTTTACCACCAATATTTCTTACAGTTTTTCGTGCTGCTTTAATAGCACCTTTAATGCTATTCTTCACGGAACCTCCCTTAAATTCATTCATACGTTCTATCATGCGGTTAACGAGGCCTAGGTTAAACGATGCTACTTTTCTTTTAGCTGCTGTTTTTGCCCTTTTCCTCCTTTTCCTAGATTTCGATCTTTTATTACTGCTATTACAACCCATTCCAAGTATTTGCTTAGCTTTCATTGCTGCTGTTTTTGCCCTTTTCCTCCTTTTCGTAGGTTTCGATCTTTTATTACTCCTATTACAACCCATTCCAAGTGTTGTTTAGCTTTCATTGCTGAGGTTACAATCCAAGCAACTCCCTTTTCTCCTAAATTTGAATCTGCAGCTGTAACTCGTTTCCAGGCTCGTTCCTGCAATGCTTTATCAGCTTGATGTCGTTTATCTAAATCTGATGTCTTTGAATACTCGATATCGTGCTCTTGACAATAACTATCCAATTTATTTTTTGGTTCATCTCCTCGAGTCAATCTTTCTTTTAGCTTAGTACCAGGTCCACAATAGGAATAACCCGGTAAATGAAGCTCAAACGGAAGCTTATCGATTAAGGTATTTAACACACCTGCACCTACTGAAGGGTTCATTAATACTAAGGTTATACTTAACTAAACACCCAATATAAGATGAAAAAGGAAAAACAAATTCTCAACATAAATATTACTAATTTTGATATAAGCGATAATCCTACAACACTGAAGCGTCACAGCGAATTGCTTCCAAATTCAATTAGAGCTGTTATTTGTGGACCTAGCAATTCGCGGAAATTAACGTAGTGTTAAGTTTGTTAATTGATAAAAATGGTTTAAGATTTCAAAATGTGTTCTTTATCTCTCTTATCTCTCTTATCTAAGTCACTTTATCAAGAAAAGTACAAATATTTATAAAAAGTGATGAGTCTGGTATCCGGAGTGAATTACTACACATTTAGCGATAACGGTGCGGTAATAAACCGCGTGTGAAAAACAGGAAAAGATAAAAAATTATTTTTGCATGGGAAGGCATAATAAGAACGATTCAAAGGTAAAACCTTTGTGAAACATATTCAAAAATACCTAAACAGTTAATTCGAGATAATGCTAATATGATAATATTATTTAAACAGGACGACTTAAATCTTAAACATGTATACAGCGATTATGTAAATACAGATATGTCTCTAGAAACCTTTAAAAAAATCTGTTAGGAATGCTGGAAAGAAAAATATGGATTTTTGGTTATTATAAAAGATAATGAAATAAATAGGGGAAGATATAGAAGTAAATTTGATACCTATAAAAATCCCTAACTCATTAAGCTATTAGTATATAAGTCACTGCCTCACAAAGCGGCGGTAGCAGTCATCCCTAAAATATTAAATAAACGAGATAAAGTAATTAAACAAAAAATACTTAATGCTGCAAATACCATTCGGAAAAAATATTTATCCTTAAATATGGAGCGAAGTGGACAAGATGATGCACTCAATAAAATATTAAATCCCATAAAGGTACCACTTACTAAAATTGCAGAAAACACCGAAATGGCTAAAATTAAAGCGGAGGAGCCGAAAGAGGGCGGAGAGAAATTGGAACGGTTAAAAAAGGAGACGATGACTTAAAAAATGAAGCGAAATTATATCGCGATGTGAATGGTAGGATAAAAGAGCCGAAATATTTATCTACAAAGTTAATTTGAGAATTGGAGGGAGATAATGATGTTGATGACGATGTATTTGGAGATGAAGTATATCATAACGATGAGTTGCAAAAATCTCTTAGTGATCGATCGGCAGCTTATTTGGATTATTTAAGTCAGTATCCAGTATAGCTCGTGAGTTTATGGACAAATATTGTAGTAATCCTGACATAATTGACCACACTTATGGTCTAAGTCATGACAAAACTACTGATGTAGGGAAAATGGGCTCAAAACGATTGGAATTTAATAAAAACGGAGATATAAAAATTGGACCAAAAACATATAGAGGAACTCGAGGTTTATATGAATTAATATTTATGAAGGAACCAATGTATCCAACGCGAACTGATGAAGCTCAATATCGAGAGATATTAAGCTAGACAAATGTACATAGAAGAGATAATGATCCCTCAAGTCAAATTAAAGGTAGCAACTCACTAAAATATAAACAGTATATTCAACCGTTATTTTCGTCAAAATCTGTTGGTGTTAAGTTAAATTAAAAAACATATATCGTCTGTTCCAAGTAAGTCAGGGTTTGGATTATTAAAGTACACCAAAAAACCTAAGGAATATATGTATTATGATGATGTAAACGAGCTAGTGGATAGGTTAGCTAAACTGAATGCTTCACAGGACGCTGGAAATGGAAATAATATCAATGAAATTATGAGTATTTTAGAGGAATTGAGGGAACTTGATGTAATTGAATCCATATAATTATGAATAGAACTAATATTAACTATAATCATGGACAAGTTCGGACGTTCCATGCGTTCGAATTTCACCTCACGTAAACCTTTACAAATTATACAATTAAATTTACATCCAACACCCCAAGGTGATTATGATATTGAAAATAGGAGATTATGTAATTTAAAGGAACCAACTGAAGACCACGATGCAGCTACAAAGGAATACATTGATTCAATTAAACACGATATAGTACATAAAGAGATGCCTACAGCAAAGAATTTTCTTGAGATGAAATTACAAGCCATTAAAGAAGAGCTTACCAAATTATTTGAAACAAAAGCTAATTTTGCTGAAGAACTCTCTAAAATAGTTAAGAAACAGCATTTCTTTGATGATAAAATGAAGTCACTTGATGGCAAATATTCAACTCTTGAGAACTTGATTGTTTCGATGACAAAGAGTGGTGCAATTATAGGATCAAATAATTACATTAATACTCCTAACTAAATGGCCGTAACATCCGCAACCGACAATAAATATCCTGATATGAGACATGTACAAGTACAACACTAGCATCTGCTTGAGAAATAACAACATGAAGGTTAAAAAACTTACTAAAATTACTGAAACAAGACAACAAGTAGTCAGAGAGCTACACAAACCAGCAAGAATTAAATTCAAAAGAAGAAGATTTATTCAGTATGGATTCGACGATACATTTGCAACCGACTTAGCACAGATAGATCAATACAGTCGAGAAAATAAAGCTAATAAATATATATTGGTATATGTTTTTCTAAATTCCTTTGGACTGCTGCGTTAAAATGTGAATCTGCTAAGGAGGTCTCAAATGCTATAGAAGTTATATTCAAAAATTCAGGTAGAATTCCCAAGAATCTTATTTCAGATCACGGGAAAGAATATTACAATACACAATTTCAAGATTTAATGAAGAAATACAACATAAATCACTATAGCACATTTAGTACCCTAAAGACTTCCATTGCTGAAAGGGTAATTCGGACTATTATGGGAAAATTATTTAAATTGTTTACGTTAAATGGAAATCATAAATGGGTTGATTTGCTTCCGATAATTAAAGATACGTATCATAATACAAAACATTCAACAACCCATATGAAGCCTATAGAAATTAATATAAAACATGAGAAAAAATTACTGTCGTTGAAACCCCCAAATTTAAAATTGGCGATATTGTGCGTATAAGTAAATACAAACATGTTTTTCAATAAGGGTATATCCCAAATTAGAGTACTGACGTCTTTAAAGTGATTAAAGTTAATATTACATCTCCAAGAACCTATTTATTAGAAGATATGAATGGTCACCCCATTAGTGGAGGGTTTTATGAACAAGAATTACAGAAAACCAAACAATCTGATGTTTATTTAATTGAACAGATACTACGCAAAAAGGGTGTTAAACTATACGTTAAATGGTTAGGTTTCGATAACTCGTATAATAGCTGGATTGATCAAACAAAGGATATTATTTAACAAGCTGCGCATGTAGTTTTAACATGTTTATATAAATCCCCCCACAAACATAGTTCTTTATCAGCGCAGAACATTTTTAGACAACTTCTAGCTGGTTTAAATAGTTATGTAACTACGCAAAATGTTAGTTCGTTGTCAGTAATATAAGTGTTGTATGCAAGTAGCTAAAGATGAGTGACCTCGAAGAAACTTCTCCATTTTGCGGAGGTAGTGATGATGATATAGATATGGAAAACTATAATCGTGAATTAGATGAAGTCTTAGAAAAGTTCGAGATTACAGCTAAAAATGAAGATGTTTACCTCTTACATTCTGCTTATGTAATTGGTTCATATGTAATAGGTTTCAGATTAAGTCCGGCTCGATCCTTTAGTCCTGCTGTTATATTAACGCCTCAGCAAAATAAAATTTCATTTGGTATTTTTTAGTGGAATACATTTATAAAACTGATAAAATCAAGAACTAAAGATTTTTTTTAATGATCCAGCGGTATCTGCATTCACGATAACATCTCCATGTGGAGACTTTGGTCAGCTGACGCAAATGAGAAAAGATGATGTCAAGGTGTTGGAACTTCTAAAATACAATGTGAAATTCTACTTATCCGAGGAAGATATTTTAATGATATCAATTCAAGCCTTATTGATCATCGTATAGGTGCTTTAGAAGAACTGAACTTTTGTGCTTATTGTTATAACATAGTAGACATTATTAGAACACACTGCTCTAATAAAAATAGTGATAGTGCTAGTAGTAAGATGGATATATTAAAAACGTTTAGATATATGCTTTTATTATTATGCTTATGTATATGCTTTAATGCAAATATGCAAGTTGTTTGCGCCTTTAAAGAATACACGTACTTTTATGGAGATAATGTGTTAAAAGACATAAATAAATATACGTAAATTTTGTGAACAGCTCATTGATAGTGTCACCAACAGTGTAACAAGGTAAAATGGATTATGCTTCTGAATTGGTGGAGCATTTCACAGCGGGTAAATGTATTAGAGACCTTTCCAGTGAAGTTTTAGAAGGTTTGCCCCTTAAATATTACCTGAAACTTGATTGCATGGATCTTTTATATATTTAGTCTAAATTACCACATGAATATACACAAAAGTTTGCATTACAAATAAAATTACCGTCTTTTATACATTACAGTAGACTCTGATCGCATGCGCATTTTGATGGTCCCCCTATTTCACAAGAAACATGCGGATATTGTAAAAAGGCGATGCAATATATGAAACGAAGCAGTAAATTGAAAGCGTTAAACTAGCTAAGATGTTAAGTTCAAATTTTGTGCTTATAACTGCATTTATCCAAAATATTTTCTGCATACAAGCACCAACAAATGTGAGAAAAGCATACTATCAAGTTGAAACCGATAGTTATAGAGAAGAGGGGCTAGGGAGGCAGACATATTTTAGAACTATAAATGAAGGAGCGGGTAGTCTAATTACTTCCTCATTTCAAGCTATATGGCCTGCTTCTAAACTGATAAATATTTAAAGGACTATATAAATTCCGCTCATGTTGCTAACCTTTGTATTATAGTTTTTATTTATATCGCTTGCAATTTTGTTAACTCTTAAATATATTTATAAAATAATTATTAAAAAACAATGTGCTCTTTTTCAGTTAAATAAATATTCCTAATATTATATTTGCGTATTACTTCATTTTGTGGTTGCATTTGCGATTACATGCAACCAACATTAATATCATTGTTTTTCAAACGCAGTAGTTTGAAAAATGTTATGCAGGGCAATTGTGTAGTTTATGTTATTATAAATACCGTATGTTGAACTGCTGATGCATTCAGTACGCTCACAACAGTTCACTGAGTTACAAGTGATTAATCGTGCTAACCACAACGGTCAACAGATAAAAGTAAATATCGTAAGTTAAATTTATTTATTAATTCATTATTTTTTATAAGCATCACATTTTCATGTGGAAAACTGCATTTTTCATTTTAATTTTTTATTCTCAATTTCCGAATGTCTCATATAATATTATTCTTTAATATTTTATTTCTAGATCGATCTATCAAAAATAAATAAAAACTGTCTTACAAGACGCGCCTACGATGCTACTACAAGTTTAAAAGATTGTCCCATAGTCGTGCATCAACTCATCTTCAAAGCAACAGTTGTAAACACATAATTTGGGGAGGCGATTCGGTTGGAATTAAACAACATCTCTGTGTTCTTACCTAGGAGGGTGACAGCCAGCTTTGAACCGCACATTAACCAATTCGTCGATGGTCGGTATTCTGTTATTTACCGAGGTTTAAAGGATCTC
Organism: Pachyrhynchus sulphureomaculatus; assembly: GCA_019049505.1. Lineage (NCBI taxonomy): Eukaryota > Metazoa > Arthropoda > Insecta > Coleoptera > Curculionidae > Pachyrhynchus > Pachyrhynchus sulphureomaculatus. The sequence goes on along the minus strand of CM032449.1, from coordinate 85,861,514 downwards.
GGTGAAGATCTGAATCCTATGACCACGTTTGAAATAATCGAGACATCGCCGATTAGAGCTTAGAGAACGTAAGTGTATTATAAATTTATATTTGTAATGGAAGTAGTTAAAAAGGCTAAGAATTTAATTGCGTCTTTTAAAAAACTTAAGAAACATATTCTCCCTAATTTTTCTGTTGAGGATAAAACTATTTGGTTAAAACGCATAAATTTTCATATTAAATCCTGCAATAATCTAGTTCGTAGAGGTAATATTTCTATTTATATTCAACGCAGCTTGCAAACAACCATTCAACAACTGAAAATATTAAAACTATTAATTCAAAATATCCATCCAAAATCACGGTTCGGGGTTAAATCTAACATCCAACATTAAATGCAGGGTTGCATGGAGAACTGTAAATTCATGTTTTCGTAGGCGAATAGCAACTGGAGTTACAATTAACTTGATACACAAGGATGTACAGCAATTCTTTCAAGATTCTTTTATATCATTTAAAAGAAAAATAAATTTAGCTCTAAACAGGCTTTCTGCAATTAAAGTCAATGCAACTTTTTGTGGTGAGTTTGTTAAACAAGAAAGTGTTGAATTAAAATATTTTAATACTAAAAATGTAATAATTGAGGCACAGATTTAGATGCTTGGATTTTTGAAAACGTATGTGATAAAATTTTCAATAAACTATCTGAATTCGAAGAACGCAATTCTGGCTTCGCTTTACAAAAAATTATTTATTTAGAAGTAAATATTAACAAATTTGGAATAGGTACAGGGGGATCATCCTATTTTAAACTACCTGATGAAATACTTAAAAAGCATGCGTGCATTAATATTAAAAACAATGATCAGGCATGTTTTTACTGGTCGATTATGATTGCTTTGTTTCCAGTCAAATATCACGTTTAACTTATAACTTCATATCCATATTATGAATTTGCGTTAATTACAGATAAATTACAATCTCCAATGCCACTAAACAGGATTTCCAATTTTGAAAAATCTAATAATATTTCTGTTAATGATTATGTTTTAGAATTAACTTAGCATGGAGAAAAAGAATATTTTAATGTTACTTCTGCGCGATTAACTGATAAATTGTTGAAGCATGTAAATTTACTCTTAATTCAAGATAGATATTTTCCTAAGTTAAATGATTTTGATGCACTGCCGTTTGAAGAGACTTAGCAAGAAGAGAGTACTAATATTAATTATCATTACGGTTTGATTAATCTTTCGCGTTTAGTTTCTAGTCAACTTACTAAGAATACGCAAAAAAAGTTTATTTGCGATAGATGTTTAAATTATTTCTACTCCCATTTCTACTACTATGCATGAAGAGTTATGCGTTAAATTAAATAAAGCCAAAATGTCATTCCCAAAAAATCAGTTTATTCAATTTAAATATTATGCATAAAAACAAAAAAATCCCTTTGTTATTTATGCTGATTTTGAATGTCTATTAGCATGTGTTGATTATAATGTGGGGGTGACTGCAAAAAAATATCAAAAACATATTGCCTATAGTGCTGGATATTATCTAAAATGCTCGTGTGATAATACATTTAGTTATTTCAAAAGTTACCGGGGGGTAGATTGTATGGATTGGTTTATTAATGAAATTACACAATTATCAAAGGTGATTTATTCTAAATTTAAATACATCGAACCAATTATTGAATCTCCCGGTCAAAGTCATGCTAAACATTGTCGTATTTGTGAGGGGTTATTTGCATCAAGTGATAAAATCGTACGTGATCACAACCATTTTACTGGGTTGTTTAGGGGTTTGCGCATCAAAGCTGTAATTTGACTTTTCGAAAATTGTTATAGTGCCTGTGGTTTTTTTCATAAATTATCTGGCTATGATCACATTGTATAATTAAGGGCCTTACTAAGAATGGTTATGTAAGCGTTCTACCAACCAATAAAGAAAAATACATTTCATTTACATATTATAACGATTTAGATTCATCGATTCCTTTAGATTTATTGGTGCTTCACTAGATGTTTGATGTCTACCATGGAAAAGAAAGTTTTTAATATTTTACAATCTGAATTTCCAACCTTAGATGATAAAAAATTTGAACTATTAACAAGGAAGGGACACCCCCTGCTATGATTACATTCATAATTTGGAAAAGATGAAAGAAACTACGTTACCTCCAATTAAAGCCTTTTATAATAAGTTAGAAGATTTGAATATTAGTGATGAAAATTATTTGCATGCACAAAATGTATGGAATTCATTTGAGATTCAAGATTTAGGTCAATATTCAGACTTATATTTAAAAACTGATATTTTAGGGCTTGCTGATGTTTTTGAGAATTTTCGTGCTAATTTTATTGCATCACATGAGCTGGACCCAGTCTGGTTTCATATTATGCCTAGTTACACCTGGAATTGCATGCTTAAGCAGACTAATTGCAAGCTGGAATTACTGCATGATATCGATTAAATTATATTTATAGAACAAGGTATTCCTGGCGGTCTTGTTTGTGTTAATAGATATTCTGTAGCTAATAATAAATACATTTCTAATTTTTATCCTTCTAAGCCCTCTAATTATCTACTTTACCTAGATATAAATAATCTCTATGGAAGGACTATGGTTGAACCATTACCATACGGAGGATTCGAATGGATAGTTGATGTCACCAATTTTAATGTAATGACGATACCTGACGACGCCCCCATTGGTTATATATTACAAGTAGATTTGATATATCCTATTGGCTTGTATGATCTTTATAAGGATTTTCCATTTTGTCCTGAACACCGCGTACCACCCCATTCAAAATTTAAAAAATTAATGGGCACCCTGTATCCTAAGGCCGGTTACATTTTACATTATAGAAACTTAGAACAAACTCTAGATAATGGACTGATCATAAAATTTTAAAATTTAACGAATCGCCTTGGCTTAAACCCTAAATAGAATTGAATAATCGATTAAGAACTTCAGCTATAACAACATTTTCAAAAAATGTATTTAAGTTATTTAATAACGCTGTGTTCGGGAAAACTATCGAACATATTCGTAAATACCACATTGTAAAATTTGCTAGATGTAGGGGTGGTCGCCATGGGGCTAAAAATCGAATTGCCAGTCCTAAATTTCACAGCAAGACGGTACTTGATGATGAATTAACAATTATTGAATTGAAAAAAACTGAACTAATATTAACAAACTGCTTTACATCGGTATGGCAATATTAGATATTTCCAAATTATTTATGTATAATTTCCATTATCACTTTATGCTTCCTAAAATGGGTATTGAGCGCTGTAAACTTTTGTATACGGATACTGATAGCTTTATTTATGATTTGAAATGTGATGATGCTTATAGAGAAGTTATTAATTCTAATTTAGAAAAATTTGACACGTCTGATTATTCATTAACCAACCCCTACAATATATCACTGGCCAATAAAAAATTTTAGGCCTTATGAAAGATGTGGTAAATGGCACTATAATTACGCATTTTGTAGGCTTAAGATCAAAAATGTAGAGTTATAAAGTTCAAGGGGGAAAAATTTGCAAAAGGGGTAAGGGGGTAAAGTATGAAATTAAGTTTTGATGATTATATATAATGTTTAAAAAATTGTAATATAATCCACACCACACAGCGTTCAATTCGTTCATTTTCTCATGATGTGTTTAGCATAGAGCAATCAAAAGTCGCTCCTCATGATGATAAGCGTTATATTCAACAGAATTTTTTTGATACTCTTCCTTTTAGACACTATAAACTGAGCTCAACTTTTTTCTATTTATTACAGATAACTGAAGATGATGTCGTTGAGTGACCTGTGTA
>CM032449.1:85785196-85852696 GCA_019049505.1 Pachyrhynchus sulphureomaculatus | reverse complement strand
AACTCTGACCCAGTGCATTAACCTTTTTTTACAATAATTCCATATAAAACTGACTACCCAGGACAGGCTGCGTGTCGCACTTTCGCCTGTTCTGCTTTACTGGGCCTTCACCATTCGGTCGTTATGCTCTAGAACATACTTTTCCCCTCTACTCTATTTGTCGATGACCTTAGAGTTTATGCTGAAACAGAATAACATCTAGAAGAAGAATATCCTCTACCAAGTGGTGCCAAAAAATGAACTTTGGCCTCAGTAATTGTGCCACAGTACACAAAGGTTATAGCGATACTCCGCTGGAATTCCAAGATATAGATAGAAATACTTAGGCATACAACGAAACCTTAACATTTCACATAAAGATCCCAAAGAATAATTTCGGAATAAATACAAATAGAGACTTACTAAGCTATTTGATATAACACTAAATGCTAAGAACCTCATAACAGCTATAAACTCATGCGCAATTCCTACGCTCAGCTATACATTTGGTATAATTAAATGAAGTAAGACCAATCTAGCTAAGCAGATAGACTCACCTGTTGCCTCTTAACAAAATTTCCATTCTTACATTCCAGGTTCTCAAAAGAACGCCTTCATTTCCCAAGAAAAAATGGAAGAAGGGTATTGTTATACTTTAAAAGCTTGTGTAGATCTCCGGAGAACCATCCAAGAATAAAAAAATAATCAATCAAAAAAATTATTGATACAGCTTAACCCCAGTCACCCAGATTCCAAAAATTCCCGTGCAAACATTCTGTCTAGGCTGACATCTCCGAGGGAGAAGTCTCTTCATGGGACATATCTTATTTAGATTGCAGCGCACAATAATCAAAACTGCCGTTTCCTACATAAAAGGGCATTTTTACAATCAGAGACCGAGGAATTCTCTACTTTAATACAGGATAAAGTGGCTAAAACAAAAAATTACTAGAGGCATATTCTTAAATTAAACATCGTCAAGAAATGTCGCAAGTGCAATCAGCATGTGCATTGAGCACATAACTAGCGGATGTCCAGCGTTCTCGAATACGGACTATTTCTGTAGACATGAGCAAGTAGTCAAAATAGTGCACTCTCAGTTTACCCCAAAGTATGATCTTATACAAAATCCAGAGCCATACTATAAGGACAACCCATACCTAGTACTAGAGTTAAATCATTACATGCTATACTAGGATCGACAAATCATCACCGATATACAGAAGACTTTAACTATTCAGATATCGTAATGCTCCTATATTACAGACTTGCCATATAGTACGAAAATTTTTTTCAAGGTAGGTTCAGCTGGTGGAAGTGAATTCTTCTTTAACCGAATTGGTTAATACTGTAAAAAAAGACGGTTTATTTTTTTTTCACAGTATTAACCAATTCAGTTGTTTCCTTTAGCTTGGAAAAATCAGCTTTCGTAAACCACTACGAGGTAAAAGGGCTAGCGAACCTCAATGGGTCGTTAATACCATTTACCGAATCACCCCGATAGCTCATGTAATATCGGAACCGTCGGGTGACGATGGGTCAACACCCCATCGCTTAACTCAGAAAACCCGTTGTTATGAGGTATAATGGGGTAGATGCTCCTGACATCCCGTCTCGATCGGTTAGAGATGACGGGTAAGATGGAGGAGCTGCAGGACGGATACCCTTGGTTGACGACCCTGGCAATGAACAAGGACTCTTCGAGTGGTCTGATAACCTCAGGGATGATTTTATGACTGCTACGAAGAGTTTGAAAATACATGAAGAGGATTTATGGCCGTATGCATTCTTTATTAAGTGAAAAGCATCCAGAGCATCAAAACAATTCCAGCTAAAGGCTGCGAGACTACATGGCATATCTTCACAAATCCGGTAATGTTAGAACGTTTCGAGAACAACCTGAGGCAGTAGCTCAGCAAATAAACCACCCTGCGCAAGTCAGTTCCTTAAGCAATAAGGTGGGACTTTAGAGAGAACTATCAAGGTACATTAAAAAGTATATATGAAGTTACAAGACGTGGCAAATGCTAATAAATATCTTAGAAGTGAACTTTTAAAAACTATATACATCGAGACACTAAACAACGCTGGCTATAGCTTCGCCTCAGAATTAATGTAAAGTCAACAACATAGTGGTGCAGATCATAGAATAAAGAAAAATGAAAAGCGTGTAGGATAGGTCTCAACAGAAATAAGACCGACGAAAAAGGGCACGAAGCTAAATCATTATCAATCAGTTGTGGTTTTACCCAGCTTATCGATGAATGAACTGACCCCTGATCGAGACGGAGAGTTCATCATAATCTGTTTTTAACCACTCATCCAGAGATTTACACTGTCGCCATAAATCCGCTGTTAGGTTCTTCTGACCACAAACTTCAGTGGTAGAGAGGCGCCTAAACCGCGTTAGATTTGGCACTACAAATCTGCTAAGTGGGAAGAATTCATGGAATATTTTCGATCTTCTCCTTGGTCAGACGTTTATCATTTTGGCTGGTATGGGCTTATATCCTATTTTGAAAAAATATCTTTCTAATGGCAAGCCTTCGATCGAAAATGTAAAGGAGCTGTTGCTTCTGAACATCTTACTTACCGACAAAGACGTGAAAATCGTAACGTCATAAATCGTAACATCTTTGTTTGCCCGGTACAAATTTAAAGAATTTATCGACGCAGCCAAGGAGGCACACCATCAAAGAATTAAAAACAAACTTTCGAATACCATCTATTATACTCATACCGCGGTAAAGGGGTCTTCAGACATCATATCATGAAATGTATTTTAATGAGCCTAGACAACCAAAAAGTTTCTGGCTCTGATGGAATACTTACCATAGTACTCAAAAAATGCACGAGAGAACTGACACCAGTTTTCTGTAGATTTTTCCACCTATTCCACAGAAAGGGAATATTCCCTTAGTAGTTATGCAACAGAAGTACTTTGACCGATAAATCTTGTCCATCGATGTCATCCAAAAATTGGGCGTTCTTGCAGAAAGAAGGTCAGGGAGATATTTGAATTTTCACTCTAGTCATGCAATGTCCCAGAAAATCAGTGTTATAGTGGGCCTAACAGACCGAGCAATAAAACTGACTTCCCCTGAACGAAGATCAGACGCGCTAAAAAAAAGTAAAAACTGTCTTAATACAAAACAATTTTAAAGAGAATGACATCAATCGAACAATAAAAAAGAGAATATACAAGTTTTATAATAACTCAAAAAAACAACACCAAAAATAGTAAACAAAACTGTGATAAATTTTTACCACTTCCTTATACAAAAGAACTTTCTGAGAAGCTGAAATGGGTCTTGAAAAAATATAACATTATAGTTTGCCATAAAACTCAAAATACCCTAAGTTCATTATTTACAAACTTAAAAAGCCATATCCCCACAATGAATGAATCTAATGTTGTGTATGCAATACCGTGTGCGAATTGTCCGAAGAAATATATTGGCATGATTTCTCAGTTACTAAAAAACAGACTAAATGGACACAAATATACTAGGAATGCTTCCACTGCCCTTAGTAAACACGAAGCAGAAGAAAAACATGACTTTAAATTCAATGAAACCAAAGTCCTCTGCAAAGAGCGGAATTATGCCAAACTACAAATCAAAGAGATGATTGAAATAAAAAAAGATGGAAACACTGTGAATGATAGGACTAACATAAAAGGAATCAGTCATATCTACACAAATTTAATTAAAAAATGAACATGCTGGCATGCATATCCTCTTAATAATACAAAATGGTATATATACTTAACATCAATAATAGTTTTTTCGTTAAGACACCCATTATAGATAATAAAATTTTACAAAAATCAGTAAAAAATACGAGACACGATATGCTGAAAGAAATACAGAATTTGAAATTCACAAACACACAAATAGTTGACTTTCAGGGTATATACACGTTAGTAAATTGTTTTATATTTTTGTTATGGTGTAATATTTTAAATGTCCGAGTGTGCGTAAAAATGCTATATGTTTTTAAAAGTGTAATTTGACTTAAAAGATTTTAACCTTGTGTTTTCTAATTTTAGAATGAATATTAAAAAATAAAGAATTTTTGAAAATGCCTAAAAAAATAAGACGAAACGTCAAATAAACTAGTTTGTGTTTTCCAAAAGAACCTAAGTACCCAAGAAAAACCAATCAAGTTTATATATATATATATATATATATATATATATATATATATATATATATATATATATATATATATATATATATATATATTAAAATAATTTTTTTATTGTTTGGGAAAACACCCGTCATATGTTTTTTTGCTATTATCTCAATACGAACTTAATATATTTAGACTACCGGGTATAAACCGAAACGAATTCAAAAATCGAAACTGGATTGGAATATTTCCTATATATTTACTAAAATAAATATATTTTTCTTTATCTACAGATAATAAAGTTGTCCTGCTGCGAATTTCTTTACCTTATTTTTTAATAATAAGATGTTTATCATAAGCGTACAGATTATGAAATAATACAGGTATCATATATTTATCTGGACAGTTGAGATTGCAGGTGGAATGAGCACTATCGCGATATTTCTCCGTAAAATGATGATGATTTCTAACTTTTATTTCATCATGAGAATATCGTTGACTCTTGTTCTTCAGGTGTTAATGGTAACATTCGAACTGTATTATTAAATATAGGATTTAATTGCAACACTAATTTTTGTAATTCTTTAAAAAACCCGCTTATACAATTTTTAGCAGTGAATTAAATTATGAAAGAAAGCAAAATAAGTAATATGCAGTACTACATGGTACATGTTTTGTGGTTTTGTTATATTCTTATTCATATTTAAATCGTCATATTTGTCCAATATACTTTTATTGTGTGTGTAAATGACAAACGGTACGTTTGTTTATTGATTTTCAAATAACATACATTTCTCTTCTTCTGTTAGTTGAGTTAATGTACATTTATTTATTTTTCTGCAAGTAAATATGTGCCTATTTAAAATTTCTTGTTAATAAAAATGATTTAGACACCTATTAGAATAATATTTTTTGTGATGACCATTTCGTATATTAAGTAATCTTGACATATCTTTAGTTAATGCAATATGGTGAGTGAGGGGTGGGTTAAATTTAGATATAGAATTAATAAAACATCATCATCATCATCATCAATGATGCAGCATTGAATGCCTCCATATTTGAAAATTTCACTGAAATGAAGATATGAAAATGTTCTGGGCTGATTTTGATTTGACCGACATGAATGTAAGGCAGTCACAATAGGCCAAAGAAAGCAATATTCATGATTATTTTTAGTGTTCAGAACTCCTTTAGAATGTGTAATGAATTTTGGAACGGAAGTGTATAACGATTAAAATTAATTTTTAATGCAAATTTTCATAAAACGTCCAACTTGAATCATGTTCCTGGTATTCTTATAATTTTGTTATTTTTGATATGTTATCTGTACGGTTTTTAGTAGTAAAATTTTTTATATAACATTCAGTATTTTGGGGTTTTATAAATTGTGCTAAAAATATAACATTAATTTTTAACAGTGATTTTTCAAGTTTCTCTTTTCGCTCTAAACGCTTTGTTGAAAAGGATGATGGGATCCTGAATATTTAAATTAACAATTACACCGGCTCTAATACGATTTTTAAAACACGATTCCAAATCAACCCAAACTAATTTTGTATTTTCATTTAATTTTTTTTTTAAATTTAAATTATTGTCGATAATTTTCTAGTAAACTTAAATTTGCTTCAATTTTTGGAAGAATTTTTCTATCATCACCATATCTTTCGAATACTTTTTTAAAGTTAAAATTTTATCCACTTAACATATTCATTTTTCGATTTAATTGACTTACTAACTTCTTGAACTCTTGGCAACATATGATCACTTTATTGTACAATTTGGGTAGACATAGTTTACCTTTTACAATAATGAAAATGAAATAATTATTAATAATTTTGTAGTAAATTATAAATGATCAGTATATATAAATAATTCTATTAAATAAAAAATAATAATCAGCTTAAACACATGTATCGGTCATAGGTAGATAACATGTAAGTTTCCAAAGTAATATATATTATTATTTTAAACTAAATATTTTGTTATTTTCAATATTTTAAAATGATTAAACAGTATAAATATTTCTATTAAAATCGGCTTATAAACACTTAAAGGTCATATGTAGATAACTTGTAATTTTCCAAAGCAAGATATATTATTATTTTAAAATAATTATTTTGTTATTTTCAGCATTGTAAAAATTATTAATTAGTATAAGAATTCTTAATAAAACTAAAAAAATAGCAATAAGCTTATAAACAAACGATATAATGTTAAATACAAGTATTTTGTTGATATATATATATATATATATATATATATATATATATATATATATATATATATATATATATATACATATATATATATATATATATATATATATATATATATATATATATATATATATATATATACATATATATATATATATATATATATATATATATATATATATATATATATATATATATATACATATATATATATATATATATATATATATATATATATATATATATATATATATATATATATATATATATATATATATATATATTATATATATTGTTAAAGTACAACTCACAAGCTCAACTATATATTTATTAACAATTTAATAATAATAAAGATATATTAGGAGGATTTTATCAAAGCAGTTACACAAAATAATGCATCCCAACGTGTAACTAGTGGCGAAAACTTTTAAAAAAGATAAGGGGACTGATAAAATGGTTAGGTTTTCATGGTTGGATAGATAAACATAATTTGGTATAATATGGCACAATAATGTAAAATGTGCCTTAAGAATACATATATAACTCTTCAATCTACTAGTGATATTACATTCAACCACAAAGTTCTATCAAAGCTTGAACAATGTTCATAGCAGATATTCAAGGTTTTCAATACAAAAATAGTGATTTAATATGCAAAGAGGTAGCTGTGGTTAATATTAATATAGAACACAACATTATCTCCTTCTCTATCAGCAGCTGTAGCAGTATCAACAGCAACAACTACTGCCAAATGTGTCCAAAAATTTAATGCGGATGATGATGAATTTTTTGAAAGTAAGATTTTTAAATTTAATGATGATGGTAGTATAATTGAAAAGAGAAACTCTGAAAATACGGTTAACATTCTTTTATTTTGTTTTTACTTACATATTATTTTTACCAACCTAAATCTGAATCTAACATATTAACTTATTAAACTTATGAATATATCAATCTCTCTGTAATAGTAATCCATCGTGTAGGATATTGAATTTTTAAAGATCAATTTTTTAAAATTCAATGATGGTATAATTGAATAAAAAAAAAAAATTGAAAGTACGTTTAACATTGTTTTATTTTATATTTACTTACATATTATTATAACCAACTTAATTCCGAATCTAACATGTTAAACTTATGAATATAGCAATCTCTCAATAGTAATACATTTTGTAGGGCGATTTTTATTATTACGAAAATGCTAAGTTGGGAATGTGGAATCTTTGGCACAATGATACTACTCAGTATATATCACTACTACACCAAACACTTTATTTTTGCACTCGACGCGCGTTTTCGCTAACCATGTTAGCTTCATCAGGAGCGATGAGTCAATCATCGCTCCTGATGAAGCTAACGTGGTTAGCGAAACGCGCGTCGAGTGCAAAAATAAAGTGTTTGGTGTAGTGGTGATATATACTGAGTATTACGAAAATGACTATTACAATGATTAACAAAACTTCTAGTGTTTAAGTTACCTAAACTTTACATCCCAATTGAGATAAATCTTTAATACTATTAGATATTAAATTAGTTAGCCCAGTTTTTTTTTGGTGGCCCTTCACAAAATTTTTATCACAATCTAGTTCAATTACATTGTTGATGGTCCACCCAATGTGTTGACGAAAGCTTTCCTTCAATCATTCGTTTTTATGAGGGAAATTTATAATATGATGAAAGCGTTCACTATATTAATATTAACCACAGCTATCTCTTTAGATATTAAATCACTACTTTTATATTGAAAACCTTGAACATCTGCTATGAATATTGTTGAAGCTTTGATAAAACTTTGTGGTATAACTAGTAGATTGGACGGTTATATATGTTTTCTTACGGTAAATTTTACATTATTGTGCCACATTATACAACCTTGTGTTTATCTACCCAACTGTTGTGACTATCATGAAAACCTAACCATATTACTAGTACTTTATCCTTTTTCTTTTTTAAAAGTTTTCTCCACAAGATACACGTTGAGATATATTACTCTGTGTAACTGCTCTTGGTAAAATCCTTCTAATGTATCTCTATTGTTTTTAAATTGTTAATATTGTTAATAAATATGTAGTTAAGCTTGTAAGCTGTACAATTTGGTGTATAAGTTTTATCAAATAATCCTCTATTTTGAGATACAAGTACATGATCTTCTACATTAAATTTACCTTTTACATTTACATTTTTTAAATGAATATATACAGTTTTTAAAAGTTTCTCACCTATTGGTTTCATACCTGTGATCCTATGTTTCGTTTGATTATATTCTGATATAATTGTTGGTAACAATTTTGACTATTTGTAATTACTCTGTAAGTGAAACTCTTTCCATTTCATTTTCTTTAACTCGCTCAACTCAATTGAGGCCTAGCATAAGATCCTTGAATTTTTTACTACAAAACTCAAATCCTCTATTAGTTTGAAGATTTTTTGGTATGTTGTATTTACAAGTTTTCAAAATATACTCCATAGCAGCCGTTACTTCAACGGTGGTTTTGTTTTTAGAGGTATCGCCGACACAAATTTTGAAAAACAGTTTATTACTTCAAAAAAATATTCTTCTTCTATAATATGACTTTGTATAGTTTTTAAAATATGTCTTAATAATAAATCAGTTTTATGATTACTTATAATCGAAATAGATGTGCTTAGCTAATGGGTATAACATATAACTCAATAAAATTGCTTGCTTAAATTCAAGTAACTCAAAATTAGACGTGTCAAAATAATGACTTTGACTCTTTAAAATGTAAAACTGACGTCTTTAAATATTGACTATAAAAAAATAAGAAAACGAATAAAAAAATCATCTTAAATTTTAGTAAAATATGGCAACGCAAAAAATGACATCAGAAGATATAGTATCATCTATTAACTATAACATCTATTATGACAGTGGCTATATTAATTATGAAAGTCCTATTTGTATGCTAATAAGTATTATAATTTGGAGAGGTTTATACAATATATTACATTTTTTTCTTTATGAAAAAGGTCCAGAATTTAATTCAAGAATCATTAGTTTACTGCATGCGCTCTTAACGTCTTTTCTGGGAATCAACCAATGTTTTTTATTTGACTGGCCGTTTGATCATCCGGAATGGAAGACGAGTTACATGCAATCCTTTATAATCACTGCAAGTTTTGGCTACTTTGTACATGATTTTATATGGTTGTTAGAATATGACACAAAAGGTTTGTAGTTTTGATTTGGTAATTTTATATTTGTACTGTACACTACTTTATATGGATGTTAAAATATGCTAGAGAAAGTTTGTAGATTTGAGTTGATAATTTTGTATTTATACTGAGACTGTCAGAACAAATGGTGCTTGAGGCACAGATTATCAAAAAGAAATTTGGCAGCTATCTTGGTTTTTGAAATTCTCTAGTAAAAATGTGACTTTCTTGAAGGTTAGGTATTGTTTTTATGTTCGGTGAATTATTGACACTTGTTTAAAATACACAAGGGAAACAACCCGTCTGGTTATTTATAAGAATCAAAAAAATTACTTTTTTCGGAAATATAAGTGAAATACTATTCCAATAAAGTAAAATATTTTTAAACATTATTGAATAAAATCTTGTGGGTAATTATGAGAAAATAATAGTTTTTTATTATTGACAAGTAAAAATAAGGGTTACCATTATAAAACTAAAAAATGATACAGCACTATGTTAACCTACTGCCGAATTCCAGGATTTTATTATAATTCTCCGGAACATTTATATATGATATGATATATGTTGAATAATTTGGCTGAATATACTAACCAAATTTTATACAAGTAACAAAAACAAGAAGATTAATTAAAACTTTATTGAATTCTACTTTAAGTTAAGCTCCATTTAATAAAAATAGGTATGTGTCAAATTAATTAGTAGATTTTTAGTAAAATCAAATTCTTGAAAGACGGTTTTAAATTTACCGTATTTTGTTGTGTAAGGTATATATCCGGTATTATGAAGATCGTTTAATATATTTTAAACTTTTGCGCTTCGTTATAACTAACGAGAAAATCTATCCCGAAAATGTATGGTTTTTCAGCATGTATGCTAATGGTTGTAGCTATTATATATATCAAAAACAATTGACATCAATTTTGATAATAACTTGGAATGTTATAATATTGCCATGCTTAAAATTTGGTTTGGTATTTTTTTTTATGACAAATTAATTCTTTTTATCTTTTTCAGTTAAAACAGCATCTGATGCCAAAAAAATAAACTACTTCTGAAGTTTAGAAATTATTCACTTACAAAAATTATTGCCAATAATTTTCTGTTTAAAGTTAAAATTTTTCACATGCCCTAATAATCACTATATTTCCGTTAAAACATTGTTTAACATTCACTGTAATTTCTTTACTGGGCGTATATAACGTTTTATCACTGCGATACGAATAGCTGTCTTATAAATAAAATGTTTTCGTGTAGCGTCTGCATATTTTTTCCAATTGTTTCTATCATTTTGGCTCAACCGTTGACTCCACCTGGATCGTTTGTTTGGGTAGAATGCCATGTATTTTCCTAATATTTTGATTAGAACGAGTTTTTATTTTGGCTTTATTAACGGCAGGTTCTTAGATACATTCAAATGTTCCGAAAAGCAATGTTTTTTGTAACTCAAAAAGGGCAGTAACTAATGTTTCGACATAGGAATTCACCTATAGTTTGTTGTAACTGCATATTATTCAGTGGTTCATCAGGTAAAGTTTTTTTGTTGGTAAAAGTAAAAATTTAAATTTTGATCTAAGTTTAACGTTTTTATGAGAAATATTTCTATGAGATTTTTTTCTTATCACAATTGTCTTATTTAGCAGCAGCATTTATTGTTTGTTTACTAAAAAATTCAATTATTTTAAGAAAATATTTTTAATCAAATATCATTTTACTAAAAAAACCATACGGATTTGGCAACAATATTAGCAGTCCTATAAGGAGCAATGAAGTTTTTAACAAAATTTTAAAAATGCCCGAAATGACAAAGGTGAATGTGTCTTTAGTTTACCCAAATAATGATATATTTAAATATAATAAACGATTTTCGCAATACCCTATATTTAAAAATGTTGGTATTTAAATTTCTAATAACAACCTGTACTAAGTAAATTAATTTAAAAAAAATAAGATTAAGTATAAAATGCCGTCAATTAAACTATATAGACTCCGATATAATTACTAACTACCCTAAAAGTTACGTAAATTATATTAGTAACCTTAAGAATGACATAATCTTGGGAAAACTGGGTGGTATAGCGAAATTTATGTTCAGTTAATTTCTTATATATAAGGTAATTTATGATCGTGAAGATAGGGTAACTGGTAGTAGGAGTAATAGTATGAGTGGGGAGTATTAATGCTAAAAAGTACACTAGAGGGATCCTTTTTGCCCACCCTAATTACCATCAGGGTAATGTCAGTTAGAAGGGATCTAAAGTTTAACATAAGATCTGAAAGCACATGATCGGCAGATGATATTATTTAAGCCGGTCTTGTTCCTTTAACGCCCCGTTAGCCACAAACTTCAACGGGCTTGTCTATCTTTAATACCTCTATGAACAACTCCGTGGCATTACGGCGAAGTATGTCCGTTACATACGGCCTGCAACCTTTAAGCTTGACTTCGGACCTGCATCCAATTTAAGAGGGCGTTATCTACTTTAACCGCCGTCCAGTTCAAGTAACAATCCGCAAACCACATGCTGTTGACAGTTATCCGTCACAGTAGGTGCCTAATCCTCGAAGGGTGACCTCAGGTATTCGTTCCATCCATACGGAGAGGCGATTCTTCATCGTCTGCCTTTCTTGGTCCGAGCGGCTTCCTACTAACAACTAACTGTCTTTTTCACAACATGCCAGCTTTTGAGAGTTTGTCGATGTCTGTTAGCAAGGATCATGTTGTGGAATGCGACCTAGCCAAAGATACTTTAAATCAAAGGGTGTACTGATCGGCTGGGATCAAACACGGGAGTATAGCCATGGTAAGCGTGAACTTTACTATGGAGCCAAAGCTCCACAAAAATAGGGGAAGGTATAAGACTAATTGTGCCATTTTGGTCGATACAAGAAATAATTGCTTGAAATATTATTACACTGCATACTTTGATATTTCCACGTTTTGTTTCTTAGAAATGATTAAAATGTTTTAATAAAATCTTCAGCACATCATCTTAACCGGTTTAGAGGCTAGACGCGAATTCTAAAATTTCTTGATATGAGAATCAAAAATCAACTTTTTCGAGAATTGATCCATTTATGTAATTATAAAATCGTCATTTCTAAGCTATGTCGAGCAACTTTGACGGTCTCGTTCCACGATTTATAATGTTAGTAGAGGTGAAACAAAGTAAAAAACTTAACAAAAAATGTTAAGATTTCCATTTTCTTTTAAATTAATATGACGATCGCCTCGACAGAAGTCTTTTTCA
Organism: Pachyrhynchus sulphureomaculatus; assembly: GCA_019049505.1. Lineage (NCBI taxonomy): Eukaryota > Metazoa > Arthropoda > Insecta > Coleoptera > Curculionidae > Pachyrhynchus > Pachyrhynchus sulphureomaculatus. The sequence continues at coordinate 85,839,936 of CM032449.1, read as the reverse complement.
GATAACTAATAACTACTAAAGATTTTGACATGAAATTAACCTTTAGACATATATTATATTGGAAATATGATTATTTAAAGTGGAAATCTAGGAAACTATGAGTTAACAATAGACTGTCAGTAGTAAAGGTTTAATAATGAAAAATTGTTCAGATCTAATCAGCCAAAACTCTTTGTATTAGTATAGGTATGTGACGATATTTAAGCATATTTTGTAAGTATAGATAGAGAATTAACAGTTTTCTTAGAATATATTAACACTCCACAAACATATTAAATACAACAGAATAAGAACAGGATCATTCATTTAACTTTTTGGGCACTTTTTAATAGAATTTAAAAAAAAATTCTAGACCTTTTTATAGATATATGATAATACATAATAAATCTATTCACCCAAATACTCAAAACTTAGTATATTATAGTTTTATATATATATGTAGAACTTAACCTATTAAAACATCCGTTAATAATGGTTTGATGTAGTACTAATTAATAAAATTCTTCAGCTATAATAACATAAGAAAGCTTCAAATTTAGTATTTCCGAATGCTCACGATAAACAATCTAATAATTTAAAAACTGTATATGTAATTACTTAGGTAAAATTTCAGACAATATTAAGAAATAATTCAATAATTCAATAGTTAAATAGATTAAAAATATTTAATAAAAAAAAAAATTAAAAAAGAATAAAATTCAAGAGTTCATCAATTCAATTATGCGTCATGCAAAAATATTGGATAAGCGGGAAGATCAAAAAGAAGAAAGTATATAAAAGAGTATTTTAAAAGTTATATCAATGTTAAAATTGACTTAAAATATGGAAAACATTTAAATATGGAACGTCACGATTTTGAACCAAATTTTAAAATATTACACTAATAAAAAAAAGGGCTATAAACTTAATTATTTTTTCTAGGGGTAAGTACATGTAGAATCCAGGACATTCTTCTCGGTGATCAATTATATGTCAACACTTCCCACTTTATGAAACCTGTGCCACTGATAATCTATTGTTAGTTTGTAGTTCTCTGTATTTACACTTAATAAAATCATATTTCTAACCCGTTAATTTAATTCATATTTTTATCGGCCATCTCTCCGCCTGAATGGGGATTAGGAGGAGGCCGGGCATATTGATGCAAGAAGTACAATTATACACCAACAATATCTGATTATTCAGAAACGTTATTCGAGTGGCGACATCAATAAAACATGTCTATGTATGTTTGAGTGAAACAGGTGCGACCGTTAGTTAACCGTTGACATTTGACAAGAGTAGATGGGCTTTTAGCGTGGCCAACTAAAAAATTGCGTGAAATGTAAAAGTGACCCAACGTTGTTTTACGAGGCATGGTTAAGATTTAATATTACCAAAGGCAAGTAATTTTATTCAGTAATTAGGATTCCAGGTGATTTTTTAATAATTCTAATGGTTTTATTAATAATTGTTAGTTTTTTGAAAAATGTCCATTGAGGTACATTAATACACCAAGAAATGCTGGGAACTTTTGTACCTAAGAAGATGTATCGATGAGGAGAACGTAAAGAATGCTATATCCGAAGTTATATCGAAGACATTGTCTATACGGAAGGCAGCTGAGAAATACAACATCAAAGCTGCAACTTTGCAATACCGTCTTGAAAAGTTTCGAAAAACTGTTATAGGAGATGAAGCGTCAACTTCTAATAAATATGGGCCCAAATATACTGTTGCACAGGTTTTGTCAGATGAATAAGAGAAAAACCTTACTGAACATTTATTGAACTGTAGTAAAATGTACTACGGGTTGTCTTTGCAGCAAGTCCTAGTTTTGGCTTATGAATATGGTGTAAATATCCAGAATCCTGGAAAAAAAAATAAGTGTGCTGTAAAAGATTGGGCGGCAGGATTTAGAAAAAGGAATCAGAACCTAAGCTTCAGGAACCTAGAAAAGACGAGCATAGCAAGAAGTTCTGGGTTTAATAAAGCTGCAGTCACTGCTTTTTTGATAATTATGAACGTGTAATGATGCGCTACAAATTTACCTGATCGTATAATAAATCTGGACGAAACAGTCTTTTCTACACCAAGACCAATTTTTGGTAGAAAAGAAACAAAGACAAGTAGGACATATTGTTTCAGGTGACCGAGGAGAAGAACTGGTAACGTTTTGTGGAATAGTTATTGCAACAGGCGCTGTTCTTCCTCCTATGTACGTCTTCACACGTGTCTATTACAAGGAGCATTTTTTGAATGGTGCTCCGGAAGGAAGTCTAGGTTTGGCAAACAGAGGTGGCTGGATGACTGATGAATTGCACCTTCAAGTTCTAAGTCATATTTAGCGTCAGACTTTTTGCCCCAAGGACAATCCCATTCTAATCATATGTGACAACCACAAACACGTCTCACATTTCAACCGAAATGTGTCTATTGTCTCTTCCACCACACACGTCACACAAGCTGCAACATTTGAATAGAAAAGACTTTGTCCATATAAAATATTGCTGAACTAACAAAATCAGCTTTCCTGGAATCTTTTATTCCAAAGAATATTACAAGAGGATTTTCAAGATCAGGCATTTGGCCATTTAATAGACTTGAGTTTGGAATCATGATTTCACAGTAACAGAAATATTTGATTTGAGTTTTCAAGATAATGTGACGTTGCGGCCGTGACAAATGAAGAACAAGGACAACAGCTAGATTTTGTGAATATGGATGTTAGCCAAAGTGATGAGCATCAAGCTAAAATGATGAAGTAGAAAGCAAAAGAGTTGGAAACGGAAAAAAATTTAATGGAATTAACGGAAACTAAAAAAACTAAGAAGAAAAGATGTCACTGTTCACAATCTGACTGATAGTAGTCAGGATGCATCTGTGAAATTGAGTGATGATGACGGCGAAAAGTTTGAAGTTGCATCTGATCTAGAAGATGACGATATATACATTTTGATATTCCCAATCTTGAAACTACAAATGTGGGAGATTTCCTACTCATTAAATTTGAAAAGAAAAAAATCGTCATTTACTACGTGACGAAAGTCATTTCTAAATATAATTTGACCCGTTATCAAGTGTCATATCTCAGAAAAAATTAGGATTTTGTGTGTTTGTCTTCCCCAGTGTAGAAGACAAGGCAAGCGTTGATTGTAAGGATGTTTCTTTGCAGTTGCCAAAGCCAAACTTCTCAAAGGGCACATCTCGTACACCGTCTCTTTATACTTTTTCTATCGACTTTACTGGTTATAATATGCGACAGACGCTAAACGTTAAGTTATCTAATCTTTTATAAAAGCATTTATTAAAATTACGATTTTTGAGTACCTAATGTCAATTCCTATACTTTTTAGGTTTTTCCAAAGTATTTTTTTGTTAAATGGATAGGTTAATATAAGTTTATATGTTTTGTTAAGAATACTGTCATAAAGTCTATGCCAGTGTGAAACGCTGTTAACTTTGATACTATTCAGATTTTAAGCAACACTTTGTAAGGCTGATTATGATCTCTCAGAATAAATGATTTTTTTTATTAAATGTGTGTATATTAATTCACCATTTCAACAATTTACTTTGTTTCAAACTACCCCATCCAATGTATCTAAGTAGGTGGTAGTATCTAAGTAGGTGGGGTAGAATGATACAAATCCTATTTTTTACCCAAGTCATTATATTCTCATTATCTTCTAACTTTAATGGTTCTTTTATATTATAATATTAATTAGGTATGCCATGCATGAATCAAGAAAGAGTAACATTTGACTAACTTTTGTTACATACAATATGAAACAGAATTTTTCTGCATCAACCTCCTACCCTTTTTGGATAAATATTGGTAAGGCTCTGTTAAAGTTGTCCAGGTGCCGAAACGTACATTTGCATTTCAGGCACCTTTTTAGACAACTTGGAAGTGCTGCCAAGGGCGTTATTCCACATATATGTATATATATATATATATATATATATATATATATATATATATATATATATATATATATTTATATATATATATATATATATATATATATATATATATATATATATATATATATATATATATATATATATATATATATATATATATATATATATATATATATATATATATATATATATATATATATATATATATATATATATATATATATTATATATAAGATTTGGTGATATGTTATCGACCGTGCATCAATCTGATATATATGATTATCGGGAATCGGTCTGGACTGTAAATAAAACTCTTTTCTTCTTTAAAACTCAATATTTCGTTATCGTTTGATAACTTCTTCAGGAGTAACTACAAAATTAATACACCTATATTAACACACTATTCTCTTTCATCAAGGCATTAAAATATTGAAATATAAAACAAACAATTATGAAAGAAACGAACAATCAATTAAAACACGTACGAAAATTCGAGTTTGTCCTGGAAACCAACACTCAACATCTCGATTTACTACAACAAACTGAGAGTAAATAGCCTCGGTACATATGCACTGCCGTGAATTCCAAACGAAACGGAAAAACAGCAACAGAAAACGTCTTTAATTTACTTTATACTAAGAGGTGGCAAATCTTCATTTGTTATTATTGCTGTAATTGTAAATGATTAATACCTATTAATTATGTTGCTATATATAATACTAAGTTGATTAGTGTCTGATTTATAGTTAATTGACTTTGGGTCCCTGTTGATATGGTACATTTCTTTAAAAAGTCTCCCTTTATAGTTGTTGTCATGAGCTAAGATTTTAACGTTGTTATAGTCAAAATTATGACCCGTTTTCAAATTATGTTGCACCACAGCACACGAATTCTTTCCCAATCGGGAGTCACTCCTGTGCTGTGTGAGTCCCTGTTTCAAACCACTGAGCTGTCTGCCCAATATAACACGCTTCACATTGTAAACAAGATAATCTATAAACTACAGAGTTATTATATAAAATAGGTGTTCTATCCTTTATTTTTGAAAACAGGTCAGAACCTCGTATGCTGTTATATTTCGCAATTTTTATATTTGGAAAATCTCTGAATAAGGCGACAATTGGGTTTGTGATTGGCTTTATAAATTGTAGCTTCCTGTATATCATATGCTGCGCAGGCGTCTCGTCAGTAGGGGCATCAACACTATCCGAATTATAAATTAATTTTCGTAAAATGTGTTTAGGGTAGGCATTGTTGACAAAAATGTTATACAGCTCGTCTAGGTTTCTTTTTCGAAACCTATCATCACTGATGCGTATGACCCTGTTTTTCATTGCTATTACAGTGTTAAATTTTTGATTTTTTGGGTGATTAGAGAAATAATTAATGAATCTGCCTGACGCTGTGGGTTTTTTATATACCAGTCAAGTATAATACTGTTGTCACTCGTTCTTATTACTTTAGCGTCCAAAAAAGGAACACTGAAGTCCTGTTCTATTTCGATAGTGAATTGTATATGTGTGCTGAATGCATTAAAATAGTTTAAAATGATTTCTGTATTACCCTTGGGTACAGCGCAAATCAGATCATCAACATACTTGTACAAAAAGGGTAGGCTGAATGGTAATTGAGGAACCACCGTTTCCAAAAGATGGTCCAACACCACCTTGGCCAAGACTGGACTGATAGGAGACCCCATTGGAGTTCCAAAAATTTGTTTGAAAAATTTTTGGTTGAAACTGAAATATGTGTTGTTGAAGATGAATTTAATGAGAATCAAGAAATTATGCTTGAAATCATGGTTTTTGTTTGAATCAGTTCCCACTTTTTTTCCAGAATAGTTAGGATTAAGTCTAGAGGTATATTTGTAAACAAAGATACTACATCCAAAGATATTAATACATACTCTTCTGGTAATGTAACTCCCTTTATTTTGTTGACAAACGAGAAGGTGTCTCTAACATTGTAATCCGTGTCATCCTCAAAAGCAACACTCAAAATTTTAGCTAAGTATTTTGATAGATTGTATGTCGTTGAATTCACTGAACTTATAATTGGTCTCAGAGGAGGGTTTGTTTTGTGAATTTTGGGTAAACAGTAGAGTTTGGGAAATGTGGAATTGTAAATTACTAACTTCTTGTACAGTTGTTCATCTATTTCGCCTTTGTTCTTTAAAAATTTTATTAAATCATTAAAGCTTGTTTGTATAGTACTGGTAGGGTCTTTAGATAGTGAAGTGTATGTAGTCTCGTCTTGTAGTAAAGTTTCAGTCTTATGAATATACTCATTTTTGTCCATTGCAACAGTGCATCCCCCCTTGTCCGATTGAAGGATGTAAATCTCCGGATGAGATCTTAGGAATTCTTTTGATTTTTTAAAGATACGAATAAGCCAATGGGGTTTCTCAAATTTTGATTTATAAAAGAAGTTAGTTACTAAATTAGTTGCTCTCGCTCTGAGAATATCCTTAGAATTCTCTGGGGTGTCATCAATTATATTTTCAATCTCCGCCAATAGACTGCCAACGTTAATATCTTTATACGTACCCGGTACACCAAATTTGGGACCCAGTGAAAGAAAGTCAGAAACATCTTTAGGGATTTCAACTTTAGATATGTTTTTGAACCACTTTGTATTGTTTTTAAATAATTGTTGGTCATTAGTGTTGTTGTTCATTAACTTTTGAAATTTCTGTAAATTCTTTTGTTTGATCTTGTTAAACCGGAAGTTGAATTTTTGCTTAACTCTCTTTTCATATTCATTAAATATATGTGGAGGCAAATAGCTTTGTAATTTTAATCGAATGTCCGTCAACCTCCGCTGTGCAATCGAGATGCTGTTACAAGTCAGTTTTACTTCGAAAGACGAAGTTTTTTTACTTAAACTATTAATAAAATTATCTACCTGGGTTGTACTACCGTTTGTAAACAACATACTTTCAAGGTTCCTCATGCCATTGTTGAGATGTGCAGGGACAACTTCAGAAGATCGGCAACGTAACAAAAATATCCTTCGGTTCACACTGCTTGCCAATTTCAACTGTGTCTTGAGATACTGTTTCATTAGTCTTGTAGTTTGGATGTTATAATTTTTTGTGATGTCTTGATAAAAACCCATTATAAATGTAAGATTTGGTGATATGTTATCGACCGTGCATCAATCTGATACATATATGATTTCTGTATTACCCTTAGGTACAGCGCAAATCAGATCATCAACATACTTGTACAAAAAGGGTAGGCTGTCGCCTTATTCAGAGATTTTCCAAATATAAAAATTGCGAAATATAACAGCATACGAGGTTCTGACCTGTTTTCAAAAATAAAGGATAGAACACCTATTTTATATAATAACTCTGTAGTTTATAGATTATCTTGTTTACAATGTGAAGCGTGTTATATTGGGCAGACAGCTCAGTGGTTGAAACAGAGACTCTCACAGCACAGGAGTGACTCCCGATTGGGAAAGAATTCGTGTGCTGTGGTGCAACATAATTTGAAAACGGGTCATAATTTTGACTATAACAACGTTAAAATCTTAGCTCATGACAACAACTATAAAGGGAGACTTTTTAAAGAAATGTACCATATCAACAGGGACCCAAAGTCAATTAATTATAAATCAGACACTAATCAACTTAGTATTATATATAGCAACATAATTAATAGGTATTAATCATTTAGAATTACAGCAATAATAACAAATAAAGATTTGCCACCTCTTAGTATAAAGTAAATTAAAGACGTTTTTCTGTTGCTGTTTTTCCGTTTCGTTTGGAATTCACGGCAGTGCATATGTACCGAGGCTATTTACTCTCAGTTTGTTGTAGTAAATCGAGATGTTGAGTGTTGGTTTCCAGGACAAACTCGAATTTTCGTACGTGTTTTAATTGATTGTTCGTTTGTTTCATAATTGTTTGTTTTATATTTCAATATTTTAATGCCTTGACGAAAGAGAATAGTGTGTTAATATAGGTGTATTAATTTTGTAGTTACTCCTGAAGAAGTTATCAAACGATAACGAAATATTGAGTTTTAAAGAAGAAAAGAGTTTTATTTACAGTCCAGATCGATTCCCGATAATCATATATATATATATATATATATATATATATATATATATATATATATATATATATATATATATATGGGACGTCCTTTGTCAAACGGAACAAGGCTCTGCCCAAAATTCATGTTGATGGATTTGAATGATCTTGGGTTTAAAATGTTCGTTATTGATCCCTCTTTATGGGCTAGTGTGGCCTTTTGGAAAATTTCTAAATGGCGGCTCAATATGGTGGACAGAAATCAGAGAAAAATCAATATTTTGGAGTAAAAAATTAGCAAAAAAAAATTTATTGCCGGTTTTGGGTGCAAATTGTTTGTAATTGACAGCCTTAAAAAGTTGGATAGGTAGGTTGGCGAAATTCAACATGGCGAATCCAAGATGGCGGCTGAAACCTCAAAATCGTCGAAAAATGAAAAAAATCAAGACTCTGACTAGAGTTTTTGACACCTGATTATATTGGCCTCCAATATTGAGTGTTAATCACTCATTACTTATACAGGTTATTATGAATCCAAAATGCAAAATGGCGGCTCTTCAAATTGTAATAAAATCGGTAGAAAACGGTGAAATTTAGGTGGAAACAGTCCCGAACAAGTATATTGATGGTTCATAATTCGTCAAATGATTGCTTTTTGTATCATGAAGTCAAACTTCATAAATCAAATACGGCGGAGTCAAAATGGCGTCAAGCAATGCCATATATAAGGAAAAACCCACTGTCAGATAAATTCGCACAACCCATTTACTTGAAATTCTTAAGCGAAACGTGTTATCTCGTGGCTTTGTGCATTCTGAATACGAATCCGCATTCGGAATAACAAAAAAAAGAATATTTTATGGTGCTAATTAAGAGACGAAACACTATACTAAAATATCTTAACCTCTCTATTAAGTTTTCTCTAAAAGTCTATTACTCAGTATATATCACCACTACACCAAACACTTTATTTTTGCACTCGACGCGCGTTTCGCTAACCATGTTAGCTTCATCAGGAGCGATGATTGACTCAATCAATCATCGCTCCTGATGAAGCTAACATGGTTATATAATCGGATGGTTAGCGAAACGCGCGTCGAGTGCAAAAATAAAGTGTTTGGTGTAGTGGTGATATATACTGAGTAGTATCATTGTGCCAAAGATTCCACATTCCCAACTTAGTAAAAGTCTATTGAACCGAATTTTAGTCTCTAAAACCTTATTTAAAATCTGCTTAAAATTTTGGTCTCAATAATTCTTTTTAATTAGGAAAAAATGCTATAATGAGCAGAGAAAAGGTATTTTCAGAGCAAACAGTTGAAGAATATTTTATTTTTAAAGAGCCGTTACATGATTTTCACTGTTTTTGGAGAATATTCAGAATTCTATATCTTTAAGAGTCAGAAGGGAAAATCTCACCGTCATCGAATATTTTATTACAATAAATTTTGTATTCATATTTATCGAAGCGGGTTATATAAGTAGTCGCGAAAGTGAAAAGTTGTCTATTTCACCATTAGGTGGCTATCAATATAATCGTTTGGGACTGTTTCCACTAAATTTCACCATTTTTTTATTACCGATTTTATTACATTTTGAGGTTAATCGGAGCCGCATTTTGGATTTTGGATTCATAATAACCTGTATATGTAATGAGTGATTGAAACTCAACATTTGAGGCCAACAGGCCAACAGGTTAAGTGTCAAAACTCTCTTTTACAATTTGAAGTTAATCGGAGCTGCCATTTTCAATTTTGGATTGATAATAACCTGTATAAGTAATAAGTGACTAACACTCAACATTGGAGGCCAATATAATCAGGTTAAGTGTCAAAAACTCTAGTCAGAGTCTTGATTCTTTTAATTTTTCGACGATTTTGAGGTTTCAGCCGCCATCTTGGATTCGCCATGTTGGATTTTGCGAACCTACCTATGCAACATTTTAGGGCTGTCAATTACAAATAAGTTGCACCCAAAACCAATCGAATCGGCCGTAATTTTTTTTTTTTTGCTAATTTTTTACTCCAAAATCTTGATTTTTCTCTGATTTCTATCCACTATATTGTGCCGCCATTTTGAAATTTTCCAAAAGGCCACACTAGCCCATAAAGCGGGATCCATAACGAACATTTTAATTCCAAGATCACTAAAATCCATCAACAGGAATTTTGGGCAGAGCCTTGTTCCGTTTGACAAAGAACGTCCCATATATATATATATATATATATATATATATATATATATATATATATATATATATATATATATATATATATATATGTATGTATATATTATGTGCCCACAAGTTTAAAAAATTCTGATATGTAACGCTTTAAACACGTCAGCTTTTGTACAAATCATTAATTGCTCATGTCAGATTTTCCATTGCACATGTCAGATTTCAGATTTGTTATTTGAGGTAGGATAAAAACTGGCAGACAAAATTCCAGGTCAACGATGTAAAATAAGATTTTAGTATACTGATACAGTGTTTTAGTATGGAGAAATATGATGTGAGTTGTTTTATAATATTTGTAAGATGCACGAGAGGAATATTTTGTGAGATCAATTTGTGGGACATTTTTAATATATTACCTAGTTGTAATATTTTTTACACCCTTGGATTTGTGCTTCGCTTTATGGCGGTTTTTCTATTACTTGAAAGTTACCAATAAACAAACCCTGCTAAGATCTATCTTATTAACCAGAATGTCCTCTCAAAGTTTTTGGCGAGGGAAACTTCTTGTTCTCATGAATACAGGTAATATTACCCTTGAAAAACCAGCGAATGCACTTCTGATCCATTGGTATCTAATGCATATAACCCAACAATGAATGAATATCACAATATTAATGTTGGCAATGCAAGAAATTCATGCTTGTCTACGAATAGTTATTTGGAGAATGGAAAACTAGAGCTGAATTCCGGTTCCCTTAATCATTCTCCTGAAATATCAAATGATTGATCGACATCGAATGATAACATGAATTTAGATTCGTCACCTGTTTTACTGATCTCATGAACATCATAGTGCCTAAAAGACCTAAGCCATCTTTTCTAATCCGTTTCAATACATCAAAGGAATTTAAGCAAGCTGATTAAAATGCACTGACCCATGAAACAATATGAGCGGAATCAACAATGTTTTAAATGTTTATGGGACCTTAATACTTGAGGCGCCGAAAAAGCCTATTTGGTGAATTTGGTACCTATTTGCCCAAAGTTAGAAGCCGTAAAACCACGGTTGGTATAGAATGGAAGAAATAAATGGAGTTCGATTATTTTTCACTGGATGAAAATAATGAGATAAGTATGCAAAAAAACTTTGCTCAGTTCAGGCAGAACTTATGTTTAAGATACTTTCAGAAGTAAGAGTCACGTGCATAAAATATATAAAGAATGGTGTAACTCAAACAATAACTAACTTGGTTCTGTACGATTTTAAAAGGAATTCTTCTGTACGATTTTAAAATTTCAATATTTAGTTCAAGAAAAGAGCAGTGTGACACTTTTTTGGAAGGGCACTTATCTCAAGAGGACTTTGCAATACATACACAAATAAAAGACGAAGCTTACTTCGCAAAAAAATAATCAGTTTTATTGTGGTCTGATGAAGTATTGGCAATCATTATGGATATTTGAAGTAAATTATTATGCCCAAAAGTTTCTGTACAATATTAAAAACAAAAGTTACAAATTAATTACTATAGAATATATTGCAACAATAATAAAGAAGTACATTTGTACGTGTGGCATGAAGTCGATGGTGGTGTGAACGGCAACAAATTTACTTTATGCCTTATAAATGTTATAAAAATTAAAGCTTCTGAAGGCTTTAAAAAGATTACAATGATATCTGATGGCTTTTGCTCTCAAAACAGGAATAAAATATTATCTTCAGCTTTTCTAAATCTTACAAAACAGAATGTTATTGAAGTGGAACAGAGAATACTTGAGAAAGGCTACATAATAATGGAGATAGACAGTATCCACTCCATTCTAGAACATCTATTTGACCCTCCCATACTCTGTCCTAGGCGACTATCTAAATCTCATGGCACAAGCTCGTCCTCACTTAGATTATTCCTTTTTAAAAAACTATGAAATAACCAACATGTCATATTCTGGTAAAAAGAGTGGTGATGCTGTTGTTACAGACGTAAGAGCATTGTGGTACAAAGGTGCCGAAGTATTTGATAAACTACGCCATCCAGAGGAATGGAAAATATTACCACAACGCTCTCATGTTAATAACAAGGCACTTTCAAGTTTTATGATGCTCAGAAAAAATTGAAAAGTAAAAATATGAGAAGTTTGAACTATGATCAACAGCAGGGTTATTTAAGATTTCATAATAATAATTAGAATCTTAGAATATCGAATTTTGTAGTTGTGGCACTCGATAAACTGATCTAATCTAACGATTTTTCACTAAGGTCACATTTACATATTCTGGTGAGTTATGAGCTGGTCTATCAACTCTCGAAGGGAATATATATATATATATATATATATATATATATATATATATATATATATACATATATATATATATATATATATATATATATATATATATATACATATATATATATATATATATATATATATATATACATATATATATATATATATATATATATATATATATATATATATATATATATATACGAGTATATATATATATATATATATATATGTATATATATATATGTATATATATATGTATATATATATATATATATATATATATATATATATATATATATATATATATATATATATATATGTATATATATATATATATATATATATATATATATATATATATATATATATATATATATATATATATATGTATATATATATATATATATATATATATATATATATATATATATATATATATATATATATATATATATATATACGAGGCTGGTTTGAAAAGTCCGTACAAAAATAAAAACTACTTATGTGTTTGGGGTAAACCTCTTTTATTTTTCGACATAGTTTCCTTTTAGGCTTATACACTTCGTCCAACGATGTTCTAGTTTGTTGATTCCTTCCGAATAATAGGATTTGTCCAAGTCTGCAAAATATCCATTAGTGTCTGCAATCACCTCCTCGTTTGAATAAAATCTTTGTCCCGCCAGCCATTTCTTCAAATTGGGAAACAAATAGTAGTCCGAGGGAGCCAAGTCTGGAGAATAGGGGGGATGTGAAACGAGTTGGAATCCTGTTTCCATTAATTTTGCGACCACAACTGCTGAGGTGTGTGCTGGTGCGTTGTCGTGATGGAAAAGGACTTTCTTGTGGGCCAATCGCGGGCGTTTTTCTTGCAGCTCGGTTTTCAAACGGTCCAATAACGATGAATAATATTCACCTGTAATAGTTTTACCCTTTTCCAGATAGTCGATGAGGATTACCCCTTGCGAATCCCAAAAGACAGTCGCCATAACTTTTCCGGCCGAAGGAACGGTCTTCGCCTTTTTGGTGCAGATTCCCCCTTGGTAACCCATTGTTTAGATTGTTGTTTGGTCTCAGGAGTATAGTAATGTATCCATGTTTCATCCACAGTGACGAAACGACGCTTAAAGTCCTCCGGATTCTTCTGGAACAGCTGCAAATCATCCTTGCAACACTTCACACGATTCCGTTTTTGGTCAAGCGTGAGCAATCGCGGCACCCATCTTGCGGATAGCTTTCTCATGTCCAAATGTTTATGCAAAATATTATGTACCCGTTCAGTCGAGATGCCCACAGCACTAGCAATCTCACGCACCTTAACTCTTCTGTCATCCATCACCATATCATGGATTTGATCAATGATTTCTGGAGTCGTAACCTCCACAGGCCGTCCAGAACGTTCAGCGTCACTTGTGCCCATATGGCCAGTCCGAAAATTTTGAAACCACTTATAAACTGTTCTAATCGAAGGTGCAGAGTCACCATAATGTTTATCAAGCTTCTCTTTAGTCTCCTGAGGCGTTTTGCCTTTCATAAAGTAATGTTTAATCACCACACGAAATTCTTTTTCGTCCATTTCTTGAAAATCACTCGACTTCCATGATTCACACGAATGCCAAACACAAAGAAATAGACCAATATAGCTTAAACTTGGTGTGCGTTCATTCAAGAGATGCTACTAACTAAACATGACCTCGATACGCGCCGGTGGTGCCATCTCTCGGACTTTGCACGGACTTTTCAAACCAGCCTCGTATATATATATATATATATATATATATATACATATATATACATATATATATATATATATATATATATATATGTATATATATATATATATATATATATATATATATATATATATATATATATATATATATATATATGTATATATATATATATATATATATATATATATATATATATATATATATATATATATATATATATATATATATATATATATATATATAGATATATATATATATATATATATATATATATATATATATAGATATATATATATATATATATATATATATAATATATATATATATATATATATATATATATATACATACATATATATATATATATATATATATATATATATATATATATATATATATATATATATATATATATGTATATAGATATATATATATATATATATATATATATATATATATATATATATATATATATATATATATATATATATATATATATATACATATATATATATATATATATATATATATATATATATATATATATATATATATATATATATATATATATTCTCGTCGAGAGCTGATAGGCCATAACTCACCAGAATATGTAAATATGACCTTAGTTAAAAATCGTTAGGTTTCGAGATATTGACACTTTCATGAATTTCATGAAAATTTACACCTTAAATCAGTATATCAGATATCTTTTTTCTAAAGTAAAAATAAAATAGTGTCAATATGAGAATAAATCACTAAATTTCCACATTTATCGATTTTTATGCTTGACACGTGTATCGCTAAAACATTACCTTTATTAAAAGTATGGATATGGAATGAAACATTTTTCGATGGTTTTATAAGTAAATATTTACAGGTCGGTTGTAACTAAAGAATAACAACAAAATTTCATAATTATACAAATTATGTATTGATTAAATTAATTTAACAATGAGGAATTTCTGAAGTCCAGTCATTTAAAAGTGTGTTTGTATTCTTTCTTTTATTGATTGGTAATAACTTTACTATCTGTTTGTATAAAACAAAATTATTTCCAGTTTAGTAATAAGATTTATTCATCGTTGGCAGGTTTAACAATGGGAAATCCAATTTTTATGGATATATTGAAGATCAAATACATAAAAGTACTTTTTCTAAAAACTTTACTTATTGGCATAGATATGTAGACGACATATTGACTTGTTTTATCAGAACAAATAGATAGCTTAATACAACCCTAGAATTTATAAGAAGTTAATAACTCAATTAATTTCTTGGACCCAACAATAAAAAATATTGACAATCAGCATGACTTCTTCATGTACCACAAACCGACACATACGGACTCTACGATACATAACAGTTCATTACATCCATACAAACAAAAACTAGCGGCATACAACTCCTCTATTCGTAGACTAGTTAACATACCAATGACAGATAACGATTTTAAAAATAACTTAATTTTATTAAACAAATAGCCAAAAACAGCGGATTTAACGTAAAAACTATAGATACAATGTTACGCAAAAAACAGTTAAAACAAACAATCTAATATATCTAGCAACAAAAACTGTTAATAACAATTACGTAACATTAACCTACATAGGCCCTACAACTGAAAAATACCTAAGAAAACAGAACATGAGAATCATATACAGTACCAATAATACCTTAAACAAACATATCAAGAACAGTAAAGATAAAACCTTGAAAAACTATAAATCTGGTATTTACCAACTTAATTGTGGTTCTTGTAATAAACTCTACATGGAACAAACAGGAAGAACATTCGAACAAAGAATTTCAGAACATAATAAAAGTTTTTAAAAAAGTAAAACTGATTCTTCATATATCAAATATTTAATAGAGGAGAATCATGTATTTGATAATAATTTCCATATTTTACACATTCAGAACAAATCGCATAAATTAAATTTATTTGAGACCCTAGACATCAATAAAAGAAAGAATATAAACACACTGTTAAATGACCAACTGGACTTCGGTAATTCCCCATAAAAGTGTAAATTTTATTAAAAATTTAGTGTTTTATTCTCATTGAATATGAGTAACGGTCGAGTCAGTTAATTAGGGTCAATATCACGAAATTTAACAATTTTTCAGTAAGGTCATATTTAAATATTCTAGTGAGTTAGAAGGCTTATCAACCTTCGAATTTTTTTTCAAAATCTTTAGTAGTTATAAGTCATCTGAAGAAAGCACAGTAGTATCGAAACGAAGGTTATGTTAATTAAAATTGAGTCAAAATTTTAATAAAAACTTTGTTTCATTTCTACTAATTTCCATCAAGTATCGGCAAATTCTATAAATTATTTATAAAATATATCAAAAAGATTTCATGATATGTACCCTGTGTTATTTTATTTTTCTCCTTTATTCTTAGAGAATGGTATGTTCATGAAGAACAGACAAATCAAATTCGAAACGTAATGATATTAGCAAAAGTATATAATCAATTTAACAGTTAGTTTAAAAGATTACTAGATACATGCCGTTTTGTAAAAGTTTTTATTACATATTTGTTCTAATAGCTCTACACTTACATCACAAGGATCTCTGTGGTTTCAGTTTCAGTCACCTCGTGAATTGAAATCGATCCAGACTAATGTCTAAATTTGAATGTTCATATATTGTAGGTATTTGTGGGTTATTTACTCAATCACGACTAAACGCCTTGCCGAACTTGAATAAAATTTTGCATACAGATATCTTATGCCTTGGAATATAACATAGGCTCTATTTTTTTTTTTATACCTAGAGCTGTTATACCTAATTTATTTATGGATCGATCTCAATAAAATTTGATCGTTAATTGTAAAATTAACCAGAAAAAGTTCTCGATATTCAGAGCTCTCAAAGGATGATTGATAAATCTCTTGCTTATGACCCGACTATATTACTATAAGCAAAATTTGATATGGTTGATTTAGTAACATTTTGACGAACATTCTTAGCAACCGACAAATAACATTTAATACTATTGTTGGTAAGCCAATTGAAATATGGACATAAAAGTCCTCTGGGGAGGCAATTTCTGCTCTTGAATAATGAATCTCTAAATAATCAATAGTGTCTGTAAGAGAACAAAAAATGGCCCTAAAGCGAGGGTCACTTGATGAATAGAAAATTAAAAACTGTTTTTTAACCAGATAACATCAAAGTCCCTGGACTCTAGGAACTCTCGGTAACGAGGGATCTCTTAAATTTAAGATGGAAATAAAAGTCACATAAAGGATAGAGAGAGTCGACTCTCTTGGTCTGTGAACAGAGATAAAATATATGAACTTTATTTGATTGCAGTTGTTAATGTTTTAAATTAATATTCGACTTCAAACTGCAAAATACTTTTAAATTTCAGTATTCACAATGTCGCCCCTGAACCAGCTCAAATTCGGACTCGGACACCACCAGTAGCTATAACAAATAATCAAATGTATAGTTGATTATTTGTTATAGCTATCAGGATTATACAATGTTATAAGACTAGCGAAAGTAGTAAAGTAACATAAAATGCATCTCATTGAAACACCCTTAAAAACTCAAACACAAACGGTAAGTTTTCAGTATTTAAAAATAAGTCTTCTTTGATATTTAGTAAGAAGATCATATTTTGCTATCCTGTCAACGTTATTTTTGCCTATTTTGCAACTCGCTCCTATGAACAGCCTTACATCCCAAATTTCATTACTCTGCCCAGAACCGTAAATAGTAATTTCCCTGCATTCCAGTATAGATGCATGATATGTGGCGTTAAACATCGGTAAATAAATGCAACAACAGCTATAAATCTTTCATATGTGGCCAAAAAGTTGCTCAAATAAGTCTTAATAAAATAGTTCAATGCAAATGACGCATATATGTATGATATGTTACATGAAGCTTTAGCAAGCAACCTTTAGCAAAGCGTACAACGCTACTTTTTCTTTGTTCAGCGACCGAGAGAGTCAACTCCCTCTACCCTGTATGTGACTTTTATTTCCATCTTAAATTTAAGAGCTCCTTCGTTAACGAGAGTTCCTAGAATCCAGAGACTTTGAGTTATGTGGTTAAAAAACAGTTCAATTTCCTGTCCATCAAGTGACCCTCACTTTAGAGCGATTTTTTCTTCTCTTGTAGACACTATTAATTATTTAGAGATTAATTATTCAAGAGCAGAATTTGCCTTCCCAGAGGACTTTTATGTCCATATTTCAATTGGCTTACCAACAATAGTATTAAATTTTATTTGTCGGTTGCTAAGAGTATTCGTCAAAATTTTACTAAATCATCATATCCAATTTTCACGATTAGATAACATCCGTTGAAAAAATCAGGTTGTTAGCTTTATACTCTACAATGTCAATTTTTAGGCAAAAAAGACCACATACTATTTTCAAAATACAGTAAAAATATTGTATACTGTCTTTAGACAGTAGGTCATAAAACGTGGCTTAACGCAAATAGATACCAAAGAATTTCTGGCGGTGATGGAATACTTGCCACTGAACTCAAAAAATGCTCTAACAAAATAATCGCAGTTTGTTGTAGCCTTTTCAACATATCTGTGTTAGCAGTATGCTTGGGTTCGGCCGATATCCAAAAAAAAGGCAAAAAGGCCACTCTAAATTTTTTTTATGGGCCTAGCACACGTGCTGCAGGGAAACCTCTAAAGCGCTACAGGAGCGACACATGTGCAGGAATCTCATATCGGCGAATCTCATTACTTTCAGTAATGAGGTTACTAGCATAAACATATAACGTTATGGAAAAAGCTGCCAATTTCAAACTTTTCAAATATCTGGAAAGATTTAATATTATTAGCTACTGCGATGTAATGTTTGTAAATAGAAAATCTTCTAACATATGTTACACGACTTTGGAATAACGCCACGGATTATTGGCTAAACTGGGCTCCTATAGTGAGTTTTGTTTATTGCTCTCTAGTTTTCTTAGACATCGTTCGATGTTAGTTGCAGGTGATGGTTGTCTTTTCGAAACTTCACCATTACTACACTGGTGAGCCAAAAAATCGACTCAAACTATTTGGCTTCATTTAACACGGATTCTAGAATATATTCATAAGGATTTTTACGGATTTTAGTATCATTTGAAAGCTCATCCTATTCTCTTTCTAATGATACCAAATTTCATAGCATACCTCATGCTTTTTACTGATTAAAATGATTGAAAGGGGAAACAAGGATTGAAAATGAGGGTAAGAGAAAGGAAAAATTAAACAAATTTTAAGTTTAACAATTAAATTTATTGGTAAAAACCAAAATTAATATTTTGTAATACCCCCCCCCCCCAGCCCTTATTACTGCTTCCAGCTGGTTTTTCATGGAGCGGGTGAGCTTTTTCACCACTGTCTTTGGGATTCTTACCCACTCTTCCGCCATCTCAACCTTTAGGTCCCTCAGCAATGTAGGGGCTGTATTTCTGGCTCGAACCCTTCTTTTGAGTTCATCCTACATGTGCTCGATTGGATTGAGGTCAGGACTCCGCGCAGGCCAGTCTAATGTGGGTATTCCTATTTCCACCAGGTATTGCCTCACCGATGCAGCAGCACGTGGTCTCACATTGTCGTGCATTAGCACAAAGCTATAGCTAACAAACCTAGCGTTAGGAACGACGTGTTTCTGCATAATCTCCTCGATGTACTGGTAAGCAGTTAATCCACCGCTACGAGTCTCATCAGTCACGAAAACCAAATCAGTTTTCGCATTCAGTGCCTACCAACCTAGGCGATCGTTTCAGTAATGCAGCACTGCGCACAGCGTCCCCCAGGCCTCCTATAGACTCGTTTTCATCCATCATTGCCATGTTTTGGGACTCGTCGGAGAATAAAACGGACATTGCTCTAAGGTTCAGTCGACATATTCTCGGGCAAATCTGAGTCGCGCTTGTCGATGGGCTGCTGTCAATTTCGGTCCGTTAGCTGGTCTCTTCGGAGTTAAGTTAGCTTCTTTAAGTCTTCTTCTGGCTGTCCAATGATTGACAGCCTTGTCGGAGCTTCTGCTAGACCTTAACGCCGGTCAAGTGATGTTTCTTAGAGTTGTGTTGACAATGAAGCGGTCGTCTCGCTCCGAGGTTCTTCTTCCTGATTCTAGTCTCTGTGTACAGGCGCCAGTCTCTTGGTAACATCTGTAAATTCTGAAAATAGCTGAGTGGGTTAGGTGCAGTTGAACAGCGACTACACGTTGGCTATGCCCTTCTTGCAATAGGGCAATGAATTTTGCCGTTTTTTCCGGGGTAGTATCGATTTTCCGATGACGTAATTAGTGAGCAAGTATAGCAGAGATGTTGACGGTTCAAGTTCCGATAAAGGAACGGTAGGAAAATGCAGTTGCATGCGTTTTTGTAGGGATAAATAACGCGCAACGAGTACGTTGCTGAGCTAGCAAAAACAGTTCTATTAAGTAAAACTTTTTGGAAATTCATGTTCTTGGTATTATTGGAAAGAGTAGCAAATCAGGATTCTAATGATACCAAAAATAATACCACTGAAAACTAAATTTAAAGATCGGTGTTAAATGAAGCAATATTGTTTAAGTCGATTTTTATGCTTACCAGTGTATTTAGGTACCCTGGGCTCCATACTGTTCCCTACTTTTCCTTTTTTCCCTGAAAAAGATAAAAAATTCAATGACATTCAAGTGAATATCCGCATTCTACAGGAACTTATACAACTTAACAAAGACACTTTAGAATATAAAGTATTTCGTATTACCCCATTTTCCCCTACAACAACTGATTAATGTTTGAAAGTTAAGCGTTTAAATAAGTCCATGTTTCTAAGTTGATATAAAAATTTGAAACTGTTTGTGAGATAGTAAGAAAGTTCTTTCAATTTTGTGAACAATTTAAAAATATACAAGATTATTTCCCTTTAATCATTAAAGCTAACGCAATGCTGGCTTAACCATCAATGGTAACATTAAAAAACTGCGTTGTATGTAACTTTGCTTTTCCTTCAACTTTTATTATTTATTCTGAAACTGTGTAACAAACTGCTCTGTGCATAGCAGTTTCATTATAACCCATTCTAAAAGGCTTATATAAATCGAAAAACCACGATTTTGAAGAGCCTAATAAGGTTTTATAGGTTAACCTTGCTGCCCGTTCTGCATTCAAAATTGGTTAATTTCCTTACTAAAATTATAGAAACAAATACTTGACGCAATTAGTTTTGTTGCAGGTTATTTAGATATTTTTCCGGAATAGAGTTTCCATAAGTATTTTTGCTCTGACATAATTACTCAAAAAGTGTCAAGATTTACCAGTATATTATGCTGAAATTTTAGAAAGCTTTGCTCTAATTGAATTTTGGATAGTTAGAATTGCTCAAAACTTTATTTTGTAATTAATTATGTCATGTTGCTGTAATCTCGAGATTTTATAATTTCATTAATTACATCTTCTGGTTGGTAATAACTTTAGTACTTTTGATATAGTTATTTCTGTCTTGAAAGTTTGGTATTTAACTTTTTTCTTGTTAAATTTAGAAAAACTGAAAATATTTAGGCAGATATTCTAAATCAGCAAACTTTTCTTAAAATCGCTCTCCAAATTTTATTTAATTTATTTAGTCCAATTTAAGATGCAAGCAGTATTCGACATATTAGAATTTTACTTTCTTTTCATTATAGATACTTTTTTAGTAGGTATTTATTTAGCTTAACAGATAATTTACTGTTTACACATTAATCTCGTTTTAATTTCTAAGAGTTTTGTTCGTTTTAGATAAAGTGATGTTAGCTCATCATGCAGTTAGTATATGGGCTTTGTGCACCATGCTTTTTAAAGGTTACTCTGGAGCTCAAGCAACTTGTGCATTAGGAAGTATGGAAATAACAAATCCTTTTCTTCAAGCCAGATGGTTTTTAAGAACCGCTGGAATGTATGGAACCCCTATATATATTTCGACAGAAATTACTTTTTTTTTAGTATTTGTATTTATAAGAATACTTCTCGGCACTTACTTTCTGAATATTATTTTAAGACAACCAAAAAATGCTTGGGAATTTCAGATAATGTCAGTAGCAATTTATGTATTGTCCTGGATTTTTGTGTGGAGTATGCTTAAGTATGTATTAAGAAAATATATCGGCCAAAGAAACGAAACAAAAGACATTAAAAATTGATTTTTAAAATCTATATAATAATAAAACTTTGTAATCGTAAATATAGAGTGTATTCAAAAAACATTTACAGTTTCTATACAATATTGACTGGCGCCAATGTAAGGATACGAACACTCAAACATATTAGTTCTTACCAAACTTATTTATTAAAAAAAATATATAATTTAAAAAGTCATATAATACATATATATGTATATATATATATATATATATATATATATATATATATATATATATATATATATATATATATATATATATATATATATATATATATATATATATATATATATATATATATATATATATATATATATATATATATATATATATATATATATATATATATATATATATATATATATATATATATATATATATATATATATATATATATATATATATATATATATATATATATATATATATATATATATATATATATATATATATATATATATATATATATATATATATATATATATATATATATATTATATATATATATATATATATATATATATATATATATATATATATATATATATGTATATGTATGTATATATATATATATATATATATATATATATATATATATATATATATATATATATATATATATATATATATATATATATATATATATATATATATATATATATATATATATATATATATATATACTTTTTAAATTATATATTGTTTAATAAAATAAGTTTGGTAAGAACTATATATATTTATATATATATATATATATATATATATATATATATATATATATATATATATATATATATATATATATATATATATATATATATATATATATATATATAGTAATACCCCGCTTTAGCGCGACCCCCGTTACGCGCGGTTTCACTATAACGCGAATTTCAAATTTCGCGCTCATGTAGTCATTAACTTCTCTATGGTCGCGGGGGGGATCCCCGCTTTCTCTGAATATTCTCTTTGAAGAATTGGGAATTCCCTGTCCTTCGACTTTGTTCTATGGGGATTTCCTCGTTCGTTTCGTGTGTTCATTTGTTCCGTAATGTTAGTTCGGTCGGCTGGCAGTTTTGTTTTAATATTTATTGGAGATACATACATACATAATTTAACCCTACGTTAAAAATGCCGCCTGTAAAGAAAAAAGAGCGTAAAAGCGTCACTTTGGAATTGAAGATGAAAGTGTTAAGAAGAATGGAAAATGGAGGCAAAGCAACAATTGTTGGGAGAGATTTTGGACTCTCAGAATCGACTGTGAGAACGATTTATAAAAATCGGGAAAAAATTAAAATCTCCAGCGAAGGTTCAACACCTATAAGTGCAACAAAACTTTCTCGTTCGAGATCATCTATCTTAGAAAGAATGGAGAAATTACTGTCAGTCTGGATCGAAGATTTGAATAAGAAGAACACACCACTAAGTCAAGATCTCATATGCACAAAAGCAAAATCTTTGTATGAGATGCTGAAAACAAAAGAAGGAGAAGGGAGTGCCACTCCGACTTTTGCTGCCAGCAGAGGCTGGTTCCATCGGTTCAAGCAGCGTTCTAATCTTCACAATATCCACATAACAGGCGAGGCGGCCAGCGCGGACATTCAAGCTGCAGCTGAGTTTCCAGACAAGTTTCAAGACTTCGTTAGACGAGAGAAAATTCCTGCTTGTCTCATCTTCAATGTTGATGAGACCGCACTTTACTGGAAAAAAAATGCCATCTCGAACATTCATTTCTAAGGAAGAACGTCAAGCCAGTGGTTTCAAAGCTGCGAAAGATCGACTAACACTTCTGCTGGGTGGTAATGCCACTGGTGATTTCAAACTGAAACCTTTACTAGTGTACCATTCAGAAACACCCCGTGCAATGCGAGGCACAGACAAGACAAGTCTACCAGTTGTGTGGCGATCAAACAGAAAGGCGTGGGTTACACGGGAAATTTTTCAAGAATGGTATTCTAATAGTTTTTGCCCATCAGTCAAATCATACTGTGACAGAAATGGGCTTGAACCTAAAGTTATATTACTCTTAGACAATGCCCCAGGACATCCAACCTCACTTGATACGCCCAGAGACTTAAAAGTGTACGTAAAGTTCCTTCCACCAAACACTACGTCAATATTACAACCTATGGACCAGGGAGCAATAGCAAACTTCAAAGCTTATTACCATCGCCGCACTTTTAGCCAACTAATTCATGAAACTGACGGGGAAGGAAGACAGTCTATGCGAGAGTGGTGGAAGTCATACAACATTATGAAGTCTATTCACAACATAGAAGAGGCTTGGAAGGAAGTTAAAATGAGTTGTATGAATGGGGTGTGGCGTAATCTTTGGCCAGATGTAGTGGAAGCACCTAGAAGAATTGTCCAGATGCAGAGACAAGTGCTTGAAGACATTGCTGCAATGATTGAGGGGTCTGAACTTGAAGATGTCACGGTAGAAGATCTCGTAGAACTTGTAGCAACGCACGACGATCCTATTAGCAATGAAGATCTGATCGAGTTACAGAATAATCCTATCTACGATGAGGAAGAACAAGTAGAAGAGAAAGTTTTATCTTCAGGGGAAATACAAAATGCACTTTCAAAAATTTATTCAGGTTTGGACATATTGCAGAGTATAGACAATAATGATGACCGTGTCTTGACCGTGTGTCAAACAATTAAAAAAACAGTGTTGGGTGTTATGAACGTATTTTACAAGAACGTAAACAAAACGTTACCCAAAAGACAATAGATGTATTTTTCCGTAAAAAATAAGAGTATGTATTGCATAAAGTGTTCTTAGAATTAAAGTGATTGATTAAAATGATTTGTATTTTTTTGTATTAAATTTTGACTATGTTTAATCATAAACCTCGATATACGCGAATTTCAGTTAACGCGATTTTTTTCGGAACGTATCCCTCGCGTAAAGCGGGGTATTACTGTATATATATATATATATATATATATATATATATATATATATATATATATATATATATATATATATATATATATACAGGGTTACAGGGAAAGTCGTCCTAGATAATGAGGTCGTTTCTGACCGATTTGACTCTATGACATGATGTCCTAAACTTAACCGTTTTCGAGATATTGAAGTTTAAAGATTTTCTAAAAAAAACATGTTTTTTTTTGCTTTTATATCGATTTTTTTTTTATTAGAGGTTCTCGAGTGCGATTTTTTGGTTATTTTTAGTTAGTCTGTATGTCAAGTATCAAAAATCATCAAAAAAATTTGAACTAGTTACTAACAGTTTCAAATGGCGGCTTGTTAATGTTTCTAAATTACGAATTTTTACCAAGTGTTTCCTACTTTAAATCAATAAAGAGAAAAAAAAATGTATGGAAGTTATTCTGCAAATTATTTTAAAAACTTTTATGTCTTTTTAGCTATCAAAAAAGGTATAATACTAGGAGTTTAATAGGAAAACAGTACACAGAATGACACCTAAAGCGGGCTCGCGTAGCAAAAGGTAAATTTTTAGTTCTAGGTGAAAATACGAAAAATACACAAATAAAACAAAAAACCTTGCAATTTAATATTTTTTATTAATTATAATTCATGTTCTATATGATCGCCCCTATTTCTAACACAAATTCTCATTCTTTTTCTTAAATTACTTTTCACAACGTTGGTTGTGAGGAGCCGCCTCATTTCGTCAGCCGCATCAATTATTTTTTGTCTTAGGACATCCACGTTTTCGATAGGAGTCATCTGGTCGTATACGAGACTTTTCATGTGACCTCACACATAAAAATCCATCGGTGTTAGGTCTGGGCTTCTCGCCGGCCAAGGTATGGGTCCGCCTCTTCCAATCCATTTGTTGGGATAATTGTCATTGAGCCATGCACGAACACTTCCTCTGTAGTGAGCTGGGCAGCCATCGTGTTGAAAGTACATGTTTTGTCTCAAACCAATAGGTAGGTCTTCCATCAAATTAGGTAAATCGTTCCGCAAAAAATTGTCGTATTCCTCGCCATTCAAATTATCTGGCAGGAAGAATGGCCCGACCAAATAATTTGAAATTATACCCATCCACACATTTAAGCTGAATCTTGTTTGTGATCCTTTCGTTCTTTTTTTGTTTGGGTTGCCTTCCTCTTTAGAAGCCCAATAGTGGGCATTGTGGTAGTTTGTAAGACGGTCTTTGTCGAATTTCGACTCGTCAGTCCACAGTATTTTCTTAAAAAAAGATGCATCTTCGACATCGGTATTGAGCATAAATCTGCAGAATTCTAATCGTCGCAACGGATCCCCTTCTTCAATGACTTGCACGGGCGTATAGTGGTAAGGGTGTTGCCCAACAGTATGCATTACAAACCATGCCTTCCACTGCGAAATACCAAGCTGTTGTGCGACAACATTTGTAGATGTGGTTGGGTCCACCTCAAAGAGATGTCGTATTTCGTTTTCTTCGTCTTCGTCAAAGATACGTGGTCGTCCCTTGTCAGTCCGCCGTCTTTGTACGGAACCAGTTTCTCGTAGTCTTCGATAAGTTCCATCAAATACGCTAAAATCAGGTACACGACGAGTAGGATATCGCAGTATGTATTCATCACGTGCACGCGACGACACTCCTTCGCAAAATCCGTAACACATTAGGATGTCAGCATATTCCTCGTTGGTATACGTTGCCGTATTCACAAGCAGAGATCAAAATCCAGTTACGAGCCAATTCACACAGTCAGAAGATGAAACACAGATATTTTTGAAAAGCACGGTATAGCACATCTACCACGGACGAATCGCATGAGCAGACTAAAAATCATTCAATAATGTTTAGTGAACAGAAAATGTCACTCGCACGGAGAGTGCCCCGACCGGAAAAAAAAAAAATGCTTACCCAACCCTTTTTATTGTTTGAAGGTCCAGGTAGTAAACCGGTAATTGGTAGTATCTAAATTCTATTATTATGTTACTCTACATTTGGGCCTATTGAAATCTCATTTTCTTAGAATTTTTAATAGATCCAGTAGATATTATACCGTTTTAGATAGCTAAAAAGACGTAAAAGTTTTTAAAATAATTTGCAGAATAACTTCCATACATTTTTTTTTCTCTTTATTGATTTAAAGTAGGAAACACTTGGTGAAAATTCGTAATTTAGAAACATTAACAAGCCGCCGTTTGAAACTATTAGTAACTAGTTCAAATTTTTTTGATGATTTTTGATACTTGACATACAGACTAACTAAAAATAACCAAAAAATCGCACTCGAGAACCTCTAATAAAAAAAAATCGATATAAAAGCAAAAAAAAAACATGTTTTTTTTTTTTAGAAAATCTTTAAACTTCAATATCTCGAAAACAGTTAAGTTTAGGACATTATGTCATAGAGTCAAATCGGTCAGAAACGACCTAAACTATAACGTCCTTAATTATCTAGGACGACTTTCCCTGTAACCCTGTATATATATATATATATATATATATATATATATATATATATATATATATATATATATATATATATATATATATATATATATATATATATATATATATATATATATATATATATATATATATATATATATATATATATATATATATATATATATATATATATATATATATATATATATATATATACATATATATATATATATATATATATATACATATATATATATATATATATATATATATATATATATATATATATATATATATATATATATATATATATATATATATACATATACATATATATATATATATATATATATATATATATATATATATATATATACATATACATATATATATATATATATATATATATATATATATATATATATATATATATATATATATATATGTATATATATATATATACATATATATATATATATATTATATATATATATATATATATACATACATATATATATATATATATATATATATATATATATATATATATACATATATATATATATATATACATATATATATATATATATATATATATATATATATATATATATATATATATAATATATATATATATATATATATATATATATATATATATATATATATATATATATATATATATATATATATATATACATATATATATATATAGAGATATATATATATATATATATATATATATATATATATATATATATATATATATATATATATATATATATATATATATATATATATATATATATATATATATATATATATATATATATATATATATATATATATATATATTCCATGGGGGTGCGGGACAGAATATAACCTCCGGTATGTTCTGCCTGTCGTAGAAGACGACTAAAAGAATCCCAGATCCCACTAGGCATCGCCTAGTTTGATACCATTGCATCGGCTTAGGCTGCGTGAAATTGCTTAAGGTTTCGTGTCTTGTCGATGTCCCCGGCCTGTGGGATTAAATAGCATGAGGAAGCGCCCAGGATCAAAAAATTTCGGAGGTAAAATAGCACCCCGTTTGGATCTCCGGATGGGGGCTGGTTTCGGTGCGTCAACATTTTAAAATATATTTTTGCAACATACGGGTTTTAAACTCGAACATAAATTCAGTGCACCAATATCTGCTTTCAAATAAACCTTATGCTATCCTCCGTCACGATCACGGATCCGTGTTGGTTCATCGATAAGCTGAGTAAAGCCATAACTGATTGAGAATGATTCAGCTTAACGATCTTATTCGTCGGTCGGATTCGAATACTTAAGCCAGTTTGTCGTAAACATTAAAGTCGCTCAGGATGGCAACCTCGGCATTTGGATAATTACTCTGTAAATAATTGATAGTGTCTGCAAGAGAAGTGACAAGTGTTCAAAAGTTGATAGAGGCAGTAGATAAACATTGTGGTTTGTTGAGTCGTTATTTTTAACCAAATAATATTAAAATTTCGGGGCCCTGGCTTAAGTACTCGAATACGACCGACGAAGAAAGTGGTTAAGCTGAATCATTCTCAATCAGTTATTGCTTTACTTAGCTTATCGATGAACCAACACGGATTCGTGATCGTGACGAAGACTTCGCCAGTCTTATAAACCACCAATCCCGGTATTTATACTATCACCGTAAATCCACCACTAGGTTCTTCCGACCATAAACTGCTTTGAACATCAAGTATCGTACTTATTAGTGACAGAGAGGTACCAAAACCACTCAAGATTTGGCACTACAAATCTGCTAAATGGGAAGAACTCATGGAGTATTTTCGAACTTTCCCTTAGCTAGACGTTTATTTTAGATCTGACGACCCATCTGATTGCTCTAACGAGGTTTCCTATGTCATTTCAGCTAGCATGGAAGCTTACATCCCTTTTTCGAAGAAATGCCGTTCCAAGGGGAAGTCTTGGTTCGATCGAAAATCCAAATAAGTTGTTGCTTCTAAACATCTTGCCTACCAACAATGGCGTCAAAATCCTAACGTCCTAAATAGAAACATCTTTGTTCGTACCCAAAACAAATGCAAAGAAATTATTGACGCAACCAAAGAGTTACATAATTAAAGAATTAAAAACAAACTTCTTGTCTGCCTCAACAATTCCAGGTTCTTTTGGTTAGTTGTTAAGGCCATTAGTCAAAATTTTACTAAATCCATTATACCACCACCCACACGGTCGGATAATTCTATTGCAGCAACGCCAGTTGAGAAAGAAAACTTGTTAGCTTTTTTCACATTTTACTGTCGATTTTCAAGGAAAAACACCACCAACTATTTCCATAGTGCAGTCGTGGATGCCTAAAAGCTTCTGGCGCTGTCAGTATATCTGCCATAGTACACAAAAAATGCGCAAGAGAACTAACATCAGTTTTCTGTAGACTTTTCAACCTACTCTACAGAAAGGGAATACTTTCTCCCAGCTGGAAGCGCTCTACAGTTCAGGTGATACCCAAAACAGACAAGAAGACCTTGCCAAACAGCTACCCACCAGTCCCACTGCTTTTAATAATATCGAAAGTCAGGGACAATGCATGCAATCAATCAGCATCTCCAAAGATATCTTGAAGGATTAAATATTATCAGCTTTCGTAAGCAAAGATCAACAGAAGATTTTCTAGCTTATGTAACACATGTTTGGAACAAAGTAATAGAACATTTTGGAGAATCTCGAGCGGTTGCACTTGATATATCTAAGGCATTCGACCGTATTTGGCACGATGGATTGTTGGCTAAGCTACACTCTTATGGAATGTTTGTTTATGGCTCTCGTGTTTCCTTAGAGAGCGTTCTTTATGAGTGGCAGATGACGGATTTCTTTCACCTTCACTATCAACGCTAGTCTGCCCCAAGGCTCTATAATAGTATAGGAGATAGCTCCTACTCTCTTTCTCATCTATATCAATGATCTGCTAGAAAGGACCAACGCTCGAACATCGGCTACTTATATATACAATATCCTCAGACAGCAGGAAGTTGTTCAACTTAACAAAGACCTGGAAGAAAACCTATCTTCGGATGACAGTAATCAAGTAGAATTTAACGCTATAAGAATTCAGGCCGCAGCTTTTTCTAAAAAAGTTAATGTTGCATAGTTATGTTGGGGCACTCCATTCCTCTAGCATCGTCACTCGATTTGCTGAACGTTAATTTAGGAGCAAATATGTCTTGGCACCAACATGTTGCAAGTATATCAAAGAGAGTTTCTCAAAACTCGGGAATACTATTTCCAACTAGAACGCTTTACGTTCCACAACAACTGTTAATTCTGTATAAAGCTCAAAATCGACCAACGATAGAATACTCCTCCCATGTTTGGGCTCTGTTCCCAAACATACACTGCAGTTGTTAGATTCTATTGAGAAGAAAGTTGTTCTCTTGATTGGAGACCCAAAGCTGACCAGCAACCTATGGATCATCGAAGAACGGTGGGCGACTTGAGTCTATTCTATAAGTATTTGCATGGAAAGTGTTCGATGGATGCAGCCTTTTCCTTCCAAAGCGGTACATGCCATAAAAACAAGTCGCGCTAACACTTCACATCCGTATGAAGTTCAGCTTGTCACTCTTCGTGCAACCCTTTTTAAGCAGTCTTTTATATGGACAACCTCATCACTTTGAAATTATTTGCCTAAGATTGTGTTTCCCACCAAGTACGACTTGGTGGTTGGACGATTCAAGAAAAACGTGAATCGCTCTTTCTGTATACGCGCCGTTTCTGTAACGTTTTTCTCTGCAACACGTGTATGCTATGTTCATATATATATATATATATATATATATATATATATATATATATATATATATGTATATATATATATATATATATATATATATATATATATATATATATATATATATATATATATATATATATATATAATGATATTAAGTATATTGAAACAAGTATTAAACAACAAAATAGATGGCTTCAAATCGATGATAAAATTGTTGTTTCTTTTGTAAACCAGAACAAAAAGAATAAGTCTTTTACAATCTACTTGGAATGTTCCCCATCGGTTTTCATGAGGTTAATGGATGTTAAGAAAGTTTACATTGGATGGAATCGGTGTAGAGTGTTTTGAGGATATTACTGTTACAAGATGCTTCAAATGTCAAGGATTTCATCATAAGAGCAACCAGTGTACAAATAAAACTATCTGCGGAAACTGTGGAGAAGAACATGAAACAAATTCCTGTACGAATAATCAAAAAAATGCATCGACTGTTACCTCGCGAACAAAAAGCTCCAAACTAATTACAATATACAGCATTGTACCTCAGCTCAAGACTGTCCTTCACTGATTTACCAATTGGGAGTTATAAGAAACAAAATTGACTATGGAGATCCAATTACTTCGCCTTCACGCCTATAGAAGACATCTTAGACGTTCTTAGAGTTTAATCTCAATAATTAGTCAAATGGAACTGGAAGAGGAATGGAGAGATATTGAAGTAGTGGAGGAGGAATTACCTGATTTACAATCTCTTAGTGATAAATTGACTAAATATAATTTTGTTATCATTCATGTTTAGATTGTGTGCAATATTATAAGTTAAGTAATTATAATGTTTATTATAATAGTAGCGTAAATAATAGAGCGGATGGAGTTGTTTTGTATATAAAAGAACAGTTGGTGGAGAATACAGAAATAGAAAGTTTTGGTAAGGTAAAAATTTTGAGTACAAGTATCCGACTTGCACAAAGTGTTGTATTTAAGGTTTCTGCTGTGTACAGGTGTCATGACATTGAGAAGGGTGCATTTATTGAACAATTTAGGTCGTTTATTGAATCTAATAAGAAGGTAAATAATCATTGCATTATTGGGGACTTCAACATTGATATTCTAAAAATGGATTATATAAATCAAGATTTTCTAAGTCAACTATTACAATTTGAATATGTACCTTTCTTTAATGGCGTTACTAGGCCATCACAAGATAACATTGAAATGGGGTCTTGCATTGATAACATGTTTGTTAAAACTAAAATGCTAAATCTTATAAAATTATGGAAGTTTTTACTGATCATTATCCGTTAGTGTTGGAAATTAATATTAATGCTTGTTGCCCTTAAGTAGATGGCTGGACTTCGGAGATCAACTATAAAAAATTGACCTCTGAGGTAAATAAACTGCAATGGAATGACATTCTGCAAATAAAGGATCCTAATCTAGCCACAAATTATTTCATTGAAATGTTACAAACAGCCCACACCCACCCACCCACAAAAAGAAAAAAAATGGTAATAAATATGCGCCAAGGAAAAAATGGATAACCCCAGGTATCATGATATCTTGTTCAACCAAGGAAACATTGTATAATTTATGGAAAAAAAACCCAACACAGGAAAGCTTTAAGACTGATTACAAAAAATTACGTTAAGGTATTGAATAAAGTAATTAAACGAGCAAAACTTAACTATGAATCGGCTATGGTTCAAAATGTTTGTAGTAACAATAAATTGCTATGGAAATATATACAACGAAAAATTAGGCCCAATGTAAAAACAAACCCAAATGAAATATCGTTTATTATCGATAATGATGAAAAGGTTGAAAACTCAAAAAAAAAATAGCAAATCTTTTCAATTCTTATTTCTGTAATGTGGGCAGCAATTTGGCTAAAAATATTGGAAAACCGCAGGGAGCGCCACTTAACTTACCAAAAATGAATAGAAACTGAATTTATATCAAATTAACAGACCCTCATGAAATCCGAGCAATTATAGATCGGTTAAAAGAAAAATGTGGAGGAGTCGATGGAATACATGTAAAAATTATTAAGAGTATTGCTGATACGATTATTGAACCTTTAAGTCATATTTTTAATTTAAGCATTAATACATCTGTTTGGCCAAACGCATTAAAAACTGCAGAGGTAGTACCCATTTATAAAGCTGGTGTAAAACATGATCCAATAAACTATAGACCTATCTCTTTAATATCTAATATAGCTAAAATTTTCGAAAAAATCATACACTCTCGCTTATACAACTTTATTAAGAAAAACAAATTAATATCAGAACACCAATATGGTTTTGTCAAGGGTAAAGGAACTAAAGATGCTTTAAATTTCTTGAGTAATACAATTTATAATAATTTAGACCTAAATATTCCAATAATTGTAACATTTTTGGACTTAGCTAAAGCTTTTGACACAGTGAACCATGGAATTCTTTTAAAAAAAACTATATCATTACGGTATTAGAGGTATGGCTCATGACTTAATTAGAAGTTATTTAAATAATAGGATACAGACTGTCAAAATAGCAAGTACTGTTAGTGCCCCTAAACAAATTACATGTGGAGTCCCACAAGGAACAATCCTTGGACCTCTATTATTTATTTTATACATAAATGACATGCTTGAAATTTTGGATAAGCAGTCTGTGATGTCATATGCGGATGATACAGCCATTATAAGCACTGAAGAAACTTGGGATAAAACCCAAAATAAAATGAATGATCTTTTAAAAACAGTAAGCACATGGTTAGCATTAAATCAGTTATCTTTGAATATTTCAAAAACAGTCTTCATGACTTTTGGTGTGTATCGAGATAGCATTCCGAGTGATGTAACTATTAATATTAATCACAGTAGAGTAAAAAGGGTTGAATTCTGTAAATATTTGGGCATTGTGTTTGATTGCCATATGAGATGGGATAAGCATGTTGAGAATGTAGTGAAAAGAACGAAATATCTGCTATTTGTATTTGCTAAATTATCAAGAACTATGTCGACGGGGACTCTATTAACGATTTATTATGCTCTTTTCTATAGCATTTGCTCTTATGGATTGATTGCGTGGGGTGGAGCATATGATAATGTTGGGATTCGGTTGCAGAATTTGCAAAATAGGATCTTAAGGATAATCTTGAAAAAACAAACTAATTATTCTGTCCCATTAAATATCTCACAGATGTTTACATTAGAGTCATTGTTGCTTTATTATGCAGATATGCGAAAGGAATACGCAGAATCTCATAGTAAGACTAGAAACAAAAAACCTTTTATTGCCAAAGATAAATAAAAGAATAAAATTTAAGAGCAGTAAGATTACTGCTATGAAGGTGTTTAACAAACTGCCCGGGGAACTGAAAAATTTAGAATTAAGAGGTAAGACTCTGAAAAAAAAGTTGAAAGGTTGGATTGGATCATCGGATATAAGTGTGGCCACAATATAATTAATGGAAGGTACGTTTTTTTTTTTGGTTGTTTTTGCTTTTTGTTTTCTGAATTTTTCTGTATCTACTGCCACTGTTGAGCAACCAATAAATTTTCATTTTATATATTTTTTAAATTTAAGTTTGTGTATTTTAGTATAGTTTATTATAATTGTGTATAGTTCTTAAGGATTTTTGTCCACCAGTCCTATTGTGCAGATACCTTGTGTTATCTTTATAGGTATTGCAGATTTTGTATTGAATTTGTAATAAGTCGGGTTCAAATAAATAAATAAATAAATAAAAATATATATATTTATTTATTTATTTATTGTTGGTAGATAGAAATTCAGGGATAGAGAAATGTATTTCCTTGTAGGTCCGGAAGTATATCCGTTGATCACTGTTGTTTTGACTGGGTGGTATCAATAAGTGAATCTTGACGACTTGCGGACGGATGTTTGCTTAGGTTGGTTTAGTTAGTAATAAATTAATTACATTAATTTAGGATTAGCTTTAATCAAAATAATCTTAGTTAAGCTGATTTGTTAGCATAGTTAGTTGCATCTTGGCAAGTTGTGGTTATTAGAGCAGTGAAGGTTGGGTTCTTTTAAGTCTTATTAAATGAATTAAGTTCGAGTTTAATTTAGGATCTGAACTAAATCATCTAAACAGACTAGTCAAGTATAAAATGTAACTTAGGTTGAGATTAATCTAAAGTCAACTCCGACTGGGTAAATTAATTAAATAACTAGTTTAATTTTTACTTATATAGACTGCCGTCTGTATACATTATTTAATAGTTAGATTTTTAAAACAAAAGTTTATACAAGAACGTTGTATTTTATTGGTTCTTATCGAAGGAATATCTTCCGAAAATTTGGTTGTTTGAAAATTTACGATTTGTAAATGGTCTTTGAATATTCAGCTATTTTCGAAAATGTTTTCTTAAAATATTCAGGGACCCCAAGTTTGAGCCCTTGTTGGAAGAAGTGTAACTACAAAAATGTACAATATTGTATCAAGATAATTATTATTATTTTTTGCTTTGGTACTGGTGACACACAGTATTTCAATAAAATTAATGTGGACTCGTTTTGACTAAAAATTTCGTACCACGCTAATTATACATCTTTCCACATTATAAACTATTTGGACCTTTTTTTCGAACAATGAATATAATGACATGAAAAAATAAAAACTTTTTTTGGTAAATTGGGTCTCACATCGAACGAGAATTTAATTAATTAATGCGTCGTTCAATTTTAGGACTTTCGTTTTGTCAAGCACAGAGTGCAATTATTTAAAAAAATACGTAGTCAATGCAGTTAATTGACAGCTGGAAATGAGTTGGCGGAAAAATAATGATATTAAAACACATTAATGTTGTATTTACGATTTGTTTGCATTTTATTAGAAACAAGTCCAATTAATCACTATATTTATATGAAAAACTTAAAAAGGTTTCAGATTTGTAAGAATGGAGTCCAGACTTTTATTTACCACCACAGCTATTCTTTATTTTATTTTTTTTTTTTGATTTGCTTATAAGGCATTTTTTTGATGTTTACATTTACTTATCGCAGAGATAGCTATTCGCATGATTGAGGATCTCGAACTCATCAGAAATCTTGCTTATTCGAAACACCGATGATGTGAGCAACTTTAATTGTTCCTCGAGGGGTAAATGTTAAGAATATATGTCGCTCAAATACATTAATACATCACACCGATCGACGGTTCAGTTTAACACTCTTCGCCCTCTTCAAGGATTCATTTATACGGGGATCTTCCAACCCTTAGTACAAACGACCAGGGATTTTTGTCTTTATAGTCTGCAATGATTTAAACCGAACGTGGATCGCTATTTTCTTCCATGTGTGGCTCTTGTAGCGATTTAGAGTTTTTCTTGCAGTGCATGTGCGATGCCACTAAAAAAAGATATTGATGACTGTGAACCAAAGTTACATGTCCAGTTCGTTTCTTTTTAATTCATATTAATAATGGATTAGATTATGATATAATTGAATTTCAATTAAAAAATAGAAAGTTGAAGAATCATTGCATCGATCTGACTTTCAAAATAATCCCTTCAGAAAACAAAGGCTATCTATAATTTCTTGAGATAAATCTAAAAATCGGAGCATCCTTCTTAACTAGGTATGATTCACCTTTATTAAATCTTTACCGCTATTGGCCTATTGTTTATTTATGATTTTCAATTTCTAAATTTTATTATATCACATTTCTAGTACTTTTATAGTAGTGAAGTTAAGTTTAAATTTTTTTTTTAGTACTTGTAAGTTATTTGGAGTATACACAGTGTTGTTGAAATGATCGTCATGGTCTAGGAGTAATCATAATAAAGTGAAAATCTAAAAAAAATCTAATGTGCTCAAACAACCAAAAATTTCCTGTTCGAACCTGTTTTCAAGTATATTTAGAAGGTCGTTGATAAAAAATATTTAATAATATTAATCCTATGTTATTACTTTATGAATGGGAAACAATTTAAAATGTAGAAATAGTAGCTAATGGCTACTATAAACTAATTTTCATAATTAGTACTTGGTTTATTTTATATTAGAAGATGATGAATAATTCTATTACTGAATGTAAAATGTAAAAATTAGTTAGAAAATTAATAAATATTTGTATAAAAAATACTTACAACGACAAAAGAGCAAATCATATGTAAAACGTGAGGTGATATCTATGTCTGACAAACGCCTGTCTGAACGTTTTTGTTAAAATAAATTACTAGGACGCCCTAAGTGTATTGGCATTTAGCCACATTTTCTATCGCTAAAAAGAGATAGAGTACACTTTGTTATAGTGGTGTTAATAAAAATATATGACAGTATCGACTACTGGGAACAATCAAAAAATTTTAATTGCTCAATAAGCTCACAGTTAAAAATTGCTGTGCTACGGTATAGAGGAATTTGTGTTAAAAGTATGTAAATACTTTTAAATCAATCTATGAATTAAAAAAAATCTATCCGTTATGATAGACAACGTTAGAAATCCTTGTGTGTCCAATACACAAATTTCATGTTTATGTCGACAGATGTCGATATACAGTTTTGGGTCAAATGACCAAATTACTCTTACTATTAGAGAAGAAGAGAAAATTTCTTGTTTTTCGTTAGTTGTAGCCAACGTCACACATACAAAATATCTGGCTGGATAATTCGTACATAACTGATACAAAAATGACGTGATATATTGATGGATATTCCGTATGACAGGGACCTAGATTCGACTTGAAGTTACGTGACCTTGCAGGTTGGATATAATTCCTCAAGAAATATAAGATGTGCTCATGAATTATTTTAAGTCTTGAAAAACTTACATTTTTCCTTACTTGCTAGGTATAAACACTATATACTTACTTCTAAATACTTACAATTTTTTTAATATGTCTAAAAACACACATATGTTATGGTGCAAATTCATTGTTAGATGAACGGATTGAAACCCGTAATTTTAATGTATTACATTCCACCATCCGTGAACACCTTTATTGTAACATATATTAATATCACCGTTTTTGGAGATTACACATCCAGGAAATTTTCCCTGCAACAATTCAATGGTTACATGAGCAGTGTGACAGGTTGCGCCGTCCTGCTGAAACCAAATGTCCTCCAGAGTATTAATATTATTAAAATACGCCATGTTGTGGATTCACTGAGTCCAACTTGTTGTGAACGTCGATTAATGGATATTTCTGGGTCTTCAGCAACCCTTTCACGAACCAAATGAATATGCTCTTGTGAATGACCACTACGACTCCATCTTTCTTTTGTTTTATCGTCCATATTACGTAATTTTCTAAAAACATTTTTCACTGAACGCCTATTTTCATAAAATAATTCATTCATTCATAAATTTGAACGCGTTGCGACTCCATTTTTATAAATAGCATACATTACACTTTTCGAATGTCACAAGACCCAGGCTATTTCGCAACGCAATCTGTGTCTTATTCAAGAATTTAAA
Organism: Pachyrhynchus sulphureomaculatus; assembly: GCA_019049505.1. NCBI lineage: Eukaryota > Metazoa > Arthropoda > Insecta > Coleoptera > Curculionidae > Pachyrhynchus > Pachyrhynchus sulphureomaculatus. Next base: position 85,801,026 of record CM032449.1, on the reverse strand, counting down.
AAACCACTTAATTTGAAAGACTCTATATTTCCGCTATATATACCGGGTGACACAGCCAACGTGTAACACACTGTAATTTTTTTATTTTTAAAGTTACATATTTGTATTTTTAGATACCAGCATGGGACATTATTAGGCTTTTTTATCACTTAAGAAATATTTTTAACTACTTCCCGCTTGACCGGAAGTGACTGCAACTTTCTTATTTTTAGTGGAACTCTGTATATTTTTTTATCAATTTAAATCTGCTTTGAAATTCTCTTTCCAACGATGTCTCACAAGTTGACATTTGTGTGACAGGTGACCGGCAAAAACTGATTTAAACTCTTAGACTTAGGCGGCCATGGTGGATATCCTAGCAATTGTTTTTGTTCGTTTTATCTTACTTTAGAAATAATTTAAGACTATTCATTTATCGTGCCATTTTCGCGAGTCTCGGTGGTTCCTACAAAATTTTATGCTTTACATTCAGTTACAGAATTTTCTCTTTAAATAATGATCATTATCTTACTTTAGAAATAATTTAAGACTATTCATTTATCGTGCCATTTTCGCGAGTCTAAGTGGTTCCTACAAAATTTTATGCTTTACATTCAGTTACAGAATTTTCTCTCTAAATAATGATTATTATCACCGAAATTAAGAAAGGAACACATATCTTTATTTAACCTAGTTACATATTGCAGGTTTTTTGCTAACATACATCTAACGCCAATTGGATTTAATATTATTTTCAGAAAATAAACCGTTTTATTATGCAATAATGTAATATCAACAAGTTCCATTACGGACTTAGTAGGCTGTGATAAAATAGACGAACCGAAAGTCATGGTTGCTACGTGTTACCAAAATGGCCATTATTATTGTTTACTTTACGTCAGAAATAATTTTTCGTTAATAAAAATGTATTCAATTGATGAAAAAGTAGACATGTTATTAATTTATGGAGAGTGTAAAAAGAATAGCCGATAAGCCGCCGAGTTATACATGGCAAGATATCCCGATAGGAGGCACCCACACAACAATTATTTTTTAAGGGTAGACTAGCAGTTTAGAGGGCAACCGATTGAACCTGCTGACGTATTTATTGGTGACGAAGAGTCAGAAATCAATGTATTGGCCATTGTTCAGGTAGATCTTACAATTTCTATGGTATAAGACTCGTTGAAGAACAAACCGGTGTAAATCGTGAAACCGCTCGCCGCATTTTAAGAGAATATAAATTCAGGTCCTACAAATATCAAATAAATCAACATTTATTTCAAATAGATTACCAAAGAAGAACGGATTATTGTAATTGGTTTTTGCAAAGATGCCACCTTGATAACTAATTTCATTACAATATTCTATCTTCGGATGAATCTAGATTTACCAATTTGGGTCTATGTAATCGTAACAATACTCGATATTGGGCTCAAGAAAATCCTAGAATTATGCGAGAACGTGCCTATCAAAAAAGATTCGGCTTTAACGTGTGGTTGGGTATTCTTGGCACAAGAATTATTGGTCCTATTATATTTGATGGTGCGTTAAATGGAGAAAGATATTTGGACTTCATTCAAAATGATGTTGAATATTTTTTAGAAACTTTAGCTTTAAATCGTGGAGACATTATTTTCCAGCAGGATGGCGCTCCAGCCCATAATAGTAGAAATGTAGTAAACTACTTGAATCAAAAATTTGGTGCAAATTGGTTAGGTACCAATGTACCTAATGAGTGGAGTGCAAGATTGCCATATCTTACACCTCTTGATTTTTTTATATGGGACCATCTAAAAGAAAAAGTTTACAAAAATCCGCCAACAGACAGAAATGATTTAGAAATGCGCTTAAGAAGAGCAGTAAATCAAATTACTGAAATTCAGTTAGAGAACGTTATGAGGGCCACGGTGAGAAAAACAAGATTGTGTAGGATTAATAACGGACAGCATTTTGAACATTTGGAATAAATACCTAGCAAATTTATATCTAGTATAAAATAGTCTTACCTGTTTATTTTTATTCTGTTACTTATTTAAAATATTATTACTTCTTTCTAATACTAACTGATAACAATTATTAGTTTTGTTGTGTTATTTTTATTATTAATTTTATTTAATAACTAGGTTTCTTATTTTTTGAAAATAATAATAAATCTAATTGGAGTTAGATAGTTCTATTAGATGTATGTTGGCAAAAAACCTGTAATGTGCAACTAGGTTAAATAAAAAATATGTGTTCCTATCTTAATTTCGGTGATATTGATCATTACGCAATATCAATTTGTGAGTTTATTTGCAGAAGTTGCAAAGAGGTAACCATTGGCACCATTGTGAACGGATTTAAAACGGCCGAAGTTTGGCCCGTGGACAAAAACGTCTTTCCCGCATTTGTTTAAAGCAGCTGAAAATATAAATGTTCTTTCTTTCAAACAAAGTAATAAAACCAAATCGATCTTACAATACGCTTTCATTACCATCGAACCACATTTTAATAGTAAACCGTCTGCTTCGGGATTTAACGCGAAAGCTTTAAGAAAAAGTCAAATCTTTATGGACAGTACTACAAAAAATACTGTACAAAAAACTATGAAAATTACTTCAAGTAAAAAAAAAAGAAAGTCACCATCAATACCAAAAATAATCGATAAACGATATGCCTAAACCTCCCCTACAAACCTCCAGTATAAAACCACACTCAGCCGGTATGCGGCATTCAATAAAGTGCTTTGAAGCCCAGCTGGCTTTTTTGTTGACAACAACGAAAGCCGAAGAAGTTGAACGACTCTTTTGACCTAGGTCAGCAATTTATTTATAAATATTTTTGTACAATCACACAAATAAAATTTGAGTAAATTACATGGGCTAAAATTTTTACTAACTATAAAAAATATATATATAATATTAAAAAATTTTCCTAGCAGACTAGATTAAAAAATTACCCTAATTTTAATAACAACAGCCTAAGTGCATTTACAAAAAAAACAACTAATAGTCATTAAAGGATAAACAGCTGTTAAAGTAAGAAAAACGTGTTTCTTTCATATTTTTATGTACCTTAAATTGGTACCTTATTGGTAACGTGTTATATCATCAATACATATTATAAAAGAGATATTTTCTCGTACGGTGCGTAAATAGTAAGAGATACATGAGAGAATAATTTAGGTAGGAAAATATAACTTATTTGCTTGTGCGTTCTTTGTTTTGTACATTTAAAGGAGATAAAATCTGCATTTAAATTATAACATTTGGATGACTAGTTTAGATTTTATAAAGGTGTTTCTGCATTCGCGCAGGCCAAAAACTAATTTGAAAGTAGGGGCTCCACCAAAATTATGTCCACACATAATCTGTTTTTTGTATCATTTTTGGACCCACTCCGGTGTATGTGCGTACACGCAGGAGTGAGGCAGTGTTGCCAACTCTGTGTGTGGCATTAATGAAGTTAGTGGAGTTGTTTTTTTTATATAGAGTTGATGAAAGAAACCTCATATAAGGTGTTTTTTTGTTAAAAAGGTTGTCAAAAAGGTCTGATATGGTTTGTAAAAAAGTAGTTAAGAAAGGCCTAATATGATGGTACGATTGTCGGAACAAAAAGTCCTTATGTGTTTTTTTTTGTTTAAAAGATGTTGAAAAAGGAATTATATAGGGTTAGAAGAGGCTGGCTTCGGGTAGAAAAGGGTAATCCAAAAAGTCCTTATCATGACAATGGGGGGTCGGATGACCAAAAAACATTGAGAAGTATGCTAAAAGTATTTTTTTATGAGGGTAATTTACCCTCATTTTTGGATGACATTAAGACAAAACCTCTATCGCGTCTGTCTGTCTGCCTATTTGTCGATTTTCCTAGTAACTACTGAACTGATTTTATTTCAGTTTTTACTAATGGATACAATGTTTTACGACGACTGTTTGTTCTGACACCCTGGGAAGAGACACACATGCTATTTTTGTCTACATTAAATTATAATGAAGAGATACACAGAAACATTACAACTCCCGTGCAAAGTAGGGTTGGGTCGCTAGTTACTAAAATTTTTGTATAATTCATTTAGGTAATTTTATTTAACGTCAATTGTATGCAATGTACATCCTTACGAAATGAATAAATAAATAAATGTTCTTGAAATATACAATTGATCTCCGTATAAAATATCTTAAGTTGTAACTACAACTGTACCGAATGACACAATCTATTTTATTTGCTGTTATGTTTTACACTTTATACAATTCCTTTTAATTAACACTACTGTATAGTCCACCTATCTTTAGAAAAATGTGCAATAGCATTGATCTTTACAACAACAAACTAAACATGAATTAGAAGTTTTCCTAGAAGGCGGTGTCACTTGACTTCCGGCAAGCCGCGAGCCACTAAAAATTGTCCCAGAAAGTGGGCCGGCTGCGACTTTGATCTCCGACAAGAATGCGAATAACAAGAATCGACAAATCTTTTGTCGGTATCAGAATAATAAAATAAGAAAAATTATTAAAATTTTTTCAAATCTAAACAATCACCCTAGGTCTGATTAACGATTTTTTATATTGTAGAGTTCTAGGATTCACTATATTCATCACATCATTTCTCTTCTCTCCTCACAATCAGAAATGTTTTTTTCATTTATTGCAAAAGTTACCTGGCTTTTAAAAAAAATTGTCAGGCGGACATCCCTGTCTTATAGCTTCCATTTCAAATTCGATGCTATATATAATATTGAAGTAACTAGTAGAAGTAACTGCTAATGTTGAAAAACTGTAACTTTCATTTATTAACTTTGAAATTCAACTTCTTTTTTAAAGTTTTTGAGAACAACTATTATCTCAATTTTTATCTCAATACTAACGTATGTTTAAACACTTTTTTTTATAAATAATATAAAACAATACTTGTTTTCTTTATATTTTCACATTTTTCATTGAATAATGCACTAAATAATTTATATAATATAATATTAAAATTATACCAGTTGGGAGTGATTTTTACGACAGCTTCCAAGTTTGTAGTTATGAAACGAAAAATATAACTGAAGATTGATTGAAGGATTAGAAGATAAATACTGATGTTAATGAATCATTTATAATCCTGAAATTGTGATAGAAAAACAATGCGCCCAGAGTGTGTGAGAAACAATACTTGCCAGACCATTTTTCGTGTCTATGGCATATAATTAGTATCTGAAGTCATTCCAACGCTAAATAAACCCAATAATATTTGTAAAGTAAGGGCCGCAAGGCATGCGAAAACGTCCAACTTTAGATTAATTTTAAACACAACGGAAGATAAGCCTTCCAGTCCGCAAAATTTACTTTTAGTAATGTAGCAACTTTGAAAAATAAACATTACTGTGTGCTTTGTCGAGCTAGTGGAGCTGAATATTATAAAGCAAAGAATAAATTATACCCTGTTTTATGCTGGCTAGATCATTTTAATGAAATTTTCTTTTTATAAGGGACCTAGTTATAATATAGACTTGATATAGGTGTTTTTAGTTATAACCTTTATGATATGTATGTAATTTGAACATACAAAGGCAATCGCTGCGTAGGACTGTATTGTCTAACGTGGCCTCTAGTCGACAAGAATTAATTTATCCAAGTTTCTTGTAAGTGACCGTTGTCCGTTTTAAGCATATTGGGTGTTCGACCTAAAAAATAAGCTAAAGTGAAATGTATGTTTTTCAAAGATAATAGAAATATTGAGACTTCGATTTTCCAAAAAAAAATTTAAATCTGTTCTGAATTGACTACTAGGGGTTTCAATTGCAATTGATAAAGTTTTTAAACTGCTCAGTATATATCACCACTACACCAAACACTTGCACTCGACGCGCCTTTAGCTAATGCATGTTAGCTTCATTAGGAGCCATGATTAGTCAATCATGGCTCCTGATGAAGCTAAAATGGTTAGCGAAACGCGCGTCGAGCACAAAAATAAGGTGTGTAGTGTAGTGGTGATATATATTAAGTATTATCATTGTGCCAAAGATTTCACCTTTCCAACATAGTAAAGTTTTTAGAGTTAGTTTATTACCTGATTTTTAAAGTTTTAGGTTAATACTAGATTAATATAAATGGAAAACGGTTTTAAACATTGGAAGGTTTCCGATTAATTTCCTTTCTTACTTCAAGGCTTGAAATTCAATTTTATTTGAATTTTCAGTGACCTAGTGAATCCTACGCTATCGATGTATGTCTATGGTGGTATATTTAAAATAAACTTCATACAAAGAAAATTTACTTTAAGAAAAAATAAATAAGGCAATTTTATTTTAAATGTATTATTTGGAGTATGTTTACACTTAGTCGTAGAGAGTAATGCCAGAAGTATAACATATTTTATCGCACTTACAAGTTCTATAAAATTTATTCCCCCTACTTAGTCAGTGTCTTTTCAGCCGACATTTTCAAGTCGGAAACGACCTTCCTACTCATGTATGCTGAGTAGGAAGGTCTAAATCCACCCGAATTACCACCAGCCAGGTTCAACCCTACTTAGACATGTTAGTTCATTGGTTCGAACACTGGAAAAGAAACTGAACCCAGCTAAGACACAAGCCACCATCGTCACTAAAGCTACCATGCTGGACCGTCTCACCCTCCATGGCACCAGACTCCAATGGACCAACAACATTAAGTACCTGGAACTCCACTACGACAAGCGGTTAGTATGGAAGGGCCAGGTCTCAGACACCTTCCTACAGGATCACTAACAATGGAACTAACTAGGTTTAGTTTTAAGTTAGTAATAGTCATGATATATCTTAAGTTTTAAATAGCTATTGTAAGTTCTTAAGTTTACAAATACGTATAAAGCCTTACCTAGGCTAAGTTAATTAGGTAACTGGCATGTATATATCGTAAGATTCAAATTGTATACCCATGTTATATCATCTCGTGCACAATCCTACCTTATATGTCAATAAAATTAAGCTTACCATTTGATTAGGTCGTACAAGCTTTAGAATGTGGTAAAGAAACATAGAAGAAACAAAAATCTTATGGAAAAGTGGTTTCAGTCAAATTAGTTAAATTGGCAAAAAGATCTATCGAATCTTTTTAATGCTATTGGCTGTCATATTTTCATATATTAGTTATGGAATAACAAAAATGATTAAATTTTAAATTTCGCTCTAATGTAGATCTTGATTGTTGGCACTAAATAATCTGTCCAGCAGTTTTTGTTCTACGGGCTATCAACATCACCCATATGAGGTACGAATAGGACTTGAAACATGCTTCGAGTCTAATTTACTGAAATGTTGCTAAAATTTAATGCTTCCTATTTTCTGATCAAAAATTATCAGCAAAAGGGTGTTGTGTTATTAAAATATTGCCGGTTAAAATTCAAATAATTTAATCTTCATCCAGAAACATGAGCAAAGTGTACGTCGAAATCTCCGGATATTAACTATTTTTCTCTTCCTTGCATTTAAGTCACTGACGGAACATCTATTAGTTTTCTAATTAAAATACGGAATTTAATTTACATTATATATAATATTTATAATTAAATTATAAAATACCGAGGGATTTAATATCAAATCACCTTGGTATATATAAAGTTCGCCTACCGTGAAATTACTAGTCTGGTGGAGAATTTGGTTATTTAGGTATATAATTTTGATGTTTAAAAAGATCTGTAAACTTTATATTAAGTCTAATATGAATGTATCTACTAAAACAAAATTGGTAAACACCGTATTTGTTGTATTGAATTAACGAAATTGATATAAAAAGAATGACACCCTCAGCGCTATTTGTCACAGAAGGGGATAAAAAGAACTAATCATATGGTATATTCTTAGATTCTATGCAATGCTTAGTATGATACTACGGTGTTACCTTAGCCTGTTTGAAGTTGTTGTTACGAGCTAACGTTAGTAAATTATTAGTTTAATGATGTTGCCAGGCTGAAAATATTCCAGAGATAAAATAGCCTCCTATTAAGAACTCCGGCATGTACGGGGGCGTAATCATACGGAGATTGAAATTTTAAAGATGATGGTTGCAAGATACGAGGTTTAAATAACTGTAATTAAGTGAGTCTCAGTCTCTGCGAAACTAAACTAAATTTATCGACTAGCTTAATTAACTTTTTATATCTTGAATAGAACTTTTTTATGACTAACGTAACTTTGGAATGTGTCTTTGTCAGAACTGATCGGGCTCTGCTATTTTAGAGCTAGGGACTTTGATGATGTGGCTGAAAGTAATAATTTAGCAAACCACAAGATTTATTTACTCTCACTCAACAATATATATATATATATATATATATATATATATATATATATATATATATATATATATATATATATATATATATATATATATATATATATATATATATATATATATATATATATATATATATATATATATATATATATATATATATATATATATATATATATATATATATATATATATATATATATATATATATTATAAGGTCTCTGTTTGCTGCTATTTTATAGCCTCACGTTTGTGGCGATATTCTGTATAGCCGCAACTTTCTTTATTTTTAATAAATATTTTATTTATTAAATAGAAGCCGTTATTTACTCCTTATGTATATCTTAATTTTTGAGAATGGATTGAGTGGATATTAATACTGAGAGATAAAAAATTAGATATATAAGCCAGCTCGTTTTATTTGGAGAGATTATGGATAAGATATAATTTTTGTACGTCTTTTAAAAATAGTCTCTATAATTGTTTAAAGCTATGGTTGTACTATTTATTTTTTTGGGCACCATTCATTTTAGAATAAAAGGAATCTAATTTCAGCTCAAAAAATGAAAAAATACTGAAGAGTTATTTAGTTGTTAAAATAAAATTAAATATGTTACAACCTGTGCATTCTGAAAGAAAGAGCGGGTAGTTCAATAAAAGGCTGCATTAACACAGAAAAAAGTATATTAACAAAATAAAAATTCTTGCAGTTATCACACTCTTAAAATTACATTAATTAAATAAAAACACCTTAGGCTATGAGAGTGTACACATTTAAACTAGAGTTCTATGAATTACTGATCCTTAGTGTAAAAAAAACAAAAGGCTTTAAAAAACACGATCTAAAAGTTTATAAAATTAACTTCGCTGAATACACGTGTTGACTTATTGCTTGGCCTCTCCTCGTGGGTTTTCCATAAACAGCTTGGCCTCGCTGAGATTCTCATCCAGATATTGTCTCACCTGCCACTCTACTAATCTCATTTAGGTAGCTAATTACTTTTTGACCCGAAATGTCTTAGGATGAGCAGAATATTTTTAGAACAGAAAAAGGTCACTGCACTACGACGAAGAAAAACACTCTCTCACTGAGAAAAAAAGCCGTTATGGCACTACGGCATGACGGAAGGATAAAGCCACTACGGCATGCATGGCGGAAAAAGCCGTTACTGTATCTCGGAGGAAAAAGCCGTTACTGCATCACGGAGGAAAAAGCCCTGAAAAATCCGAAATGGCCGTTTATATCTCTTCTCCCTATTTTAAAGTGAAGTCTTTAAAATGACTCGGAACGCAGTTTTTAACAAATCAGACGCATTCAATGCAAACGAAATACGTTAAGTCAGCAACACGTTATACACGATTGAGTTACACTGTTCAAAAATTTAAATCACTGTTTTAAGTTACACTGCTCGGAAATATATATATATATATATATATATATATATATATATATATATATATATATATATATATATATATACATATATATATATAAAAGAAATTGACCAATTCTGCGAAGATATAAACAAAGCATTGCATGTCATAATAATCGGTGACTTCAGTGTCAAAATAGGGAAACCAATGAATACAAATGAGAAGAGTGTCGGGAAGTTTGGTTTGGGTACGAGGAACATCAGAGGAGAAATGTAAGTTTTGTAAACGAAAGTAACTTGTATGTTATGAATACATTTTTTCAAAAGCCAGAACATAGACGACGGACATGGCAAAGCACAGATGGTATAACAAGAAACGAAATTGATTATGTGTTATCAAATGATAAGAATATTGTAATTGACACGACAGTCCTGAACACGATAAGCACTGGCAGTGACCATCGGATGCTCAGAGCAAAAATAAGAATAAATCTGAAGCAGGAAAGACGTAGATTGATAACACATACAAAGATAAAGACACCAACAGGAATAATAAAGCAAAACACAAACGAATATCGACAAGAACTAGAAAATCATATAAAACACATAAGCTACCAAACAGAACTTGATGAACTAAACGCACAAATAACCAACAGCCTACACATGACTACAAAACAAATAGCAATATCAAAAAAGAAAAAACACAAAAACTAAGTAGAGAGACACAAAATCTTATGAAACAGAGACGACTATTAATAAATAATCCTACAAATTGCAGATTAAAATTGGCAGAAATAGACAAAAAATAAAGAAAAAGATCAGAGAAGACGTCAGACAATACAGAAACTCGAAAATGGAAGAAACTTTGAAAGAGGGAAAAAGTTTGAAACATCTAAACAGACAAATGAATGAAGGGAGACATCAAATAATAAGACTTATAAATAATGATAACCAAGAGATGGCACAAATCAAAGAGATAAAGGAAGCTACAGAGAAATATTATCAAACACTATATGACACGAAAATATTGCCACCGGAAAAGAAGACGGAAATAGAGTGATAGTAAGAAATGTGAGATCTGAAGAAATTCCTAATGTAACAACGGATGAAATAATGAACGCCCTACAACATATGCACAACAACAAAAAACCAGGGACGATGAAATAACTATACCAACACCTTGGGTAAACGCCTTGAATGTGCTTATATTTAAAAAGGGAAACGAATTTAAAATGGAGAATTACAGACCCATCAGACTCTTATCGGTAGTGGACAAAATGCTTACTAGAATCATAACATAAAGAGTAACGAACAAATTAGACAGTTATCAACCACGTGGACAGACGGGGATACAGCACTTTGGACCATCTTTAAACAATTAGATTACTAGTGGAAAAAGCAAATGAATACAAGGTCACTTTGTGGATAGTAATGGTTGACTACGAAAAAGCATTTGATTCGGTAGAGATATAGGCAGTCCTTAACGCCATACGTTACAGCAGAGTCGATGAAAGATACACAACTTTTCTTGAATACATTTATAATTACATAATACACAAAAAATTCTTGAAGAAAAAACAAACAAAATCAAAATTAAAAGAGGAATTAGACAAGGCGACTCGATATCCCCAAAGCTGTTAACTTTGACTCTAGAAGACATGTTCAAATAGCTAAAGTGGGAAAATAAAGGAATACTAATAGATGGTGAACGATTAAATCACTTAAGGTTCTCAGATGATAGCACTCTGATCGCCAACACAAAAGAAGAATTACAAGAAATGCTGATGGAATTGAATAACAAGTCTCGAGTGATGAGTCTGAGAATAAACTTTACCAAAACCAAATATTTGAACAACGAAAGTAAAGATAACAGCCAGAAACTATTAATAGAAGGTGAAAGAATCGAAAAGGTACAAACATTCATAAAATCGAAATATCAAAAAATAATTTAAAGGCTGACTTGGATAGAAGACTCTCGTTAGCTTGGTCTGCGTTCGGAAGGTTACAATCTACATTTAACTTGCCCATCCCAAATACAATAAAAGTCAGAGTGTTCGATCAATATTTACTGCCGGTATTGGCACTGACACGTGGGCTTTAAATAAAAGTATAATATGGTAAATAAACTCCAGGTAACCCAAAGAGCAATGTAGATGAGAATGCTAAATATTAGACATTAAGATACGAAGAAGATCAAAAGTGACAGATATAATACAACGAATATGTATATCAAGGTGAAACTAGGGCGGGGCATATCGCAAGGCTGAATTTTAACAGATGTACATGCCGTATAGTTGAATGGAGGCCTAGAGAACACAAAAGATGCAGAGGTAAATAACAAGCAAGATGAACGGACGACATAAAAAGATTGGCAGGACACGATTGGATGCAAAAAGCAAACAACAAAGCTCATTGGAGACAACTTGGGGAGGCTTACATCCGACTATAGATGGAATAAGCTAATGATGACATATATATATATATATATATATATATATATATATATATATATATATATATATATATATATATATACAGTAGAATCTAATAATATGGACCAAAGTGATTTCAGATAATCGGTTAACCAAATTTATTTATAAAAAAGTTTAGAATGAATACAACATTGCAGATTGACTTAAAAGCATTTATACGATATGCTTGTACGTACATAGGTATTTATTAAAACAAAGAATAGAACAATTAGTTTACTTATTTTATGTATATGTAACGAAAATCGAAAATAAAACAGTGCGGGTAATTTTTAACTGCGTTTTGCATTAGTTCTGTTTTTGGCTGCAATGTTTCTCCAACGTTTGATGAGCAAAACGTCAGCGGCGGTTGCATTTTCTTGTTGTTGTACATAAGTTAACGCTTTTTTTTTTTTCCGCGTTTATCCAGGCATTGTTTTGATTTTTATACAAAACAGGAGAAGCATTGCGACGAATATTCTTAAAGGTTCGTGGATTTGTTGACTTACCAATACATGATAATGGGAGTTTGTGTCTTCCAGAAGCATTACTGCATGCAAGAACAGTAATACGTTCTTTGCTACGTTTGTAACCAGGTTTTTTGAAGCTAAGGGATTTGACGGCAACATTTTGTAGTTCAAGCCTGTTTCATCACAATTATAGATTTGGTTTGGTTGTAAACTATGTTCTTTCATAAACTGTTCAAAATTCTCTACAAATTTTTTTTGCAGCAGATACATCAGCCGACAATCTTTCTCCACAAACTTTCAGTTGACCTACACCATGTCTTTTTTTCCACCTGTCTAGCCATCCGTCACTTGCAGAAAAATTTACAGGCGCTTCAACAACCGGCAACTTCTCGCTTAAACTCACTGCCTTATATTTTAAAATTGTTCCTGAAATTCCACGTTCTCGATTCTGTGTAAACCATAAAAATAAAGAATCATCCACTTTTTGGTATTCACTGCTTTTCATACTTTTTCGTGCCTGTGTGAGCGATGACAAAACACTACACCATTTTTCAAGTTTTTCACACGATTTTTTCACCACTCCGAAACAGTACTCACGGCTACACCTAAATTCTTCGCTATATTTTTAAAAAGTTCACCATAATCTAAACGTTGAATTGTTTCAAGTTTTTCCCTGGCGTCTTCGATGCATGTTGTCGACGAGATTTTCTGCACACTCTGCAAATTTTTCGAATTTCGTGAGACAACTGAGTCAAAGTCCTCAGAATCTTTCCGCTGAGCTTTCTCTTTACAGGGGGCCAAATATTTTCAATAAGGTTGGTGTCCGGAGATTGTGAGCGCCACCCTAGTATCTTATCGTGGGCCCAAGCGAGCCGCTTCACGACGTGATTTTCGCCCAGCAAAGATTTTTTCAACGTACTTCAGCATTTGACATCATGAGCATGAATATGTTGTCGAATGGTCTCATAGGACACATTCAAATCCAATTTTCTTAATTTTGCCGCTCCTTGACCCAGCGTCAATTTCGAATCCCGTGAAAACAAAGACACGATTCGTTTTTCGACTTTTGGAGTGACTTTGCGCCTACTGAACCACGTTTTGGCACGTCGTCGAGATTTCTCGTTAAAATGATTTACCCACTTTTCCACACACGACACCGTCTTTTTAATACATTTACATTGGATGGGAATAAAGAAAGGCTGCCTCGAACAGATGCGAAAAGAAGTGACTCATTTTGAATTTTACGGGACTTTGACGAAAGTTCGGAAATGCTTGATACTTTTACTAAAATGTTTCGTAGACAAAGGTTTCTGCTACCGATTTATGTTGAATCGCCAGAATCGCATCTACAAAAAATGAATTATTGGGGACACGTTCTTACTTGACACACTGTAAACTTAAATTTTACACTGCTGTGTAAAATATGTGCTGAACATTCCACTAGAATAATATTCTTATTATCATTGTGCAGCATCTCAGAAACTGAATTGTTGCATCCGAAATTAACATTTGCGTTGTCTACACAAAAACTGGCAATAAATTTAGTATCAGTATCGCGTTCCCTGAGTCATGTTACTAAATTTCTGTAGATGACTAATGCAGTTTCATATACATCTTCGTAAAAATCAACCATGTACATTTTTAAATTTGTCTCTGGGCTATAAAATGTTACCGATGGAAACATTTTTGTTCTACCGTGATTAGAAGCATCTGCAGCAACACTATAAAATGTGCCATTTTGAAGGACCATTTGCAGTCACAAAACAATACGCGCAAAGTTTGAACCTTTTATAATTACCGATTGACCCAAAATTGGGACATTCGGTCTCCCGATCAAGGGTGAATCGGGACGTGTCCACAGACCCCTAAAAATCGGGACGTCCCGTGCAAATCGGGACACCTGGCACCGCTATCTATGGACAAAGCGAATATTATAATGGAGACCACGAGAACAGAAAAGGAGCGCAGGATGTCCCAAAATAAGATGGCGGGATGATATGCAGAGGGTTGCGGGCCTTGGTTGGATGATAACAGCTGCAAATAGATTGAGATGGCAATTCAGGGGCAAGACTTACATCCAGCATTGGATAGAATTAGAGTTATAGTGATAGTGATACTTACAAAAATGTAACAGGTTTTTCTCTAATTACACATGTAAGATAAGCATTTCACTAACCAGGTAGCGAATACAATCATACATAGAACACGAGAACATCACATTTGGAGAATTATGCAGGTCTTAAAAGGTAGAATAATACCAATAACATTTTGTTTTAAAGGTTTTTTTTTAGAACCAAAACAAACTCTGAGAATTACCATGATGCCTAAAATGGTACTCCAATTTTAAATTCATATTTTACGTAACATTTAGTAACTCATAGTGATTTTTAGTCCGCCACTAGTCATTGTTGATACTAGATTTCGTCAGCGGGCCATTAAGGTTGGAGTTTTAGCATTTTGGCAACATGTTTTTATTGGAAAATTATTTTTTTATTTTTTTACGAGACTTCTCAAAAGTTACGCAACGCATTTAGAAAATGCAAAAGGAAACGTCTACTTTACTCGAAATTAATTTTCTCATAGAAATCGTTACTTTTAATTGGTTTGGTGTAATTTTGTGATAGCAAATAAGTGTAAATAGAGCTCAATCCTCCTATGTCTTTTTTATGATTGAGATTGTTTTTATGTAGCAGATTTCCAGAAAGCTTCCTCTGAAGTAATTGGTTTCAACATCCAGAATGAAACAGTTGTTGTATTGTACTCTGTGATCTGTATTGTTGATATGTAAACCCTAACTTGTTGTGTTAGATTTAGGTTTTTCTGTCACTTCTATGTAGAGCTAGTCTCTTAGAGAGCTTCTGTGTCGTTTGGCCGACATAGACCAAACTAAGTTGGCAAGGGATACCATAAATAATATTAGATCTTTGTAAAGTATCGGTTTTGTCCTTCAAATTAGCATAAAAACAATTCATCTTTTTAAGTTATAGCTGGCAATTTTTATATCTGTACCCACAAATAAGGAAGATAAAGACTGGGAGAGACCTATATATTGTAATTTGCCTACCTTAATTTTGTTATTGGTCATAGCAATAAGATCAGTTGGATTGATTAGACGGGGGGCTTTGAAATATCTTTTTTATAAGAGTTTTTGGATAGTAATTGTCAATCAAGATGTTTTCTAACAGTTTTACATTCTTTTCTTTAAACGAAGGGTGGCAAATTTTATTTATTTTATTTTTTAAACCTTTAATGATGTTCAGCTTTTGTTTCTTAGGGTGGTACGAGTGAAATGGAATACGAGGC
>CM032449.1:85730196-85780196 GCA_019049505.1 Pachyrhynchus sulphureomaculatus | reverse complement strand
ATGAAGAACAAATTATGCTGATTAAGAATCATCATGAAAGCAAAAACCGTAGAGGAATAAACGAGACTTTATAATATTTAAAAAGAAACGTTCTGACAACATTTACGCAGAAGTGCTTAAAATAAGAATAAGATGGCTTGGCAAAAATCGACATTTATCACTCCACCAAAAAAGAATAATGATTCAAACTTTGATGTTGTACTTATGTACTCAAGATAATTTTAAAAATTATTTATATGAGAATATATAGAAAACAGGAATACCAAATAGAAGAAACCCAGTTTGGCTACTGAGGTGATCTCGGCACGCGAGAAACATTGTTCTCTTTGAGCGTACTAACACAAAGATACAGAGACGCTAATGCAACCGTGTATGCGTGCTTTATCGACTACCGGAAGGCCCTTGATTGCATTAGTCATCACAAATTAAGATTAACAGGAATAAACGGGAACGACACATCGCCGAGCTATACTGGAACCAAATAGCAGAAGTTGAGATACAGGGCGTCGCATCAAGCACAATATGCATAAAAAGAGGCGTAAGGAGGGTATGTGCTATTTCCCTTGCGGTTTAATATCTCATAAGAGCGCATCTTCAGGGAGGCGCTGGATGGAGTCACACAAGGAATTGGTGTAAACGGGAAGACAGTTAATAACATTAAATACCTTCAGTTTGTAATGGACCGCATTGGTGCACCAAGACTAAATTAATGATACTCTCTATGAACGCTATTATCGCGAACGTGCTATTGAAGTAAAATACAGTAGAACAAGTGTTGACACTTCGATACCTGGATAGCATCATTAATAACCAGTGTGACCCGAAAAAAAAATACAATCAAGAGACCCAGGCACCGAAAGAAAAATAGAAACTTTCGAAATGTACGTGCATCGTCGTATGATGCATATATCGTGAGTCGAAAGGATAGCAACAAACACAACAAAAACTATCAAAAAAGAAAAACACTTTACCTGGGCTTTTGCTGTCTCATCATTGAGGGTACGATCGAGAATTAAAGATTAATAGGAAGACGCAAACATTCCTTGCTTAACTTGACATTTTCAGAGATATATTCCAAGATAACATTAGCGTTTTGATCGCCAACCTCCATCAGAAGACGGCGCGCTAAGAAGAAACAATTTGGTAATTTTCTCTGTGATGGGTTCCAAAGACACGTGCATTCAGTTCGTCTGCACAAAACTAAATTTTTAGTTATGTTTATTGGTTCCAAAAGATTGATCTGTAAATAATAGTTGTAAACGATTTGTTATTACGATCAGCCTGGTGAAACTGTCATAACTGACCTAGCAAGGAACAGAAAACATGCATGATTGGTCCGGAAACAAGGAAAGTATTTCTATCACATTTTAGTAATATATAACAAAAAAAGAGATACGTAGTCCTGTGACAGCTGGAAACAATGTGTAATTACCAGGTTGCATTTGGTGCCATTTTTTCGTTTTAGATTCTCCAGTTGATTTTCCTTATATTCATATTACTTCTGGCAAGAATTCGGAGAAATTAAGAAGTTTTTAAAGCTTCAAGTTTTAGGAAAATATGGGTATCCTACATTTCAAGTTAGTTGTATAAACTCTATTTTGTTTTTATTTTATGGTTATGTTGAAGAGCGATTGATTAAATTATATGCATTTTTGGTTTTTAGTTACATTTTGAAATAACTTTTTTAAGTAAGAATAATAAAAGTTATTCAGTGGGAAAAGTAGCAGATGGACAGACCAGGTTTTGGAATGCTGTAGAGTTTGTTATTCTATAGTTACGGTAATCTTAACAGGGATTAAAGCACTTATTTAACACTTCAGTTTAGTTGATTGCATTTGCTAATTGTGTATTTGTACTGACACGCCCCGGAATTGAATGGTTGGAGGGTACATTCATTGATCATATATTGATTAATAAAGTATTAATGAAATTAAAGTAAAAATTCTTATAATCATACTAATCACTTCGTGGTGGATATTAGCTTTAATTCAGTTAAAGTGGAGGATAATAAAAGAAAGTCTTGCTCTAAAACAAATATAGAAAGGTGTAAAAATTATGTATGTATGTAAGTGAGAGAAATTAAGAATCATTGTTAACTAAGACGGATGTAAATAAAGCTGTTAACGTGTTTTATTTGTTTTTGGAACATACTTGATCCCTGCAGAGAGCAATATGAACCTGACTCAAAACGGTGTAAGCCTTGGGTGACAGAGGGGTTATTAAAAAGTATAAGAACAAGAGAAAAATTGTATATACACATTAAGCGATAACCGTCGTTAAGAACAAAATATACTTTTATTGAAATTACTTGTACAATTGATAAAAGCTACCAAAAAAACCTTATTACTCATGAAATTTTAATTAATAAAGGCAAAATGAGAAATGTATGTGGTACTTTAAATGATGACATATTCCTTCTTGCCATCCCCTGAACCAGTTTCTGTAAGTGATAGGTAGGCCCTTGCAACATTGTCGTAGTATGACTGGGAATAGATTATTATCAGCAAAAATGGCCTACTTAAGTCCAGGGTTTTTTGGAATGTCAGCAGTTTACAAATTGTACAATTTTGATGAAAGGACTGCGCCCTGTAATACTCCTGCTTGGATTCTCCTTACTGGGGAAAGACTCATCATCTATTCTAACCTGAAAGGATCTTCCTATCGAATAAGGATACCTCAGGCATACGATATTATAGGTTATGTAATTTCAGTAATTTGTACGAGAAACCGTTTTGCCAGACGTTAGCCGATCTACTTTTCAGGTCAAGCGCACGCAGGGCACCGTTCTGTTGCTGGTTGATTTTATCCAGTGTGTCTTAAAGTACTTTTGTGATTTACACAACAGTGTCGTGTCTACTCTTGAACCCGAATTACTCACTCGGAATTTTATCTTCGACCCTAAATATGTTGTTGAGTCTGCCTAACAAGATCCTTTCCGTAACTTTACAAGAGTATTAAATAGTGCATCTGTTCCATAGGAGTCCGCTCTTCTTGGATTCTTTCCAGGCTTCAAAAGGGGGATCATTATCGCCCGCTTCCATTCTTTGAGAAAGTGTGAAAATTTTTAAGCAATATATCTGATGTGCCATCCGAGCCTGTTGCCTTTTTTCCTGGGAGTGTCTTAATTATATTTTTAATCTCCGCTGGACAAGTATACAATTAGCTAAGCAAGCCGGGTATTTTTTATGTAACTCTGGCCTAAGTCGGCGATTTCGTTCTTTTCATTGAACTGATTTAATTTGTTTTCACATGGCAGTTCACACTGATTCGCCAATGTTTCCAACTTTTCCGCATCAGTCAAAACTTCGTTTTGAATATTATTCAAATTAGGTATTTTATTATACTTAAATATGAGCCTTTTGGTCAACCTCCAAAGCGAATTCTCCCTAATCGACAGCGACTCTAAGATTTCTGTCCAGGATTCGTTTTTGTACTTACTTATTTTTTTGTATTGTGTTTTGTAATTGTACAGTTCTTGCACGATCCTGGTGTTACTTGCTGCAGTCTTGCTATTTTATTTTTAAATTTTACTAACTTTAAAATTTATATGGGCAGTATATTTTCTTTGAGTTTTACCTCTGTCGAACTGAATGTTCTCAATCTATCTCTTAGTATTCTCTATTGCTTAATTGTTTTGATATTGTTGTTGATGTTTATTTTATTGGCTAGAATTTGACGGAAACTCTCGAGTTCCTATTCGGGTAAATCTATGATCTAGGTCCCATTCCCTTCCAATCGTTCCAACCTCCAATCCAACAACACGCGGAGGTGGTCTGAAGGCAGCTCGTCTGATACTGTGGAGATAGGCAAGTCAAGAAGGTTTTTATTTATTATGAGGTCAATGAAGAATAGCGACATTCTTATCATTGGATAATGCGTCTGCGATACTGCCACTAAAAGTTGTATGTTATGTATGGTAACGTAGTCGTATACAACCTGGCTACGCCTATTGTTATACCGAATTCGTCAAAAATTGTGCCTTGCATTTCGGTCCCCCAGAATCATGACCTGGTTGCGTAACTCGTACACTTGTATTTTTGCAATTGTCACCGCTAAAACAAGGAGAAGTAAGTTGGACTTTGTCGTTTTTATTGCTTAGAAAATTGTGTGTAACTGTATATCCTCCATACTTTTTCGTTTTGTTGAGGTATTTTCTTAAGTCGGTCCCTATATATTTTAAACTTTGGGTTGTTTTACTTAAATTATTACTGATAATTTTGGTAATACCTAATTCCGAAACACGGATTTATCCTGTAATTTTAGAAGTTTATCTGGAATAATTTTTTGAAGGAAATTTACTAAATTTTAGGTTAGATTATATATTAAAGGGACTTTGAGGTAATTCGTAAGGTATAGGTCTCTATTTGTTTCCAGTACCGTTCTGTTTTATTTGTCTTTAGCTAAAATAGTTATGGTAATAGCCATTTTTAAGATGTTCTCGTTAAAAGTAGTATGAGTATGAGTTAAATTGCGTTTCTAAAATTTTCCAAGACAGTACTAGTAGCATCTAAGATATTTTATACAGAGGTCTTGTGCTTGAGATGAAATTTTGGCTAAAAATATAATGGGAAGTGTATAGAGATAGTATGAATAATAAAATTTTTTATTGATGCACTTTGAAATAGCATTTGTATCAGTCACTTCCCCATATTGTTTCTCTGCATTTGTACTTATTTCGTTATTATCTACATATAACTGTTGGATGTTGACTTTATTCTTCTCAATTTGAAAAACAATATTGCTAAGGACTGTATAAAAACGAAATGTAATTTTAGGTTTTATTAGTTCTATACTGCAAGGATGCAATCAGGCTGACTTTGTTTTTATTTTACAAAACCACCAGGTCCCTCTCTATTTAATTTCTTAATTTTGCTCAAGTTGTTGATACTGTTTAGTGGAACTTCTTGTTTTTTTAATATTTTATGAACGGAAGCCTTATTTCAAGACACTATTTTCAGTAAAAGTACATTCTGTCATCCAGAGATTATGATCATTAAAAATGTAATTTTACTTTTGTTACCTATTTCTGATTTGTTTTTCATGATTTTATCAGCTAACGTAAATATTGTATTGGCTCGATTAAAAAAGTGCTTGTGAAGTTATTGAAAAGTCTTATGCGTTCATCAATATTTACGGCATTTTTGACGTTTTCCTGATTTTTGCATTGATCTGAGAACCGTGCCTCTGCTCTACTGTTTTAGCTGATTTTGGAGTTTTTTTTGACTAACGATATTTGAGAATTGGGCTTTGGAGCCACTTGTGCTGGTCTCATATAAGTCACTTGTCATGGCTCGTCTTGACCACCTGGTTTTCCATGCCTTTTTTACTGGTAGAGGAGCATCCACATATCGGTCGTTCTGTACCGATTTGTTAGTTCCGATTTTGCCCCTATTATATTGGCTTTATATATATATATATATATATATATATATATATATATATATATATATATATACACACATAAATATATATATATATATATATATATATATATATATATATATATATATATATATGTCAAGTCAAGGTCAAAAGTCATAGGTTCCATTCTTGCTTTAAGTAATACATCTATAAAAAATTTGAAATGGATATTTTATTTTATTAGAGAGTTATCGTGCTAATCTATGGATTCTAAAACAAAGTAGAAACAAAAAATGACAATTAAGACGAATTTTCAAGCTGAGTTTATAACGCAGAATGGAAGCGTTAAATATCGAATTCTTACTGAAAGACTTATAAATTTTGTTGGATACAATAACGGATTACACCGTTGGAAATTTAATAGTTGCTTTCTCTTCTTGTTAAAACCTAATTATTATTAATTGTAATTTATTGACCGATTTTTTGGCAATCCAGCTTTTTTTAAAGTACTTGCAAATTGATAAAAATTTTCAAGAAAAAGATTAGTTGTTGAATTTTTAAAATAATCACATACGGACAATTTGTATCTTCTTATGTTTCGGGGTCCTCAGATCATAAATAACATATATTCCAATTTTCGTCACTCTGTTGGTAAGATTGTCCCTCTCTTTTTCTGTTAGCACGATAATTTTCGAACAAATTAAGATCTTGAATTCTATCTGGTACATTTATAATACTTGAAGTAGGGAAGAAACTTAGAGTTTTTGAGTGGTATCGCTTCAGTGAAAGCGGTAAAAGAAATGGGGGGTCGATGAATTTTGTCTGGTTCCAATAGTATTGTGATAATTTTTCCTAATTTTTGGTTACAATAAAGAATAACTTTTCAGTATAATTAAAAGGGGCATAGAGGAGTTGCTTTAAATATATGTGTTATATATCCTTTTCAGCGTTCTTGAAGTTCAAGTATCTGAAAATTATGTTATTTTTTCATTGTTCCAATTTTAATGCAAACTGTATGCAGGGGAAAACATTTCTAAGCACCCTTCATTTGCACAATTATTTAAAATATTGAGTTGTAATGTTTGAATTCAATGATTGTTAAGTGTGAGAAGCTCAAATTTAGGATTTACTTGAGAACAGCATCTTTACAAGGAAAAATCACTTTATCGACTTTTTTTGCCAACTCTAGTTAAACGAGTCATTAAAATTGGAGGTTTCTTTGTGTGTTATAGTTATACGTATTTATATTATTTTAAGTTTGTCGTTATATCATTATTTTGTGATATTTATTTCAGTTTTTCATTAGCATTTTCGCTGTTGCAGAACAAATTTATAACACTGGGTATTTTTTGAAGAGGGTGCGAAAATTAAATTGGTCAATGCTAATCTTGTATTAGAAGTATACATTTACTTAAAAAGATGGAGAATTACATAATTTAGTAGGGTTATTTATATATGTTTACACTTATTACAAATGCGGATCTCTGGACCTTCACCTATACCCTTTACTAGGTCTTCGTAATGTGGTTAATATTATAAATCAACTGGTAGACATCGAATAATAAGACAGACGTTTATTTTTGTGCCAATTTTAAGTTAAGCTCGTACCATGGGTTTTGCACCGTATTTAGTACCCTAACAGGGTGTGTTTACTAATAGTAAATAACCGATCAAGTGCAAATTGGACTTGCTCAATTAGTGTTCTGTACGTTGATTGCTTTTAAAATAAAAATTTTTGTTACGAAAGTATAAAATGATCAGTGATTTCAAAAACACATCCCAAATGAGTTTTCAACAAAGTTTTTTTTTTCCGATCTTTATTGAAAACTGATGATCTTGAAATTTTTGTTTTTTGTATATACCAGATAAATTATTAAAGGTAATGCACTCGTGATAATTTTCTTTCAATCTACACCCTGTAGAGAAAATTCCAGAATTTTTCAAAATTTTTTGATCAGTACTTTTCGAGATAAGGGGGGACAGCGATTTTTTGCACTTTTTTAAAAATAGTACAAAGAGAAGTTGTGCAAGTATTACATTATATATATTTTTGAACTCGCCTTTTTATAAGCTTTCATTTGTCACCTCGCTCGACGACCTGGTAAAAAAATTTGTTTTTATTTTCGATTTCAGCTCCCTTAAGTCAAGATTTAACTTTCAAAACTACACGGCTCTGATCAGGTTATCAGTTCCTATATTAGTGCCAAATTTCAACTTTCTATGTCAAATAGATTCCGAAAAAATTGGGTCTGACAGACAGACAAACAGACAGACGGACGGACACCGAAGTGATCTTATAAATGTTCCGTACGGAACACTAAAAAGATTATTTTATGAAAAAAGTGACAAGAATACAGAAAAAATCTTTATGATAATGGTAATTTTCTCTCTTAAAAAGTTGATATATGCTTAATTTTAAACTACATGTAACAAATTTTTGAACCATCTTATAATTTAAAACTAAATTAAATTTAATTAGTTAAAAGAAAATTAAAAACCGAAAATTTGTGTTCTAAGGTATGGTTGACGAGCACCGGTAGTTGACATATATATGTATAAAAGTCGATTAATTATTCTATTACAAAAGTATTATTGCCCTAAACGTAATTTCAAATTATAAAAGTATATATGTCAACACAGTATGTACAATGTTTATAACTTTAAAAATAATATTCAATATCTACTCACACTGTGATTGAGTATAAATCGGTCAACAACAATAGCAGTACACTTGTAACGTGAGTACATTTAATTATAAATAAAATGCCATTAGTTGCTTTAATTTAAAAATTTTACGTGTTTTCATAATAATTAAATGTAGTGTTTTAATCTTTACAAGTAAAAATAGTAAATATATGAGTATAAGTAGTATTTTAACTACCGGTCAAGTACTGGAGTCAACCAAAGACAATTTATCCATAAAAAATTTGATTCGGTCACTTAATGGAACCCCTGATTTTATCAAGCTCCAATAAATGACCGCATGTTTGTAATTAGCAATTTTAACCACAAAACTTTAACAAGTAAATTATTTTAACTAATTTTTTAGTACAATAACTCTTGTTATATGTAAATATAAGTAACATCAATTAATTGCAAGTAATTTAAGTATATATAAGTAATTATAAAGAGTAATATTATTATTTATTTATTTTTTTAAATAATTTAGTTTTCTAGTTAAACTCATTTGAATTATTTATGCACATTTTAAATTATTCATCGGATGTTATTTTTCTTAATTAATTTTTCTTTAATTTGTTGTAGCAACTTGCATTCATTTTGCGAAAAATACCATGCCGACATGTCTACAATAAAAAAAATATTCTGTAGATGATTTAAATGCAGCAGTCAACAGTGTACGAGAAGGCAAAATAAGTGCCACTCAAGCTAATGTACAGTTCAATATTCCGAAGGGGTCTTTAATTAATAAACTGCGTGAAAATGTACCTGCTGACCAAAAAAGGGTCCTAGTCCAGTACTTTGGCTGGAAGAGCAATTAGGTATTAAAAATTGGATCATCGATAAAGCTCGATTGGGATTCCCGATGCATTCCGACGATGTAAAAAATGCAGTTCAAAATATTTTAGCAGAAGAGAAATGCCCCAGTCCTTTTACTAATAATTGACCTGGAAAAAATGGTTTTCATTATTTTTATAAAGACATCCAGATAGTGGTTTAAAAAATACAGAATTACTTTCAAAAGTTCGGGGGTCTGTTACTGAAGAAGACATTTTGAGTTGGTTTGATGAATTGTTAAATTATTTAAAACAAGAACAAGCTGAAAATGCATTGAATGATCCAAAGCGTTTAAATAATCTAGATGAACTAGGAATATTTACATGTCCCAAAACCGGCAAACTTCTAGGACCCAGAGGAGAAAAAAATTTGTATCAGGTTACAGTTGGCTCAGAAAAATAATATATAAGTGTTCTCTATAAATTGTTTCGTGATGTAACAACATCTGTAGCTGATGGTTTTGCGCTTGGAGTAAGTGATAGTGGTTGGGTCACTAGTGCTTCTTACTATAAATATGTAGCTAACGTACTATATCCCCGTTTGGTGGAAAATGAGGTTATATTTCCTGTTCTATTACTGTTCGATAGTCATAAATTTAAACATCAGATGCTTCTTTATTACCTTTATCCAAATGCAACTCACATCTTATAAACGTATGATGTGAGGATTTTTCGTCCACTAAAAGTTAAATGGAAGAAAGTGATAGCAAAATACACACAGACAACATAATCAACAACAAAACTTAATTTTGCTACACTATTTTCAAAAGCCTTCAAAAATTCTATGAAACCTGAAATAATTCAAAAAGCTTTCTCATCTTATGACATTTATCCATTTGACCTAAAAAAAAAGTTGACTACACAAAATGTATTTTAACAATTCACCCTATGAAGATAATCAAAATTTAACAAATGAATTGAATGAAGCGTGTTTAAAAATCATTGAATCATCTATCCCATCCGATTTGCTTAAGTCATTTGAAGAAGCATATTATCGTGACGAAAATCTGCGAACTGGGAAATATTATAAAGTATTTGGAAAAAGTTAAACACGCCAGCTGGGATTGCTGAAGCTAGAATTGTTGATCCTGAAAGTGAATTAGAAAACAATTCAAATTCATTGGTGCTATCCGTTGCTGTATCTAATGAAATATTAGACGATTTACCATATGGAACATAGAGACTATCGATGATCAAATTTCAGAAGATCTGTTGGTTAATAATAATAATAATTTCCAGCTAAATTTAGAGAACACTGTACTTTTAAAATCTACGGATCAATCAGAGAATTGGATAAAATAGCTGTAGATAACGCATGTCATCAAACTGTGAATCCAAGGACTGTTAGTTCACAATCTGAAAATATTGATCGCATTGAAGTCTTTAAAAAACAATTACATTTTCCTAGCATTAAAACATCCAGGACAAAAAAAAGAAATAGATGATTTATACTATTATTTCATGCTGATAAGAAGAATTGGAAATGGAGAAAATGCAACTAGAAATCGAAGGAAAAAAAACTAAAATTGAAAAAGCAAGCTGAACAATTAATTAAAAAAAAAGCTGAACAAGAAAAAATTGAGAAAAAAAGAAGAAAAGAAGAAAGTCTATTGAAGAAAAAATTACACGAAGACGAGAAACTTGCAAAGCAGTTGAGACTGAACTAGAGGAGTCACAAGAAAGTGATAATAGTAGATTTGTGATATCTTTACTAAAAGTACATATACTAGTTTTTACGATGCACTGCTCTGTGAAAAAGGTAAATTCTGATGGAATATGGAGTAGTATATATATATATATATATATATATATATATATATATATATATATATATATATATATATATATATATATGTATACTTAAATATAAAATTTGTTGGAGAACTCGGCAAAGGGCGTGATAAATGTTCATTAAGCCAATATTTCAGTCCTTAGTTGGGACTTTCTTCAGGGCAAAAACTGAAAAGGAGAATGAGTCTACTAACTGAGAAAACTTGGGCAAAAATTAAATTATTCAAATTATTATTATTATTATTAATAAACTTATGTAGAAAATACAGTAAAATATAAGACAAAAAACACTCACATGAATAGTGAGAAGTTGAGTTAACATGAATGGCCATAACTAGCTTATAACATAGAAACGACTAATAATCCATTAAAGTAAACACTATAAACTAATACATAAAGTTAAAAAGATCGAATTTATAACAGGGTGTAGTGATTTTCCCCTCCCTCCCTCTTTGAATTTTTATGCTTTAATACACCCTTTGGTGAACAAATCTCCTTTCTAAATTAATATTTCAATAATTAAATCAACAAATAAATAAATTCATAATTTAATATAATATACTAATCTCCCTTCTCTTTTCTCTTTGCTAGCCCTCTCGTTTCCCACCCTTTTTACCCAAAACTCACGGTTGTTTATGATCCGAATTTCCATATCGGTTTTAAGGTCGTTCAATTGAAAATTTCGTCTTTTCTTTATTTGACCATTTATATATTTTTCAGTGGACCAGTTCTCCTTCCGGTTGTTTGCAATTTTCGGTTTTAGGTTTTTTCAAAAAAGTCCCTTATCTCTGTCAGGTAGCTGTCTTTTGTCAGCTGTATGTCAATCATTTCGTGCATGGCCACAGGTGGTTGTTTCGGGTGAATAAATTAAAAATGTTTTTCAGCATCCAGGGTTTTCAAACACATCCCTGTTATAAATTCGATCTTTTTAACTTTATGTATTAGTTTATACGAGGCTGGATTGAAAAGTCCGTGCAAAGTCCGAGAGATGGCACCAACGGCGCGTGTCGAGGTCATGTTTAGTTAGTAGCATCTCTTGAATGAACGCACACCAAGTTTCAGCCATATTGGCCTATTTCTTTGTGTTTGGCATTCGTGTGAATCAAGGAAGTCGAGTGATTTTCAAGAAATTGACAAAAAAGAATTTCGTGTGGTGATTAAACATTACTTTATGAAAGGCAAAACGCCTCAGGAGACTAAAGAGAAGCTTGATAAACATTATGGTGACTCTGCACCTTCGATTAGAACAGTTTATAAGTGGTTTCAAAATTTTCGGACTGGCCATATGGGCACAAGTGACGCTGTACGTTCTGGACGGCCTGTGGAGGTTACGACTCCAGAAATCATTGATCAAATCCATGATGGGTGACAGAAGAGTTAAGGTGCGTGAGATTGCTAGTGCTGTGGGCATCTCGACTGAACGGGTACATAATATTTTGCATAAACATTTGGACATGATAAAGCTATCCGCAAGATGGGTGCCGCGATTGCTCACGCTTGACCAAAAACGGAATCGTGTGAAGGGTTGCAAGGATGGTTTGCAGCTGTTCCAGGAGAATGCGTCGTTTCGTCACTGTGGATGAAACATGGATACATTACTATACTCCTGAGACCAAACAACAATCTAAACAATGGGTTACCAAGGGGGAATCTGCACCAAAAAAGGCGAAGACCGTTCCTTCGGCCGGAAAGGTTATGCCGACTGTCTTCGGGGATTCGCAAGAGATAATCCTCATCGACTATCTGGAAAAGGGTAAAACTATTACAGGTGAATATTATTCATCGTTATTGGACCGTTTGAAAACCGAGCTGCAAGAAAAACGCCCGCGATGGGCCCACAAGAAAGTCCTTTTCCATCACGACAACGCACCAGCACACACCTCAGCAGTTGTGGTCGCAAAATTAATGGAAATAGGATTCCAACTCGTTTCACATCCCCCCTATTCTCCAGACTTGGCTCCCTTGGACTACTATTTGTTCCCCAATTTGAAGAAATCGCTGGCGGGACAAAGATTTTATTCAAACGAGGAGGTGATTGCAGACACTAATGGATATTTTGCAGACTTGGACAAATCCTATTATTCGGAAGGGATCAACAAACTAGAACATTGTTGGACGAAGTGTATAAGCTTAAAAGGAGACTATGTCGAAAAATAAAAAAGGTTTACCCCAAACACATAAGTAGTTTTTATTTTTGCACGGACTTTTCAAATCAGCCTCGTAGTGTTTACGTTAATGGATTATTAGTCGTTTCTATGTTATAAGCTAATTATGGCGATTCATGTTAACTCAACTTCTAACTATTCATGTGAGTGTTTTTGTCTTATATTACATCTTATATTTTATTGTATTTTCTACATAAGTTTATTAATAATAATAATAATAATTTGAATAATATAATTTTTACCCAAGTTTTCTCAGTTAGTAGACTCATTCTCCTTTTCAGTTTTTGCCCTGAAGAAGGTCCCAACCAAGGACCGAAATGTTGGCTAAATGGACATTGTGTGAAAATTTATCACGCCCTTTGCCGAGTTCCCCAACAAATTTTATATTTAATAATTTTGAGAAATTTGCAAATGCAAAATGACCAACAAAGATAGCATGAATGCTATATTCTATGCTTTTCCTCCTACGACTATAGTTTCTGAGTCTATACTCTTCATCAGGTAGGCTTTAGGCAACGGTATCGATCATGAAGATCCGAGTACTGTGGAGAGTCAAGTTGAAATGGCTGTCGTTGGCTTATAGCAATCATGGCACCTTAAATAAACGAGATACTACTCGTTGCGCAAGATACCGACCCTTGCGCCATCTGTTGAGATTTTCGAACTTCGAAAAACTGCTCAACTATATAAACCTAACATTGTTAGGAAGGATAAAGTAAATCTATATTCCGAAATAAAATTTTGGAATATGGTTTGTTACTTGATTGGTCACTACAACAGAAAGTCGAGAAATTTGCAAATGCAAAATGACCAACAGAGATCCCATGAATGCTATATTCCATGCTTTTCCTCCTACGACTATAGTTTCTGAGCCTATCTCTTCATCAGGTAGGCTTTAGGCAACGGTATAGATCATGAAGATCCGAGTAGTGTGGATAGTCAAGTTGGAATGACTCTCGCTGGCTTATAGCAATCATGGTACCTTAAATAAACGAGATACTAAGAGTATAGGCTCAGAAACTATAGTCGTAGGAGGAAAAGCATGGAATATAGCATTCATGGGATCTTTGTTGGTCATTTTGCATTTGCAAATTTCTCGACTTTCTGTTGTAGTGACCAATCAAGTAACAAACCATATTCCGAAAGTTTATTTCGGAATATCGATTTAGTTTAAGAATTTTGTTAGATACGGCAACTTTTGCTTTCTTTCTTTATTTATATATATATATATATATATATATATATATATATATATATATATATATATATATATATATATATATATATATATATATATATATATAGAATCTGATAGGTCTATCGGATTTTATATATAAGTTTGTCCATTATAAAAGCAATAAAATATTAATGATTAGTATTTTGTTTTTAAACTTTCTTGTTGACTTGTTTTAATAATTATTATCTTTTGTAACAAATATTATTTAATATTAAAACTATAATTTAATTCAAAATGTAATACACCTGAAAAGTACAAATAAATCCTAAAAAAGTACTACTAAATCAATTTAATTAAATGAGTTTCGTTTAAGAAAGCATTATATAATTTAATTTAAACGGTCATCTATTGGAGCCCCGGCGGTCCTCTATTGTAATTTTGCGGTCAGTTATCGATGATTTTTAAATATTAACATTAAAATGATAAAATTAAGTTAATTTAAATAATTTTCAAGAAAAATAACATAACATTTTTAAAAATAAACTCTATAACTTTGATAATAATGATAAAACCATCATAAATTTTTATTTACGGTATTATAGTTATTTTAAAACTAATTTAAAAAATAAAATTCCTTAAGCGGTCAACTATTGGTGCTTTTCCCTCATTAAAACGAAACTATAACTTGTCCTAAGACTCTATGATTGATTTTTAATGTACAGCCAAGCTTTTTTACACTATTGTACTTAAATACGATACATATTTAATTATTTAATTTCATTTAACATAGGTCTATTGAATTAAAACCGCAATTTAAAATTTAGCCGTGTGGCGAGTTATTCCGTAATAATTTTGCTGAACCAAAACGCGTCGACCGCAGACCTCGGAAAAGCTTATAACGAACATAACTGTTTATTCAAAAACGTAATTTCCCCGGAGAAATCAGTATACATAAACGATATTCAGCAGCACATTTGCGAAACATTAAAACAACCCCTAAATGTTAGTGTAGTTTATTCGTTTGTTGATGCAACGTAAAGGGAATGTCAGATGTGATTTGTTTTATAATTTAATCTTTTAAATATCCATTAACCTTATAATGAGCAAAATAAAATTTTAATTGCTTATAAAGATTAGCGACTTTTCTACATATGCGATTTAGAGGCACCCGCCGTTTAAGACGGCAAATTAAAAGACGATTTGTTCGTTCAGCAACGTTTCGATTCCTTCAATGGATTTTTATCATTTTTTGAAGCTAAAAAGTTGTTTTTTATTTTTTAATATATATGTAAAATAAATTATATATGACTATTTTTAACAGTTTATAGTATTTGCTAAAATTACTTCATCAAATATATTCTAAATTAGAGTTGTATAACAAAGTGGATATGTTTTTTTGAAACTCTTTAAATTATCATAACAAAATACTTGCTTTCAAAGCCACTTTGTTATCTGTTTTAAATATTTTTATATATGACTATTTTTAACAGTTTATAGTATTTGCTAAAATTACTTCACCAAATATATTCTAAATTAGAGTTGTATAACAAAGTGGATATGTTTTTTTTGAAACTCTTTAAATTATCATACCAAAATACTTGCTTTCAAAGCCACTTTGTTACCTGTTTTAAATAGGTTCAAGCACGTCACTGAAAAATTGATACCATTGACTTCATTTCTAACAAAATCTTCACTTTTCCTGTTGAGAGAAGTAACGTAAAAAATTTATGACACAGTAAATGAAATTATTTACACGTTTATATATTACGCTATGTTGAGCTTGATAACTTTATTGAGTGAGTGTTATAACCAAGTAAAAATAAAACTCTAAATTAAATGACACCCTCTGTGAATAAAGTTAAAAATACATTAGTCCTAGTGATATTTTTACAAAGGTTAAAGAAACTTCAAGGCAAGTCTCAGTTTATTTTTATGCGTATATAAAAGAACTTAAATTTATTATATATTGCGAAAATGTCCAAAAAGCATTAGATTAAAATTTTATATATACATATATTATTTGTAATTCTTTTATGTTTTTATGTCATTTATATTTAGACCTTGAATTGTTCTCTAAGATAAACTAATATCTATCAAATTTTTGATTTCAAAAATATAAATGGAAAAACGATTTCTGATGGTAAATTATTAGAAAACATGTCATTTCTGCTTACAACTTCACAAAGCTGCGCAAAGTAAATGTTGTATGTTAATAGTGCAAATTATGCGACCTTTTTGTTATTGAAATCCTTAAAAACCAAAATGATATTGATGACATCAAAAATATTTGAAAAAATCGGTTTGACAGTATTACACCAACTTCTGTATTTAATTAACTAGCCCTTGGTAAGTAATGCTGCTTAAATTAGAGACCAATGCCAGGGAATAGTTTGTGGAAAAGACAACGTACGAGAAAATAATTGTTTTTATTATTCTGCTATTAAATAAACAGACAAGATAAAATATGTTACAATCATGTTGTTTAATCTTACAAAGGCTTTTAGCCTAATCAATAAAAAGATTCTTATAGCCAAACTACAAAGGGTGGATATTAAAGAAAAACAAAAAAATTATATGTCATCTTTTATGATTAACAGTTCGTTTCTTGTGAAGTGCAATTAAAAATAATCAACGTAGTTAGATCTAGAGGACGATATACGTTAATAATTGTATCTGCTGATACATCACAAGAGGTCAAGGAAAAGGCAAACATATTGATGAATTTTCTGTGGGAGAAATAATCTAATTTTATAACACAAAAATAACAACTCTATATATTTAAACTTCAATCTTCGAAAACTTTTACTTAATATAGCGATACATTTGTAAAAAAATATGGTTAATAATATTTATAATAGTTGCTTATTAACAGCCAATACAGAATTTTTCTCTAAAAGCTGAGTAATGATTACTAGATCGTCTTACAATTCAAAAGAGTGCTTGATTTGAACGATTTGTCACAGGTTTATGTGCCAGCGGCTCTACATTTCTCAAATTATCATGCTGTGGAGAAAGTGCAGTGGAGTTTACTATTGATGAACCTGCAGGTGTATTTGTATATTATACAAATTTAGCTGTATAAATGTTTAGTATACATAAAATCTAATATTAGCAATACAACAGTAAATTACAATTATCAAATGTCTTAAGAAACAGACTATAATGTCATAATACTGTAGAATAAACTATCTACAGTCATCAAGAGCTTGAGCGAAGAATAATTTAAAAAAAAATTGGCATAATATTCCATCGGTAATTTGATTGAATAACTAAGAAAAAATAATTAAGAAAAATTAGGTGGTGATGGTCCCGTGAAAACTTTGATGTCTTGGTTTTCTATACTGTTTAAACTATTAAGGTTTGCGGTTTTAAAACGGTTTTTTTATTTCTTTTTGCATACTTATATCTTTCGTATTATCTGTTTATTTTGGTATTCAGTCATATTTATTCGCTTTTAGTATAAACTATTAGGGTTATTTCTTTTAATAAAATTGATTTTATTTACAAAAGTGACAAATTGTAAACATGAAAAGGAAGTTTTCACGGTCTTGGTTACATAAGAAACTAGTGTTTTGAATTAGAGCATGCCAATTTGGATACAGTAGTGATTCTATCCTAAACCAGTATTGTCCAAAGACTAGAACTTCGCCATTTCGTCTAAGAACAAGAAATAATCTCTGCGATTAACGCGTCGATTAGGAAACTGATCAGGCCGATGCTAATTGGTTTGAAACAGTCAAAATGGTGACACATTCCAAATACCAAGGTCAAACCTCGCTGCAGAAGAAAAAAAGTGCTTCAAAATAACTGATTGCAATTGTCAGACGAAAACACTTACACTATAATTTTGATGCAATCTTTCAAGTCGTACAACTCAAAGAATTTATGGACTTCCAAAAATTGGTAAGATCAATGTATAATTCCGTCCAATCGTCAGAGCAATAGATTCTCCAATATATAAAATAGGTAAATATCTTTTAAATATACTAATTTTTTTTGTATTTATTAAAAATTCGCAACGTTTTATTCCAAGGTGGAAAACTATAAAATTGGACTCTGGAGATATTCTGGTCAGTTTTGACGTTGAATACACAAATCTTCCAATTAGTGATTTGATTTCTATAATATCAGATATATTTCAGGATATTAACTTCGGATCGTCTTTAGTACATTTTATAGAAGCGTATCTATCTCGTCCTGTAGCGACGAATATTTTTATGGAAGTATTTGAGCTCTTTTCTTCTAAAACTAAAATTTTAGGGTAGATACGTTAATAGTGTATTCACTATTTGGCCTCATGGTAAGAAAACATGAATGTCTTTTTGAATCATCTTAATCAACAACATTTAAATATAAAATTTACAATCGAAGATAAATCACATGTTACCCTTTCTGTTCTAGATATAGTTGCACAGAGGAAACCTAAACTTATCTTGGGAAATGCGGTCTACACAAGGCCAACATATACCAACAGATACCTGAATGTGTTCATACCATTATACTTATCAAAAATTATCTGTTCTCACTAATATTCAGAGCCTTATCAATATGTGATGTCTTTATATAGGTACAAGTAAATTGACTAGTACTTTAAAAAGTAATAGATATTGCACTGATGATATTAAACATTCGTTTAACCCCTTTAAAAATCCGGCTTCTCAATGAAATAGTAATAAGAAGCCACCAATAGATGGTTCAGTTTTACCTTACATACACAGTACTTCAACACTTATAAGAAAACTGTACAATCTTTGAAACCATCAAAAGACACAATTCGTTTACAAAGAGGTGTCTATAAAATTTGCCGTTAGTCTGATACGGTGTATCTAGGAGACACTGTAAGATCAATATCAACTAGAATTAAGGAATATGAGAGATGTAACAAAAAGTAACACATTGTATCATAAGCTATAGCTGAATATCAATACTTTGCAGGTCATAATATTTGTTTCTCTCTCCAATTTCTACAAACTTGCACTTGTGGTCGTGGGTGAAATGTGCGAAAGTTACTCTAAATAGACACGGTCTAATCCTAAGAAGATTTTCTTATCTTACCAATTACCCCTTTGTATTATTTGATTATATAGTATTAATCATATGTTTAATAGGTTTAAAATGTCTCAAGTTTTGATGCTTTTTTTATGTATATACGAAAATCTTCGGGATGCGATACCAGAAACCAGAAATTTTTGTAGTTATATTTGGTACACCAATGGCATAATTTTATTCATAAGTTGAACATTTCTACAGGGATTTTTTTTACTCTTTTGTTATTCCACTTAAATATTCGAAAATACTTTTTATGTTTCGTTTAAAAACTACTCCTTTCATCATATTATCTAGTTAATAACTAAGTAATTATCTTGGCTCCCTGTATACGGCTTTGATAAAATGAACTACTACTATATAGGTAGTTAATAGCGGAAATAAACGGGAATTAATATCCTATGATTTAGATGTTTTATTCAGATACATGAACGTTGAAAAATAATGAAAATGAATGGTTTAATTTTTTTAGGAGGAAATTATTAATTCCT
Organism: Pachyrhynchus sulphureomaculatus; assembly: GCA_019049505.1. Lineage (NCBI taxonomy): Eukaryota > Metazoa > Arthropoda > Insecta > Coleoptera > Curculionidae > Pachyrhynchus > Pachyrhynchus sulphureomaculatus. The sequence goes on along the minus strand of CM032449.1, from coordinate 85,760,650 downwards.
GTTAACGTAATGGGAAAAGAACGCCTAAAATATGCGAAAATACAAATAATAAATTTTGGGAAATACTACTGAGTTTGTTTGGTTTGTACTCAACAGAATATCTAAAGTTAGTTTTAATATCAGCAGCGGGCCAGTTTACATAAGTAATGCGGAAAATATTAAGACCAATTTTAAAGAAGTTATTATCCTTTAGAAAGATAAACTTTGTTTAGAAAACTCTCAAAGTTTTGCTAACTCTAATTATTATTCTTATTGACGATGTAAATTATATAGATGCTAATAATATATTACATTCATTGGTTTATTTACAATGGACTTAATGCCTGAGGTTTCTAAGAAAGGAATATATGAGTATCCTAATATTTTTAGATTTTTATTGAAAACGGTTAGATCAATAAGACCTGATTAATATATTCTTATCTAGCTCTGGCTAGAACCTTTTTAGAAACAGCAAATATTTTTGTGGCATGTTTATAAAAACATTACAAACTTCTGAGTTGAATGATATTTTAGCTATTGTGCATTGATAGTAACATTTTACACAATAAATAACAGTTATAAAATATTGTAGAATACTTAATGGAAACAGAAAAAATTATCTAGTTGATTCCAAGTGAACAAAAAGGTTACGAATGATGGAATTTTAAATTCTAACGGTTATAACGGTTATACCTTTTTATATATTCCGATAAAAAATGGAGACAGACTCATTACTAGTATTATTAGGAAACTAGAACGACAAAATCTTATAGATCCAACACATTGTTCAATATCCAAGATTCCAATTTAATTTGCAGTGGTCGTATAAAAGAAAACGGAGGCCATGGATCTTTTTCGGTACTTCCTGCGAGAAAAAAAAATTGAAAAATCAAGAAAAACAAAAATTGGTGTAACATAAATATTACACAGTAAAACAAAATGGTTAACGTTTTTCACGATATACTAGACTTCTCGAAGTATATTAAACTTTGGAAAAGTGTATGTTGTTCGGGATGAAATTAAATAACAAATGACAGATTAGAAGTATAACACTTTTTCTCTTATTTTAAATATTGATACTAGAACGGCAGTTTATCAATGATATACTACTAAAAAAGAAGGTAATCTTTTGGTAACAAGGTGGTTATCTATTTAGGTTTTCATATATAAAAAAATTCCCTTGTTTTCTAAAAAACAGCAGTTATTTTGTATCTAGAGAAGTTTCGTGTAAAACCTGTAGGTTCATGATATTTTGGGGTAAATTTACCATGATTAACTGATTTTTCGCTTTTTAGACAGAAAGAGATACTTAGTCTTCGAAAGAAAATTGTTACATTGTTGTTAGATTTTCTTTAAAAATAACCCTTCAAGTGATTTATTTCATGAATTGTTGCTCCCCCTTGCTATATGAAAAATAAAAAAAAAAAAACTTGAACTAAGCTTGGACCTCATTGTCTGATTTGATGACGCTTAAATAATATGTTAAATCAGACAACTCGGTTTGGGATGGGTTTTGAATAGTTAAGTTAAAGCTATCAGGGAATGTTTTTGGTTAGATCACAATGCCTAACAATAGCCGAGTTTATCTCGATTTTCAGAATTGCTTAAGAATATACTAAACTTTACTCTAGTGTTCTGTACGTTGATTGCTTTTAAAATAAAAATTGTTATTACACATGATCAATGACTTCACAAAACACACCCCAAATGAGTTTTCAACAAAGTTTTTTTCCGATTTTTACTGAAACCTTGAATTTGTTTTTTGTATCAGATAAATTATTAAAAGTAATGCACTCGTGATAATTTTCGTTCAATCTACATCCTGTGGAGAATATTCCAGAATTTTTTCAAAATTTTTTGTTAAATATTTTTCGAGATAAGGGGAGTGTCCTAAGAAACGGCATCCGGTAACATCCAACACTCCTTAGCCTGTACTAAAAGGTGGGACTTCAAAATTTACAAGCTAACTGAAAGAAAAGACAATCTATTCATTTATTACTTTCTGTAAAAATAAAAAAACTGGAAAAATAGTACTTAAATTAATTTTTGTAAAAATTTGGATAAGATTCTGACAAATCGAAATAAAATAGTCAAAAACTAGAAACATGCTTACTCGGTTCTGAAAAGTAAATAAACTGTGTATATGAGTAAGTTAATATGTATCCCAAAGATCGAAAACAAATCCTACTCTTAGGATTTGTTTTCGAGACAGACAAACTTTACTCGTCTGCCTGAAAAACAAGCAAGTTTTTTCTTGTACCCAAAATAAACAATACTAAAAAAAAAAATTAGATATTATAGCAGTTGTGCAAAATTTGCCTCCAAAATAAAAAGAAACTATATTTTTCTCATGCCAAAGAACATAAAACTGAAAGTTATTCTGAATATGGCAATTATACTAATCGGTTTCCAGGAATAAAAAAAAAATATACTCGTATAAAAATCAAAATAAATCTAGGTAACTTTCATCTATATTTTCTAACTAACTTTGACGTAAACTTATCTATAGCGCTCGAAAAAATTATATTCATACCCCATATATGACCTTCGTTAAAAAATCTTACGCCCTAAAATTACGCTCATAAGCTATACGAAGCTTACAGCGTATGTCTTTAAAAATGTCTTTTAAACGTAGTAAATCGGTAGAATTTCGATCACCTGGAATTATTTCTTTATCGACACCGATGTCTAAATTCAAATTTTTTAGTACGTTCTGAATAAAAAAACCGGTCAAGTGCAAGTTGAACTTGCACAATTAGTGTTCCGTACGTTGATTGTTTTTAAAATAAAAATTTTGTTAGGGTGGTATAAAATGATCAGTGACTTCACAAAAGACACCCCAAATGAGTTTTCAACAAAGTCTGTTTCCAATCTTTACTGAAAAAACTGCTGACCTTGAAATTTTTTTTTTTTTTTTATATACCAAATAAATTATTAAAGGTAATGCACTCGTGATAATTGTCGTACAATCTATACCCCGTGGAGAATATTCCACAATTTTTTCAAAATTTTTTGATTAGTACTTTTCGAGATAAGGTAGGGGACAGCGATTTTTTAAAAGTAATACGAAGAAAAGTGTGCGCAAGTTTACATTATATATATATTTTTTACTCGTGTTTTCACAAGCTTTCATTTGACACCACACTCGATGACCTAGTAAAAAAAATTTTTTTTCACTTCCGATTTCACCCCTCAAAACGAACCCCTTAAGTCAAAATTTATGTTACGGTGGTATAAAAGGATCAGTGACTTCACAAAACACACCCCAAATGAGTTTTCAACAAAGTTTATTTCTAATCTTTACTGAAATATGATGACCTTGAAATGTTTGTTTTTTTTATATACCATATAAATTATTAAAGGTAATGCACTCGTGATAATTTTCGTTCAATCTACATCCCGTGGAGAATATTCCAGAATTTTTTCGAAATTTTTTGATAAGTACTTTTCGAGATAAGGCCCGGGACAGCGATTTTTTGCGAATTTTTAAAAATAATACAAAGAAAAGTGCGCGCAAGTATAATATTATATATATATTTTTTACTCGTCTTTCCACAAGCTTTCATTTGACACCACACTCGATGACCTAGTAAAAAATTTTTTTTTTCACTTCCGACTTTACCCCCCAAAACTAACCCCTTAAGTCAAAATTTAATTCTCAAAACTACATGGCTCTGATGAGGCCATCAATTTCTATATTATTACCAAATTTCACCTTTCTATGTCAAATAGTTTCGGAGAAAATCGGGTGTGACAGAGACAGACAGACAGACAGACAGACAGACAGACAGACAGACAGACAGACAGACGGACAGACAGACAGACACCGAAGTGATCTTATAAGTGTTCCGTACGGAACACTAAAAATATGCTTGCAGTAAACTAAGAAAGCTGGAGTAAAACGTGTAACTTCTTGTCTAGACATATTGATAATCTGAATTTTTGTAATTTCTTTATTCCAGTTGCAGTGAGTATTTATATAGTTTCGAATAGCTATATCTATGGTCCCATTATTTTGTTCTACAAAATTTTGGAAAATTTTAGAAGTAAACGGTGTACCGCCAGTGCATATAAGATATTATGGAGGACCATGGAAGACAAAAACTTTGTATTCAAGTACATCATCTATATACTTCAGTGAAAATAGTAAGCTATACTTTGTGAACCAATAAGGAACTATTTAAAGCTATTTATTTGCTTCTCTTGATCATGGAAATAGACCTATTAAATCTATGGCTATGACCTGAAAAGGATAACTAACAGTTTTTTCCGTGAAGATTTTCGAGGTCCACAAACCTCGAAAATTCTTACACATTTTAGTACATCTAAGCGAATATTTGGACAATAATATTGTTCTTGTAATAAATGGAAAGTTTTATAAAAACCAAAGTGATGACATGACCAATGATTTCCTCACGCTGTGGTTTAGGAACCAACACTTTCTATTAAGGAATATTTACTTTCAAAATAAAACTTTTTAGGAAAAACTATAAATGAAGTTATTTTCCATTTTGGACCGGGCATAATGCATAGGAAAGTCTAAAGTTTTCTGACGGAAATGTGGTACCAATGATGGATACAATCAATGTCAACTATACGAACTATTTCCTGAGTATTGGACCTGGAATTTTCAGCTTTTTAATCATATGAAACACCAGATAATGTTTCAAGCACTAATTCGAAAGCATGCTACCTAAGTTCGATTGCTCAGCGCTCTAGTTTATCGCTAGGATTCTTAATAGAATTGAGTCACAACAGACTATAATGATCCCATATAACATATTAAAAACATCTTTCATATAAGGAAGAAATTTCTCGATTTGAACAAAACAGCAAGACATTCCCATTCTATTACCGAATAGTTACGCTCTGTTCTAGTAGCAAAGGCGGTCACTCTCTCCTCATGACCAATTTTCGGTGTTGGGACCACTTCTAAGCAAGTCTTACTCTAAATGCATCATTTGAAATACAGAAACTTTAACTAAAGTCTGGTTGTAATCAAATCGGAGAAGATAGAAAAGTTCGTTAATCTTAATGAATAAATGATTCCCCTGCAGTGCTAGTCCACCGAATCGATGTCTTCTTAACTTCTTTCAAACGATCGTTAGTTGGTCGAGACTCTTTGATGAAACGTTGCTGCTAGAAATACATGCCTACAAAACGTTTTAATTTGTATTGGTAGGCCTTTCATAATTAACCATACACGTCACCTTGACCGGGTATGTCCGCAAAGAGTTTGAACTATTAATGAAAAAATCACAATCTCTCTCGCAGTTAGCTTATCCTGAAATTCAGTAAGCAGACAAATATGTGTAACTGCAGTAACTGTAAAAGTTATTTTCTCCTTAGAAGTTACATCTAAAAGAATCTGCCAAAAATCTTTCTTGAGCTCTATCGATGATATATACTTAGCATCAAGGAGCGAAGTTCGATGTTATTTCGTGATATCATTTAATTTTCGTCCGTCCAAACAATGCCGATAAGGCCCATTAGCCTTTTTTGCTCTACTTCAAGTTTAATTCTTCGTTAAGAATTTTTGACATATACAGAGATAAAACAAACGATTTAGCTTTAATAGGAGATGCTTTATACGTATGTATATATCTTGATTACTAATTTCTTTAAAAGAATCAGCTACTCTTTCAGGCTGTGAACGTTTTGCCAGTGAAACATCAACCAAAGTATTTAAACATCCATGCAATAAGATTGTACTCGTCACGAACTTTTTTTAAAATTAAATACAATTTAGCATTTTCTTGCAAAGTCGCATCCAAAGAAAAAGGCGTGTGATAACAATGGAACTACAAAAGCATTAGTCACTAAACAATAATTTTTAAATACCAAAGGCAAATCAACTGTTCCCAAGACATTCTGTTCTTGAATTTTACTATTAGTTGGGCAAATCTTAAGATCTAATTGATCTAAAACCTCTATTCTTCTAGAATCAAGAACAGGAATATTTGAGTCAGAATCAAATAAAGGTGCAATGTCAACGTCAAATAATTTCACACTTAAGTTTTGTCCTATTGTCTAATGCTTTACTGATAAGTTAAGGAAAACACAACCGCCATGAGAAATAGGAACATTATTAAAAGAAAACCTAATTTTTAAAAATTTAGAAACTCTCTAAAACCAATTTTCCTAGCCAGGTTGCCTAAAATTTATCCGCTTATTTGGATCTTTAAAATATGACTGTTTTAAAGTAGAAACGGAGTTACGATAAATTCGAGACTTTCCAGGTTGAAAAGAGACAGAACTTGTTGGAAGAGTGCGTTTAATCCTAGGAAGCACCTCCCTTATTATCTTTAAACATTTTGGGCATGTAGATGTCTGATATCTGCCTCGCCACATTTAAAGCAAAATAGGCGTCTACGAACTCTGCAGTTTATATTAAGTGTTATGTAGCAGTTTGCAATTCCAACAAATAGCTTTTGCGTTTGACAGAATTGTTCTGCTAGTACCACTTCGAGTATTATTTTTTAAAAAGAGCTTTTGATTAGAATTTGTGGACGAAATATTTTTAGATTTATTTCTTAAATTCTTTTTAAATTTACTTTACTCGAAACTAGTAGTTTGGAAAATTTTCTGGCTGTCAATATATGAATTCTGCTAATATACCCTAAGATTTGCCCTTATTTTGGAGGTACAGAGATTCTTAGTTTTTTATAAAATTCAGAAAGTTCTAGTACTGTTTTTATATCTAATAATACCAATCTACTAATAAAATATAGTATATATTATATGCAAAAGTTGAACCAACAATTTGAGAAAGCCAACTCGTTGGCTGAACCCTACTTCAGATTCTACTGTCGATTTCCAAGGAAAAACGCCACATTCTCATAGAGTAGTCAAGGATACCCGATATTGTCGTCCGACAGCGTATCATAAAACGTATTTTACTGAAGCTAGACACCAAAAAAAGCTTCTGAAAAGTCTATCAATCAGCATCTTTTAAAATATATAGAAGTATTTAACATTATTAGTGATCATTAATATGGCTTTCGTAAGCAAAAATCAACAGGAGACCTTCTAACTGATTTAAGTGTTTGGAATAACGAAACTGAACATTTTGGAGAATCTCCAGCGGTTGGCAGTATTTGGCATGACGGATTATTGGCTCGGTTACGCTCTTATCGCATATCTGAAATGTTCTGTTTAGGGCTCTCGAATTTCTTCAGAGAGCCTTCTTTACGAGTTGCGGTTGACGGATTTCTTCTTCATACCTTCCCTACTGACGCGGGTGTATCCCAAGGCTCTATAGGCTCTATACTGTCTTCTACTCTCTTTTTCATTTACATTAAGAATTTGCTGGAAAGGACCAGAGATTCAACTTACAGCTTTGCATATAACAGTACGTCTATTTCTTCTTTCACTTTGAACGCTCGAACATCGGCTACTAATGAAAATATTCGCAAACAGCAGAAAGTCGTTCAACTTAACAAAGACCTGGAAAGAAATGTATCTTAAGGTGACAATATTTAAGTATAATTTAACGCTACAAAAACTCAAGTGGCAATTTTTTCTAAAAAAGATTTAACGTTGCGGAACCCGACATAGTTAGTTCGAGACACTCCATGCTCTAGCATCGGCTTTGAAGTTGCTGGGAGTTAACTTAGCAGTAAATATGTCTTGGCATGAACATGTCGCATGTATAGCAAACAGAGCTCCTCAAAAACTAGGAATCCTATCTTGAACTAAAAAGCTTTACACTCTTTAACACCTGTTAATTCTGTTCAGAGCTCAAATGTGACCAACGATGGAATACTGCTTCCATGTTTGGGACTCTGCTTCCAAACATGCATTGCATTTTTTGGATTCTATTCAGAAGAGAGCGATTCGTCTGACTGAAGCTCGACCAAAACGATGAAGACCGGGCAACTGAAAATGGACCTGCCAAAAGTGTTGTGCAGGCGAGTAAGCCGACAGCCACCAAGGCGGGAAAATCAAAGCAACGCATGAGTTGCACTACAGGAATCAACGACCACACCATGCGTTGCTATAATAAAATCACAAGTCCTGACAAAGAAATCACTGAGAAGAGAATCACTCGCCGCCTGGACACACTACCATCAATTCCAAGCGCAACCGACGAAATAATTAATCAAAAACTCCCGCAACGATAAAGAGATCCCAACAGCACAAAACCAAAATTCAAATGGCAAATAAGAATAGAAAACAAAATCAACAACATCAGAAGAGATCTAGGACACCTTACCCAGTTTATGAATGGGAACGCGTTCAAACGTGTCACACAGGGTGTAGACAAGATCAAATCCAGGTCTCTCAACAGAACACTGCCAGAAATCCTTGATACTTTGAAACAAAAATTATTCGTATATGCCTAAAGACTCCAAAGAACCAAACGAGAGGAAAGACACCAACAATCTCTTCCGAAGAAGCGAAAAACAGTTCCACCGGAAAACTATGTACAACAAACAGACAGCAGTGACTGAACTACCAAACAAACAAGAACTCACAGATCATTGGAAAAGTATCTGGCCAGAACCCAAACTACAAAAATAATAACACCTCCTGGATCAACGCTGAAGAAGACAAACATAAACATGTGACAGAACAGGAAAATTCCACATTAACTACTGTGGGACCAAAGAGCATGATGAGGCAAATGCCGCAATTGCCATCCTGGGCGAGTTTAATGTCCACAACATCAACTGGCTTAAATATTAAAATACTACCGACGAACAAGGTCGTGAAGCTGAATCATTCTCAATCAGTTGTGGCTTAACTCAGCTTATTGACGAACCGACACGGATCCCTGATCGAGACGGAGAATTCGCCAGTTTTCTTGATCTGTTTTTAACCACCAATCCGGATATTTACAAGGTCACCGTAAATCCGCCGTTGGGTTCTTCCTACCATAAACTGCTTTCAACATCGAGTGTCCTACCAGTCAGTGACAGAGAGGCGCCTAAACCGCGCAAGATTTGGCATTTCAAATCTGCTAAATGGAAGATCTCACGGAATATTTTTGAACTTTCTCTTGTTTAGACGTTTGTTTTCGATCCGACGACCCATGTAACTCCGCCGGGGAGGTTTCCGATGTTATCTTAGCTGGTATGGAAGCTTACATTCCATTTTCGAAGAAATGTCCTTCTAACGGCAAGCCTTGGTTTGACCGAAAATGCAAAGAAGCTGTTGCTTCTAAACATCTTGCCTACCGACAATGGCGTGAAAATCCTAACACCATAAAGCGTACCACCTTTGTTCGTGCAAAGAAATTATCGACGAAACCAAGGAGGCACACAGTCAGCGAATTAGAAACAAACTTCTCGCTTGTCCCAACAATTCCAGGTCCCTTTGGTCAGTCGCTAAGGCAGTCAAAATTTCACCAAATCTACCATACCACCACTCACACGGCCAGATAGTTCTATTGCAACGACACCTGTTGAGAAAGCAAACTTGTTGGCCGAACCTACTATTCCCATAGTGTAGTCAAGGATGCCCGATATTGTCTACAGACAGCGTATCATAAAACGTATTTTGATGAAGTTAGACACCAAAAAAGCTTCTGGCGCTGACGGAATACCTGCCATAGTTCTCAAAAACTGTGCAAGGGAACTAACACCGGTTTTCTGTAGACTTTTCAACCTATCCTACAGAAAGGGAATATTTCCTTCCTGCTGGAAATGTGCTACAGTTCAGCCGATACCTAAAAAAGGCAAGAAGACCTTGCCAAACAACTACCGACCAGTCGCACTGCTTTCAATAATATCGAAAGTCATGAAAAAGGCTGTCAATCAGCATCTTCTAAAATACCTTGAAGGATTCAACATTATTAGCGATCACCAATAGGGCTTTCGTAAACATAGATCAACAGGAGATCTTTTGACTTTTGTAACATGTTTGGGACAACGCAATTGAACACTTCGGAGAATCTCGAGCGGTTGCTCTGGACATATCCAAGGTATTCGACCGTGTTTGGCACGATGGACTGTTGGCTAAGCTACGCTCTTATGGTTTGTGGCTCTCGTGTTTCCTCAGAGAGCGTTCTTTACGAGTCGCAGTCGACGGATTTCTTTATAACACTTTTACTGTTAACGCCGGTGTGCCCCAAGGCTCCATACGGTCTCCTACTCTCTTTCTCATTTATATTAACGATCTGCTGGAAAAGATCGGGAATCCAATCTACAGCTTTGCAGATGACAGTACGCTTATCTGTTCATTCACTTTGAACGCTTGGACATCGGCTGCTCAGGCGAATATCCGCAGACAGCAGGAAGTCATTCAACTTAACAAAGATCTGGAAGAAATTCTATCTTGGGGTGATAGTAACCAAGTGGAATTTAACGCTACAAAAACCCAGGCGGCAGTTTTTTCTAAAAAAGTTAACGTTGCTGAACCCGACATAGTTATGTCGGGGCACTCCATTCCCCTAGCATCGTCACTCAATTTGTTGGGCGTTAATTTGGGAGCAAATACGTCCTGGCATGAACATGTTCAGGCATAGCAAGGAGAGCTTCTCAAAAGTTGGGAATATTATTTCGAACCAGAAAGCTTACACTCCACAACAACTGTTAATTCTTTACAAAACTCAAATTCGACCAACTATGGAATACTGCTCCCATGTTTGGGGCTCCGCTCCCAAACATACACTGCATTTGTGGGATTCTGTTCAGAGAAGGGCTGTTCGTCTGATTGCAGACCCAGAACTGACCGGCGGCCTTGATTCGCTGGAACATCGAAGAACGGTTGGCGACTTGAGTCTATTCTACAAGTATTTTCATGGAGAGTGTTCGAAGGATGTAGCCCGCTTAATTCCTCCCAGAGCGGTGCATGTTAGAAGTACACGTCGCGCTGATACTTCACGTCCGTATGAGGTTCAGCTTGTTACTCCACGTACAACGCTTTTCAAGCCGTCTTTTATATGGAGAACATCATACCTTTGGAATGGCTTACCCAGGACTGTGTTTCCCACCTAGTCAATTTACAGCGATTCAAGAACGTGAATCGCTTTCTACGCACAGGTGTCGCCCCTGTGGCGCTTTAGGGACTTCCCTGCAGCACGTGTGCTAGATTCATAAAAAAAATACTATTTCCATATTCCTGTCAAGGATGCCCGATGTTGTCTTCGGACAGCGTATCATAAAGGATATTTTAATGAAGCTAGACACCAAAAAGGCTTCTGGCGCTGACGGAATACCTGCCATAGTTCTCAAAAACTGTGCGAGAGAACTAACAGCAGTTTTCTGTAGACTTTTCAATCTATCCTGAGGAAAGGGAATATTTCCTGCCTGCTGGAAATGTGCCACAGTTCAGCTGATACCTAAAAAGGCAAGAAGACCTTGCCAAACAACTACCGACCAGTCGTACTACTTTCAATAATATCGAAAGTCATGGAAAAGGTTATCAATAAGCATTTACTAAAATATCTTGAAGGATTCAACATTATTAGCGATCATCAATATGGCTTTCGTAAACATAGATCAACAGGAGATCTTTTGACTTATGTAACACATGTTTGGAACAACGCAATTGAACACTTTGGAGAATCTCGAGTGGTTTGGCACGATGGACTGTTGGCTAAGCTACGCTCTTATGGTATGTCTGAAAAGTTCTGTTTGTGGCTCTCATGTTTCCTCAGAGAGCGTTCTTTACGAGTGGCAGTCGACGGATTTCTTTCTAACACCTTCACTATCAACGCCGGTGTGCCCCAAGGCTCCATACTGTCTCCTACTCTCTTTCTCATTTATATTAACGATCTGCTGGAAAAGACCGGGAATCCAATCTACAGCTTTGCAGATGAGAGTATGCTTATCTCTTCATTCACTTTGAACGCTCGGACATCGGCTATTCGGGCAAATATCCGCAGACAGCAGGAGGTCGCTCAACTTAACAAAGACCTGGAAGAAATTCTATCTTGGGGTGACAGTAACTAAGTGGAATTTAACGCTACAAAAACCCAGGCGGCAGCTTTTTCTAAAAAAGTTAACGTTGCTCAACCCGACATGGTCATGTCGGGGCACTCCATTCCCCTAGCATCGTCACTTAATTTGTTGGGCGTTAATCTCGGAGCAAATATGTCCTGGCATGAACATGTTGCAGGAGCTTCTCAAACGTTGGGAATATTATTTCGAACCAGAAAGCTTTACACTCCCAACAACTGTTAATTCTTTACAATGCTCAAATTCGACCAACTATGCCCACGTGCCCCTCCTGGAGCGGTTTATGGACTTCCCTGTAGCACGTGTGCTAGACCCATAAAAAAAAAACATGAAGTCTTATATAATAAAACAAATTCAAAAAGCGAAATATTATTCGGTTTTTCTTGATTGCACTCCCGATGCGAGTAAGGTTGAACAAGTTACATTTGTAGTAAGATATATTTCTATTGATCAATCAGAATCGAGATTTGAATGTAAAATTAATGAATATTTTTTGGATTTTCTCCCTCTTGAGAGATCTACTAGTAAGGAATTATCTCAAGTTTTATTGGAAAAGTTAGGGAAAATTTGATTGAAAGTGGAAAATATGAGAGGTCAAGGTTACGGCAATGGTTCATATATGAGAGGCGACAAATTGGGAGTACAATCAAGAATTAAAACCCTAGGGTATTTTACGTACCTTGCAGTAGTCATTCCTCAAACTTAGTAATTAACGATATGGCAAGATCTCCTTTGGAGGCAGCGAACTTTTTTAATATGGTTCAAAAGCTATATACATTTTTTGCCTAATCGACTTTTCGGTGGGCCATATTAAGAGAACACATCAATACTCTTACATTCAAACCATTGAGCGACATTCGATGGGAAAATCGTATAGATTCCCTAAAACCTTTACGTTTTCAAATAGGAGATATTCATGATGCTTCATTAAGTATTTATGAGAATGCTGAAATAGATAATATGATTCGAGACGAGGTCAGTATTGATCACAATAAAACAAGTTAAGCTTTTATATTCAATCGTTATTTGGTATAAAATTTTGAATCGTATTAATCCGATAAGTAAGCTACTTCAGTTAAAAGATTTTGATTTATCCAATCCACTAATTTATTAAATAGCTCATTATTTTTTTTTAAGAATTAAGATCGGATGAATCCTTTGACAACATTATCTTAGAAGCTGAAAATTTAGCCAGCGAAATCGACGTAGAAAAAAACTTTAAACTGACTACATCAAGTCATCGTGTTCGGACTACAAAACGAAATTTTTCATATGAAAGTTTAGACAAATCGATACAGGATCCAAAACAAAAATATAAAATAGAGTTTTTTTTCTTTACTCTAGCTCAGGCAGTCAGTGCATTGGAGCTGAGATTCAACTTACTGAATAGTCATAATGACTCTTTTGAATTTTTATATGATGTTTATAAACTTAAAGACATGTGTATAAATGAATTACTGGCACATTGTAAAGATCTCGAAAACGCTTTGACAGATGGTAATTCGTCCGATCTGACCGATTTAGATCTGGCTGAGGAAATAGGCCTTGTTTCTTCACTTTTAACTAAGAAAGAAGGTCCAGTTGACGTTTTTAAATTCATTACTTCCCTTAAAATTTGAGCATTGCTCTATGAATTTTGTTAACGCTGCCCATAACTGTTGCTACCGGCGAAAGAACTTTTTCTAAATTAAAAATAATAAAAAAATATTTAAGAACTATGACTACACAAAATCGTCTTAATGTGTTAGCAATGTTGGCCACTTAACACAAATTGAGTAGTAAATTAGATCTGAAAGAAATCACTCGCGATTTTGCAGAAATGAAACTTCGAAAAGAAGTGTTTTAATTTAGGTTTAGACTTTGTATATTGTTGTACTAGTTTTGTTCATTGTTTTAAAAGTATATTTAAATTATCTCTGGAAATAGTAGGTACTAGTTTTTGTTTGTAAGTTCGTTGTCGTTAGCTCGTTAAAAATGTAAACTTTGTTTTTCAATAAAAAATTTTTGGTAAATCTGTATTAGTACTAGTATTATTATTGTCTTAATTCAATTATATGTCATTTTCCTGGTTAACATAGTTTTCTTTACGCTTGGGTGCGGCGGCATTTTTTGAGTTGGCCTACGGCGGCAAAAAAGCTAGGGCCGGCCCTGGTTTCTTCTGCCGGCATTGGCGGAACTTCTAAACTCAACGTCTCTTCTACACTAGACTATTTTACCAATTATTTACATATGTACAGCTCTCATGATGGATTAGAACGTAGACCAGTGAAGTTGAGCTGGCCAGAACAGTAGCAGCAATTCAAACAAGTCGGTAAACCAAAGTTTGTATTAAAGAGCGAAAAATCTGGTAGATAAGCTGACTGGTAGATAAATAACTGATAGTATAACTCGAGGCAAAAAACTGATAAAAAAATGATGAAAACCAAAAATGGAAAACAGAGAAATAGGAAAAAACCCTCAAAAGGAGAGAAAAAAATCTAACGCCACCTCTAAAAAAGTCGGTGGACAGAAAAAAAATAAAACAGTCGACGCTGCTTCTTTTTGAAAACTGACTCGCGACGCGATTAGCCTAACGAAGCCTGCCGTACGGGCCTTGGTCAAATATCTTTACTAGCTAGCCTGTAGCACCATTAAAAGTCGAACAGAAGTAGAAAACTAGACAAGGCAAAATATTGAGATTTTAGCGGATCTAATGACTTACAAAAAAAATTATTCCCAATTACGTAATATAGTAAATACATGTAAACTTTAAAGAAAAATGTATTGGAAGAAGAAAAATTAGTCTTTTGTGAAGGACCATCTACACTAGAGATTTAATGAAATGAGAGGTTGCCATGTTATTACCAAACCCTGTAGTGTCATGCAAAATAAACAAACTGTAAAAAATAAATGATGTAATTGACTAATTTAGTTCATAATCTATCTATAAAGATCCTTATGAAACTTTTTAGTGATGGGGTTTATCATTAGAGGACAAATTTTTCAATTGATGGCTTAATTTAGTTCAAAATGGGTACCTCATCTCAAAGACAAGGATACCCTATACAAAATTTGGGCGCTTAAAAGATCGAAATCTTATGTCACTTTTCAAGATATTATAAATAAAATTGTTAGTTTTCTTTTTTCTACTGTAAAATTGCTAGTTCACTTTTTACAATTGTATATTTGCTTAAGGCATTATATGCTACATATAAAATATTTTTTTAAAAAATTTACTCCTAATACCAATCTTGTTTATGTGTATTAATTATGTCATATATTTGCATATTAGGCATGCAATTTTGAATGTTTACATTTGCTTATTTGCTTCATTTCGCATACGCTCATTGATTTTGTGGGAAAAGACAGATGCAGTAATTATTCTATGCGTCTGTAATTTCATTGTCTATAATACATATTTGAACGACACATTCAATTTTCAGCGTTTTAACAAACTATATTCAATTTGTTTATGAAGAGTTAAATATTTTTAAGGGGCGGCCATAGCGTAGAGGTTAACGTATTTGTCTTCTGCGCCGGTGACCCGAATTCGATTTTCGACTCGGGCAATAAAATTTAAAAAAAAAACGTGACGGCTACCTTTCTTGGGAAGGCAATGGCAATCCCTCCATAGTATCATGCCTAGTAAAACTCGCTCACTTTGTGCGTTCGGAATCGGAATTAAACTGTAGGTTCCCTGTGTCTGTTGAATAGTTAAAAATACCCTAATCAGAGGCAAAGGCGAGAGGGTCGCCAACATCCGTATCGGATATAGCACTTCGAGAGATTTTTAGCCAAATGGACAGCTTTTTTTACCAGGTCATCGAGTGGGGTGTTAAATGAAAGCTTGTTCAAAAATATATATAACGTAATACTTGTGCACAATTTTCTTTGTATTATTTTTAAAAAAAGTGCGAAAAATCGCTGTCTCCAACTTTATCTCGAAAAGTACCGATCAAAAAATTTTAAAAAAAATTCTGGAATATTCTCTACAGGGTGTAAATTGAACGAAAATCATCACGAGTGTATAACCTTTTATAATTTATCTGGTATATAAAAAAACAAAAATTTCTAGGTCATTAGTTTTCACTAAAGATCGGAAAAAAAAAAAACTTTGTTGAAAACTCATTTGGGATGTGTTTTGTGAAGTCACTGATCATTTTATACTTCCGTAACGAAAATTTTTATTTTAATAGTAATCAACGTGCGGAACATTAATTGCGCAAGTCCAACTTGCACTTGACCGGTTATTTAAATCAGTAGTAATTTAGTCAATAATTTGTTGGTTAGTTAGTTAAGATAGTGTATGTACTTTTGGTTTATAAATCAATTATGTGCACTTTTTATAAAGTGTCTTTTAATTGATGACGGTCAAATTGTGATCTCGAAAATTATAGAAGAGATAAAAATAAGTAAACGGAAGTTTTAGAGAATTAGATGTTTAGTAATATTGAATTAGACAAATGAAAAAATATCTTTTATTTTCAGACATATCTCTACGCAAACGACATTTTTCAGTTTATTTTTTACTTCTATATGACTTTATTTTCAACAATATTGTAAAGAAATTAACAGTTTCTAGAGTAATTGTTTTATGACCTGTCAGACAAGATTATTATCTTTTCATTATATGTTGTAGATAACATTATGAGGTCAAATTTTTAAATACCGTCTTTAGTACATTTTTAGAGCCAATATGTCCAGTTATAATATCATATTTCATATTTTTTGTAAGAAATAAGGCATTTTCTATAAGATCTAATACGTAAAAAAGATATTTATCTATCGCCTTTGTAGGAAGAATAATAGATCTCTTATATTTGGTTATATTCGGGAGTAAAATAACCTTCAAAATTACCAATAGAAACCTAAATCCACATCTTCTTCTTCTTCTTCTTCCTACGTTAGGACCATGTCCTGTGTTCACTTCAAAGGTTTCCCAGAAACAATTACGATGATGAAGACCAGCTCTCATACCATCTTATTGATGGTCTTCCAAGCGGTCGAGGTGTATTTGGTCGCTTCTCTTTTGCAACCTTTGCCAACCGGTCATTTGGCATTCTGTCCACATGGTCTCTCCATTCTCCTCTTCTATTCCGTGCCCATCTCACCACATCCTGTATTTCGCACATTTCCCTTATTTCTTCACATCTCTTCCTGTCAAATAAGGTGTGTCCTGGTATCGATCTAAGTGTTCGCATTTCTGTTGTTCTTAGGAGTCGTTTTGTTATTGTGTTCTCCGCTCTGTCTTACGCACGTTTTGTATAGTCTTACTTTGCTCCTGATGCTCATATATTTGTTTCTCCAAATTATATCTCTTACATATCCTGATATTAATGATGCCTTTGTTGTTTAAGTTTTTACTTCCTCCTTAAGGTTCCTGGTACTTGGTATGTTTGCCCCTAGATATTTGAAAGACATCACTTGTTCTACACTCTGATCATAAATCGCGAGTTTGCATCTTTTCGGTTCTTTAGATATTGTAAGGGATTTTGTTTTTCTTACAGATATTTGCATATTAAACACTTTTGCTGTTTGTTGGAACTTATGTAGGAGTCTCTGTAAGTTATCTTCGTCTTCTGATATAATTACTGCATCATCGGCGTAGCATATTATTTTTATTTCTTTGTCTCCCAATTGATATCCTCTCCCAGTTTTCTTTACTTCGTTTATAATTTCATCCATATTGATGTTAAATAAGATTGGGCTTAGGCTATCTCCTTGTTTGATTCCGGTTGTCATAGGTATTTTATTGCTTAATTTATTTGCCACTCTTACATATGTGTGGTTGTTAATGTTCAACTCTTCGATAGTTTTTATTATATTCGGGTGAATTCCCCTTTTTTGTAGTAGGGTTATGACATCAGTTAACCGTACCCTATCGAATGCCTGGGTAAGATCAATGAAACACATAAAGGCTATCTTATTAAGCTCTATGGCTTTTTCGGTAATTTGGTGGATTATAAATATGGCGTCTATAGTAGACTTGTTCTTTCTGAACCCTTGCTGTTCTTCAGAGATTCCAGTTAACATTATTTTTTTTGCTAAAATTTTAGTGAAAAATTTTGTACCGCACTCATTAAGCTGATACCTCGATAGTTTTTTGGATCTGTCCTTTCTCCTTTTGGGAAAATTGGTATCAAGATGCTTTCTTTCCATTCGGATGATATAATCTTGGCTGTGAGTATTTTGTTAAGGAAAATCTGTAATTCTTCTAGTAATTTATCACCTCCATATTTGATCATTTCGTTCTTAATTTCGTCCATGCCAGGGACTTTTCTGTTTTTTAGTTTCGCTGCCATGTGCTGTATTTGATTCAAGGAAATGGTCCTATTTGGTTGGGCAACATTTTTATCTTCATGCTGTATTTCCTGTGTTAATGAATTGGTTTCTGATGGACTATAGAGTTTTTCGAAATGTCTTTCCCATTCTTCCACCGCAATTTTTGTATTTTGTATGTACTCATTTATTGGTTTTTTTCTATTTCTCAGTAGATTCCATATTTTTTTTTGTCCTCCGTACAGATCATGTTCCATATCGTTCGAAAATTTCTCCCAATGGTCTTTTTTGATTCTCTGGATATTCTCGTTGACCCTGTTTCTTACATTTTTATAATCATTGTATTGTAGGTACGATTTTCTTTTTTCTTCAGCTAATGTCTTAACTTCTTTTTTGAATCAAGGCTTTGTGTTTGGTTTTCCCCCTTTCTTTATAGTCCTTCTTCCAAATGCTTCTTCTGCTGCTTCTAGCATATTAGTTTTTAGTTTTGTCCGTGCCGTTTCTATGTCATCGGACTCTCGAATATCATTTGTGGCTATTTTTTCTGTTAACCTTTGTTGATATAGATATTTGGTTGAGTCGTTGGATAGAGATTCTATATTGATTTTGCTTATTTGTTCGACGGGTTCGCTACGAAGTCGTTGCATGGTTGTTCGTATTTTTGCTATTACAAGATGGTGATTCGTTCCAGCATTGGCGGAAGCTAAAGTTCTCACGTCCTGTATTCTTGTTGGCTGAATACTTTTATTTGTGATTACGTAATCAATTGTTGATCTTTGTCCACGTGTATTTTCGAAGGTGTATTTGTGTTGTGGTTTATGTGGATAAAATATCCACATAAACACGAAAAGTACTAATAAAAAATAATAATTCTGCCTTAAGCGACTAATTAATTATTTTTGTAATAATAGTTAAAAACATCTCAGAAAACTTACAGTTTTAAGAATTGCTAGATTCTTTAAAAAGCTCCCTTTTAACCGTTTTTGTAACAAACCTACAAACTCTATTTAAAACCTTTTATACAAGAGCTAATTAGAATAATAATATTTTTGAAACTGATAAATTTAATTATTGACCACAGAAAAATTATAAACTTATAGACCAAAAGGGCGCCCTGAAATTTTGACCTGTCGACTAACCATCTGCCCTGTTGTTCATTCTATCGGGAGAGTCGAATACAAACCTTTAACGTTGATTTTTGGGCCCCCGGGGTTCTGGAATGTCCAAAATGCTACATCCAAAAATGGACTGTACTTGAATCAAGTACCATAACGTTTGTTGACACTAAAAAAGTTGAGCGCACCAAAGGGCAGACGCCGTCGAGAGCGCACCCAGCTTCAGGGCCCAAAAAAGTCCATAACCATATAAAATCAATAAATTTAGTTCTTGATAGAATATTTATGATATGTGATAATATACGATCTTCGTCCTACGGTATTAGCGGCGCCTGCCTTTTTCAGGTTACCTCTTATTTTATCAACAACAAACTAAACGCTAAATCTGCGCCCAGTCTCGGTGGTGTCTGCCCTTTGGGGTCCTCGATTTTTTTAGTGTCAACAAATGTTATGATACTTTATTCAAGGGTTAAATGACAGTTCCTTTTTAGATGTAGCATTTTGGGACTAATCTGGGCATTCCAGGCCACGGGGGCCGCAAAATCAACGTTAAAGGCTTTTATTCGACTAGTCCTATAGAATGAAAAACTAGGCAGATGGTTAGTCAACAGGTGAAAATTTCGGATCGCCCTCTTGGTCTATTATTATTAAATTTAAAAAAAAATAACAAGGATATGAGGATGAAAATGGATTTTTTTTTTTAAATTTTAATTTATAACACAAACTAAAGCAGCATTCGATGTATTTTTTTTCCAAAGATTCTGTAAATCGAATGAAAATGAAGTTTAAATATTACCGTTTTTCTATTCTTTTTTGTTGTTGTTTTTGGAGTTCTGGCATTTTTTACAGCTGTTTTAATGTAAATATTTAAGGTGTTTTTAACAAAAGGTAATATAGTTTAAAAAATTAAAATAATTTAATTAGCAGGTGTGGGTAAACACATCGTAGGATGGGTATGGCGTACTAGAACGTAGTTCTGAATAATTTTTTCTCAAAAAAGTGGGGTTTGATATAAAATATCGTAACATGTTCAGGGATGCATTTCAAGATTGTAAACGAAGTTGCACGTTCAAACTCTCCCAAATCGCTATTCTTGGAATTTTTTCCGTGCTTTTTTACAAAAATGTGTTCGAAATAATTAGAACTCTAGGAATGACATAAGAAATAAAGGAAATTAATTCAAATAAAGTAAGTAAGAAAAAAGTGGTAATCTTATCTAATCTTGATAGTGTTATCGCATACAATTAACATCTCTTACAACTTAATTAATTCCATAGTAATTGAATTATAGTCAGAGTAATTAAATTACTTTCCAGGTAACCGAATTACAAGAGTAGTAATTGAACTACTTGCATAAAAATTACTATCAGAGTAACTGAAGCATCCTCAGTCGACGATTTAATCTACTATAAAAGCAACTGACTTACTTTAAAAGTAATTGAATAAGCAGCAGAATAATTCTCTTCTGAGTAAAATCTGACAAGTGCAGTATATGGTTGGGAGCACAGCCCTAAACATGGGAATAGTATTTTATAGTTGGTGCAATCTGAGCTATGTACAACATTACAAGTTGTGAAGTATAAACCTGTCGAATTCGAAATAATATTTCCAGAACCTTCTTTTGCTATAGATGCAGCATGCTCATGTGAGAGATGATGTTAGAACGTCCCGACATAATTATATCGGATTTTGCAACTTTAACTGTCGAATTATTTCAAAATCTTTTAACCAAATTTATTTTGAAGGTATCTGTATTAAGCGGGCAGTTATTAATGGCCGGATAATTATTTTTAAATGAACCACTTTTATTTGTCAATCGAACAAATTCTATAACACTAGCTTAAGTTTCGTTGCGCTAGTACCGGATAAACTTTGTGCTTGAATTTCTGTATGGATTTGCTCTTTTCTCAAGAGAGTTATATTTTTTATATTTTTGTTTTTTAATATATATATATGTTCTCTGGCCAGGTTATAGGCTATATTTTTTTACGATAGGTATCATAAGGAATGAACAGTGACGATAATAGTGAATTAAGTCGGAAAAAAGGTTGTCGCTAGCGCGTTCTCTTGCAATACACAGGCTAAACCATTAAATATGGAACAATATTATGTAGCAGAGAATATCTATAATCTATAATTTATATAAAATGCAATGTCTCTCTGTCTATCTGTCTGTCCATTAGTGCGTTTATCACACGAGAATCACTTATCCGATTTATGTGTCTTTTTTTAAATTCATACATATATTCTTTGGCCAGGTTATATAATAATATAAATCTATAACTATAATATATATAAAATGCAACGTCTCTCTGTCTGTCTGTCCGTTAGTGCGCTTATCGCTAAAGAACCATTTATCCGATTTACGTGCCTTTTTTAAACATACATATGTTCTCTGGTCAGGTTATAGGCTATATTTTATAACGTTAGGTAACATGAGGAATAAGCAGTGACGATAATCGTGAATCAAATCGGAAAAAAGTTTGCCGCTAGCGCGTTCTCTTGCAATACACTGCCTAAACCACTAAATATGGAACAATATCATGTAGCAAAGGATATCTACAATATATATATAATGCAACGTCTCTCTATCTGTCCGTTTGTGCGCTTATCAATGGAGAACCACTTATCCGATTTACGTGCTTTTTTTAAACATGCTAAACCATTAAATATGGAACAATATGATGTAGCAAAGAATATCTATAATATATATAAAATGCAACGTTTCTTTTTCTGTCTGTCCGTTAGTGCGCTTGTCACTGGAGAACCACTTATCCGATTTACGTGCTTTTTTTTTTAATATACATATGGCCGGGTTACAGTATATATTTTATTGCGTTAGGTGACATAAGGAATAAGCAGTGACGATAATAGTGAATCAAGTCGGAGAAAAGTTTGCCTTTAGCGCTTTCTCTTGCAATACACTGCCTAAAGCATTAAATATGGAACAATATCATGTAGCCAAGAATATAATATATATAAAATGGAACGTCTCTCTGTCCGTCTGTCTGTCCGTTAGTGCGCTTATCACTCGAGAACCACTTATCCGATTTACGTGTTTTTATAAATTTATACATATGTTCTATATAATTCGATATAAGCCTAGATAATGGGAGATAAGGTGAGATAATGGGAGATAATTATAAATAATGGGAGATAAGGAGAAATAATGGGAGATAAGCAGATATAAGTCTAGATAATGGGAGTTATGGTGAGATAATGGGAGATAAGGAGAAATAATGGGCGAAAACGAGAAGTATTGCGAGATAAGTCGAGATAAGCCTAGATAATGGGAGATAAGGTTAGATAATGGAAGATAAGGAGAAATAATGGGAGTTAAGGAGAAATAATGGGAGATGAGCAGAGATAAGCCTAGATAATGGAAACTATGTAGAGATAATGGGAGATAAGGAGAAATAATGGGAGATAAGGGGAAATAATGGCAGATATTTTGTTACGCGAGCGGAGCCGCGGGCACTGCTAGTTTATTGATAAAACCCAAAATCAATATTTTGTATTACCCCTTTAGCCCTTATTACTGAACGTTTTCACCCCTGTCTGTGGGATTCTTCCCCACTCTTTCGCCATTGCAAGTCGCAAAGTCTCACAGCAATGCAGAGGTTGGATTTCTGGCTCGAACGCTTCTTTTGAGCTCATCCCCCATGTGCTCGATTGGATTGTGGTCAGGACTCCGCGCAGGCCAATCTAATGTGGGTATTCACATTTCCGCAAGGTATTGCCGCACTGATGCAGAAGCATGTGGCCTCACATTGTCGTGCATTAGCACGAATCTATCGCCAACAAACCCAGCGTAAGGAACGATGTTTTCCTGTAGGATCTCCTCGATGTACCGGTTCGGTTTTCGCATGCATTGAGCTGTCTCCCCACACCATGACAGAACCTCCTCCTTAGGCGACCGTTTCAGTAATGCAGCACTGCGCATATTGCTCCCCAGGCCTCCTATAGACTTGTCTTCTTCCATCACTGTCATGTAGGCACATTCGGGACTCGTCGGAGAATAAAACGGAGGGCTATTGCTCTAAGGTCCAGTCTATATGTTCTCGGGCAAATCTGAGCCGCGCTTGTCGTTGGGCTGCTGTCAACTTGGGTCCGTGGGATTTTTGAGTTTTTAGAGTTGTGTTGACAATGAAGCGGTCATCTCGCTCCGAGGTATATCTTCTTCTACCTGATCCTGGTCTCTGTTGAAAGGCGCCACTCTCTTGGTAAGATCTGTAGACTCTGAAGAGAGTTGACTGGTTCAGATGCAGTTGCGCAGCGACTACACGTTGGCTATGCTCTTCTTGCAATAGGACAGTGCCGTTTCTTCCGGACTGGTATCCATTTTCGGATGGATGTAATTAGTGAGCAGGTGTAGCAGGGATGTTGACGCTTCAAGTTCCGATAAAGGAATGAGAGGAAAATGCAGTTGCATGTGTTTTTATAGGGATGAATTCGTTGCTGAGCGAGCAAAACGGTTCTATTAAGTAAAACTGCTAAGTAAAACTTTTTGGATATCCAAATGGTTTTGGTATTATTGGAGAGAGTAGGAAATCAGCATTTTAATGATACCAAAAATAAATCCACTGTTTGAAAATTAAACTCAAGGATCGGTGTTAAATGAAGCGTTTGAGTCGATTTTTTTGCTCACCAGTGTAGATTACCACTATAAATTTTTAATATTCTAGTCGTAATATTAATCTTCATAGATTTTAACGCCAACAAGAGTTAATCCGATTTAAATTTGTAATTTTAAGTAAAGTTCTGCTGTTTTCGACTGATATTCCACTTTGAATAAAATCTATTTGACTGTTTATTGTAATGATCAAACTTGTGAGTACTTTCAAATTTAATAGCTTTTAAGTTAGAAACCTAGTCAACAAGAACTAGTTTTAATATATTATTTAAAAAATTACTTTCATGTCTTCAAATCTAATTTTGGTAAATTAAATAATATTTTATATATATAAATATGTATATAAATATATATATATATATATATATATATATATATATATATATATATATATATATATATATATATATATATATATATATATATATATATATATATATATATATATATATATATATATATATATATATATATATATATATATATATATATATATAAATATATATATATATATATATATATATATATATATATATATATATATATATATATATATATATATATATATATATATATATATATATATATACATATATATATATATATATATATATATATATATATATATATATATATATATATATATATATATATATATATATTTTACTACCTGCACCTTCAAACAACAAAAAGGGTTGGGTAAGCGTTTTTTTTTTTTTTTTCCGTTCGGGGTACTCTCTGCGCGAATGACATTTTCTGTTCACTAAACATTATTGAATGATTTTTAGTCTGCTCATGCGCTTCGTCCGTGGTAGATGTGCTATACCGTGCTTTTCAAAAATATCTGTGTTTCATCTTCTGACTGTGTGAATTGGCTCGTAACTGGATTTTGATTTCTGCTTGTGAATATGGTAACGTATACCAACGAGGAATATGCTGACATCCTAATGTGTTACGGATTTTGCGAAGGAGTGTCGTCGCGTGCACGTGATGAATACATTCTGCGATATCCTACTCGTCGTGTACCTGATGTTAGCGTATTTGATGGAACTTATCGAAGACTACGAGAAACTGGTTCCGTACAAAGACGGCGGACTGACATGGGACGACCACGTATCTTTAACGAAGACGAAGAAAACGAAATACGACGTCTCTTTCGGGTGGACCCAACCACATCTACAAATGTTGTCGCACAACAGTATATTGTATATATATATATATATATATATATATATATATATATATATATATATATATATATATATATATATATATATATATATATATATATATATATGTATATATGTATATATATATATATATATATATATATATATATATATATATATATATATATATATATATACATATATATATATATATATATATATATATATATATATATATATATATATATATATATATATATATATATATATATATATATATATATATATATATATGGGTGGGCCATCTATCAGTTTAAATTTGAACCACCGGTTATTTCGAATCTGGCAATACTTCAGTATATTATCTCCACTGAACGAAATGAATCGATTTACGCTTGAGCAACGTTGGGATTTATTGGAAATTTATTTCCAAAACAAAGACAATTGGTCAGAAATGGCACGAAAATGTCGTACAAAATTTGGTCGCAGAGAAGGACCAACAGTGCCCGGTATACGCAAGTTTATTGCTAAAGTTCGTGAACCTGGTTTCATTGTTGATGCGCCAAGACGTCAGCGTGCTCGTACAGTGTGTACACCCGAAAATATCGAAGCTGTGGACGGCGCAACCATTACGGTCAATGGAGACACCTATCGCACCATGATAACAGATTTTTTTGTGCCCGCTCTTCATGGTATTGATGTGAACGATGTTTGGTTTCAACAGGATGGTGCAACTTGCCACACATCTCATGCCACAATCGATTTATTGCGTCAAACGTTTGATGGCCGTTTAATTAGCCGAAATGGTGATGTCAATTGGCCGCCAAGAAGCTGCGATTTGACACCGTTGGACTATTTTCTGTGGGGCGCCGTTAAAGACAAGTGTTATGTTGTCGGCATAACACCAGCGACAATTGAGCATTTGAAGGCCAACATTCGTGATGCCATTGCCGAGATACGACCCCATACACTCGAAAAAGTGCTCGAAAATTGGTACGATCGAATGGGGTACTGTGAGGCCAGCCGCGGCAGTCATATGAATGAAATAATATTCCATCTCTAAGCGGAACAATTGTACTTCACAACAAAAAAATAAATTTGGCAAAATTTCAAACCGTTTTTGTTTTATTGAATTTTTAAATTTAAACTTTTAAATGGCCCACCCTATATATATATATATATATATATATATATATATATATATATATATATATATATATATATATATATATATATATATATATATATATATATATATATATATATATATATATATATATATATATATATATATATATATATATATATATATATATATATATATATATATATATATATATATATATATATATATATATATATATATATATATATATACAATATACTGTTGTGCGACAACATTTGTAGATGTGGTTGGGTCCACCTCAAAGAGACGTCGTATTTCGTTTTCTTCTTCGTCTTCGTCAAAGATACGTGGTCGTCCCATGTCAATCCGCCGTCTTTCTACGGAACCAGTTTCTCGTAGTCTTGGATAAGTTCCATCAAATACGCTAACATCAGGTACACGACGAGTAGGATATCGCAGAATGTATTCATCACGTGTACGCGACGACACTCTTTCGCAAAATCCGTAACACATTAGGATGTCAGCATATTCCTCGTTGGTATACGTTACCATATTCACAAGCAGAGATCAAAATCCAGTTACGAGCCAATTCACACAGTCAGAAGATGAAACACAGATATTTTTGAAAAGCACGGTATAGCACATCTACCACGGACGAATCGCATGAGCAGACTAAAAATCATTCAATAATGTTTAGTGAACAGAAAATGTCACTCGCGCCGAGAGTACCCCGAACGGAAAAAAAAATGCTTACCCAACCCTTTTTGTTGTTTGAAGGTGCAGGTAGTAAACCAGTAATTGGTAGTATCTAAATTCTATTATTATGTTACTCTACATTCGGGCCTATTGAAATCTCATTTTCTTAGAATTTTCAATAGATCCAGTAGATATTATACCGTTTTAGATAGCTAAAAAGACGTAAAAGTTTTTAAAATAATTTGCAGAATAACTTCCATACATTTTTTTTTCTCTTTATTGATTTAAAGTAGGAAACACTTGGTAAAAATTCGTAATTTAGAAACATTAATAAGCCGCCATTTGAAACTGTTAGTAACTAGTTCAAATTTTTTTTGATGATTTTTGATACTTGACATACAGACTAACTAAAAATAATCAAAAAATCGCACTCGAGAACCTCTATAAAAAAAAATCGATATAAAAGCAAAAAAAAAAAAAAACATGTTTTTTTTTTAGAAAATCTTTAAACTTCAATATCTCGAAAACGGTTAAGTTTAGGACATCATGTCATAGAATCAAATCGGTCAGAAACGACCTAAACTATAACGTCCTTAATTATCTAGGACGGCTTTCCCTGTAACCCTGTATATATATATATATATATATATATATATATATATATATATATATATATATATATATATATATATATATATATATATATATATATATATATATATATATATATATATATATATATATATATATATATATATACATATGTACATATTAATATATATATATATATATATATATATATATATATATATATATATATATATATATTTATATATATATAATATTTTGCGTGTTCTTGGAATTAGATCATTAAAACTGTTCTTGGTTCTGTTATATACTTATTAAAGTTTCGACCTTCGGAAGAGGTCTTCTTCAAAATTTGCTCTAAAAGATTACATTAGGAGAATTAGATATAGCTAGTATTAATCCGTTTGTTGTATATTTCGGGGTTAAATATTTGTGTATTTCATAGTTTTTAATTTAATAAAATTAACTGTATATATTAATGAGGACCTCACCTTAGAAAGTAGTTCATTTTGTGGGGTGTTGAGTTTAAAACACTATTAATATCACATTTTTTCTTTCTACAAACAAACCACTTAACTTGAGGGACTTTATATGACTGGTAGGTAGATACGGTTTAGGTTATTTACATCTGTTTTTTCGTTTATTGCAGTGGGTGTCAACCGAATATGAACGGATTCGAGAATTTCTCTTTTTTTTGTATTTATTTCGGTGTTGATAATTTTGATGTTTTTGAAATCAAAGGTATGGCTTTTATTTATTTCATGATTCGTAAAGGCTGTACTATTTTTTTTGTCGTATTTATTGCCTTTGATTTTATTTTCTAGATATTGGCTTGTTTGCCCGACGTATATTCCTTCGCACTTATTACATTTGATTTCGTAGACTATGTTACTTTTTTTATTATTTGGGATTTTGGTTTTAAGCCTGGAAAAATTGGATGAGAGCAGATTATATGATTTATGACATAACCGGATTTTGTAGTTTTCAAAAAGTTTTTTTGAGTGGTTGGGATAGGCCATTTATAAACGGTAGTGCAATATATGTTTTATGGTTGTTGTTGGATGGTTTTCTACTTATTGGGGTATTGTAAAAGTTATGTATTCGTTGATTGAAGATTTTGTTTATAAGGTACATCGGATATTTGTTAAGTGTTAATGCTTCTTTAGCTTTGGTTATTGCACTCTCTCTGTATTCTGTGTCAGAAAACTTGATTGCTCTATCTGCTAGACCTATGATTACAGATTTTTTTTTTGTGAATTCGGGTGGTGTGATTCATAATTAAGGTATCTAGAAGACCATGTATTTTTAGTGTACCATTCAGTTTTTATATTTTCATTATTGTGGTGTAAAGTTACATCTAAGAAATTTATCTTATTGTTGTCTTCTGTTTCGAATGTGAATTGAATGTTTTTGTGGTATCTGTTGAATTTTTGTATGATATAATTAATTTGGTTTTTAGGTATAGCGGTCAAGCAATCATCAACGTATCTGTAAAAGAATGGAATGTTGAAGTTTAATTTTGGTATGATATCAGTTTCTAAGTCTTCCATTACTAATTGTGCAATTACGCTGGAAATAAATGCTCCCATTGCACACCCATCTATTTTTTTCGTAAATTTTATTTTCGTATTGGAAATATATCGATTTTAGAATAAGTTCTGTTGCGTTTATAAATTCACTCATAGGGATGTCGGTGAATTGTTTAATTTTATCCCAGTTTTTCTTAATGGTTTTAACGGCTAATGCTATGGGTATATTGGTATATAGTGATATGACGTCAAGTGATATTAAGATATAATTATTTGGAAGTTTTATGTTTTTATGTTTATCTTTAAATTGGAAAGAATCTTTAATGTAGTGGTCATTTTTATATATGAGATTTTGTGTAAGATATCTTTCAAGTATTTCGAAAGTGGAGCATATGGGTATTGGATACATGATACAATGGGTCGTAATGGAACGTTTTCTTTATGGAGTTTAGGAAAACCGTATATTTTTGGTGGAACTGCATTTCGAATTTTCAGTGATTTTGCGGTGTTGGGGGATATATATTATTTTTGTTTCCATCGATCAATTAGTTTATTGTTATTTTTTTGGTATATATTTGTTGGGTCTAATTTAATTTGTTTATAGGTTTTTTTTTCATTTAATAAATTTTCCATTTTGTTTTGGTAATCACTTGATTTCATAATAACTGTTTTGTTGGTTTTATCTGCTCTTAATATTTTTATTTGAGGATTTTCTTTTAAAAATTTTTTAGTTTTTCTTAAGTTTTTTGATAGATCTGTGGTTTTGTTTTGACTTTTTAGTTTGTTTTTGAAATTCGTTAAGATATTACAAGTTTTTGATCTAAGTTTGTCTTTTTCGCTATTTGTTCAGTGACTAATGCTTGTTTCTACATTTGCTATTATATTATGAACTGGTAGTTGTGATTCGTTTGTTATTTCCATAGCGAAGTTTGGTCCTAAGCTGAGGATTTTTGAAGCATAATCTGGGACTGCCATATCTGTGAGGTTTTCAATCCAAACCGTCAGTCGTTTTTTTTTGTCTTTATTGTGATCCTTATTTGAAAGCCCTTTTATTTTTTTAATGTTTTTGGTTTTTATTTTTTGAAATAGTTTTTTTTCGCATTTTTTTTGGGTATTGGATTTTAAAATATTAAATGTGTGTATTGGAATATTTGATTTAATAATGTTTTCAATATTAATTATTTCTTTTTGCAATTTGTCGATATAATAACAAGTGTCAGTGATTAGTAAGTAGAAGAGGTCTGTTTGTAGAAAGAAAAAATGTGATATTAATAGTGTTTTAAACTCAACACCCCACAAAATGAACTACTTTCTAAGGTAAGGTCCTCATTAATGTATACAGTTAATTTTATTAAATTAAAAACTACGAAAAGACACAAATATTTAACCCCGAAATATACAACAAACGGATTAATAATAGCTATATCTAATTCTCCTAATGTAATCTTTTAGAGCAAA
>CM032449.1:85572696-85727696 GCA_019049505.1 Pachyrhynchus sulphureomaculatus | reverse complement strand
TTTGTTTCTCACTAGCGAATCGCTATTCCTCTCACTTTATATATATATATATATATATATATATATATATATATATATATATATATATGTATGTATGTATGTATGTATATATATATATATATATATATATATATATATATATATATATTTTATATAAATATATAAATATATATATATATATATATATATATATATATATATATATATATATATATATATATATATATATATATAGGGTCAATCGGGGTTTCGTCAGGTGTTTTGGCACTATAACAGCCTTGCTAAGCGTTTTGGACGATATCCTCGTGGCGGCGGATGGAGGAGAGACAACTGCTCGATTACAGCAAGGCCTTTGACACGCTGGATCCCCGCTTGTTATGAGCCAAATTTCATTATTGTGGTTTTAAAGAACGTACAATAAATTTATTAAAGAATTATTTGGCGGATAGATTACAGCGTGTACTGATTAATCGCCGAGTGTCACAAAGTTTTGGGACCACTGTTGTTTGCATTTTTACAGCGGATATGTATTGTTGGGTTTACAACAGTAGGCTAAGACAGTATGCGGATGACAGTCAAATTTTTAGGAACTTCAGTAGGCTTGACGCATTACGAGCGGAACAGGATATTAATTACTGTTTAAATTCGCTCTTTACCTATTTCAATAACAATGATTTAAGAATAAATCCAAGGAAGTTGATACTAACGTATTTTGGAACAAACAGTAATTGAGCTTCGACCAATCTTAATTTAAGTATGACCAGGAGAGGATTCTCTTTGTTACTGAATAGAAAAATTTAGGATTATTGTTTGATAGGAAGCTTAGGTTTAAAAACCAGATCTCTTTGGCAGCTCAAAGGGCATATTGTTCACCACGTAATTTGTATAAGAATTGGCCCATGTTTATGGTCTGTGTCTGGACCTTAAGTCGAAGAACAAGCTGCAAAAAATTTAAAACTTCTATGTAGGTTTTATTTTTGGATGCAGGGGGAGAGATCATGTGAGTGGTAGGCTGAAGGAGTTAAAATGGTTGCGTATTAAGGATAGAGAAAGGCTACATTTAGGTTGCTTTCTGTATAGTCTGTTCAGGGCCGGTGTACCGGAGTATCTGTGTGAAAGGCTGCATTATTGAAGGTCGGTACAGGTACAACGACCGCTTTCAAATACCTAGGCATCGTACAACTGTGTTTAAACAGTCTTTCGGCTATACGTCTGCTAAACTTCTGACTGAGACTGTTTGGGGTTTGCTTGATCTGTCTGAATTTTCCTTCAGAAGACGGCTGAAGGAGATTTTATTTCAGAGATACTGATTGTTGTTATTATTATGGCTTTTTTCTAGAGTAAGCTGGGGCTTACGGTTTGTTTGTATCTGGGTATTAATACACAGCCCCACAAAAAAAAAAGTGGGGTATACTTTTGATGCGATATATCAGATCCGTAGTATTTTTGCCCGCTGATCACGAATCTGACGTCAGAATATCGCCATCACATCTCAGTTTTTTTTCTAACCTCAAAAAATAGGTAAAAATTAGTAAAAATTAAGAAAAATATACTCCTAAAAAATTGATTCAAGCTTTTTCATGAATCCAAAGATGTATTAATATGTATTCGGACACGCTAAGCTAATATTCATCGGTTGGATTAAGCCATACAGTTCTGTTTTCTTTCTAACCTCAATAAATCAGACAGATATAGTGCTTCTCGAATGCAAAAACGAATTCAAATTAAAATTCAACCGATTCTTACCAAATTTGGTACACGGGGGTTTTTGGGTTACTGATCATGAATCTGAGGTCGGATTTGCAAAATTCAAAATGGCGGATCCAAGATGGCGGACAAAATTTTTGAAAACCAACCGATTCCTACCAAATTTGGTATACAGTTGGGGAATCCTCAAACCTGATACTCTTAAACCCTAAACCCTGAAACCTTAGACTCCCACACCCTGTAACCTCAAAAAATAGACCTCAATAACCCTGTAACTTTAAAAATGAGACCCAATAAACTCAAAACCAGGACTTTTAAACCATATACTCTCAAATAGTAGACCCTTAAGCCCTAGAATGGCGAAGGTTAGACCCGCGCCTAACTTTCCTTTTTTTGGCTGTATCTTGTTCTTTTTTCCGCGAATGACCTATTCAAAGGCTTTCTGCCCAAACGCTTTTGAGGACTTGTTTCTCTTTTTAGCGACTAGCAATAGTCCGCTAGCATATGGTCATCCCATCGTCCTTGATACCGATTTTCTATGATTTTCAGATCTTGGTGAAAACGTTCCCCTTGCTCCTCACTGTAGTCACCAAGATTATCTGGGAAATCATCGATGTGGGAGTCCAGGAAATGTAATTTTAGATTCATTAAGCAACCTAATGTTTGAAAATTTCTTACCATTTTCTCGACTATTTCTTTGTATTTAGGACTTTTATTATTTCCCAAAAAGTTTGTTGCGACTTCTTTAAAACTAAGCCAAGCAGCTTTTTCAACTTTATTCATTTTAGTAACAAATAATGAATCTTGAAACAATTTTCTTATTTGTGGCCCGTCAAATACGCCTGCCTTAATTTTAGCTTCAGAAAATTTCGGAAATTTTTTATGCAAATATTTGAAACATGGGCCGTTTGTATCTAATGCTCTCGTGAATTGCTTCATAAGTCCAAGCTTAATGTGAAGCGGGGGAATAAGAACTTTTCCTGGATCTACCAATGGTGGAAACAATACATTATTTTCACCAGGAGTGAACGATTCTCTTGTTGGCCAAATTTTTTTCTTATAATGACGTTCCCTGTCTCTGCTATTCCACAGACATTTATAACAGGGATACAGTGTAAACCCTGACTGTTGGCCAAGCAATATTGTTACAATTTTCAGATCTCCACAAATTTTCCAGTTATGATCAGCATATTTTATTTTTATCAAAAGCTGCTTCATTTTTTCATATTGCTCTTCCATAACTGTGGAATGAGCAATCGGAATGGGAGCGTAAACGTTGGTATTATGCAGCAAAACTGCCTTAATGCTCCGTTTAGAAGAATCAATGAACAGTCTCCATTCTTCAGGATCGTATGAGTTATTTTGAAATTCATCCATTAGACCTTTTACATCGGTACAATATGAAAGTGACAATTCCTCGTCCATTGTGAAATATTTTCGAAATTCTTCATCTCTGTTTCTATAATAAGAAATCGTAGCTTCTGGCTTAAGTAAATGTCTTTTCTCTAAAAAGGAAGCAAGATGCTCTGGACCATCTTTGGATAAGCCTAAATCTCTGACTAGATCACTAAGTTCTGACTGTGATACGAGTATTGGTTCTGGTTTACGGTTGTATGGTAGAAATTCTTTATCTGTGTCACTAGTATATGATAGGTTGTCACTAGAACATTCATTAGTAACAGTGTTTGAATCTTTTTCGACAGTCGCAATGTTTTCGGCATGAACTGATAAGGTGAAATCATTTGTTTCCTTAACATCAGCATCAAGTGGTTCAGGAGGCGGAATTAGTTTAGTTGGTCTTGTTACTGTCGAAACATTTGTTTCTAAGTAATAGTGCTTCTATTTTTTTCGGTTATGCCTAGATACAACATTCATATAAAAGTAGCAATCATTTTCACTGTATGGTCTATTCCATATTGCTGGTCTGGAATATTTAATCGCCTTCTTATTGATGTACAACATTATTTTGCAAGAACTGCAAATGATGTGGGGAACCCAATCTGTATCCTGGTGCTGTATTTCAATGTTAAAACAATCCTTATATAAGGTTTTAATCTTATCCGTTATCGGTGACCCCATTTTACTCAATACGTGTTGACAGCAAATATAACAAAATGAATCACTGTTTTTATCGCACTTATGAAAAGTCCTTGTACCGTGAGACCGTTTTCTTGTAGCATTATACTCTACATGAGCCAAGTCACCCACACATGAAGAGCTACGGTCGCTGGATGACGACGGCTGCGGGCCCGCTTTCCCACCCTGACCAACCGCCGATACTGGGTTTCCGAGTCCCTGCATCGTAATTCTCTTTCTTCTACCTGCCATGACGGCATCTAAGCCGTTATCCAGGGACTCTGCTGGCTAGTGGAGTAACACCGTTGCCCACCGTCACCACGTGGAGGTGCCCTGGATGCAGGTAGAAGAATAAAAATCGACCGATGAATTTTCTCGGCGTTCAAAATGGCGCGAAAACATCTGCCATCTTGAATTTTGCAAATCCAACCTCAGATTCGTGATCAGCGACCCAAAAATCCCCGTGTACCAAATTTGGTAAGGATCGGTTGAATTTTAATTTGAATTCGTTTTTGCATTCGAGAAGCACTATATCTGTCTGATTTATTGAGGTTAGAAAGAAAACAGAACTGTATGGCTCAATCCAACCGATGAATATTAGCTTAGCGTGTCCGAATACATATTAATACATCTTTGGATTCATGAAAAAGCTTGAATCAATTTTTTAGGAGTATATTTTTCTTAATTTTTACTAATTTTTACCTATTTTTTGAGGTTAGAAAAAAATTGAGATGTGATGGCGATATTCTGACGTCAGATTCGTGATCAGCGGACAAAAATACTACGGATCTGATATATCGCATCAAAAGTATACCCCACTTTTTTTTTTGTGGGGCTGTGATATCAATTCATGTAGAATTACGTTTTTTTTTTCTCCTTATTTAGTATTTGGTTTAGAGTAGTAAAATCAAGTAATGATTGTGACTTTTTGAATTGTATTTGTGTTGTATTTCTATTCATCTTTTTTGGGTATTGTATTTTTTTGGAAACACGGTTAACAACAGCACTACTGCATTTCGTCGAGTATAAAATAAAGACGTTTATTGTTATTATATTAGCAAGACAGACGTGACGAAATAAATTGAGCATAATTTTTTTCGAACATCCAAAGTTTAAATGATAAATCATGGTTCTTGAGATTCTCTCGTGTTAGTTAGGGCTAACTTTCTGATGTTTCGCCTATGATTACATGAGACAAAATCAAGAATCTTCATTCTTCGGGAGCAGAATACTGAATGAACTCAAAGGAGCACACGTTAATTAATTATGGTGAACGGTATTCAGTGAACAGTGACCCAGTGTAATCATTGTTTTTCAAGTGCAATGTAGGCCGTAACTCATGTATCTATTAAAATTGTGAGGGTGTTTATAAATTTCGATTGATTTCCTAAACTTTCGTCTATAGAAAACGGACACAGAGGCGAAAACTTTGGTTTGTCTTACATTGATGGTATGACCTCTAAAGCATTGATGTTCGGCTGCAGTTGATTAAACAATTTGTTTCTGTTTGATACATTTATCATGTTCTTTTATTTTGAGCTTTTAGTTTTTCCTACACACATCATACCATAAGACCAACTTTAGAAAAACATGGAAGCGACGACACCACAAGCACGTGGATAAACAACATGCTTTTATATCGGCAAATAAAAGCCAAGTTACATGGAAGCAGAAGTGACCAAAGGATGCCGACAGGACAGACTACCACTCTTCTAAAATTTAGTGGTGGATGAGCTATGTAACTCGGCTAGACTCCCAGAGCTTTTACGCCCAGGGATATCCTGACTATTTAGTTATACTCATCCAAGGGAAGCATATCGCTACTGTAGTATGCAAAAAGCTCTGAACAATGTACAGCGCTAGTGTGAGGGAGTAAGCCTGAAAGTCAACGCTGCAAACGCTGCCGTTATACCGTTCACGAAAAGAAGAATCCAAGGTAATTATAACAACCAGAGCATCTTCAGAGAATGGATAAAAACCGTTAATGGTACAAATATATGGGCTTGATATTAGACACGAAATTAACGTGTAGACCCAAATTACAAAAGACTCCAATAAAGGAAAAATGTGCCTCCTGAGATACAGAAGCTTGTTTGGGAAAACCTGAGCCCTTTAACTGAAGATGATACTTTGGCCATACGTCACAATCATTAAACCAATGGTTAGATATGAAGCTGCAGTATGATAACGAAAATAGAGCAGAGAACGGCAACTATAGAGCTAAATCGGCTGCAGAGATTGGCTTGCTTATGTTCCATCGTAGCGATAAGTAGCATCCCCAGCACAGCTGTGGAAATAATTCTAGGATTAATATATTTAGATATGTACATAAAAAGTACAATAAAAAGGCACCTAGCGCCTATTGAATGAGAACAAACGAGGGATCGAAACCGCAACCTGTACAATTTCAGAACACAAGAGTTATCGATGTGCAATCTGATTATGTGACAACGTCATATAATTTCGAAAAACCATATAGTTGCGACCTAAACCTATGGAAAAAGATTTTGACAAAGGCTACGGCTCTCGTCTATTACACATTCGGACTAGGATCGACAAACAAGAGAACAGAATTTTCGCGATCGTTTGAGGAATCTCCTCTAAGACCATGAGCCGAGATACGGCGAAACGCGTCTCGGGATGGATTCGACAAATAAAAGAACAGTGGGTAGACTGCTGAGACACGTCCGTTTTCAGTTGTTCTTATATTAGAACCACATATGCCTTTGGGGGATCCCTCGAATGATCGCGCCACCTGTGGTGAAGTGTGGGCAGTCTGTTAACTACTCTGTCGGCATCTATGGTTGCAGCGAGTCAGCCTCCGATGGAGTGCCACCTATGAGGTAGGCGTTATATTTTACCATTATTGGCCGTCAATACTGGCTTTAGTACCAGGAAATTCTGTCCTCTTGTTTGTCGATCCTAGCCTGACTGATGAGCCGTGATACAGCGAAACGCGTCTCGGAATGGATTCGACTAATAAGAGAACAGTGGATAGACTGCTGAGATACGGATTATCGTCCGTTTTCATTTGCTCTTACATTAAAACCACATATGCCTTAGGGGGGTCCCTCTAACGATCGCTCCACCTGTGGTGAAGTGTTGGCATTTTGCTAACCACTCTCTAAACCAAAAACTAAATAAGAAGAAGAAAACAAACGTAATTCTACGTGAACAGATGATAATATCCAAATATAAACAAACCGTGATCCCCATCTTACCCTACAAAAAAGCCATAATAATAACAACAATCAGTATCTCTGAAATAAAATCTTCTTCAGCCGTCCCAGCAAACCCCAAACAGTCTCATTCAGAAGTTTAGCAGACGTATAGCCGAAAGACTGTTTAAACACACTTGTACGATGCCTAGGTATTTGAAAGTGATCGTTGTACCTTTATCGGCCTTCAATAATGCAGCCTGTCACACAGATACTCCAGTACACCGGTCCTCAACAGTCTATACAGAAAGCAAGTAGTAATCTTTCTCTATCCTTAATACGCAACCATTTTACCTCCTTCAGCCTGCCACTCACATGATCTCTCCTCCTGCATCCAAAAATGAAACCTACATAGAAGTTTTGAATTTTTTGCAGCTTGTTCTTCCACTTAAGGTCCAGACACGGACCATAAACATGGGCCGATTCTTATACAAATTACGTGGTGAACAATACGCCCTTTGAGCTACCAACGAAACCTGGTTTCTAAACCTGAGCTTACTATCAAATAATAATACTAAATTTTTATATTATATTTTTATATTATATATATTAAATATTATTATTATTATAAAAAGAATTCTCTCCTGGGACATGCTTAAATTAAGATTAGTCGAAGCTCAGTTATTGTTTGTTCCAAAATACATTACTGTCGATTTCCTTGGATTTATCCTTAAACCATTGTTATTGGAGTAGGTAAAGATCGAATTTAAACAGTAATTAATTTCCTGTTCCGCCCGTAATGCGTCAAGCCTACTGAAGTTCCTAAGAATTTGACTGTCATCTGCATAATGTCTTAGCCTACTGTTATCAACACAACAATGCATATCCGTTGTAAAAATAATAAACAACAGTGGTCCCAAAATGGACCCCTGAGGGACGCCTCTATCCAAGGCCAAACTTTGTGACACTCGGCGATTAATCAGTACACGCTGTAATCTATCCACCAAATAGTCCTTTAATAAATTCATGGTATTGTACGTTCTTTAAAATCATAATAATGAAGTTTGGCACATAAAAACCTGGGATCCAGCGTGTCAAAGGCCTTGTTGTAATCGAAAAAAACCAAAGCAGTTGTCTTTTCTTCATCTACCGCCACGAGGATATCGTTCAAAACGCTTAGCAAGGCTGTTGCAGTGCCAAAACCCCTGCGAAATACCGACTAACTTTCTAAGAATAAGTTAATATTATTAATAAAATAGTTAACAATCTGTTTAAAAATTATTTTCTACAAAATCACAGACAGAATACTCAAAAGAGTAATCGGACGCAGTTCAGGGTAATTTTTAAAGCTGGACACTTTGGGTAAAGGCAATACCAAGGACAACTTCCAATCGGACGGAATCTTACTCTCCGGTATAGTTATTTTGAAAATATATTTGAGAAATGGTACGATGAGTGGGCAACAAAGTCTTAACATTTGCAACGTGTGTCAGAGATGGCAGAAATGACATCACTGTCGCTAACCAATGAGACGTCAAGAACACTACCGGTAGCCTTGTTGTTAGAATAGTAACAAACCGTATCCAGATTAACATCAGGACAAATCTGCAGCACAGAATTAATGAAAAATGAATTAATTTCGTCAGGGTCCCGCAGATTCTAAGGAAATGTAAAATAATTCTTCTTGTTATAAATATTCATATTATGAAGTGTTTGCTACATTGACTTATTTTTTTGATTCCTACTGGCAAAATCCAAATAAGCTCTCTTCGCGCTGCGGACTGCTTGTGTAAACATATTTTTCGCCTTTTTGTATGTTTCCCAATCCTGAATCCTTCTAGTTTTTTTTTAAACTTCGAGAACAGCATATTTCGATGCTTTTTCAGGATTTGGGAAACATCAGTAAACCATGGTGCACTAGGCTTAGTCACTCGAACTGTGCGCCTCGGAGCATGTGTATCGAAAAGATCCAAAACAGAAGTTATAAATATACGAACTTTATCATCTAAATTCTCCTGATCAAAAATTTTTCCCCAATTTAAGTTATGTAAGTCAGTATCAAAATTTCAAAAAGGAGTACAGATGTAAAATAAACGCAATCCTGTACATATTATAATATATGTCATATCCTCATCATAATAACAAAAACTATTATTATTTCATTTTTTAATGAGAATTAGAAAATTCATAGTAACGTTATGCGGTTCACGTTTTATCGTCTTTTCCTGCCTGTCGAATTACTCTAAAATTAAAGATAATCTTTCCGGATTTAACGTCAATAACAATTAATCCGATTAAAATTGGTTATTTGAAGAGAAGTTTCCTTGTTTCTACTAAAATTTGCTTTAAATAAAACCGATTATAATATTTATTGAAATTATTAAACTTGTGGGTTTTCCCAAGTTTAGATTCTACTTTAACTTAATCGAATCAAATGTTGAAACTGTTTTAATACCTTGCCAAATTTTAATAGTAACTAGTAAATTTTTTTACTGTACAATATTCGCTGAGATTTGGAACCCGCAAAATGAAGCTTACAAATTTCACTTGATGACATAATATAATTACTAACATATCGTAATAACTTTTTACTGCGGAAATTAATTGAACTATCCTAACTAACCTAAGTTAACATTGATTAGTTTAAGGTAGTTTAAAATGGCTCAGGTTAGTTTAGGGCAGCGTTACCAAGTTTTGGTTAGTGCTATATTTTTTTTAAGAAGGAAGTGGCTATACCAATTCTCTTAAGAGAACTTAAAAACTGTTGGTGTTCATATACTTCTATTATGGAATAAAATTAAGACAGTTAAGTTAGAGAAAAGGGAGATAAAAGAACAAAAATAACAAACTAAAAACGAATTTTAATATTTATTGAACTGGGTGGGTTTTGCCAAGTTTAGATTTTACTTCAAAGTTATGGAATCAAATGTTAAAACTACCTTAATGAAAAATTAATTAATTAATAAAAATTGAAGTGCTAGTAAGAAATGTGGAATCTGAAAAAATTCTCGATATAACAACGGATGAAATAATGAACACCATACAACATATGCACAACAACAAAGAACCAGAGGACGATGAAATAACTATAGAAATGATAAGATATGGACGGATATTGATAATACAATCTCTTCAAGCTCCATTTAAAAGGAGCCTTATAGAAAGTAAAGTATCAACACTTTTGGTAAACGCCTTGATTGTGGTTATTTTTAAAAAGGGAAACAAATTTAAATTGAAGAATTACAGACCCAGTAGCATGTTATCGGTACTATACCAAATCCTCACTAGAATAATAACACATAGATTAACGAACAACTTAGACAGTTATCAGCCACGTGAACAAGCGGGATTTAGACGGGAACTTTGGACCAACTTCAAACAATTAGATTGCTGGTGGAAAAAGCAAATGAATATAAGGTCACCTTGGTTGACTTCGACAAAACATTGGATTCAGTAGAGATATGGGCTCTCCTTAACGATGAAAGATATACATCTCTTCGTGAAAACATATGTATATAAAAATGCCACATCATAAATAATGCTTGAAAAAAAAAACAATAAAGGAAGAAAAGGAATTAGACAAAAAAAACGCCACATCACAAATAACGTTTAAAGAAAAAACAAATAAAGGAGGAAGAGGAATTAGACAAGGCGACTCAATATCCCCAAAGCTGTGCACGTTGGCTGTAGAAGACATGTCCAAATCGCTAAAGTGAGAAAATAAAGGAATATTAATAGACGGTGAAAGATTAAATCACTTAAGGTTCGCAGATGATGTCACTCTGATCGTCAACATAAAAGAATAATTAGAAGCAATGCTGATGGAATTAAAATAGGTCTAAAAATAAACTTCACCAAAACCAAATATTTCAATAACGAAACTGAAGATAACAGAACTATTAATAGAAGGTGAAAGAATAGGAAAAGTTCAAACATTCGTATATATAGGACAAAAAATCAAAGTAACAAAAAGTAATTTACAGTTTGACTTCTTAGCTTGGTCTGCTTTCGAAAGGTTACAACCCATATTTAAATTGGACATCCCAAATACAATAAAAGCCAGAGTGTACGATCAATATATACTGCCGGTATTAACATATGGCACTGAAACGTGGGCTTTAAATAAAAGTATAATATATGAACTCCAGGTAACCCGAAGAGTAGGAGAGGAGAATGCTAAATATTAGACTCCAATATCGTATTCCGAACATTTAGATACGAAGAAGATTAAAAGTAACAGATGTAATACAACGAATATTTTAATAAGGTGGAATTGGGTGGAGCATATCGCAAGGATGAATGATAACAGATGGACACGCCATATGATTGAATGGAGGCCTAGGGAACATAAAAGATGTGGTGGTAAACCACATACAAGATGGACGGACGACATAAAATGATTAGCGGGATACGATTGGATGCAAAAAGCAAACAACAGAGCTTAGTGGAGACAACTTGGGGAGGCTTACATCCGACTATGGATGGAAAAGGCTAATGATGATGAATCGAACTAACCTAAGTTAACATTGATTAGTTTGGGTTAGTTTAGAATAGTTCAGGTTAGTTTGATGTACACAAGTGCTTCAAACTTTAGTCGATGGAGAAATAGTTCAGCCTTGCCTATACAGTCCAAACAATGTTGTTCGCCTATTAGAGTACATTATAAGATTCAACAGGTTAAAGTAATTTCTAAAGATAACTTTATTATATTAAAGAAAATAATAGACAGTTTTGTTTCAAGGATAATTTTAAAAAATAATAATTCGTGACAATTCCGAAATAAATTATTCATTGCTTCACTTCCATCGACCATTCGACGAGCTTCCACTACTTTATATTTTTATAGAGGGTAGTGGAAGTTATTGATCTCAAAATAATTAAAATTGTCAACATTTTGGATTTTAGCAAAATGAAACTTGACTCTAGTTATTGAATGTAGTATGTTTTATTCTTAAATTAAAGACCTTTGCAAAAAATTGTCACTGCTGACTGCTTTTATTTAGGATAATTCTAAAATTTAATAACCTTTCGTTCTCATTTTATTATCCGTTACTTGTATACAGTTATTTTTTATTTTTTTCGTGTCACAAATGCAAAATGTACTTTTAATATTCTAATTAATCGGTTCATATCTAATGATGCGTCCTACGTGAAGCGACAAAATCAAATTAATATATTTATATAGAGGTGTCTTACGTAGAAATGATAAGTGTGTAGCACGGTGAGGGTGATTTTTGTAGCATCTACAAGTATTAAATTTTTTGATATTATCGAGCGACTCGCGTCAGCTGTTAGTAAGATTTGGAAAAAGGTGTAACTATACAGAAACATTAATTAGTTCAGTAAAAACGTGTCTTAGCGAATATTAGCGATAAAAACTATCATGACACTTACTAGCTAATAGCGACTGGATTCACATTGCGACGGATTTCAAGAAAACAAGTAAGATTTCAGATAATTGCAAATTTTCCTAAATTAATATTGTTTGTATGCCTATTGTAAAGTTCTTGATTGTATTTTCGTTCACTTTCTGTTACACTGTAAAGCTGCAGTTGATTCACGTGGATACCTGGTAATAATACACTTTCACACTCGCGGTTAACAAATCCAAAATATAACTCTATATTTTTTAAAACTTTAATATTATGCCAGATATAAGAACAGCATTTTTAATTTATTAATAAAATACTTCTCTAATGCCTGTATATATTTTTTAGGAATAGGAAATAGATACATTTCTTATTGTTTGTATAAAAATATACTCTCAAGATTCGGAAAATGAAGTTGATTATATTTATTTTTTGTTGTTCATAATGGTGGGCGGTAAGGTTATATTTGTAGAAATGAAATGGATAGAATCCTAAATTTTGTTATATCGAGGTAAGCCAAAATATTCTTTGTCTAATAAACTTCTTTCAATGGAATACACTATTATTATAATTTAAGTTCAAAATTCTTGGTATATCGTACATTAAAATTAAATATTTTCCGAAATATTGACATCTAAGAAGTGAAATTTTTACACTTGTAAATTTTATTCAAGAAATTATTCACTTACTCTATTAAAAGTAGTGTTTTTTTGG
Organism: Pachyrhynchus sulphureomaculatus; assembly: GCA_019049505.1. Taxonomy (NCBI): domain Eukaryota; kingdom Metazoa; phylum Arthropoda; class Insecta; order Coleoptera; family Curculionidae; genus Pachyrhynchus; species Pachyrhynchus sulphureomaculatus. The sequence goes on along the minus strand of CM032449.1, from coordinate 85,714,672 downwards.
CTAAAAATAAGTTTTATACGTATGGATGTAGATTTTGAACCAAGATACACTTTAATATTAGTTACTAAGACGCGAAGAGGTCTTGCGAAGAGGGTGGAAAAAATATTCTTCTTTTCAGTTCTTACCTGTCCACGTAGATATTGGGAGTCCAGCTCTAAGAAGACTCCGATTTCGTAAACCTCCTAACAACATAGCCCGAAGTCTCGTAGATGGGAACTTCGATCTAAATACTGAATGATGAACAGAATGGAACAGCAAGCCACCTTCGAACTTTTATCTAATCGTTGACCCGTCTGAACGACTTCCTGGTTTCCAACTTCCACGAAGGGAGTGGTCTTCTCTAAATTTAATTCGAACCGGGCAGAGTAGGTGCGTTTATTTTATACACCGTTGGAGTTTTAAAAATTCTCCGCAGTGTATGGGTGGTGCGGCTGAACAAAAAATACATCCACAGTGAATATGGCGAACTTGCTTTTGAAGGAGACTTTACTCAGCTGCATGCACGCTTGAATGGCTACGACAATTAAGAGTGGATATTTAGTGTAAGGTTTTGGTGTTTAATATTAGTGTTAGGAATTTTATCTTATTTTACTTACACTGAGTTTTATTTATATTTATACGTATATTGTTTATTTATATTGTTCGTATATATGGATGGATCTGCGTATTGTTTATTCGTTTATGTTTTGTGTGTTTGTATTATTCTATTTCTCTGTGCTGCGACATACGATAATAATAATACCAGTTGAAATCTTTAAGAAAAAATTAACTATTTTTGTAACTTTATAATGCTATGAAGTTTTTTGAATCCTAGAACTACATCAAGCATTAGCTTTTTTGTCATTTTGCTCGATGTAGATTTTCCAGCATATTAAACATTGCTCTTGATAACGTTAAAAATAAACCCTTTAGTAATATAATATTTAACCAGGAAGGTTTAAGCCGGTAAGTTTTGCAAGTACACCGGTCACTGAAGTCCCAAAACTCGTGCTGCGTGCCCCTCCTCACGCAGGTCACAGCGTAAGATTCTCAACATTTCATTTCAGATTGTGCACAAATTCAATATTTTTTTCGGTATACCCGATATGTGAAAATTGAAATTTTTTAGACTATAGATTTGGATCCTTCTTTTTTGAGCACCGAGCCTTTTTTTAATATATACGGGAGCTATTTTATGCATTTTTTTTATCATTATTTATACTAATTTTATTTTAGAGAAGTAATAAATGCTTTTATTAATAAATATGAGGTCAAAGTTTTTCTTTTGGAATTCATAAAAAAAGTAATTTGGCTCGGAGCCGTGTGGTTCTGAAAAAGCGCATGTGATTGTGAAAGAGCCAAAAAATAAAATTTCAAAAAGTTATTTTTAGCTTAGCGAAAACATGATTTTAAATTCAAAGGTTAGCGAAAACATTCAGAATTTTCTAAATAAAAAAAGGTTTTCGTCAACCAGTGACCTATTGACTGTATAGTAATATTTCATTATTCCTCGATACTTTAAACTTTTAGTGTAATAGCAATAATTTTTGAATTATTCTTCTTACAATGAATAATGAGACAAATGAAACATCAACGTCATCTCTACTTTTTTAATTAAGATTGAATACCCCACATGGATATGTTTCGGATATATGAATCTTACCATTAGCATTGCCTAATGTTCACTAAACATATGCATAGGACAAATATATAAGGAATCATAAGTAATTATTTAAATAATCTAGAAAGTAGAGAAAAATATTTTTATGTTTGGGTATATTCAAATACCAGTTTGTAACAGAACTACGTGGCCATCATTTATTATGAACGTTCTTATCTACGGTGAATATAAAATATAACACACGTATGTACATACTTAGTATTTAAATAAATACATAGCCTCAATTATCACATTTGTTCTTTATGCACGTCAAAAGATTCTCACCTGAATAAAATGTGAATTACCGTAGATAGAGAGAGTCATTAGAATTACTATAATTTAATCAATAATTTAACTAAATCTCGAGGTGTATACGTAAACATATACATCCCAGACGCAAATAAGAATAGACAGACTATGTCAGTCATGACAACGTTTTGCGAAAGCAAAGACCCATCTGAATGTTTTATGCAAAAGACTACCGTAATCCGGGTACTTGCAGCGCCGCTAAAACCCCGAATAATCGTATGTAGTTGATATTTTTACTTCATTAGATTAGAGTTTTAATAATGTTGTGAAAGTCGGAGAACCATTGGATATTTTAAACTTTAGAAATCTAACAACCCTTATATTCAATCAAATCGTAACTCATGGTGTCTAGTCGCCTTTCATTGAGTCCCCTGCTAATGTTGGATCGCGTATAGATATCAATTTCTTTGATATTCACCTAAATATGAAATAACGCTTTGTAACCATTGTTAATTAATTCTCTCTACTCAGTATATATCACCACTACACCAAACACGTTATTCTTGTACTCTGTAGTCAATTATCGCTCCTGATGAAGCTAACATGGTTAGCGAAACGCGCGTCGAGTGCAAAAATAAAGTGTTTGGTGTAGTGGTGATATATACTGAGTAGTATCATTGTGCCAAAGATTCCACATTCCCAACTTAATTAATTCTTTGTTAAAAAATATTTTTATATGTCTATACCCCAAAAAAGTTGAGTTTGAACCTGACATATGGTAGATAAGGTACAGGGTCATTGATTGTAAATGGACTCTAACTTGTAGCGTTTATAAAAAAATCTTTGATGCAGGTAAAATGATATTTTTTAAATGGAAAATCTAATGTTGGTATTGGAGAATTAAAAAATACTTTTGCGTTTTAAAGGTGGCTTACTATTATGAAAATCAAACGAAAAACCATATTTAATATTTCTTTCAATTTATTTTTAAAAATACAGAAGAATAACAGATAATATTGAAGATCTTGTCAAAAGATATTACCGTATTTAAAATAATTTACAGTAATATTGTTATTAAATATATTAATTTTACCAGTGTTGCATTGAACCCAGGAAAACTTTTGTCAAGAGATAATATAACGTATGAAACAAGATGCGTAATTGTTTAATAAAATTGTTTAGACAGATGAGTCAGTTTTCTAAACACCTAAAATGTTTAAAAACAATAAATGTGCACATTTGGACTAACGAAAAATCTCGAGGGATGCAAAAAATAAACACGCTAACAGTTAATCTCTTCAGGTTCGAACCTGTAAATTAAACAATAAAGTATAGGACCAATATTTTACTACGAGAAATTTAAATGTGACAACCCATTTGGACATAATAACGCAAATTATTGACAATTTGGTACCATATAAAAATAAGGGGGCTTACACTCTTAAAGGGGTAGAAAGGATCAAGTAAGTAAGTATAAAAATAAGGCGACGGCGCTGAGACAAATATAAACTATCCGTTTAGGGATTGGCAGATTTGAATGATTAAAATGATCCCCAAATGTCTCAGATTTAACTGTGTTTGAAACCTTTTATGGTGCTATTTAAAAGATAAATTAAAAGCTAATCAGGTAATTTTAAATGACTTTTGTTTTCAGTTTCTTTTAGTTTTCGCATCTTTCTAGTATTATTTTCTTTTGTTTCAAAGTTGTTTCAGTTAATACGTGATTATGTAATTATGGAAATGTATTTAAGCTAGGAATTGTTCTTTACCTTCCGTACAGTCCTCATATTGTTATGCTTGCTTTTTGTTATAATAACTGTTTTCCCGCTTTTTATTCTGAAAAAAAAAAAAAAAAAAAATTTTATATACTTAGTTTTAACATTCCATAAGCAAATGCCAATGTCAATTTGCTTTATTATCAAAAGTATATAGCCAACTTCACAAAATTAGAGGAAGCGCTTTTTCTTTCTTATTTTGCACAATAACACCATAAAAAAATATATTGGCGTTTTTAGAATTAAAAGTCATATAAAACTGAAAAATAATATGCTGGCTACTCCATTTCCAAAGAAAGTTTGTGATATATATCAAAAACGCTATGCGCGATTATTTCGATTTCTAAGGAAAAACACCACCTACTATTCAAATAGTGTAGTCAAGGATGCCCGACATTGTCTTTAGACAGTATATCATAAAACGTATTTTAATGAAGCTAGACACCAAAAAAGCTTCTGGCGCTGACGGAATACTTGCCATAGTTCTCAAAAACTGTGCGAGGGAACTTACACCAGTTTTCTGTAGACTTTTCAACCTATCCTACAAAAAGAGAATATTTCCTTCCTACTGGAAATATGCCACAGTTCAGCCGATACCTAAAAAAGGCAAGAAGACCTTGCCAAATATCTACCGACCAATCGCACTGCTTTCAATAATATCGAAAGTCATGGAAAAGGCTATCAATCAGCATCTTCTAAAATATCTTGAAGGATGCAACATTATTAGCGACCACCAATATGGCTTTCGTAAAAATAGATCAACAGGAGATCTTCTGACTTATGTAACACACGTTTGGAACAACGCAATTGAACACTTTGGAGAATCTCGAGCGGTTGCTCTTTATATCCAAGTCATTCGACCGTGTTTGGCACGATGGGCTGTTGGCTACGCTACGCTCTTATGGTATGTCTGAAAAGTTCTGTTTGTGGCTCTCATGTTTCCTCAGAGAGCGTTCTCCACGAGTGGCAGTCGGGGGGTTCTTTCTAATACCTTCACTATCAAGGCCGGTGTACCTCAAGGCTTCATACTGTCTCCTACTCTCTTTCTCATTTACATTAACGATCTGCTGGAAAAGACCAAGAATCCAATCTACAGCTTTGCAGATGACAGTACGCTTATCTCTTCATTCACTTTGAACGCTCGGACATCGGCTACTCAGACGAATATCCGCAGAGAGCAGGAAGTAATTCAACTTAACAAAGACCTGGAAGAAATTCTATCTTGGGGTGACAGTAACTAAGTGGAATTTAACGTTACAAAAACCCAGACGGCAGTTTTTTCTAAAAAAGCTAACGTTGTTGAACCCGACATGGTTATGTCGGGGCACTCCATTCCTCTAACATCGGCACTCAATTTGTTGGGCGTTAATTTGGGAGCAAATATGACCTGGCATGAACATGTTGCAGGCCTATCAAGAAGAGCTTCTCAAAAGTTGGGAATATTATTTCGAACTAGAAAGCTTTACACTCCACAACAACTGTTAATTCTTTACAAAGCTCAAACTCGACCAACTATGGAATACTGGTCCCATGTTTGGGGCTCCGCTCCCAGACATACACTGCATTTGTTGGATTCTATTCAGAGAAGAGCTGTTCGTCTGATTGGATACCCGGAACTGACCGGCGGCCTTGATTCGCTGGAACATCGAAAAACGGTTGGCGACTTGAGCCTATTCTACAAGTATTTTCATGGAAAGTGTTCGAAGGATGTGGCCCGCTCAATTCCTCCCAGAGCGGTGCATGTTAGAAGTACACATCACGCTAATACTTCACATCCGTATGAGGTTCAGCTTGTTACTCCTCGTACAACGCTTTTCAAGCAGTCTTTTATATGGAGAACATCATCCCTTTGGAATAATTTGCCCAGGACTGTGTTTCCCACCAGTACAATTTATAGCGATTTAAGAACAACGGGAATCGATTTCTCCGCACACATATCGCTCCTGTAGCGCTTTAGGAACTTCCCTGCAGCACGTGTGCTAGACCCATAAAAAAAAATTCTCTTTCAACTGTGTAGCAGGATTCTTTAAAGCCTTACAACTTTTATATTTAATATTTTTGCCTAACTCTTCAAATAAGCGAGTCAAGAGTGATTGTCTATTTATAATAGACCAAGAGCTACGGGAAAAAAAGTGGCGTGAGCAGTAGCAACTTGCTCCTTTGACAGGTTCATCTGGCCCACAAACTGTTCACCTTTTAGATATTTTGGGCTGTCGCTACTAGCCCATTATCCAATAAGGTCCAATTCGAATATTGTTTCATTTACTTCCTTTTGACGAGAATATAACAGAAATAAGGTTGGCAGGAGTCGCCCGTAGGCGTTTTCTCTGAAATCGGCTCTTTTAGGGCCAAAAAGCCCCTAAAAGAGCCGATTTCAGAGAAAACTCCCACAGGCGACTTCTGCCAACCTTATTTCTGCTATATTCTTGTCAAAACGAAATAAATGGAACAAAATTTGAGCTGGTACCATTCACGCCATTTTGTGGAGTCCAGAAAAAAGGGCCTCTAGGATCCTAGGGCCAACATTGACTTCTGCCAGTTATTGAGCGTAAGTCCTACTAATCTGGTTAATGATACTGTACCACGCCTACGGTGCTACTGTTCACGCCAAAAATGGCGCATTTGAATTGGACCTTATTGGATAATGGGCCAGTAGCGACGGCCCAAAATATCTGAAAGGTGAAAAGTTTCTGTGTCAGATAAACCTGTGAAAGGGGCAAGTTGCTACTGCTCACGCCGCTTTTATCCCGTGGCTCTTAGTCTGTAATCAATAACCTTGTATAGTATTTTTCAAGACCTAAGAAAGTGATTTGGCAAATTGATGCAATAAAAACAGTAAACGACCGTTAGGATCTTCACACGTACCTGGCCGTAACAGGGTCGTAATTGATATATACACCTCCCTTTCAATCTAACATTTTATTGGTTACTTCGTGTTTATTAATATAAAGAATATTCTTCATTTTATCTGCAGTATTATACTGAAATAGTGTGTATTATAAAGTTCAATAGTGTCTTAAAATGTCCGAAGCTCTTTCCATCAGAAGCCGCAAATATTTGCCCGTTGAGGCAAAAGTGATAGTTAAAAGTGTCAGTTTTAAAAAGTTACAATTTTTCAAAGAAATATGTTTGTGATAAAATTGTAAAGGAAGCAGGACACGAAATAATTCGGTTTCAACCATATTATTGTATCTTTAATGCGATCGAGTTGATATGGCATAAAAAAAAAGTCTAATATAGGTGCTCACAAAAATACACCCACTTTAAACAGTAGTGTGACTGAATTGATAAAGACAGAAGTCAAAAATGTAATCGTTAAAAATTGGAGAAACTGTATTCAATACGTCAAAAAAATTGAAAACTCATGTAGATGTATGTACATAAATATAAATAGTTTAGAATCTGTAAAAAAACTTATTATTGATTTGCAAGATAGTAGCGATAGCGAAATTGAACTAGATATTAATTAATAACTAAAATTGTAACAAATTTACGCGAGGACACCGTACGCTGTTTTAATATATTTGGGTATAATTCAGTACATAAAACATTAAAATTCAACTGTCTTATCGCAATAAAATTTTAAACCAAACAATTATACAATCAGGTATAGTGCGGCCCAGCCTGCCTGCCTTGTCATTAAACAGCCATAAATTAATCACTTTCGAGTCTTGTTGAATTTTGGATGGGTATAGGTAGCTAAGTCACTTTCTTAGATTGTGAAAATTACTATACTTATAAGCTGATTCATTTTTAAAATACAATTAAAATATGATTTAGCAATTGTGAAATTGAACAAAAAATCGTGGACTGAAAAGCACCTTCTATGACCATAATGAATTTAACCGACTAACAGAACCCGTTTAAAGTTACTGGCGTTATCGTAAAATAAATTTAAACTGTCTACTTCCAAAGACGTTGGCAACTTATGGAAAAAATATTAGGTAAATTTATATTATATTTGAACACCATCGCCACATAACTCTAAATTATTAGAGTGAAAAATAGTTATTGCGTTGAACCTGTGGCGTGTCTTATATTGAATCTCGTGCTCAAAGATCATTTATTTTAGTTAGTTTTTTTCGCTGCTGTTCCTAATAATTGCCTCTTTCATCTCATAATCTAGTTTTATAAAAACAAAAAACGACTCTATAAAATCAAAATAACTCTTTTATAATATACCGGGTTGTTTATAAACATACCGTATTCGTCCACTGGATAATTTAATTGGCAAATTTTATCAAGTCAACATTGTATGTTGCGCTGTGCCTCAATCCAACCGCAAATGTTACCCTTTAGAGCAGAGGTTCCGAACTCTTTCTGGACCACCGCCCCCTTTAAAAGAAATTTCATGTCACTTCCATACTAGTTAATTGTACCAAATATTAAAATATTTGCATATTATCTATACCGATCTTACTTGTCTATCTATCTATTAAGAATCATAAAGTAGAAATTAATTAAAACGACCATGAAATGTAGTAAAAAATTGTTTCTTAAAAATTTAAAAATAAACACAAAGTCAATAAGAAATAAAAAAATTAATGAGATGGTTGAGGCTGGTGAAGTTCTAACAATTTGTTAATGTCGGGTTCCAATTTCGTCAACATCAGTCGCAAATTGCCATGTTCAGTGATGTGCAGTCTGTTCTTTTTCTTGGACAGTAAATTAGCTACTGCACTGAACCCACGCTCAGCCAAATAGGAAAAGCAATTAAAAAATTTTCTACTCTTGCCCATAATCCAGGGTAAAGAGCTAGTATTGATTGCTGAAGCCAGAACTCTTGGTATCCATTTCTGAATTTTACTTTTAGTTCAGGTTCGTTAGTTATGAGTTCCTCTTCTAAATTTGATGATTCTGCTGTATCTTGCGAAATAATCTAAAAGCCAACTCGGTATAATCATGTTTAGAATATCCTGGAATCGTTCGGTAAAATCAGCATGAAGAACGTCTAAGTATTGTACTGTTGATAATGTGGAAAAGTGGCTGTATTCACCTCTACCTAGATTTCGTTTGAACATAAGAAGCTTTTCCACAAAAGCAGCTTTGATTTTTTTGTTTTAATTAAGTTCAACTCATCATCTTGCAATTGGAAATTTACTTCATTAAATATTTTTAACAGGTCTGTCAAATAAGCGATGTCAGTTTTGGATGTAATCAGGTTTTCGCGCAGTTTTTCGTCTGTTTTCAAGGAACTCCAATACTGAATGAAATAAATTGAAAAAAAAAACGATTCAAACAAATACGTTTTGGAACCAATGAACTTCTGTGTGCAGCAGCAAGCGATTGTAATCTTCATCATATTCATTACAAAGTTGGCCAAATAATCTGTCATGCAATGAATTGTTTCTAACCTTATTGACTGCTCTAATAAACCGACAATACTAAACCGAATTAGGTATACGTATACCTAATGCTAATTTAAATTTTTTAATGCTTTTTTTCGCTATAACAATAAGATAAACATTTTGGGTAGCTAAATAAAATATTTATTCATAAAAACAGTAGGTATTTTCAAAGTATCTTATAATATTAATTTCCTAAATAGGTAGGTACGCCACGGCCGCCCCCCTTAATTATCTTAACGCCCCATTTACCTTTTTGTTTTTTTACGTTTCTTGCTAAAAGTATCGTATTCGTGAAGAAATCACACCCTAAAAATTTCGCTCTTCTGCACGTTATGGGGCTTCTAGAACATGAAAAACATATCACTTATTTCCGTGTGTTTTGTCGGCCTGTATGTGTGTTGGGTATGACTCTCGAACAAAATGTGATATTAATTTCAAACTTGTTACATGGATAACATGTAACGAGGAGGTGAAGCCAATAGTTTTTGACCAATATCGCTTAAAGCCAAAGGGATGGAAGGCATTTGGGTCGATGAATTTTATATGGTTTTAATGGTAATATGGTATTTTTTCCTATTTTTTTTTTTTGTTGAAATAATAAATAAACTTTATTCATAAATATTTATAGTAAAACATATATGCAGTGAAAGGAGGGGGGAGGAGATTAGAGGGGGTTGCTTCCTATATATCATATTATATGTTTTTTTCAGGGAATCCAAAAATTAGGTTATTTTTCATTGCTTAGAATTTAACCCAAAAAGAGGCTGAAAGGGGTTGAGGTTGTTTAATATCGTATAATTTCAACAGCATTTTGAGATATTTTGGTTTTTTGGTTGATGTATTCAACAAATTTTAAGCATATTATTTATAGTAAAATATACAAACGGTTAAAGGGATGGAGTAGGGAGTTAATGGAGTTAGTTTGTTTATATGTTGTTATAGGTCCTTTGCAGGGTTTTTGGAGTAGAGGAATCTGAGAATGAAGTTATTTTTTCATTATTTTCAATTTTAATAGCGAAAGGGGATAAAAGAGATAGAATGGTCAAATATCAATAATATTATGGGACTTTTTTCCGGTTTTAGGTTACGATAATAAACCTAAGCATAATTATTTGTTTATTATGCAACGTATAAGGGATTGGGAAGGGTGGTTTTGCATTTGTTGTGTTATAGGTCTTTTTCAGACTTTTTGGAGTCAAATAATCGAAATATTACATTATTTTTTCGTTATTTATAGTGTTAGTGGAGGGAAAAGGGGAAATATTGTATAGTTTCAATATTATTATGAGAATTTTTCTCCTGGTTTTTAGTTGCCTACTTTATAAAATTTTAGTTAGTAAGTTATAGTAGAAGAGATATGAGGTGAAACAAATGGGTTAGGGAGTTAGAAGGGTGGTTGCGTATATAATATACGAGGATAGATTGCAGAGTTCGCGGCCTCACCAAAAAATAATTATATTATTTTTATTATAGTACCCTCAATAAGTTCATTCTTTCTTTGGTTGTCACAGTGTAAAATTTTATTGCTGTACAATTTGCGGTGCACAGTTTTTGGAAAAATGGAAAAAAATTGAACAACGTGCGGTCATCAAGTACCTGTTTAAAATAAGATTAACACCAAAGGAGATCCACAATGATATGAAAACAACACTAGGGGAATCTGCTCCGTCATATGCTAGTGTAAAAAAATAAGTTGCAGAATTTCAACGTGGACGAGAGAGCATAGAAGATAACCCTCGCTCCGGCCGGCCCACGACGTCTACGACTGAAGAAAACGTCGGCAAAGTGTATGATCTCATATTGAAAAACCTTAGATTAACTATCAGGGAGATTGCAGACACTATAGGCATCTCGTATGAATGAACACAAAACATCATTGCCAACGAACTGGCATTTTCTAAGGTTTCCACTAGGTGGGTCCCCAGATTGCTTTCAGTTGAACAAAGACGAATTCGACTCACGATTTCTCGCGACTATTTAAAGATGTTTGGGGCTGATCCGCAAGATTTTCTTAACAGGTTTGTGATAATGGACGAAACCTGAGTTCACTGCTATACTCCAGAGTCAAAACAACAATCCAAGCAGTGGAAAAAATCTGGTGAACCGATCCCAAAGAAAGCGAAGGCAATTCTGTCGGCTGGACAAGTGATGGCGTCAGTTTTTTGGGATGCTAAAGGTATTATTATGGTGGACTACCCTCCGAAGCTTTGGAAAGCAGGTGGAAGAAGTGCATAGAGCTAGGTGGAGATTACGTCGAAAAATAAAAATATTTTTGTACGATTTTATTTTGTTTTCTTGACTAGGCCGCGAACTTTTTAGTCCATCCTCGTACTTTTATTTGAGTGTTCTTGTTTTCTCATTTCTCTCGGTGTGTCGAACTAACTATCGGCCTGTCGGTCTGGTGGCACCATAATTCTCGAATGAAATGATATTACAATACTTAAAATAGTGTTGAGCGATATCATTCCAGGGGAAGGGGGTGAAAGGAATTAATGTTGATATGCTGAATGGTTTGAATTGTATTATGGAAATTTACTTTCTTTTTACTTGAAAAAGTTAAATTTAGTACTTACTTAAGAACTACATGCTTGCAAGGAAAATACTGAGTAAATAACTTTACACCGATTTTTTTTTATTTTGAAAGTGACCTCTAATATGTTATTCTAAACGAAAAAATATATATTTTTTTAAAAATGATTAAATAAGTTTCTTGGGATATCACAAGTTTTCTCTTGTAGCCAAAATAGAATGTTATATACTAGCTATGTTTTTAAAAATTAATATTTTATTTTTCGTCAGGACATATTAATTTAGTGAAAAATTGTAATGCCTTAATATTAATATAAAATATTTATTTCCAAAGTTATAGATGTAAGAACGCTTAACTCCACCAATTTCGGGAGTGATCCCAGTTTACAACTATGCAAATTAAAAATGGGACACCGGGTAAAAAGAAAACCAGAAGAGGAAAGGAAAACTACAGAAAAAATAAATATAGAAAGCATAACTAACGAAAGCACAAGAACATTGTATTATCACATGTATGAAAGAAACTAAAAACAAATATAATACAGGCAGCAGAAGAGGTATGTGGGAAAAGAAAAGTGTAGAATAGACCCAACAAAGTGCCACGGTTTGCAGAGGAAGCTAAAAAATTATGTAAAGAAAAAAATAGCCTACCTAAAATATAAAACGACTAAGACCGTAGAAGTTCGGAATAATTATATAGAGCTAACGCAAGAATAAGAGGAGAGATAAAAGAGGAATAATGAGAGACATTTACTAAGGGCATGGAATATGAACCCAATGCCAAGTGTGAAGGCCGATTAGAAAGAGTAAGGCGGAAATAACCGAAAGGAAACCGATAAACATCATAAGTAAGTAGGCACTTCAGGGGCACGTACGACCACTGCGACCGAACGAAAAACTCAAATAACCAAAGGGTCACAGTAGCGGAATATGATGTCGCAATAATTACGGAAGATTTACAAATACAATATCAAAGCCAGGGAACAGAAAGGCACCAGAAATGGATAGTGTTACCAACGAAATATTGAAGTACGGTGGAAAGTACAATTACTAAAATTCATTAACATCGTGGTACCATCCCAAAGAATCCCCGAAGACATGAAAACAAGCATCACAATACCAATCGTTAAGAAAGTCGACAAACGACAACCCGAGAACTATAGAGGAATCATACCGTTAAGTGCAGTTTTAAACTTAAAAATGAAATTAATGATCAAGACATTAGATAACCTAATTGAAAACAGCGAAGAACAGATGGACTTCAGAACAAACAGATCAAGATGCTATCTTCGTGGTGCGGCAAATATTCGAAAAATCCATCAAATACAAGCTCGTGTATCTGTGCTTCGTGGACATGACCAAAGCCTTTATTCGTATGAAGCTGAGGGACGTGTTGACCTTATTAGAGGAGAAACGGGTACCTCAAGGCATAAGAGAGCTAATCAGAGACATATGCCAGAAAACCAGAAAACGAATAAAAATAGCGGAAACAACGACTAACAAGATAGAGATGACATCAGGGATACAGCAGGGAGACTCACTCAGCCCGATGCTGCTCAACATAATACTGAGAAATTCACATAAATGTAAAAAGATAAGCGTTTGATTCTTACATTTTGCCTGTGGCCACCTACGGACTCGAAACTCTGGCTCTGACACAGAAAAGTGCAAATAGGTTGAGAATAATGCAAAGAACCATGGAGAAAACAATGCTGCTCTCAGAGATAAGATCAGAAACTAAGAGATAAGATGCAGGACGGGTACAAAATATATTATCGAACGAATTACAAAAATGAAATGCAGTTCTTCTTCTTCTTCTGGTGCTGTGTCTTCTTTAGACGTTAGCGATCACTTTGGTTCAAATTTCTTTATTTTTAGCTGATCTAAACAATTCAACACTACTTTTCTCTGTCCATTTTCTAAGGTTGTGCAACCAAGAGATTCGATGTCTTCCAGGAGGTCTTTTCCCCTTAATTTTTCCTTGCAGAATTAGCTGGAGGAGATGATACTTGTCGTTCCTCATAACGTGGCCAAACTATGATAGTTTACATTTCTTCACCGTATGTACGATCTCCATTTCCTTGTTCATCCGTTGTAGTATGGTATCGTTGGTAACGTGATGTATTCAAGAAACTCGGAGCATACAGCGATAACACCACATTTCAAGCTCTTGGAGCTTCCTTGTTGTTGTTTCGGATAATGTCCACGTTTCAACGCCATACAGTAGAATAGAGAATACATAGCACCTTAAAACCCGCATTCTGATCTTTATGTTGTGATGCATACTACATAGGACCTTTTTTAGCGGAAAAAAAGCTGATCTTGCTTTCTCTATACAAACTAATATTTCTTTTGCATGGTTCCGTTCCTCATTAAGATTACAGCCCAAGTACGTAAACTGATTTATCCGTTGTATTGGTTTGCCGTTGATGTTAAAGTTGACAGTTTTTACTAAATATCATAACCCTGGTCTTAGATATATTTATACTCATACCATACTCTTTACATTGATCTTGTATTCGAGTTATCAGCCTTTGAAGTCTATCCGGAGTGTCGGCCAATACAATGGTGTCGTCTACATATCTCAAGTTGTTAATGCCCATTAACAACCACACCATCCTTGCAACCACTCAAGGCTTCAGTGAAAAGCTGTTCGGGGTACACGTTAAAGAGTAACGTGGACAGAACGTACCCTTGCCTAACCCCTTTCTGTATACTGATCTCTTCAGATCGTTTGGCTCCAACTCTGCTTTCAGCTGTCTGTTGCCAGTATAAGTTGGAAATGATAAGAATATCCTCTCGTCTCATACCTACTATCAAAAGCTTTCTTGAAGTTGAAAAAATACAGGAAGACATCGCAGTTCATATCGTTAATAGAGTTCTCAAGTAATGGATATATGCGTTCATGGATGATATACAAGAATACCTTCAAAACATGACTCATAAGACTAATTGTGCGATGGTCTTCACATTTCTTCGCATTGACCTTTTTGGGTATCGGTGTAAAGGTGGATATAAGCCAATCGTGGGGAATTTGGCCAGATTTACAGATGGCGTTAATTAGATCAACTAGGGTATCAATATGCTTTTCTTGTAATAGATTCAGAAGCTCTCCTCGACTTGATCCACGCCTGGTGCTTTACCATTTTTAGTCTTCCGATGGCTTTTATTACCTCATCTCTACTGATACTAAATTCTATATGGACGTCACTCATTTTTGTTTCCTCTCTGTTTTCCTGTTGGAATAGTTCTTTTATGTATTCTGTCCACCTAATCAACCTTTGATCTTTATCCGAAATAGTCTTGCCTTTCTTTTCTACAATCACTGTAACGGATTTTGTTTTAAATACACCCGCTGCTAGTTTAATTTTCTTATGGAGATTGAAAATGTCATGCTTCTGTTCTAGACATTCTATTTCGCTGCATGCATTGTTGTATCAACCAATATTCTTTCGCATCTCTGACTTCTTCTTCATTATGTTATGTATGCATTGATACTCTGCGTTGTTTTTGTTCTTATATGTTCTTCTTTCAGTTATTAAGTCTAAAATTTCTTGCGTCATCCATTCATTCTTGGTCTTTTTTCTAGTTGTTCTTAAATATTCCGTCTGTGTATAGGCAAATGCAGTTTTGACAGCCACCCATTTGTCCTCTACAAGTATATTAGTGAGTTCCACGAACTTTCTATTAATTGCTGTTCTGATCTTCTCCTGTGTGTATTTGTCTTTTAGTTTGTTCACGCCTACGTTTGGTGCGACAGGTGTTGCTTTAATTCTCCTTAGATGTAGTCTTCCAGTAGTTACCAGCAGGTTATGATCTGATGCAACGTCAGCTCCAGGATATGTTTTGGTGAGTTTCACAGTATTTCTGTATCGCTTATTTGCTAGGATATGGTCTATTTGATTCCTAATAATATGCTCATCTGAGTCGGCCGGTGATCGCCATGTATATAATCTTCGAGCTGGTAAATCAAATAAGTTATTTGTGATGATTATACCATACTCCCTGCAAAACTGCACCAGTTTCTCTCCTCTATCGTTTCGCAGTCCTAGTCCAAACTTTCCCACTACATCCCCATCTATTCCCTGTCCGACTTTAGCATTATGATCAAATATAAGTGATTTCGTTCTTTTTCACACTTTTCATAGCA
Source organism: Pachyrhynchus sulphureomaculatus (assembly GCA_019049505.1). Classification (NCBI taxonomy): domain Eukaryota; kingdom Metazoa; phylum Arthropoda; class Insecta; order Coleoptera; family Curculionidae; genus Pachyrhynchus; species Pachyrhynchus sulphureomaculatus. Next base: position 85,698,982 of record CM032449.1, on the reverse strand, counting down.
TCCTCCAGTTCAACATAAAAATGATCAATCTCGTCTTCTGTACTGTCTGATGTTGGAGCGTACACCTGAATGATATTTATAATGATTGGTTGGGCATTTATTCTCAGTACTGCACTGACTTAGCCGTTACTTGATGGAGATCCATAATAACTAGGAATAAGAATTTAAACAAATGTTTAAGATCACCACTTATGTTTATTATTGCTGACAATTGTTTCGACACACTGTGTCTTCTTCTGGAGCACGATGTAAATTAACTAACAAAGTATGTTTCATAATATATAGTTTACCTAATTACAAGTACTAAATTCATTAACAATATTTACCTCCAGAAGAAGACACAGTGTGTCGAAACAATTGTCAGCAATAATAAACATAAGTGGTGATCTTAAACATTTGTTTAAATTCTTATTCCTATTTATTCTCAGAATTGTAAGTCTGTCACTCACAGGATAGAAGCCTGTAACTGACTTATCAATCTTCTTGGGAACTATAATTGCCACACCATTTATATGGTGGTTTTTGGCATTACCTGAGTAGTAATTTTGGAACCCCTAGTACATCTATTTTAAGACGTTTCATCTCCTGTGTCACATTGGCAGCTTTGCCTGCTTGAAACATACTTTGGTCTTTAAGACAGGTTTTAACATATTCGATCTTATTATCTCTTTTCTTGAACGGGGGTTTCCCTGGGAAATGCAGTTGGGCAGGACATATTGCAAAGGGATAATGCATCAAAAAAATTTCCAATATTACTGCCATTTTTATTGGAAATAAAAATTTCAGCAATTGGCAATTTTCTCAAGAATAGTTTGGAGAGGTACTCACCGTTAGAGTCATTTGCTCGTCACAACACATTATTTTAAAGTCATTCAAAGTATATATTTTAAAAATTTAACTTACAGGAATTTTCAACCCCCTGACTTAATTTCAATATTTAAAGAAATATAAAATATATCACTCCTTAAAAGAAAAATATCTTGAGTTACGTCAGAACTGTTTGTTTGGTCTGCCTTCTCAGAGCTGAAATGAGAAATTTTGTCTTTTTTAATAAATCAAAAGAATTTGAATTTAGTTTCTTTTTTTCTAATTTTTTAGCTTAGACACTTCGGAAAAAATGGGTTCACGATGATTTTTACTCTGATATGAACAGCGTTTATGGTATAATGAGTTGTCAACTATTTATCTATATTAAAATGTTATATGTATAATAAGAAATAAGAGCCTCTTGATTTGTTATTCATTTTATTATATGACTTCATCACAGATTACTTTCTATCAGATATCATATTTTATTTAAAAAATAATGTGATCTTAGTTTAGTAGTTCTGGTTAAAGAAAATACTATGTAAAATACCATATAAATATATCAAATAATTTCGTATTATACAAGAATGTAATTGTGTGTATTATATCAGTAACACAGGTTAGATGCTAGAAAAGCAGTGATAAATTGGGAGCCAATCATAGCGTTCGAAACACAGTATCGTAAATAAAAGGCATCAAGGTGTGACTTTATTTTATGCACTTAGTTCATTTTGGTCAAAACATTACCTTGAAAGGCAGATACTTTTAATATTATCTACCTTTAGGCTAGGAGTATACAATTTTTTTTTATATTAATAATAATAGCCAACTAAAACCTTTTTCTGTTTAAAAACCACAAAACTTTAAAAAAATTATGTTAAACTAACATAAATCCTTATAATTGACAATAAATCCATTGAAGATTAGTTATGGGCAATAATGATTACAATAACAGGGTTCGTGTTTAGTGCCAACTTGCATGTAAATAAGCCGTTTGTTAGCCTCCCATTCGCTGTTTTCTTGTTTTAGTAGTGATTTGTCTCCTAGTCTTTTTCAAAAGGTATTTAAAAACTTATAATAAACGGTTTATGAATTTACACATAAAATATAATGAAATATTTTCGTAAGGGCAGTGGCCTAACCAGCGTGAAGGAGAAGAGAGAATAATTACAAAAAGCGGTCTCTTAGGGGAAAAAGAGGACATGAAAGGCAAAGCTGTTTATAGAAACAGGCGTAGGGAATTAATAACGGGCATCGAAAAAAAATCCTCTCTTAAAATAGCACATTCAATGCTTAGATCCTAAAATTAAAATAGATGAGAAAGAAAAGAATCATGTCTGAACTACAAAAACTTAAAACAAGTTGTCCAATAGAATATTGATGACCAGGGAAGTAAGGACTTTTCAGATAAAATGGGCATAGCACACGTGCTACAGTGGACCATACGTGTGCAAAAAAAAGCGATTCACGTAGGTCTTGAAGAGCTGTAAATTGTACTCGGTGAGGAACACAAGTCCTTGGCAAATCATTACAAAGGGAGGAGGTTTCTCCATATAATAAACTGCTTGAATAAGGCGTGACAAGCTGAACCTTAGACGGATGTGATGTATTAGCGCGACGTATATTCCTAGCATGCATCTCTCTAGGAGGAATTAAGCAGGCTACATCTATCGAACACTTTTCTTAAAAATACTTGCAGAATAGACTCAAGTCGCCAACCCTTAACTTGCTGCGATAAGGCTGCATGAATTTGCTTAACGTTTCATGGCTAGATTTTGAATTTACGAGGCGAGGTTTAAACTCGAACATAAATTCAGTGCACCAATACTCGCAATCAAATAAGCCTCATGCTCTCCGTAAGACCAAGGTTAATTCATCGACTAGCACAGTAAACTTTTCCATCTTGGGTACGACTTTTATTTTCGGTTTAGCCGTAACTTTGAAATCTGTCTTTTTGTTAAAAGCGATCTCTCTTACCAACAAGAAGAGGCTCTGAAGAGTTTAATGTCTACGTCAACTGGCTTAAGTATTCAAATACGACCGACAAACAAGGTCATGAAGCTGAACCATTCTCAATCAGTTATGGCTTTACTCAACTTATCGATGAACCAACACGGATCCTTGATTGAGATGAACAGTTCGCAAAAGTCAAAGATCTCTTTATTATTGCAAAATTATGTACATTGTGCCTAAAGACACATTCAGCCTTGCGGCTGGCCGATGGTCTGCCTTGTGGTAATTCGTTGTACTGTTTGTAGTTTCGCAAGCATCATTTCCAAGTATGTTTCTAATGATGAAAAAAAATGTTTTTAATTTGAAGATATTTTGTTGATTTAATTTTTTATTTGTTCATAATTAACTTTGTTTTTGCAGAGAAAAATTATTCCAAAAAACTCTTGGTCTTAAATTGGTCAGGTACAATCTAGTAGAGATGAGCGATGTTATCATATCTGTGACTTTTATCTGTGACTTAGATAGTCACAGGTAATACCTGTGACCCAATTCTTCGCAAAGCAGCGACTCTAGTCGCTGTCTTAAATACTCGCTGCATACCCAGATCTCGCAGATCCGCCCGACCTGAATTTAATGATCGGCGACGGTGCCCATCGTCTCATTACAGACAACGGTCGCAGTCGGCGGACGACCAACGACTTACCGGTATACGATGTTGGACTGTCGCGTTGGAAGGTAAAACGATGTTCGCTCAAATAACTACAAAGTACTTTGGTAAATACTTATTTACGTATATTTATGCAGAAAGATGTTAATAAAATAACAAAAGTACTCCACTATACAACAAAATATTAGAAATAATGGGTCATAAAATTGACTGGATGTGACAGGTGCCGTTGTCGATCATTAAGCAGTAGTGGTTTCGGATTTCCGGAGATTTCGGACGGAGTAAAGCAGCGACTTAAGTCGCTCTTAAAAGAAGCTGTGACTAATAAATCACCGTTGCAGGTATACCTGTGACTTAAATGTCGCTGTTAAGCTCATCGCTACAATCTACTTCGTGCCATTGGCTTTATCATTTTATCTAATCTATGTTTTTTTTTCTCTCTCCCCCTCTTTCTATTGTCGTTCATTCCTCAATCCGATTCATTCTTATGTTATACATTTACAGTTTTTTCCTTATTTCTAATAATATGTACATATTTACAATTTTGCAATTTAGGATTGTGTTTATATCACATATTGATTATATTTATTTATACTAACTTAATTGTTTTTATTTATTTGCGTCATTTACTTGCACTGTGTGGGTTTTTATTTTATTTTATTTATACTGTAAAATTAGTTTATTACATTAAAAGAATTCGCCAGTGTTCTTGACCTGTTTTAACTACCAATCCAGAGATTTACACTGTTACCGTAAATCCGACCATAAACTGCTTTCGACATCGAGTATCCTACCACTTATTGACAGAGAGGCTCCTAAACCGATAGTACAAGTCTGCTAGATGGGAGGAACTCACGGAATATTGTTGAACTTTCCCTTGATTAGACGTTTGTTTTCTATCCGACGACCCACTTGACTGCGATAAGGAGGTTTCCTTTGTCATTATAACTAGTATGAAAGTTTAGATCCCTTTTTCGAAGAAATGCTTCTTCAATAGCAAGTCTTGGTTTGACCGAAAATGCAGAGAAGTTGTTACTTCTAAACATCTTACCTACCGGCAATGACGTGTAACTCCTAACGTCATAAATTGTAAAATCTTAGTTCGTGCCCCGAATGAAGAAAGAAATTATCGACGAAACCAAGGAGGCACACAATCAAAGAATTAAAGACTTTGCCTGCTGCAACAATTTTAGGTCCTTTTGGTGAATCGCTAAGGCCATTAGCCCAAATTTCACCAAATTCACTACACCACCACTCACATGGCCAGATATTACTATTGCAATAACTTCAGTTGAGAAATTCAACTTGTTAGCTAAACTTCTTGTTTCACATTCTACTATCGATTTCCATGGAAAAACACCACCAACTATTTGCATAGTGCAGTCAAGCATGCCGGATCTTGCTTCGGACAGCATATCATAAAACGTATTTTAATGAAGCTAGATATAAAAAAAGCTTCTGGCGCTGATGGAATTCCTACTACTCTAAAAATGGACGAACGTACTAACACCAGTTTTCTGTCGAGTATCAGCTAATATCCAAAAAAGGCCAGAAGACCTTACCAAACAACTATCGACCAGTCACACTTCTTTTAATAATATTGAAAATTACGGAAAAGGCTATCAATCTGCATCTTGTATATCTAGAAAGATTTAATATTACTAGCGATTATCAATATTGCTTTCGTCAGCAAAGATCAACAGGAGATTTTTTAACATATATAATCCATGTTTTGAACAACGCAGTTGAATGTTTTAGAGAATTTCGAGCGGTCGTACTTAATATATCCAAGGCATTTGGCCATGGCTTTCGTTTTCCTCAGAGAGCGTTCTTTACCAGTGGAAGTCAATGGATTTCTTTCTAGTACTTTCACTATTAGCGCCGGTATACCCAAGGCTTCAGACTGTCTCCTTTTCTCTTTCTCATTTATTTTAACGAACAGCTGAAAAGGACCAGGAATCCAATTTACAGCTTTACAGATGACAGTACGCTTATTTATTCATTCGCTTTAAACGCTGGAACATCGGCTACTCATTAAAATCTCCGCAGACAGCAGAAAGTCGTTCAACCGAACAATGACCGGAATGGAAGAAATTCTATTTTGAGGTGACAGTAACCAAGTAGAATTTAAGGCTCGAAAAATCCAGGCGGCAGTTTTTTCTAAAAAAATTAACGTTGCTGAACCCGACATAGTTATGTTGGGACACTCCATTCCTTTAGCATCATCACTCAATTTGTCATGAACAGGTTGTATGCCTAGAGAAGAGAGCTTGTTAAAAGCTGGAAATATTACTTCGAACTAGAAAACTTTACACTTCACAAAAATTGGTCATTCTCTACAAAGCTCAAATCTGATCAACGATGGAATACTGCTCCTGTATTTGGAGGTCGCTTCCCAAATATATACTGCATTTATTGGATTCTACTCAGAAGCGAGCTGTTTGCCTGACTGGATACCCAGAGCTCACCAGCAACCTCGACTCCTTGAAGCATCGAAGAACGGTTGGAGACTTGAGTTTATTCTTCAAGTATTTCCATGGAAAGCGTTCGACCGATGTAATTTACTTATTTCCTTTCCAAGAGGTATATGCTAAAAATAAATGTCGCTCTAACATTTAACATCCGTATGAAGTTCAGCTTGTCACTCCTCGTACAACTCATATCAAGCAACCTTTTATATGAAGAAACTCATCCCTTGGGAATGAATTGCCCAGGACTGTGTTTTCCACCAAGCGCCACTCCCGTAGCGCTTTAGAGATTTCCCTACAGTATGTGTGCTATATCCATATAAAAAACAGTCCGAAATAGTATTTCCAGCTTTTGAGAAGCTTTTTCTGTTATGCATGCTTCATATTCATGCCAATACATATTTCCTTTCAAGTTAACGCCCAGCAAATTAAGTGACGATGCTGGAGGATTGGAGTGTCCCAATATAACTATATTGGGTTCCGCAACGTTAACTTTTTTAGAAAAAAACTGGCGCCTGGGTTTTTGTAGCATTAAATTCTACTTGATTACTATCACTCCAAGATAGAATGCCATCTAGGTCTTGTTAGGAGAAAAATAATAGGAGATAGTATTGAGCCCTGGGGTACTCCGTTGATAGTGAAGGTATAAAAAAGAAACCCGTCAACTATTACTCGTAAGGAACGCTCTCCGAGAAAACACGAGATCCATAAACAAAACCTTTCGGACATACCATAAGAGTGTTTCATAGAGAATAATCTGTCATACCAAACACGGCCGAATGCCTTGGATATATCAAGTGAAACTGCTGGAAATTCTCCAAAATATTCAGTTGCATTGTTTCCAATATGTATAAGTCCCTCCTGTTGATCTTTCCTTACGAAAGCCATACTGCTGGTCGTTAATAATATTAATAGTGCAGTAAAAAAGGTCAAAATAATGATGAGATAGGCACAGTTTAGATACAGCAATATTAGGATTTTATCTCCTCTGAGGTATTACCAGGAGTATTGAACCTCGATATACTTGTGCTCTTTTGTTTATAAACAATATAAGTTTTCAAAACGAGTTTTTTGAGCTTAAACTGTGAATAAGTCTGGTTGTATAAGTCGGATCGAGACAAACAAAAAACTAGACTCTTCGTAATGAAATTTTCAACAAACTCTCCTTAGTTTTAAATCGCTCAAATGTGTACATAACCTGCAAAATTGAAAAAACAGGCAAAAATCTGTTTTTTTTTTTCATTTTATTGTACAGGTCGATTGACTTGAGATTTTCAGAAAATATATTTTTTGTTATATCAAAAATACCCTGTAAATTTGGTACAAAAATATTGAACCCAGTGGGCCTAATTGAAGTTGGATTGCCCTCCATTTTGTGCCATTTTTCAAAATTTAGGTCTCGTCGTCAGCTTTCCAATGCCATTAAAAAAATTTTTTGCGGTCATTTTAACTGTTTTTTTTTTTTTTTTTGCATTTGTTTATTAATCAAATAACAATTGTCATTTTGGAAAAAATATGGTAACGAAATTGAATAAAAAAAAACAAATGTAAAAAAAAAATGTTAAAATATACTCCAAAATTTTTTTTATGGCATCGGAAAGCTGGTGTCGAAACCTAAATTTTGAAAAGATTAATTTTCGACAAAATGACATAAAATGGCGGGCAATTCAAATTTTAAATAACAACTTCAATTGTGCTCACTGGATTCAATATTTTTGAACCAAAATTTCAGGGTAATTTTGCTATAACAAAAGGCATATTTTCTGAAAGTTTTAAGCCGATCGGTTCACTTAGTGGACCTAGACAATAAAAAAAAAAAACAGTTTTTGTCGGTTTTTTTTTCAATTTTGTAGGTTATGTACGCACTTGAGCGACTTAACACTAGCGAAAATGTGTTGGAAATTTCATTGCGAAGACTTTGATCGGGATAAAATTTTTTTTTTATCTCAATCCGACATATATATATAATCGGAGTTATTCACATTTAAAGCTCAAAAAACGCATTTTGAAAACTTCAATTGTTAACAAACAAGGTCCAAAACTCAGGACAATACTCCTGGTGATACCCCAGAGAGGATAAAATCGTAATATTGCTGTATTTAAACTGCACAATTTCTAATTTTTTTTTTTACTGCACTATAAATCCTTCTAGATAGTTTAGACGACGTTGATTGATAGTCTTTTTCATAATTTTCGATATTATTGAAAACGGTTATACGCAACGTGTATTCCAAGCATGCACTATAAGAGGAACAAGCGGGGTACATCCATCGAACACTTACCATAAAGGTACTTATAAAATAGACTCAAGTCGAAATCAAGTTTGCTGTCTGAGTCTGAGTCTTCAGGCAGGCAAATAGATCTATTCTAAATAGAATCTAAAAATCAAATGTATGATTTGGAGCAGACTCCTAAAAATAGGAGCAGTTTTTCTATCGGTTGTCGAGCTTGACGTTTGTACAGGATTGTCTAGTACAAAGTTTTCTAGTATGAAATAATATTCCCAGTTCTTGAGAAGCTGTCTTTGCTATGTATGCCACATGTTCATACTAAGACATATTTTCTCCTAAGTTAACGCTCAGCAAGTTAAATGACGATGCTAGAGGAATGGAGTGTTCCAATAGAACTGTGTTAGGTTCTGCAACGTTAACTTTTTTAGTAAAAACTGCCCCCTGAGACTTTGCAGCATGAAATTGTATTTGGTTACTGTCACCCCACGATGGAATTTCTTTTTAGGTCTTCGTTAAGTGGAATAAGTTCCTGTTGTCTGCGAATATCAGCATGGATGGCTGATATTCGAGTGTTGGTCTTTTGTAGGAAATCGTTAATGTAAAGAGAAAGGAGTAAGAGAGTAGCAGCCAAAATGGAACCTTGTGGTACACCGGTGTCAAATATGTGTGATATGACGGGGAAGATCTGCTTACCAAAGTCATATTCATGACCGTTAATAATATGAAATCCTTTTAAACATTTTAAAAGATGCTGATTGATAGCATTTTTCGATATTATTGAAAGTAATGTAGGAACTTGGTAGTTCTTTGGCAACGTCTTCTTGTCTTTTTTTGTTATCGGCTAAACTCAGCATATTTCTAACTGGACGGAAATACTCCTTTTCTGTTGGATAAATGAAGAGTTTACAAAAACTAGTGTTAATTCCCTTGCGTCCTTTTTATGTACTAGGAAGGTATTTCATTAGCGTCAGAAATGTCTTGGTGTCTAGTTGATTGCACATTTGAAAATCTTCAGTAAAATGTGTCACAAATATTTCAACTAACAAGTTGGCCTTCTCAATAGGTGTTATTGCTATAGTATTATCTGGCCATGTAAGTGGTGGTGCAGTGAATTTAGTGCAATTTTGACTTTAGTGATCGAATAAAAGAAACTGGAATTGTTGCGATAGTCAAGAAGTTGTTAGTTTTTTGGTTCTGTGCCTCCTTAGTTTCATCGATTATTTGTTTGCATCTGTTTTGAACACTAAAAAAGATGTTACAATTTTTGGCATTTTAGTTTTCTCGTCTTGTCACTATCGGTAGACAAAATGTATAGAAGCAATAGGTTTCTGTCAACTTCGATCGACCCAAGTAAAAATTACAATCGGAGTCCTTCTAAGACCAGTTGGGTCATCGAATCTAGAATAAACGTTTAACCAAGAAAAAGTTCGAAAATATTCCGTGAGTTTAGGTGACTCTCCTTCATTGATTGGGAAAATATTTGAGGGCGAAACCAGTTTAGGGTCGGAAGAATTTAAAGGTGGGTTTACGGTGATAGTGTAAATCTCTGGATTAGTGGTTAAAAACAGGTTAAGATCGACTAACTTTCTGTCACGCTCAGAAATCCGTGTTGGTTCATTGACAAGCTGAGTAAAGCACAACTGACTGATAAAGAATTAGTCTCACGGTCTTGTTCGTCGATGTTATTTGAATATTTAAGACAATGAATGTTGTAGACATTAAAGTCGCCCGGAATGAAAATTTTGGCACTTGTGTAGTGAATCTGTACATAATGGATGGTGTCTGCAAGAGAAGTGAGAAGTGTTATAACGTTAGTATTATGATGATCGATAGCGGAAGCAAGAATAATTTCAAAAGGTATACATCAAGTGTCATAGTAATTTTTGTGTTAAATTTTGTTCTCTATTACGTAAAATAAAGAAGATATTCGACACTGAATTACTTTACATTTGGCTATCCACGTATTATACTATGCCAGGGCAATATTTAATGAAAATTTATTATAAAGTATCTTACAGTATTTCAGTGAACTGCAATATATGCAAATGCCGGTATGTTTTTTTGGAACATTACATCTCCGGTCGTAGACATAAAAGTTCCAAGCTTTTAAGACTGCGGAATAGTACTTTACTTAAGAATGTAACATCAAGAATTAGTGACTTTAACTGCTACCATTTTTCCCATTCTACTAGTATATTGTGTTTTGCCGCGATTTTTTTTAGCCAAGAAAGTATTTATTATTATGACAACTATGAGACCCTTTTATGTTCCTATGTTTCTTTCTCTCTAAACAATAAATAGAATTGGTGTAATTTATAATAACCGGCCAAGTGCAAGTCGGACGAGAGATGAAAGTATCACATTTGTATATTATTGACTAATCCGTTTTTATCGAAATAAATCGATGCAGTCAAGGCATAGTTGGTAGGGAGTTCATGAGGATCATTTACCGAGGTTACAAAGCGACTAAGCCAGGATTTAAATAATAACCGGCTAAGTGCAAGTAGGACTTGCACAATTCGTGTTCTGTACTTTGATTGCTTTTAAAATAAAAAATTTTTGTTAAGGAGCTATAAAATGATCATAAAATACACCCCCAAAGTAGTTTTCAACAAAGTTTGTTTCCAATCTTTCTTGAAAACTGATCACCTTGAAATTCTTGTTTTTTTTTTGATATACCAGATAAATTATTAAAGATAATGCACTCATGATAACTTTTGTTTAATCTACACCGTGTGGAGAATATTCCAGAATTTTTTCAGAATTTTCTAATCAGTACCTTTCGAGATAATTGGGGGGTTAGCGATTTTGGCAATTTTTTAAAAATAATACGAAGAAAAGTGTGCGTAAGTATTACATTATATATATTTTTAAACTCGTGTTTTCACCAGCTTTCATTTGATACCCCACTTGATGACCTGGTAAAAAAAAATCACTTCCGATTGTACCTCCCCAAAATTAACCCTTTAAGTCAAACTTTAACCTTCAAAACTATACCGCTCTGATGGGGCCATCAATTCCTATATTAGTGCCAAATTTCAACTTTCAATGTCAAATAGTTTCGGACAAAATCGGGTGTGTCAGACGGACAGACACCGAAGTGATCTTTTAAGTGTTCTGTACGGAAAACTAACAAGCCTATTTCAATAAATGAGCTTTAAATTATTAATAATATGATTTTTTTACCGAGAAAATAAATGTGCTTAATAAATTTTTAAATTTCTATTTCACATGGCATCAAAATAGAATGATTTGAAGTGCTTTTACTGTCGCTGGTATATTAAAACAATAAACTGATCTAAGAATAGCTAAAAAAGTGAATCTCTCAGAATCAAGAGTCAAGTCAATTTATTGAAATTGGTATAGTTTAATTTGCTCGCCCCACTATGCCACTCAAATTACCTTACAGGTCTTAATTTTGAAGTAATCGGAAAGATTTTATTTTAAATATTCGTTTTTTTTCATGACCAATCGATCTGTCGAGCTAGATTTTAGATTTTTTCCACAGTTTTCTGGAATTTTCAGAAGTATTAATTTTTATGAAAAAATGGCGTTTTTCGCGGAAAAATCACTCTATAGATCGTAATTTTCAGTTAATCATGACATATCTTTTTTTTTAAATATTCGTTTTTTTATTGTCAGTCGATCGGTTGAGCTGGATTTTTGATTTTTCGCCCGTGTATTCCACAAATTAGAGAAAAATTTTGTATTTTCATGGAAGTATGGTTTTTTTTAGAGGTGTTCAAGATGTATGAAGTAACAATCCATTTTGAAATAAGGACTAATAGAAAAAATATTCATTTAACTTCTTCTTCTTATACCTTTTATAGATTTGACGATATGTTAATTCCGAAGTTGGGCGGTTTCTTGAGAGGTAGATTGCCAAATATCACTCCATCTTTTTGCTGGTCTCCCCGGTGGACGTTTTTCTGCTCTTCCAGCGCAATCATTGATGGGGGAGGTTTCCGATGTTATTTTGGCCGGTATGGAGGCTTACATCCCTTTTTCGAAGAAATACCCTTCCAATGGCAAGCCTTGGAGTGGCCGAAAATGCAAAGAAGCTGTTGCTTTTAAGCATCTTGCATACAGACAACGGCGTGAAAATTCTAACACCATAAATCATAACACCTTTGTTCGTGCCAGGAACAGATGCAAAAAAATTATCGATGAAACCAAGGAGGCACACAATCCACGGATTAGAAACAAACAAACTTCTCGCTTGTCCCAACTATTCCAGGTCCTTTTGGTCAGTCGCTAAGGCAGTTAGTCAAAATTTCACCAAATCTACCCTACCACCACTCACACGGCCAGATAATTCTATGGCTGTTGGCTGAACTCTTTGCTTCACAGTCTACTGTCGATTTCCAAGGAAAAACATCATCTACTATTCCCATAGTGCAGTCAAGGATGCCTGATATTGCCTTCAGACAGCGTATCATAAAACGTATTTTGATGAAGCTAGACACCCAAAAGGCTTCTGGCGCTGATGGAATACCTGCCATAGTTCTCAAAAACTGTGGGAGGGAACTAACACCAGTTTTCTGTAGACTTTTCAACCTATCTTACAGAAAGGGAATATTTCCTTCCTGCTGGAAATGTGCCACAGTTCAGTCGATACCTAAAAAAGGTAACAAGACCTTGCCAAATAACTACCGACCAGTCGCACTGCTTTCAATACTATCGAAATTCATGGAAAAGGCTATCAATCAGCATCTTCTAAAATATTTTGAAGGATATAAGCGATCACCAATATGGCTTTCGTAAAAATAAATCAACAGAAGATCTTCTGACTTATGTAACACATGTTTGGAACAATGCAATTGAACACTTTGGAGAATCTCGAGCGGTTGCTCTTGACATATCCAAGGCATTCGACCGTGTTTGGCACGAAGGGCTGTTGGCTAAGCTACGTTCTCCTCAGAGAGCGTTCTTTACGAGTGGCAGTCGACAGATTTCCTTCTAACGCCTTCACCATCAACGGCGGTGTATCCCAAGGCTCCATACTGTCTCCTACTCTCTTTCTCATTTATATTAACGATCTGCTGGAAAAGACCGAGAATCCAATCTACAGCTTTGCAGATGACAGTACACTTATCTCTTCATTCACTTTGAATGCTCGGACATCGGCTACTCAGACGAATGTCCGCAGACAGCAGGAAGTCATTCAACTTAGTAAAGACCTGGAAGAAATTCTATCTTGGGGTGACAGTAACCAAGTGGAATTTAACGCTACAAAAACCCAGGTGGCAGTTTTTTCTAAAAAAGTTAACGTTGATGAACCCGCCATAGTTATGTCGGGCACTCCATTCCTCTAGTTTGTTGGGTGTTAATTTGGGAGCAAATATGTCCTGGCATGAACATGTTGCAGGCATAGCAAGGAGAGCTTCTCAAAAGTTGAGAATATTATTTCGAACCAGAAAGTTTTACACTCCACAACAATTGTTAATTCTTTACAAAGCTCAAATTCGACCAACTATGGAATACTGCTCCCATGTTTGGAGCTCAGCTCCCAAACATACACTGCACTTGTTGGATTCTATTCAGAGAAGATCTGTTCGTCTGATTGGAGACCCGGAACTGACCGGCGGCCTTGATTCGCTGGAACATCGAAGAACGGTTGGCGACTTGAGCCTATTCTACAAGTATTTTCATGGAAAGTGTTCGAAGGATGTGGCTCGCTTAATTCCTCCCAGAGCGGTGCATGTTAGAAGTACACGTCGCGCTAGTACTTCACATCCGTGTGAGGTTCAGCTTGTTACTGCTCGTACAACGCTTTTCAAGCAGTCTTTTATATGGAGAACATCATCCCTTTGGAATAATTTGCCCAGGACTGTGTTTCCCACCGAGTACAATTTACAGCAATTCAAGAACAACGTGAATCGCTTTATCCGCACACGTGTCGCTCCTGTAGCGCTTTAGGGACTTCCCTGTAGCACGTGTGCTAGACCCATAAAAAAAAAGTCTGTGCTCCTTTCTTTTTACCTAGTTAGGGCAATCTATTCTTCTCTATTTCCCCATCTTATTACGTCTTACATGCCACATTGTTGCCTGATGTCAGTATTTCGTATCCTGTCCCTCCTTGTTTTACCAACTATTGCTTGGGTTTTCATTTCGGCTGTACGTGGCATACTTTTTGTTTTATTTGTGTCTTCTCGTGATTCTATACTGCAAGTCATTATGTGTATATAGCATATTTTAACCTTGCTGTCTGTTCGTATGTACTGATTAGTTCATATGAAATCTCTTAAGAGGTTACATACACCTCGAATTTTCAAAAATTCGATGTTTTTTTTACGGTTTTTTATTCTTTATACTTCTAAAAATTATTAAAAAAAAAATCTAGTAAAATTCCATACCTTTACAAAGTTATAACACTAAATGTGTTCTGGCGTCGGATTGGGACCGCTACATGTTCTGCAATATTATTCAGTCAATTTTTAATATTTTTTAACTTTTTTTTTAACATTTTAATCACTTTTTCTACGAACTGTCGAGAGATTTTTTAAATTTTTCTAATAGACTTTTTTTATAAATAATTAAACATAAATTTTTTGGTCGACAATTGCATAATAAAGTTTGAAACACTGTAAATTTTTATTTTTGAAAAAAACCTTCGACAATTTTAACTACTACATTATTTTACAAAATTAATTTTTATTTTTGCAGATTGGATTATTTTTTGTGAAGTTATTCTGTAGACAAGGAGGCGCCACAGTTTTCATCAGTGGTCTATTTAACCCGATAAAAAATAATGTTTACATTTAAAAAAAAATTCTTATAATTTAAAGTACATTAAAAATATATAATTGCCATTCTTTTGTGTTACGACATCCTCACCGATATCCTGGGGATATGGAAAAAGAGTAAAATTGCTAGTGAGGCGGGAAGGTGAGCGATAAAAAAAAAATAATAACCTTTATTTTTTTTTTAAATATACATAGTTTTTGCAGCGCCCAGATGTATGAAAACCCTTATGCAGTTTGAGATACCTGCTGCTTTATTAATCAATACTTTCAATTAAATAAGCCTTGAAAATACATATAATACACTATAATATATTTTGTTTCTGGTGGATCTGTTGAAAATAAAAAAAAAATATTTCGTAAGCCCCTGAGTTTTTACTTTATTAAAAAAATGAAAATTCGGTACCTCTTAATATTTCATTACTAATTTAGATAATTATAGCCACAGTCACTTAAGCCACAAACTTGCGTTTCTGGCTTATATTATCAAGCTATTTATAGTCGTGTCAATAACAATTATTAAATGCTTGAAGTAATAGTCTTAATTGTATTTATGACTTCATTCGGTTAAAGTTTATATTTTTATAGGAAAACTTTTCTATAATTGTTTTAATCTCTTAATGAACAATTAGAGGACTGGTGAAAAAAGGAAAAAATTTAAATTTTTAATTGTAATTCTTTCTACGTTCGCAGCAATCTAGACTTCAATCTCAAAGCTAATTTTTCACTCACCCCTTGGCAAAATAAATCTTTTACTTTTTTCTCGTTTTAAAAAATTAACGTGTTTTAAAATTTGGAATTGTTAGAAAGTAATAAATCCAAAATAATTTTATCGTTCCTTTCTTGTTTAATTAATGATTGCCATTTTTATAACTTAAATTTTAATAAATTAACATGAATTTTTTGGTCGGCTAATGTTCCTCTTCGTAACTTTAGTTTCCTTATAGTCCGATCAATAAGAATTTTAAATCTCTATTCAAAATGGAAACCTGAATTTTGAACAAAAATTAGTTTTAATACGTAGATCAAGTATCAATAGTTAGAAATTGAAAATTAAGTGGCAGGGGTTGTAAAAAAATATAAAAAACTACCCCAAAAAAACACTTTTTCGGAAATTTCTCGGAAAATATAAAAATTACAGAAAAATCTTTCGAACAAAGTCGGCAGGTAATACAATTATCTACAAAATCACTTTTCACGTATTTGCGATATAAAACGAGATATTTGCAATTGAAATTGTTATTTGACGCACAGCTAGCTAAAAAATATCTGAATGTGAAAAAATTCATAAAAAATAAAAAAAATCATTAATTTTCAACTTTTTGTTTTAATTGTATCTATTTAACGTAACTAATTTTTTCAGAGAATTTTTTTATTAACTTTTTGTAAAGTTATAAACAATTATATTTTGAATTTGTTTTATTGTTAAAATTGAAAAAAAGTGAGCTATTACATTTTTTGAAGTTTTATCTAAAAAAATATACGCCATACTTTCAAGTCATATCCTATTTTTACATGAGAATTTACCTGTGATATAAATCTATTCTAAACTATGCTTTTGCGGCTCCAAATTAGTCCCGAGAGAAAAAGTATATACTGTGCTCTGTCACTCACAATCAAGCTGATCATTGACACTACGCATGTGCTGCACCGTAACCGGGCGTTAGTGAGATAAAAATAGCAAGACAACAGAATTTATGTCTTTTTTGATACATTTGACTTGGGACGAAAATTTAGGATTCCAGTTTTCTGACATAGACCAGGCAACGCTGGCCAAAATTTTATTTTCCAATTTATATATTTTCCAATATATTTTTGAATAAAAACTTTTTTTACGCATTTTACAACTAAATCGCCCTATTTTTTTTTGTCGATTTCGTTTTTTGTGACGCAACTTGACGCGCGCTATTATTTAAACAAATAGACATTCAAGGAGGTACCTCAATACTTTATTGTAGGACATTTTTTGCTCTACAAATTTAAACCAATTAAATTATCTGAGATTTCAATAGGTTTCGAGTTATTCATATAAAAATAATGGGGACTTTAGGGGTAGATTTTTAGTTTCTTGTAATTTTGTTTAAAAAAAACTTAAAAACATGTTTTTAGGAGCTGTGAATGGTAATTTTGTTATATCTATTTATATTGTTTATTTAATCTCGTTTTTAACCCAAATTTATGTCACCTTCGAATCTTTATATATTTTCAATGAGATTTGAAATTTGTCTCTTTAAACTTACTATTACTCATACTTATATTTGTATATCGACTTATGTTCTAAAAAAAAATCAATAATTGTCTGGATTCGTTTATAAAATTACACGCATTTTTACATTAAAAAAAACATTAATTTTTTATTTGTATTTTCTCAGAGCATTACATAAAAGAAAACTAAAAAATATGTAACAGTTAATTGGGAATCAAAAAATATTAAAATCTATTTCTCTGCTCTCAGTATCTTCAATTTCTCCATCTGAATCATGATTATATAAAATATCTCTAATTCTTAAGTATTTTCTTTCTCGTTCAAATAGCTCGCTCAACAACTCATCGTCAGTGTCTGAGCTTTCATTCACATCGTCCTGGTTACTGTCTATTTGTCAGACATCTTCGTTGATATCACCAGGAATGGTATCTTTTTCGCCAAATGGATCAGAATTTTTATTGTGGTCTTCTACATTCTGTAGATAAGATCCATTTCTAATTCCTGAAGCAATGCTGCAGGAAATTCCACTGCAATTAGTGCAAAAATTGGAACAACGTAGCCCAGCCTTCCGACACCCGCAACACTTGCTTGCACAGTTACTTGAGCAACCACAAAATATATAAAAAGAATTTTTTTATTAGTAATCAAAAAGTTCAATTGCAAAGAAATAGTAATTAATTAATTTAGTTTCTTACCTTTGCTAGCAATTCTTTCGGTGCGGCATCGTCAGTAGTCATTACTGGCGCCATCATCAAGTTGAGTCGTTTCCAGCCCCATTGTTCTGGCTGCATATTATTTCCATACCGTTTCTGAATCTGATAGAAAACTTTTTTCGCATGTTGGACCAATGCTGAAGATGTTGGAGGTAAACTTGAGAGTCGATTCTCTGTTTGAGATTGAGTTGCTAAAGCAACAAAACGTTTGTAACGAACTTCATCCGTTGACAAGTTGTCATTATTGACCCCGTATAACTGCATTGCTGCTTCTTCTAAATTTTTTACACTACTCTCCGAAAACTTTCTGATGATTGGTTCGACGACAATGAGTCTTTAAGTGAAACTGAAAAAAAAAAAAACATTTTACAAGCTGCTTCTGAGATTCTCCGAAGTGAAATAATGGCAAAAAATATGATACTGAGTCTTATCGCGTGTCTGGTAATTTTCTCGATAGTGTGGCAAAAGACATACCAAATTTATTGACCTACTTTCTTAGTGATCTTATTTTATGAAAAAAAAAATGACAGTGAATTTATCAAGCGCGATAATATTGCTCACATAATTATTTCAAGCATCCGACCTAAACCTTTTATTTCAGATCTTCAACTTGCTGTCGGTACCTACATATATAAGAAAAGTGGCTCGAGATAGATTATAGATTTATTATCAAAATTAGGAGTATCTGCATCATATTATAATCTTCAATTATTTGAGGCATCAAGTATGATAGACCCCTCAAAAATGATTATAGGCGATGTTTTTGCGCTGTATGTGTTCGATAACACGGATCACAATGCGAAAACGTTAGATGACAAAAGAACATCTCACTGTCTTGGAAGAATTGTTGTGTACACCCCAGAAGGTAATGTGACATATGAAGGCTTCTCCAAAAAATGTAAGAAAATACCTTCTGCTGCCCAATTTAAATCGTGTGCTTCTGTTGATACAATTCCATTTCGGAGTTCACAAGCCAGTGGTTTGAAAACAGTTATTTTTGAAGATGTATCTACTTTGATAAGTGAACAGTCTGATTCTCTACCGCCATATTATGGGGGAAAAGCTAGTCTTCAAAATAAAATTCCAAGCAACTATATGTCAAGATTTACCTTACGATAATGTTTCGCGAGTAGTGGGTCTTCCATTCGTAAACGAGCCTCCTTCGAAGCATACATCTATTAATACAGCAATAATTAATGCAATGGAAGACTGCGAACGAAGAAATCAGAAAATATGTGTAGTGACATTTGATAAGCCATTATTTATCAAAGCTTGTGAAATAGTTGCTGGTAATGATGCCATGAAGAATGTTTTTGTGCGGCTCGGTGGATTTCACATGTTGATGTTATATTTAGGAGCTATAGGTTATATTATGGACGGAAGTGGATTAGAGGATATTTGGTCAACGGTATATGCTGATGATTCAGTTAAAAATATGATGAGTGGTAAAGCATTTTCACGAGCATTACATGCTCACATATTAACATACACAGCTATTGACATTCTTTTAACTGAACATATAAAGGATGAAGTGAGCTTAAGTGAAAGACAAGAATATACAGCATTTTTAGAGAATAACTTGCGACACTGGGATGACAATCCTGCACGCTACGACGATTGTTCCAATAACCCAGTTTTAAATAAAATGAGAGCATGTTTTATAAATAAATTAGAATCTTTCAAAACTAAAGGCCCAACTGCACAACTGTTTGTTCAATATTTCGACATGGTAACTATTGCACTTCAATTCATAGAAGCCGAACGCTTGGGGAATTGGCAACTCTATTTATAAAGTGTAGAAAAAATGATTCCATACTTTCATGCGTCAGGACATTATTCGTATGCGAAATCAGCTCAAATTTATTTGCAATTGGCAGTAAAGTTGGAGATGACAATGGATCATGATGAATTTAGGCGATTCACGAAAGACGGTGAGTTTACAATTCGTCGATCGTATAAGGCTTGGTCTGGGATCTGGAGCGACATGATGATTTAGCAAACACTCAATCGTTTCTTTGGTACCGACTTAAAACATGGTAGAGGTGTAACTCCTAGTGTTGTCGCGCGATACTTAACTTGCATGCCAACTTCTTTTGCTGTAATGGATGGCTTAGAAAATTATTGTTCACTTTATTCTAATACTAGTGAACAACACGTTGACTTAAGCAATAGCAGATTAACAAAGGAGAATAAAGATTTGATGCAGATGAATTGTTGGTTATTAACGCACAAACCATTTGAACATCGAGAATCCTTAACACCGTTATCATCAGGAGTTGTTGGTGACGCGAATATTAATTGTCATGAAGCACTGAAATTTGGAAAAGGGGGTATGGCTACGATGGTTGGTAAAAATGCAGAAAGTGTTAGTATTACTGAGTTTTAAATATAAAGTAAAACCAATATCAGCTGCGAAGTTAGGAGTCCATGTTGATATAAAATATTCAAACGTGAATTCTTAACTTTTATTTTAAAGGATTTGTGTGCTGATGAAAGATAATGAAGATCTTACGAAAAAACGCTTTTAGTTACTAGTTATCACCGTTTCCTTTATCCTTATTCGACCAAGAAGGATTTATGCGTAAGAACAAGAAATCTGAATTGTTTTCTATTTTCAAAACAAGTCTCCAGTCTGATGTTCTGTTATCTACCTTTCCATTCGTGATAGATGGTGGATTTTTATTACACCAAATAAATTGGCTACACGGTAAGACATACAACGAAATATTCCATTCATATCTTCGATACATTGTAACCAATTTTACTGTGAAATCAATTGTGGTATTCGATGGGTACAGTAATCAAAAGTTCGGCGTTAAATCGTACAAGAGATACCGGAGAAAAGAAAAAATGTAGCTGCTGACGTAAATTTTGATGAAAATATGCTTGTATCTTTAACGGAAACCAGAAATTTGTCGAACTTTTGGGCAAATATCTGAAAGAAAATGGAGTTACGGTTATCCAAGCCAACGAAGATGCTGATGTTCTTATAGTCAATACTGCAACTGAATTGAAAAAAGAAATAAACCAACCACTTGCAGTGGTGGGGAATGATACTGATTTATTGGTATTGTTGATCGGTCTAACGTCTGAATCAGAAAATTTGTACTTTTATAAACCGACTACAACTAAAAAATCTCACAATACATTATACTCTACATCTGAAAACAACAACTTTAAAAAATTTATCTTATATGCACATGCCTTTGCTGGTTGCGACACCACTAGCGCTATTCTTGGCAAAGGGAAAAAGAGCATAATTAAGTTACTGGAGAAAAATGAAAACTTAAGGGCAGTTTCACAAGTATTCTATAATTCGGAGAGTAGTGTAAAAAATTTAGAAGAAGCAGCGAAACAGTTTATTATGCAGTTATACGGGGTCAATAATGACAACTTGTCAACGGGTGAAGTTCGTTACAAATGTTTTGTTGCTTTATCAACTCAATCTCAAACAAAGATTCGACTCTCAAGTTTACCTCCAACATCTTCAGCATTGGTCCAACATGCGATAAGAGTTTTCTATCAGATTAAGAAATGGTATGGAAATAATATGCAGCCAGAACAATGGGGCTGCAAACGACTCAACTTGATGATGGTGCCCGTAATGACTACTGAAGATGCCGCCCCGAAAGAATTGCTAGCAAAGGTAAGAAACTAAATTAATTAATTACTATTTCTTTGCAATTGAACTTTTTGATTACTAATAAAAAAAATCTTTTTAGATATTTTGTGGTTGCTCAAGTAATTGTGCAAGCAAGCGTTGCGGGTGTCGGAAGGCTGGGCTACGTTGTTCCAATTTTTGCACTAATTGTAGTGGAATTTCCTGCAGCATTGCTTCAGGAATTAGAAATGGATCTTATATACAGGATGTAGAAGACCATAATAAAAATTCTGATCCATTTGGCGAAAAAGATACCATTCCTGGTGATATCAACGAAGATGTCTGTAAAATAGACAGTAACCAGGACGATGTGAATGAAAGCTCAGACACTGACGATGAGTTGTTGGGCGAGCTATTAGAACGAGAAAGAAAATACTTAAGGATTAGAGATATTTTATATAATCATGATTCAGATGAAGAAATTGAAGATACTGAGAGCAGAGAAAGAGATTTTAATATTTTTTGATTCCCAAATATCTGTTACATATGTTTTAGTTTTCTTTTATGTAATGCTCTGAGAAAGTACAAATAAAAAATTAATGTTTTTTTTTTGTAATGTAAAAATGCGTGTAATTTTATAAACGAATCCAGACAATTATTGATTTTTTTTAGAACATAAGTCGATATACAAATATAAGTATGAGTAATAGTAAGTTTAAAGAGACAAATTTCAAATATATAAAGATTTGAAGGTGGTATAAATTTGGGTTAAAAACGAGATTAAATAAACAATATAAATAGATATAACAAAATTACCATTCACAGCGCCTAAAAAACATGTTTTTAAGTTTTTTTTTAAACAAAATTGCAAGAAACTAAGAATCTACCCCTAAAGTTCAGAGTTCCCATTATTTTTATATGACTAACTCGAAACCTATTGAAATCTCAGATAATTTAATTGGTTTAAATTTGTAGAGCAAAAAATGTCCTACAATAAAGTATTGAGGACCTACTTGAATGTCTATTTGCTTAAATAATAGCGCGCGTCAAAGTTGCGTCACCAAAAACGAAATCGACAAAAAAAACAGGGCGATTTAGTTGTAAAATGCGTAAAAAAAGTTTCTATTGAAAAATATATTAGAAAATACATAAATTGGAAAATAAAATTTTGGCCAGCGTTGCCTGGTCTATGTCAGAAAACTGGAATCCTAAATTTTCGTCCCAAGTCAAATATTTTAAAAAAGACATAAATTCTGTTGTCTTGCTATTTTTATCTCACTAAGGTTTGGTAACGGTACACATGCGTAGTGCCAATGATGCGTATGTAATTGTAATTTTTTGAAAAGATTAGGCTTACCTCTACAATTCACTCATTAGTGTGATCGGAGCCTATTCATCCGAAAACAAATGACAGTTTCGATCAGTGGTTATCAACAGCTGTCAGTGATATAGGTTAATTTTTATTTACCAAAAAAAAGTGCAAAAACGGCTTCCCCCCGATATTTTCTCGTAAGTTTTTCAAAATTAGACCATTTTAAGCCTATTCCAAAAAAACCCTTTTTCTGGAAAGCCTGCGTAACGAAGTTTTACAAAAAATCCAAATGGTAACCACGTGCTTTTCCAATACGATTAAAAAATATATAAATTAGACATGTTGTTCTTTAAATTCTGACAGATGAACTTAGAAATAAATGTCATTTATGTTTAAATTTATTATTTTTTTTGTTTGTTTCTGTACTCCTGCGAAGTGATAAAGTGCACGAAAGGAAAACTCCGAGATCTAGATATTACTACATGAAAAATCACGCACATGAATCGAAATGTATTAAAACAGAGAAATATGTCATAAAATCAGATTTTTTAGACAGCTTTGTTTTTATAATAGATATATTATAATAAATTGAGATTATAAATTTTGAAAATTCGATAGCTTTGCACTTGTACAATATTCAATCAATTTGTTGACTCTAATATTGTGCTATGCATTGCCTCAATTTTGTTGCATTTATAGTTTTTCTTATCTGCAAGTTTCCGGTAACATATTTAAGTTATAATTAATCTGTAATTAGTTGAGAAACACGAAGTACTGTACTGATTGCTTGGAGTTTCAGTAATATTTTGTACATTATATGCAACGGGATAAACTTCATATACTCGCTCTTCACCAAGGTTAGTTTATGGACCAGCACTGTCAACTTTCTCTATTCTAGGTATGAATTCTATTCCCAGCTTAGGCGTAACTTTGGAATCTGTCTTTCTGTCAGAAGCAATATCGCTTGCCAACGAGAGGAAGCTCTGAAGCCCCGAAAATTTGATATTATGTGGTTTAAAATAACGACTTAACAAACCACAAGGTTTATCAGCTGCTTTTATTGACCACCGAGTGATGCTAATTTTAAAGTACTTTTCACTTCTCTTGCAGACACAATCGAACAATTACAGAGTAATTATCCAAATACCGAGGTTGCCTTCCGGAGCGACTTTAATGTCCATAACATCTATTGGCGTAGGTATTCAAATACGATCGACGAATAAAGTCGTAAAGCTGAATCATTTTCAGTCATTTATGGCTTTACTCAGCTTATCGATGAACAAACACGGATCGAGACTAATAGTTCGCCAGTCTTCTTGACCTGTTTTTAACCACCAATCCCGAAATTTACACTGACACCGTAAATCCGCCGTTAGGTTCTTTCGATCATAAACTGCTTTCGTCATCGAGTATCCTACCGATCAGTGACAGAGAGCCTTAAGCCGTGCAAGATTTTGCACTATAAATCTGCTAAATGGGAAGATCTCATAAAATATTTTACAACTTTCCCTTCGCTAGACCTTTGTTTTAGATCCGACGATAAATCTGATTCCGCTAAAAAGGTTTCCGATGACGTTTCGGCTGTCATGGAAGCTTACATCCCTTTTTTGAAGAAATGCCTTTCCAACGGCAAGCCTTGGTTTGACCGAAAATGCAAAGAAGCTGTTACCTCCAAATATTTTGTCTACCGAAAATAGAAAATCCTAACGTCATAAATCGAAATATCTTTGTTCGTACCCGAAACAGATACAAAGAAATTATCGACGAAACAAGGACTTACACGACCAAAGAATTAAACATAAACTTCTTGGCTGAACCAACAATTCCAGGTCCTTTTGGCCGATCATTAAGGCCATTAGTCAAAATTTCACTAAATTCACTATATCACCACTCGTACGGCCGGATAATATTATTGCAAAAACATCAGTGGAGAAAGTTAACTTGTTAGCTAAACTTTTTTCTTCACATTCTACTATCAATCTCCAAGAAAACCACCAACCGTAATGCAGTCAAGGATGCCTGATATTGTTTTCACGCAGCGTATCATAAAACGTATTTAAATTAAGCTCGACACCAAAAAAGCTTCTAGCGTTGACAATATACCTGCCATAGTACTCAAAAAATGCGCGAACAGTTTTCTGTAGATTTTTTAACCTATCCCACAGAAAGGGAACATTTCCTTTCTGCTGGAAGTACGCTACAGTTCAGCCGATACTCAAAAAAGGCAAGAAGTTTTTGCCAAACAACTACCGACCAGTTACACTGTTTTCAATAATATTGAAATTCATGGAAAAGGCGATCAATCAGCATGTGTTAAAATATCTTGAAGAATTGAATATTATTAACGACCATCAATATGGCTTTCGTAAACAAAGATCGACAGGAGATCTTCTAACTTACATAACACATGTTTGGGACAACGCAATTAAACACTTTGGAGAATCTCAAGCGGATGCACTTGCTATCTCCAAGGTATTCGACTGTGTTTGGCACGATGGAATGTTGGCTAAGCTACGCTCTTATGCTACGCTGAAAAGTTCTGTTTATGGCTCTGATGTTTCCTCGGAGAGCGTTCTTTACTAGTGGCAGTCGACGGCCACCTTCACAATCAACGCCGGTGTGCCCCAAGGCTCCATACTGTCTCCTACTCTCTTTCTCATCTACATCAACGATCTGCTGGATAGGACCAGAAATCCAAACTACAGCTTTGCAGACGACAGTACGCTTATTTCTTTATTCGCTTTGAACGCTCGAACAGTGGCTACTCATGCCAATATCCACAGACATCAGGAAGTCTTTCAACTTAACAAAAACCTGGATGAAACCCTATCTTGGTGACAGTAATTAAGTAGAATTTAACGCTTCAAAAACCTAGGCAGTAGTTTTTTTAAAAATTTTAACGTTGCGGAACACGACATAGTTATGTCGGGAAAGTCCATTCCTCTAGCATCGTCACTAAATCTGTTGGGGGTTAATTTCGCAGCAAATATGTCTTGGCACGAACATGTTGCAAGCATAGCAAAGAGAGCTTTTCAAAAGCTGGGAATATTATTTCGAACTAGAAATTTTTACACTCCACAACTGCTAATTCTGTACAAAGCTCAAATTCAACGATGGAATATTGCTCCCATTTTTGGGGCTCTGCTTCCAAATATACACTGCTTTTTTTGGATTCTATTCAGAAGAGAGCTGTTCGTCTGATTGGAGACCAGAAAACTGACCAGCAACCTTGATTCTTTGAAGCATCGAAGAACGATGGGCGACTTGAGTCTATTCTATAAATATTTTCATGGAAAGTGTTTGATGGATGTAGCCCGCTCAATTAACTTCACACTTCATATCTCCTTCTTTTTTTTAAGCAAGCTCTTATATGGAAAACTTCATCCCCTGGGGAATGATTTACTCAGAACTGTTTCCCATCGAGTACAATTTACAGTGATTCAAGCCCGAAGTGAATCGCTTTTTCCATGTAGGCGTTGCTCCTGTAGCCCTTTAGTGATTTCCCTGCAGCACGTGTGCTATGTCTGTAAAAGAAATATTTACCTCTGGTTTATACGCGGGTGCTGGTGGAAGCCTAATAT
Organism: Pachyrhynchus sulphureomaculatus; assembly: GCA_019049505.1. Taxonomy (NCBI): domain Eukaryota; kingdom Metazoa; phylum Arthropoda; class Insecta; order Coleoptera; family Curculionidae; genus Pachyrhynchus; species Pachyrhynchus sulphureomaculatus. The sequence goes on along the minus strand of CM032449.1, from coordinate 85,672,700 downwards.
AATATATTTATTTTCTTGTACTTGTGATTTTTATCATGTAAACGTCTGAAAATACTATTTTTCCTAACATAAACATTTACGAACAATACTTGCTAACTTTCACAAAATTACTTCTGTCTAAAATTGAGACAATCATATACTTTTCTGGAACTTTTCTACTAGAAATCCGGAAAGTTTGTTTGTTTACGTCTCAGAATATGCGTAGCGTGTGATGTTATTTGTGATGACATTTTAAAAACCTAAATTATCTTGGTACTGTATTAGTTAAGCCACCATCTAGCTGATCTTACTGAGTAATTTGGATGGTTATGTAATGGGGAGTTCAATCTATTACGATTAAGTTATTTTGTGTAGACGTTGCTAGTTGAATATCTTTGAAAACTCTCTCCAATTGTCAATGTCAGTGATCTTTGATTCTACATTATACCAAGGTTAGGTCTATAAAATAAGAAACGTTTGGCATGTCTGAAGCTCCGTAGTGAAGCGTGGTGCAAAAAGGTGTTTGAAAATTCTTGAATTATATAATAATTTACCTGAACATAAATAAAGTTTTAAGAACCTTGAAAGCCATTTGTTTTTATTTGGAACTATTTGGTGGAAATTTACAGTCGTGAAAATAATAATATAAACTCTTTATCCTTCAAAAGATAAGCCAACCTTTTTCTGTCTTCAAACCCTAAGCTTTGGGTATTTACACATATAAATATGTAAATTCACTTTGTTCTATTCTAAAAAGTTGGAAGCTTATTTGCCCTAGTCATTTTATTTGTAATTCTTCTCCATTTCTACACGTGACAGGTATATTACGGTTCTCGTAAATCGGTAATTTTGAAAATTTTTATCAAGTTTTAATTAGTAAAAAAAAAATTGTTACCAAATACTGCATGCTGAACTAAGACAGTGTTCATTTAGTGAAATTATAGTGAATAATAATTTTTCTAGTGCCCATATATAGATAATGTTCAGTTTTTATTAAACTACTAAAAAATATAGTAGATCGTTAGGTATGGAACATTCAAGGTTCTTACTTCACTTTCTTTTTGTATTTTTTGAATTGAGGGATTTGTGTTTCAAAAACTTTTCTTTCGGAATGAAATGATAAACTAAAGTACAGTGAAGTTCGTTTATAACGAACTCTACAAAATCACTAAAAATGGTTAGATATATCCGAAGTTCGTTACAAACAGTAAACAAAATCTAATATCATTTTTCACTACTTTTTTATTTAGATTAGGCGCTAATGCTTAGAAAAATGAATAATAATAATTATTAAATTAAAAGAAAACGTTCAAAGGAAAATAAAACAAGTCACACTAAAGTTATTATTATGTATGTTGGTACATATACCAGTATAAAAGAAAACATTAAAATACGTAGTTTATACATAAAAATCAGTAATTTTCGTTTATACAATTTTACTTGAAAAAGAAATGGTGTTTATATAATTGTCAAGGTCACAAAAACTACTCCATATATGTTCAGAAACTTAACGAGATTCCATAAAATTACGAGTTTCAGTCATTTTCTTAGCCATTTCTGAAATGGATTGAACATAAATATTATCTCCTTCTCTAAGCTCGTCTTCGTTGTCATTATCGCTTAAAATCTTTCCGGAAGTCACTGATGTCATAATTTGATCAGCAGTTAATATTTCTCTGGTCATTAATTCATTATCAGCATATACATATTTTTCGAAATTAAAGTGATTAAACATCTTTTTAATCTCGATTTCCACTGTACTTTGCTGAATGTCAGCATCGTAAACAAATTCTAGACAATCAGTAGGATCTTCTCGATGTTTTTCAATCCACTGAGTCAACGGTAGCTCATCATCTTGATCAAATCTACATTCCTTCCTTAAACATCCGCCATGCTTAAAACAGTTTTCAATGGTTTTTGCCAAGCCTTATGGATAAAGTTTATAGCGTCTAAGAGAGTTACAGACAAAACGTTACCTTTATCGATCGTCTCTAACATTTTCATAAGTAAAATCTTTCTATAATGACATTTTAAACAATGTATCACACCTTGATCCATAGGCTGGAGCTGGAGTGTTTGGAGGTATAAAAACTAATTTTATTTGCTGTAGATCAACTTTAGGTTAGTTCAGGTTATTTTTCTGTTTGAGAATTTAAATTCTTTGTCCCATTCGATCAGTTCATTTTTAAAAATTTCTGATATCATCTAGGCTTTACTGTTTGATTTGTACTTTACTGATAAATGTTTATTTTTAAAACACCTGGGATTGGCGGACTTTCCTATCACCAACAATTTTCTTTTCTCTGTTCCAAACATATTTGCAGTTACCAACACAGCAATTCTTACTTTTGATAATTTTCCACCAGCACAATTCTCTCCGACAAACTTTAATGTCTTATCAGGCGTCATCTTGTAAAACATCTGCATAACTTTCTTGAATTTCCGGCCATACATTGGCCAACCACTAATCAACAACAGTCATATCCACTCCTGCAGTTTCTCCTACTATCTTACCCCCACTAATATTATGTAGCTTTTTAAATCATTGAATCCAACTTCTAGAACAGTTAAACTCGGTGTTCTCTATTTTCTTTCCCAATTCACTAGCTTTCTCTTGTAAAGTATAGCCGGTAATAGGAACATATTCATGTCGTTTTTGACTAAATCATTTAAGGAGTCCTTTATCGACTTGGTCATATGTAGATTTTCTTACTTTCTTACAACTAAAGTTTCTTTTATCATAGATTGATAAGATATCTTGCCTCTTCTTCCATATGGTAGAAACAGTAGATTTAGTTAAATTCAACTGTTTGCGAACATCACTTTGTTTAACTCCATTTTCTATTTTCCTTATAATATCGTGTTTGTCTCTTAAAGTAAACGATTTACGTTTTTGTGTACTCAATAAAAACTTAAACGTTCACTCTGCTACTTTGATCAAATATACATTAGACCCGCATAATGTAACAAGTGAATTGAAAATAATACTGCTTCAACTAGCGACGCGGCGGAAACAATTAGAATAGGGGCTCCCAGCGAGTTTCGGTGAATTCCCTAGATCAAGTCGCGCGACATCGGGCGCAGGGAGTGGCAAGTTCGTTATAAACGGACACAAAATATCCAAATTTGGTTCGCTTTATCCGGAAGTTCGTTATAACCGATAAAAATTTGCATTGGTCTTATGGAAGTTTTCTCGTGCATTATAACATAGTTCGTTTTAACCAGAAATTCGCTGAAAATGGGTTCATTATAAGCAGATTTCACTATATTCCCGTCTTTAACGTTAACCAAAATTTGGGGTTATGTACGAATTTATATAGACATTACTGCATACCAAATACTTAATACCCCATACACAAAATATTGCAAGTTATTTTGTATATTACTTTTATACAAGTCGTTTTATTTTCTTAGAAACTTGTTTTATGTTTCGAATTTTAAAAAGTATTAACAGAAACAATAATTTGTTAAATTAGATTAGGTTCTTATTTTTAACATTTAAATCTTACTCCTACTTATTGGCTTAAATATACCCAACCCTAAATTTAAACAATACAGAAGGTAACCACAAAGTAATTAACGAAAATTATGAGACCAAGTAAACTAAACGCAACTCTCGTCTAAAGATCCTTAATCTGCCAGTATAAATTGGTCTGTTTTATTGCATTACACCTTTCGTGAACCCATTTAACGGGACCTACAATATATTATAATGTAGAATGCTCGGATTGTAATTTCGAAATTTAGTAGTATATTTTAGTACAGCATTCTATTTTTAAATAAATATATATTTATACAAACTGCATGCGAGAATTCGTTATTTAGACACGGATATTTCCTTGATCTCCCATTACATCAATGATTTGTAGTGTTCCGTACGGAACACTTATAGAATCACTTTGGTGTCCGTCCGTCCGTCTGTCTCCCACATCCGAAGTTGAAATTTGTCACAAATATAGGAATTGATGGCCAATCAGAGCCGTGTAGTTTTGAAAGTTAAATTTTGACGTAAGCGGTTAGTTTTGGGGGGTGAAATAGGAACGGAAAAAAGATGAGAGGTCATCAAATGTGGTGCCAAATAAAAGCTTGTGAAAACACGAGTGCAAAAATATATATGGTGCAATACTAGCGCAAACTTGTCTTTATATTATTTAAAAAAAAAACGGCTAGAAATCGCTCTCCCCCACCCTATCTCTAAGAGTAGTGATTAGAAAATTTTGAAGAAATTCTGGAATATTTTCCATTCATTCCGAAAATTCAGTGTGCTTAATGGAGCGGTTTGATGGTAGTGGTAGCGTTGACTATACGAAACGAAAAGTCGTAAACCAGAATGCTACCAATGAGGAAAAATGGAGATTTTACTTCATGTTGAAGATAATCAGTAGTGTAACTATACGGCTACCACATTAATGGCCAATCACAGCCCAGCATTTGGGCGTGGCTCTGACGTCATAGAAATTTGGACCAATGAGAGCGTTGTATGAAGTGGCAACATTGTGTGTGTGTTAGGTGTGGCAACACTGTGTGACCGTTGACAGATGTGAAGTTTGCGCACGCGCGCATCTGTCAAGGGGCTGTGCGATGTTGCCATGTGTAATGGTTCCAGGGAGGGCTGCAGGAGGGGATTCCAGGAGGCCGGCCGGGGGGCCCCGCTTACAGTATCCTGCGCGTGGGGGTTGCGTATGATATTTGGTTGAATAACCTAAAATAGGGGGGCGTAGTTCTAGCTGTGGGAACTGGGGCCCCATTTGGGTGCATGGGAGAGGGGCTCAGGGAGCCCTATCGGTGTCCTACATGTGGGAATTGGTACCCAATTTGGTTGTGTTTGTTGTTACATGTGCAGGTGTATGGGGCTCAGGGGGCCCACGGAGCCACCAATCACATGCACCAGCGTATATGGCAAGAACAACATCAAAATCGGAGCCCTACCTGTAGGAACTGGTACCCCCATTTGGGTGCATGGGAGAGGGGCTCAGGGAGCCCTATCGGTATCCTACATGTAGGAATTGGTACCCCATTTGGTTGTGTTTGTTGTTACATGTGCAGGTGTATGGGGCTCAGGGGGCCCACGGAGCCACCAGTCACATGCACCAGCTTATATGACAAGAACAACATGGAGCCCTACCTGTAGGAACTGGTACCCCCCCATTTGGGTGCATGGGAGAGGGGCTCAGGGGGCCCTATCGGTGTCCTACATGTAGGAATTGGTACCCCATTTGGTTGTGTTTGTTGTTACATGCGCAGGTGTATGGGGATGGGGGCTCAGGGGGCCCACGGAGCCACCAGTCACATGCACCAGCGTATATGACAAGAACAACATGGAGCCCTACCTGTAGGAACTGGAGCCCCATTTTTGTGATTAGTTGGTTAAATTGCAGTCATAATGGTGAACGTAAAATAAAAAAAATTTCAGTATATAGGTTAGATTTGCATCATGTGTAAACCTAACCTATATACTGAAATATTAATTTTACGTCATGTTCAAATAATCTAAGTGGAGGAAAGTAAAAGACGCATACACAAATTTTCAAAAAAATAGATATATTTATTTTAAAAATAAAATAATGTTGTTACAAACTTATCTAAATTTATATTTCAAGTTTTCTGTCGCTTCCTTGAAATTCTGAGGTGTCGTCTGACATATTTTCTTTTTATTTAAGTATTCTTCAATAGCAGTTTCATATTCAAGATAACTTAACTTGGATAATTCTTTTAATAAATCCAACACTGATATTAGAAATAAATCGTCTTTAGTTTCTAGATAACTGTCACAATCTTGCACCACTTTTCCAATTTTCTCTGTGAGTTCATGAAGCCATTCTGGGTAATTTTCGACTTTTTCTTTCTTAACACAGACTACATACATATATCCCATTGGGCTGATATTACATCACAAACACAAAGATTACGTAGTTGTATTATTAGAGATTCCATGATGTTGACACACTAAGTAGCAATTTAGTTTGGTTAATTGGAAGGTCCTTTAGACTCGCCACCGGTTTCTGCTCTGCAACACAGACGGAATTGATTATTGATAGATCCAGCTAAAATGTGAGTGGAGCGAGGGAGCACACCGTGCGTCGACGGTGGCGTCCTCTCACCAATCATCGCTGGTCACTTGCAGAACTACGAAACCGTCAACCTCGCGCTTGCCAATTCCTAACTAGATGAATAGCGTGAGGATCTACCAGCCGAGGTGTCGCGCTCCTGGCATTGAGCTCGCATTTAGCAGCGCGAGGCTTTTGGTACCCCATTTGGTTGTGTTTGTTATTACATGCGCAGGTGTATGGGGCTCAGGGGGCCCACGGAGCCACCAGTCACATGCACCAGCGTATATGACAAGAACAACATGGAACCCTACCTGTAGGAACTGGTACTCCATTTGGGTGCATGGGAGAGGGGCTCAAGGAGCCCTATCGGTGTCCTACATGTAGGAATTGGTACCCCATTTGGTTGTGTTTGTTGTTTACGCTGGTGCATGTGACTGGTGGCTCCGCGGCCCCCTGAGTCCCATACACTTGCGCATGTAACAACAAACACCACCAAATGGGGTACCAATTCCTACATGTAGGACACCGATAGGGCTCCTTGAGCCCCTCTCCCATGCACCCAAATGGGGCCCCCCCCAGTTTCCCACAGCTAGGAAATTATTATAACATTTCTTACATATCCTAATATTAAAGTCCTTAACTAAATATGTCATTACATCGAAGTGATCTAACCAATCTGTAGTTGTAAGTACTGCATTTCTGGAAGCCATAGTAAAAGTCTTACTTAAATGCGAAACCCCTGAAGCACCCTGAAAAATGATCATGATCATGTACGATAACATCCTTCGATTTAAATCGAAGCTCGCATATGTGGTAATGTGTAGCATCTTCTACAGAATCAATAACCATAGGTGTTATATTTTTTAAGCACCTATAAATCGAACTAGATAACTGGGTCATTTCATTAACGAACCATTCAACACAATTGGTGCCGCGATAACTTTTGAAATGAGAAAAGGAGTCGTCGTACGTACATTTCAAATAAAAACCATCACTCTCAGTTTTGAGATAAGGATATTATGGAAAGACCAAAATTTCGATTTTCATTACAAGCATCCAAATGTTTCCGTGTAAATTCAACAAGTCCGATTCCAGTTCGATGTTTTCCCATTTAGCCATAGCTAATCTTGTATAGTTTACAGAATCTGTTAAATTTCTTGAAACTGTTTCACATTCCTCTAATTTGACCATAAACATATCAGATACATCATGCTCTTGTTCATATAAATCTGAATAATAATCTGCCCCTGGTGAACATGCTAGATATAGATTGAAACTCGAGTTGAATAGCGTATGATAATCCTCAAACAACTGATCATTTAATGATGGTCCTACGTCGCATAAAATTTCTTTTAATTGGCTTATGCAGTTCGTGTACAAGCTGAAGTTTTTCCTTTGATGTCTGTTTTTGTTATTTACGCATTATTTACATCTTGTTCGTTGGCGTTGCAATATTTTGCGATGTTTCATACGCAGCAAGTGACTTGAATATGCGTGGGTCAGTTATTCTTTCCAGCTTTTCTATACGTGACATTAAATTCGTTATATGAAGTTCTATAGTGTCATTATGTACTTCTTTATATGCGTCAATATCCTTCCTTAGTTTTTCAGTTTTTTGATTAATGTTATCAAGTTGCTCACCATTACTCTTAATTAGCTTGGTAATCTTATGATTTGTATAAGAAAACCGCTCATCGAGTTTTTGCTCTATCATAGTAAGTTCGTCTTTAATATTTTGGACTTTGATGTTGAACTGTGAAATTTCAGCGTCTAGGTATTCCTTATTAACAACATCATGGTTTAAAGTAGGTGCCTTAACATTAGTAATTTTCTTATTTTCCATATCAACATCTCCAGCGATTGTATACTGCAATCCATTTACAGCTATAGAATTGGACTCTGAGCGTGTGGAATGCTTAGCTGAAGAGGTGCCAAATTTATTGAGCGTCATTATGAACTGAAGATATTATGGGTAAACACAGGTTAATATTTAATACCAGTCTCCTTGAGTTCGCTGATTATTGACTCTATTTCGTTACTATGTGAAGTATTACCAGCTTGCTGGGATGCTATAAGCAGTCTTAGCCTGTCAACCAACTCATTAATGTCATCCCAATAGATATATTCTATAGGATTGTCATTATAGTGCAACGCGGCTCCAGTATGTGTATATGCCCTGAGTCTGTTCCTATCGATTGTTGGTTTAATTATTGATGTATACTTGGGATTTTTAGAACTTCTCAGTTTACCTGTTGAATTAAACCCAGTCTTATGCACATTCGTTAATTCTAGTATTTTCCTGTAATGTTTTGAATCTTCTAACGTATAGTTGTGAGGATCCTTCATAAAGAGCAATTCATATAGTCCTCTTGTCCCTTTAAAGGTTCTACCTTTAATGGTAAATTGGTCTTTTTGACAATCAAAGTCTAATTCGTCCTTACCAAGTAACCACTTATTTGTTAAATGATCGTGAGTTATACCATACGTCGTATCAAACTTATTCTTATCCACATCGCTTATATATCTATCGATGTAGGAGCGTGCCAATCTAGGATAGTCGTTCAAGTATTCCTCATAGACTGCAGGACTAACTTGTTCCGCGGCAGACGTTTCAGTTGTAAATATGGAATCAGCATCGTCATCTGCGGTAGTAGTATCAAACTCACCGATTGATTCGGTCGGTAAAAACGATACTTCGGAACGACTTCGCCAATTTGGTTGTGCAGCAGCTGCGTACTTTGGACTATCCTCTTTTTCTTTAGAATAACTTCTTCCTTCTTCGTTGGCAACGTTGACAACGTTGGCAACGTTGTTTTCTTATCGTCAACATCGTCATTATCGTCGTCATTATCGTCATTATCGTCGTCATCATTATCGTCATTATCGTCGTCATTATCGTCGTCATTATCGTCATCGTCGTCATTATCGTCCTTTTTTTTTCGGCTTTTGTCTAGCAATAAAGGTTCAGTAATAGGTTTAAATATTCTGTTTAGTTCTACGTTTTTCTTCGCTTCGATTCAGTTTGAGTGAGCGATATTTTTCCCGGATATTACGCGATAGTTCGTTGATTTTTTAGTAATAAGCGAATCTAATGAGGTCATCATGTCAAATGAATTGCATTATATTGTTATATACTTATATATTCATCAAATCCTTTACGATAGCGACCGTTTTTCACATCAAAATCCTTTACGATTACAAAGCACCCATAAGGTTCACACCAGCATTCAGAGCATAGGTTTTTAAATTGATTGTATGGCATATCTGGAGAACAATGTTCTTCATAAGAATGTTTCAGGTTTATTTCATCTTGTCTGAATAGCACTATGATGTTACAGTTATCCCTTGTAAGTTGTTTTGGTACCTTTGAATAAGTCTGACACAAGTACGCTGCGTCTATGTCTTTATGTCTACACATTGAATAGTATTCTCTTATTTTATTTTGGTTTTCACATGTAATATCATCGAAAATAAATATGGAGTTATTTTTTGCTTCATTCGGATCTAAAATTTCATCATTGCACTTAAAAGGGAAATATCCTACACCTTTCACGTTTTTCAACACCTGCTCCAATAATTGATATTTTGGTTGGTATAGAGACTTTGAATAAATGTATATATTTTCAAATCTAGCTCCGTTAATACTAAACAATAAGCTTAGGAGAGCATTCGTCTTACCACAACCACTGGGACCTATAAATATCGCTCGGAATGAATTTGGCAGTAATTCACCATGTCTATTTTTACGTTTATTGTCGGCATCGAAAAAGTCCAAGTTTATAATAGGCAAACTATGTTGCTTAATGCTCTTCATACTGTTAAATGCACCTTCTTTCAATCGTACATTGCATATATTATTTCTTTAAACAGCAAGATAGGATGGTAACTAGTTCCGATAGCCAATCTAACAGCCTATCGATATGTTTATTACAATGAACACTACATCGCGCATTGCAACATTCGTTAGGCAATTCATCGTTGACACGTCGTAACACCATGCTAACTTGGACGCATTCACACGTATCAGGACCTTCTTTAACCCCAGGTTGCGACCATACGCATGTTACGTAATGTCTTCCCCCCAAATTTGTTGTTATTTGCTTGCGATCGATATAAGCTGTTAAATATTCCCGCTGAGAAATCCATCTAACCTTAGCTTCGCAACAAGATAATTTATTAACAAAACTATCGATTTTTCTACAGGTTTCGCGTATATCTTGACTGGATGAATTCATAATTAATACTAGAGGTTATGAGGGCTTACATATACTAATAAAATAAATTTGAATTAACTATTTTTATTAATTACTTTGGTTACAAATTTCTTAAATCTAAGTTTATTATTAAATACATTGTCTTCCCATGATTTCAAAGAAAGGTTGGCAAAACCCTTATACATCTGGACACGTTTCTCATATTCGTAAAACATCTTGTTTTAGTTGTCTCAGCTTACTTAAATGTAGATCGATGCAGGACATTATGGGATGAACTTCTTAAGCCAGGTAATTATTTCAAAACAATTTGTTTTACTGCACTGAACCTTGCTGTTGCAATCTATATGATCTAAACATGCAGGTTTCTGATCTTTGAATGATGGCTTGTGCCAAACGTTGAGAGTATCTATATTTACAATCTTGAAATGAGAAGTGGTAGCGCTGTCATGAATGAACCTAGCTGCATGGTTTCCTTTAATATACAGCACATCACAGTCGGACAGACCTCTATCTAGAATTTCTTCTATTAGATTATACTCTATGTACCCGGAAGAATACCTCAAGCCATGATCCATTTCAGCTTTAATGACTTCTTTTTTATTGTATCGAGTTAATTTTGAAAACTGTACTTTCGGTTTTAGTAAATAATGACTCGTTTGCAAACTGTTCGATATCGTTATTTCTTTGGCATGGAATTCGACTACTCCATTATCATAAAGTATGTTAAATCCCTGGACATCGAGGGCAACCAACTTCATCGTGATACAGTCTCTTGACAACTGATAAATTTACAGAAAATTACGTACAATTTCACTAAGAGGTAAATGCTCCATTATGACGTCGTGGATGATGATGCAATATGCCTTTGTTTTAGCTGGAAATCCTTTTCTCGCTTCAATGTCTACTTTGATATCAACGGTGCTCATTTTTATAGGATCATTACGTCGTGAGCAATCTACGACAAATAGAGCGCGATCTTTAAAGGTAGTATAATCCAGCAGGGGATCTTTATCATGCGAACCCTTAAAACTACTGTAAAATTCGGTGTAATTATAGTGGGCTTCAACGAAATGATTATGTTCAAAGTCGAGGTGCATACGCTCTGCGGGGTAATATTCATTATTTAACATTACCCGGATATAGCTAATATCTATATGATCAAATTGTGATGTGTTTGATGTAGCATTACCCCGTTTATCGGTTTGAAAGGCCAAAATGACATAGCGTGGGCTTTCCAGGGGTGTAGCTGTTTTAACACTCCAAACTTCTTTTTGAGCATTTTCGGTTAATTGAGGTAATTCGTGAAATTCCCATTTACGGAACGGAATAATTATAGGTCTGTCTGTCTTTATAGACTCCAACAACTGAAGTTTTAGCATATCGTTTGGATATACTACGGGTACCCTGAGCGATATATTTTCAATGGTCACCTCTCCTTTAGCAGTATTGGTTGTTAAAATAGCATCATTATCAGTGCGAGCTCTCACTAGACGTATAGATTGTTTTCCAAATTGTGCCAACTGATAGTCATTGAATACGTTGAATAAATGATTCAGAGGTACACGCATGACAAACGTATTATCTGCTGCATTTATTATCGGATTTCCTGGAAAATTCCATCCTGCTATAGCCAAGTGTTTTGTATCATTCGCACTGTAACAGAGATATCCTTTAATGGAGCTTACAATACCAGGATCACGCACGCTGTCTACTTCTTGACCATTTATGCTATAAGATATCTGCTCAAAGAAGAATGCAGAAGGATTATTCACAAAGTTTACAGTTCCATCACCCTCGGTTTTTGTTAACTTTCCTTCGATGACTAGAGCCGCGTTATACATTTGCAACCACGCATCCCCCTGTTTTATTTGAATATCTATAACATCATTATTATTGAAAGATTTTATGTAGGGAAGGTAGGTGCGAACTTCTATTTTTTGAATCGTATCATCGAACTGCGCCTTTCGGTATATATCGAATATTTGGTCTGACATTGTATCCTAAACTTTGGAGAAAGAGACGATTGGAAGGAGTTAGACCTTGTAGACTAGTTGATAATCTACTAATGACTGATGGTGTAGCTGGGTTGCTTATATTATTATAGTTGAATCTTAAACCCATTTCTTAAGCTCTAAGCGAACGATGATGTCTTCGTTACTAAAATTGACTGGATTAAAGTCTTGATCGAGAATACTCAAAGTAATATTGGAAATTTCACGTTTATTAACGATAGGTAAATAGGTTAAGTTCCGTGGAATCTCGTTGATAGCGTAACCAGGATCAACGTCGACAGCAAATTCGTAAATTGTATGTGAAGGTTTATGATTGTAGAACGCTCCTGTAGTTATGTTACAATCGATATGTAGGGTCCTCACATTAACTATATTGACTGGGAGATCAGACTCGTGCAGTTGCCCCTGCTTTAACTCTCGCGGGGAAAATCCTAAAACTTTGCCAATGCTATCGACTACCCTAAAGTCCACGTGAAAATATTCGCTTTGAATTTCACACTTTAACGTATTATTGTTAGGCTTTATTGAAATATATCGATCGTAATGTTCCTGCTTGACTTCTTTTGGTATGATCTTCCGCCTTATATACGTTTCAATGTCGGAAATTTCATAAGATCCAGTGGGTATAGCAACTGTTTTGGTCTCGTTTGTTTTAACGTCTGTATAGGTGAACTTGTTTTTGTCACTCTCTATATTGGGGATACTATTGTAAGAATAAAATCCAATCAAAGCAAGTCCGTAGTCGGAAGTTTCGTCTAGGGAAAGAGGATTGATGAAATCTATAGATAGTATATAGTTAGTGCTTTTCAACGTAAACACCTGAGACATTGCACTATGATGAATGTAATAGTAAGACTAATCAGTTGCAACTTAGTTATTTATTTTTATATAGAAATTCCAGACATAAGTGTCCACAGTTTATTTGATTGTAGGTTTGATAAGCAGTACTATTATAGCAGATATCCGTGTTTGCCCCAAAATATTTCACCAACTCCAGCGGTGGTTTCAGGTATCCGAAACTGTCAAAGTACAGAACAGAATTTTTACGTTTAATATAAGCTACCCAGTGGGTTCTTTCATTACACGATAAATCTAGGTTAAGTATACCGCTTTCATATACTTTCGGACCCTCTGGTAGAGTATCTCGCATAAATACTCCTCTAAAATGGGATATTTTGAGTCTCTTCGCATATTTCTGTAATTCTATATCACATAATGCCCTTTTGGGTAGCTTTATTGGTAGTTTTTTGGTTTTTGCTTTAAATAGAGACCATAACCACCACATTTGTTTTTTCGCATAAATAGACCTGATCCTTTCTTACCGAGCTCTTGTTCAACAGCTTTATTATGCCGTTTCTGTTCCTCTAACGCCTTTTTGGCATTCTTTGCATCTATTATGGTTTTTGCTATGGCTGAAGAGCCGCCGGCTAAGCTGCCTAGTCCTCCCAGTGCTCCTAATATTGGAAGGAGCGGTAGAATTCCACCTCTTTTCGATTCAAATGGTATTATTCGTGGAACACGAACCTTTGAACGACCACCCACCTTTTTAATAGCCGCTCGTGCAGCCCGCAATGCTATTAAAGATGACTTTTTTAAATTACTCGTATCTACACCTTTCTTCAAAGTATTATTTATTTTATCGACTATGTGCCGTTTAAATGATACAGTAGGTTTACGCACTCCCATCCCCATTTTACGCTTTGCCTTCATGACTGTAGTAACTGTCCAAGCTGCTGCTTTCTCACCAAGCGATGCGTCTTTTGATTTTACTCGATCCCACGCTTTATTTTCCAACACAAAATCAGCCTTATGACGATCCTTCAACGAGTTGTTTCTAGAATAGGCTATATCGTGTTCCTTGCACGCAGCGTCCAGAGGGTTTATTCCAGGGTCACCACGTTTAAGCCTTTCTTGTAACTTTGTTCCGGGGCCGCAATAATTATACTTTGGCAAATGTAGTTCAAAAGGTAATTTATTAATTAGGGCATTTACAAACCCTTTTCCGCGTTTACGACGTTTACTCTGCGATAATAACATTTAAAATGATCCTTATAGATTAAGGCTTGTGCTAATATACCCTTTTTAATATATAACCGATTCACACAGCAACAGCAGTCAGCCAGAAGGATACAAGCAACCATATAACATTAAACTTAAATTTCTCATCTACTGCTGCATTCTAGCTAACGCTAGAATGCGTAATTTTGAATATTTCAATTAATAAAAATTATATAGATATATATGTATTTTTATTTTTTAAACATGTTTAAACTAATAGGCTATATTATGATTCAAAATAAGCATTATCAGCAAATACATTTCCTGAACGTGAGGTCAACTATTTGCATACGATTACATTATGCATTCCCGCAAGACCACTACGTACAGTGTGTTTTATGGTTTATGTGACGTAAACATAACTATATTTATACACATTACACTTGAAGTGATATTATTTAATTACTCTCGCACTGTATTTTAAGGCTGCGTGAGCCGTGACGTTCTTTTGCGTGTGTGATCTAGTGAAAATTCGTAAATGTAAGTAACAGTTTTATTTAAAGTAAAGAGAGAAATGTCAATGTCTGATTATTTATTTTTGTTATTAATATATTTTAGATTGGATCTATCATTAATCATTTCTGCTTGCATAGTTTTTATTTTAAAAATAGAGAGAAAAAAATTACATTGACTGATTAGTTCTTATTATATTTTTAGATGGATCTATCAATAATCAATTCCGGCTGTGTTGCAGAGCAGAAGCCGGTGGTGAGTCTAAAGGACCTTCCAATTAACCAACCCCATCCAATCCTCAGTGCGAAGGAGACCTACACCGTTTTGGCAAGTCCATCTTGTTGGATTTGGGAGAAAAAGTTGTGTTTTTACCAAAACGAGTTACTGACATCATTAGACCAAACCTAGTCGAATTTGTTTGCGGTAAATACTCCGTAGTTTTCCTGGGTACAAAGGACGTTGGAAAACGGAATCCAATCACGCTGTTCAAGATTGAACTATCGCAGTAATATTAAGAGGTGAGTCTAACCCTATATTTTGTAAATTACTTATGGAAGCCATAACGAAAGCTAATATTCTCATTACTTCATTTCAAAATCTTAAAAAAGTATTATTTGATAATTTTTCGGATCGGGATGTTACCGTTTGGTGTAATCGGATACAAAGGAGATTAATTTCTTGTCACAGAGCTATTCACCGTGAACATATTTCTTTAGATTTGTGTCGCAGACTGCAAACTACAATTCAACATTTAAAATCGTTAAAAACATTAATTAGGCATTACTCCGCGTACAACGCTTTTCAAGCAATCTTTTATATGGAGAACGTCATCCCTTTGGAATAATTTGCCTAGCGCTGTGTTTCCCACCGAGTACAATTTACAGCGATTCAAGAACAACGTGAATCGCTTTTTTCCGCACTCGTGCCGCTCCTGGAGCGCTTTAGAGACTTCCCCTGCAGCACGTGTGCTAGACCCATAAAAAAAATAATACAAAAATTAAAAATAGAGAGAAAAAAATGACATTGACTGATTAGTTCTTATTATATTTTTAGATGGATCTATCAATAATCAATTCCGCCTGTGTTGCAGAGCAGAAGCCGGTGGTGAGTCTAAAGGACCTTCCAATTAACCAACCCCATCCAATCCTCAGTGCGCAGGAGACCGACACCGGTTTTGGCAAGTCCATCTTGTTGGGACTTGGGAGAAAAAGTTGTGTTTTTACCAAAACGAGTTACTGATATCATTACTAATAGAAATTCCGATATCAAAAATAGGGTAGTGTGGAATAATATTATATCTTGTTTCAAGGGTCATGTTAAGTCCGGAGTTATCGTTAATTTAGTTCACAAAGATATAAATTTATTGTATTATTGATTTAAAATATTTTAATACAAGGAATCGATTTGGGTACGGATTTAGAGCAATGGTTCTTTGAGCATGTTTATGATAAAGTTCTTAATAAATTGTCTGAATTTCAAGAACGCCAGAGCGTTTTCGCTTTACAGCAAATAATTTATCTTGAAATTAATATTAATAAATTTGAAATGGGAACGGATGATCTTACATTAAACTACCTAACGAAATAGAACGAAAAAAGGTCTGTATCAATATTAAGAACAATGATCATGCCTGTTTCTTTTGGGCAATTGTTAGCGCATTATTCCCAGCTCACAATAACTATAATCTAACTTCTTCGTATCCATATTACAGAACAGTACTAAACATTGAAAATTTACCATCACCTATGACATTAGACCAAATTCCTAAATTCGAAAAAAAAAAAATAATATTTCGGTAAATGTTTATGCTTTAGAACTGATAGAAACTAAGGGATCTTCTTCTTTCAATGTGGTTCCGGCTCGGTTAACCAAAAATAAGTTACCTAGACATGTCAATTTGCTTTTGATTCAAGATAAATACTTTCCAAAATTAAATGACTTTGATATCGAAGATATCAACATCAAATATCATTATTGCTGGATTAAACACTTATCGCGACTATTGAAATCACAACTTGGTACACAAAAGAAAAAATTATTTTTTTTGTGATCGTTGTCTAAATTATTTTTTTCTGAAAACAAATTAACCGAGCACGAAGTTCAATGAATACAAAGTAACGTTTCCGAAGTATGAATTTATTGAATTTAAAAATTTTATTTATAAACAAAAATGTCCTTTTATCATATATGCTGACTTTGAATGTCAGTTAATTCCTTTAAATGAGTTATCAGGTGGAAATACTGAGAAGTACCAACGGCACGAAGCTTTCAGTGATGGTTTTTATTTGAAATGTACCTACGACGACTCCTTTTCCCATTTCAAAAGTTATCGCGGCGCCAATTGTGTTGAATGGTTCGTTAATGAAATGACCCAGTTATCTAGTTCGATTTATAGTCGCTTAAAAAATATAACACCTATGGTTATTGATTCTGTAGAAGATGCTACACATTGCCACATATGCGAGCTTCGATTTAAATCGAAGGATGTTATCGTACACGATCATAATCATTTTTCAGGGTGCTTCAGGGGTTTCGCATTTAAGTAAGACTTTTACTATGGCTTCCAGAAATGCAGTACTTACAACTACAGATTGGTTAGATCACTTCGATGTACTGACATATTTAGTTAAGGACTTTAATATTAGGATATGTAAGAAATAATAATTTTAAACAATGTACTAAAAACTTTAATATTATAAACGATCATTATCATGCTATATGCGATAAACTACAGTTACCTATACTTTATTATCACAACATGGAGTTTTGGTGTCAGAGTTGTTTTTCTGAAGTCTTATTTGAAGTATATGAACAGGATCACTGTCTCGAGAAACTACATGCTAACCATCCCCTATGAAGTGAAGAGACGTTTTAAAGATCCCTACGAGAGCGACTCTGATGATGATTATCTACTTTAAATTCATATAAAATTTTTACTCGCTCTTTCATTTAAATAAGTTTGTAACAACATTACTTTATTTTTAAAATAAATATATGTATTTTTTTGAAAATTTGTGTATGCGTCTTTTACTTTCCTTCACTTAAATTATTTGAACATGACGTAAAATTAATATTTCAGTATATAGGTTAGGTTTACACATGCTGCAAATCTAACCTATATACTGAAATTTTTTATTTTTACGTTCACCATTATGACTGCAATTTAACCAACTAATCACAAAAATGGGGCTCCAGGTCCTACAGGTAGGGCTCCATATTGTTCTTGTCATATACGCTGGTGCATGTGACTGGTGGCTCCGTGGGCCCCCTGAGCCCCACCCCATACACCTGCGCATGTAACAACAAACACAACCAAATGGGGTACCAATTCCTACATGTAGGACACCGATAGGGCTCCCTGAGCCCCTCTCCCATGCACCCAAATGGGGGGTACCAGTTCCTACAGGTAGGGTTCCGATTTTGATGTTGTTCTTGTCATATGCGCTGGTGCATGTGACTGGTGGCTCCGTGGGCGCCCTGAGCCCCATACACCTGCGCATGTAACAACAAACACAATCAAATGGGGTACCAATTCCTACATGTAGGACACCGATAGGGCTCCCTGAGCCCCTCTCCCATGCACCCAAATGGGGCCCCAGTTCCTACAGGTAGGGCTCCGATTTTGATGTTGTTCTTGCCATATACGCTGGTGCATATGACTGGTGGCTCCTTGGGCCCCCTGAGCCCCATACACCTGCACATGTAACAACAAACACAACCAAATGGGGTACCAATTCCCACATGTAGGACACCGATAGGGCTCCCTGAGCCCCTCTCCCATGCACCCAAATGGGGTACCAGTTCCTACAGGTAGGGCTCCGATTTTGATGTTGTTCTTGTCATATGCGCTGGTGCATGTGACTGGTGGCTCCGTGGGCCCCCTGAGCCCCATACACCTGCGCATGTAACAACAAACACAATCAAATGGGGTACCAATTCCTACATGTAGGACACCGATAGGGCTCCCTGAGCCCCTCTCCCATGCACCCAAATGGGGCCCCAGTTCCTACAGGTAGGGCTCCGATTTTGATGTTGTTCTTGCCATATACGCTGGTGCATATGACTGGTGGCTCCGTGGGCCCCCTGAGCCCCATACACCTGCACATGTAACAACAAACACAACCAAATGGGGTACCAATTCCCACATGTAGGACACCGATAGGGCCCCCTGAGCCCCTCTCCCATGCGCCCAAATGGGGTACCAGTTCCCACAGCAGGATACTGAAAGCGGGGCCCCCCGGCCGGCCTCCTGGAACCCCCTCCTGCAGCCCTCCCTGGAACCATTACACATGGCAACATCGCACAGCCCCTTGACAGATGCGCGCGCGCGCAAACTTCACATCTGTCAACGGTCACACAGTGTTGCCACACCTAACACACACACAATGTTGCCACTTCATACAACGCTCTCATTGGTCCAAATTTCTATGACGTCAGAGCCACGCCCAAATGCTGGGCTGTGATTGGCCATTAATGTGGTAGCCGTATAGTTACACTACTATAATCCCCAGGTCAGCAGCCGTCAACTTAGCTGACACATCCCAATCTACGGCTAATCGCACCACGAGAAACTACAAGTATCATCCTTTTCATATGGAACTACACCAAGAACTTCAAGACCGTGATTTTGAACGACGAGTAAACTTTTGTACCACCATGAATGAGCTATAGAGGCCGATCCAAATTTTTTATCCAAAATAATGTTTTCTGATGAAGCTACTTTTCGTAGTAATGGAGCCGTTAACAGCCATAACATGCATTATTATTCAACAGGTAATCCATTGTGGGTCCGAGAAGTTTAAAAGCAAAACCATTGGTCGCTATGGTGTGGAATATTAAATTTTCGAATTATTATTATTATTTTCCGCGAACCGCTTAACGGGCCTAGATATCTAAATTTTTTGCAAAGCGAATTACCCCCGCTTCTTGAAGAAAATTATTGTATTTAACATTTTTTCGTCATTCCCGAAACAAATGAGATAATGAACTTTACACTATCGTTGGCCCACCCTGTACATTTTTATATATATCTTTGATTAGTTTAGTGTATCTAGAATGATTTCTACAGTTGTTCAAGCCGTTGATGATTGCTCACATTTCGACAGAATTAAAAGCCTTCTCATAGTTTATAAAAGCTATATACAGTTCGAAATTGTATTCATTGCTCTTCTCTGGGATATTTCTCATTGTCGCATGGCTAGTAGAAATCTAACTTACTTTTTAATCTATTGGAGATGATTTTCGGCAAAAGTTTATAAATGTGAATTAGTAAACTAATCGGACGGTAACTGCCTAACTTTCTTATTTTGTCCTTGTGTTTTCCAGTTTTTGTGGCTATTGCAGCAGAGGCTGCTCTAATTATGGATATTAGTTCTTCAGCTTGTGTATCTATTATTTCTATGATTGTATTATCTTTAATATCTTGTAAGAGTACTGTTGTTTTTAGCTGGTACTCTGTCCTCTTTTTTGATAACTTAATGGTGTCAACTGGTTTCGATCTATTGATAAATACTATTGCTCTTAGAGTTTTCAAATTTATGAATATTCTAGCCCGGATGAGTCTATGGTCACTCCCTATAGTATACCTATTCAGCACTATTACATCCTGTATTATAGAATTAAAAAACTGGAAGTTGGATATTCAACTCTCAGTAATTTGCTTGAGTCAGCAGCAAAGAGTAGTGTAGTTACAGGATCAGCCAATGAGAATCGCGTTAATACCCCTAAACAATCGTTGCGAACGTCAGCAACCAGTAATAAATATCCGTTTATGACCCTGGATCAATCACACCTTAAGAAACTGTTTGAGTAATAGGAACAACAATGAAAGTTAAAAACCTACTAAAATTACTGAAGCTAGAGAACAGTTCGTTAGGGAGCCACACAGACCAGCTCGAATTAAATTCAAAAGAAGGAGATTTATTCTGTATGGTTTAGATAATACATTTGCAAACTGACTTAGTTCAGTTGAATCAATACAGCCGAAAAAATAAAGCTAATAAATATATATTGTTTGTCATCGACTGTTTTTCTAAATTCCTTTGGACACCACAGCTAAAATCTAAATCTGCTAAAGAGGTCTCAAATACTATGGAAGTTATATTCAAAAATTTAGGTAGAATTCCCAAGAATCTCTTATCAGATCATGGAAAAGAATATTACAACACACAGTACCTTTAGTTCACTAAAGGCCTCTCTCTATAGCTGAACGAGTAATTCGAACTATTAAGGGAAAAATATTCAAATTCTTTACGTTAAATGGGAATCATAAATGGGTTGATTTGTTACCGATTATTACAGATACGTATAATAACACAAAACATTCAACGATTCATATGAAGCCTATAGAAGTTAGTATAAGGAATGAGAAACAATTACTGAATACTGTCTATAGTCATTTAAAAGTTCTTGAAACTCCGAAATTTAAAATTGGAGACTTTGTACGTATAAGTTAATACGAGCATGTTTTTCAAAAAGAATATATCCCAAATTGGACTACTGAGCTCTTTAAAGTGATTAAGGCTATTAGTACATCCCCAAGATCCTATTTATTAGAGGATATGAATGGACATCCCATTAGTGGTGGGCTTCATGAACAAGAATTATAAGAAATTAAACAATCTGATGTTTCTTTAATTGAACAGATACTATGCAAAAAGGAAGATAAACTTTATGTTAAATGGTTAGGTTTCGATAAAACACACAATAGTGGGATTGATCAATCAAAAGATATTACCTAAACAAGCATGGTTGCGCACGCAGTTCTAACATATTTAGACAAGTTCTAACCAGTTTAAATAACTATTTAAGGTTTACATAATATCAGTTCTTTGTCAGTAGTACGTATGCAGTTCTGTCATGTTTAGACAAGTTCTTGCAGGTAAGTAAGATTCCATTCTTTATTCGTAGTAGTGGTGTGTGTTTTAGCAGCTAAATATGAGTCCTTTTGAAGAATTTTCATCATCAGGTGACGATGGTAATGATATAGATATCGATATTTATAGTCATAAATTGGATGCAATTTTAGAAAAGTTTGAGGTAGCTGCTAAAAATGAAAACGTTCACCTCTTACGTACTGCTTATACGTTAGGTACATATGTAACCTATTACATATGTGGATTAAGTCCAGCTCCATCCTTTAGTCCTGTTGTTATTTTGACACAACAACTTAAAATTTCGTTTGATATTTTTGAATGAAATATATTTATAGATCTGATAAAATTAAGAACTGAAGATTTTTTCAACGATCCAGTGACAACAGCAACACCGATAACATATTCATATGGAGACTTTGGTAAGCTGACACAAATGAGAAGAGATGATGGTGTAAAGGTGCTGGAACTTCTAAAATACAATGTGAGTTTCTATTTATATGAGGAAGACATCCTTAGAATTATTAACATTAATTCAAGACTGTTGTATTGCAAGAACTGAACTTTTGTGCGTATTATTATAATGTAATAGACATTACTAAAACGCACTGCTCTAATAAAAATAGCGATAGAAGACAATGTATTAAATGATATAAATAAATAAAAATGATTTATAGTGCTACCGTCAACGTAAAAAGGTAAAATCGATTTTGTTACAGATTTGATAGAGGGTAAATGTATTAGAGACCTGAATTATTAAAAAGTCTACCCTTTGAATATTACCTAAAAGTTGGTTGCATTGATCTTTTATATATTTGGTCTAAATTACCACACGAATATATACAAAATTTTGCTTTACAAATAAAGTTACCCTGTGTTATACATTATAATAGACCCTCATCGTATGCGCATTTCGATGACCCCCCTAATTCGTTAGAAACATGCAGATATTGTAAAAAGGTAATGCAACATATGCTATGAAGCATTAAATTGAAGGTGTTCAGCCAGCCAAGATGTTTTTAAGTTTAAATTTTGTGCTTATGACTGTAATTATTTAAAACATATTCTACATACAAGCACCCTTAAATGTGCGAAATGTATACTATCAAATTGAAACCGATAGTTATAAAGCAGAGGGGTAATGGATACTAACATATTTAAAACTATGGATTCTGGTGGTGGTAGTATAATAACGCCGTCATTTCAAGTTATGCTACCAGATTCTAAGGATAAGATTTAGAGCTTTAAACTCTCTGTTTAAAGATAGAATTGGTAAATAAAACAGTCATGGAATCCGAAAAATGGACTACAATTGAATTAACAACGAAAGAATTCGTTAACAGAACAATAATGGAATCTGAAAAATAGTCTACAATTGGATTAAAAACATCAAATCCTTCTGATGGAACGAATTGTAAAGTGAATAGTGGAGAGAATGTTACTATAAACGGTACGACTATCTATATTCAGCATGCAAATTTGACAACATTTTTTAAAGACTATGCCCATTTTGCTAATCTTTGTATTATGATTTTTATTATAACGTTTAAATTTTTGTTAACTGCTAAATATACTTATAATATAATAATTAATAATGTGCTATTTTTCATTTAAATAAATAAATAAAATATTGCAAGTGTGTGTGTATTATTAGATATCTAGTTTATTTACGGTTGCATTTGTGATTACGTACATCTAAATTTAAAGTTCATTTAAATAAACATATATGTAAATTGAAACTAATATGGATCTCATGTTATCGTTTAAATAATTAAATTATGGTTTTTCATGTGGGAAAATAGGTTTAATAAATATGTCGTGGTTCGTTTTTTAAGATTGCAGCTAGTTGTGCTGATAATGATAATATAAAATTGTACGTTGAACTGTTAATATATTCAGTACCCTAGCATAATTCTTAAAGTTTAGAAGTGAGCAGTGGTAGTTGCAGCAGCCAAATTGATATTATACTATAGTCGCCAATCAATTAAAATAAATCGTAAGTTAATTATTGTTTTTATTCTTGTTTTATTATTTTTCCATTTTATTCATAATTATACAAAACAGTTCTTCTTTCTCACATTTGGTCAATGTTGTTCTATGTTTGGCTGACGGGCCTAAGCCAAGTCAGCACCAACACTATTACCATTGTGTATTTAGGAATGACCTGTCAATGTTACATGTTTTCAAAATCACTGACTTCTGAATGTTTCTGTGTATGTTTGTGTTGAGTCTTAATTGTACTAAGTGTGGTGTGAATGTTATTGGTGTAAGGACTGTGGCTGATATAATGAGGGGGACAATGATGTGTGTGCGGAAAAAGCGATTCACGTTGTTCTTGTATCGCTGTATTCCGTTCCGGCTAAAATTTTACATCTTGTTATGTGTTCGATCGTTTCTTTCTGCTGGTGGCATCTGCCTTCTGTAATAGTTGGGTCTTTGATGATATGCTTTTGGTAGTTTCTGGTTAATATGACTTTGTCCTGGATGGCAAATAAGAAGCCTTCTGTTTCAGGGAATAGCCGCCCATCCTGTAACCAGGTGTATGATTTTTTTTACTTACGTGATCTTCTTCTATGCAGTATCTGTGTTTTCCGTGGAGTGTTTTTTCTGACAACGTTTTTATCTTTTCCTGTTGTAATTGAGTGTGTCTGCTGGGTGGTCTGCCCGGGATAAGTCGAGAGGTGTGTAGTTTTTGTCTGCTTTCAGTGTTGCTCTGTGGAGGCTGGTTTGCTTGGTGTGAAAGAAGTTCCTAAGTGCTTGTATTTCTTCTTTGTAGTGATCTGATGTCTATGATTTCTCTTCCTCTCAATGGTAAGCCCTTCTTTGCATGCATTGGGGTGTAATTTGCTGTATTTGGTGAATTGAGAACGTATAAGGATGTGAATGTTTTCTATGTCTGTGTGTGACCATTTGATGATACCAAATGAATATGTGAATACAGATATAGCGAACTTGTGGATGGCTTTAGTGAGATTCTTGGAGTTGAGTTTTGTTTGTAAAAGTTTCGTGAGTCTGTTTTTGAATTCAGTTCTGAGCTCTGTTTTGAAGTGAGTGTGATTGAGTTTGGTGATTTGTTGGAAGCCTAGATATTTTTATGTTTCTTTGTCGAGCATGTTATCGAATGTTTCGTTGTTGATGGTTTTTGTCTCCTGGTGGCCTTTCCATTAGCCTTTGTTGATGTGAAGCACTTTACATTTACTTATACCAAATTCCATATTGATATCTGAAGTGAATGTTTCTGTGATTTTGAGGAGTTCTTTCAGTTGTGTTTTTGTGGCAGCGTAGAGTTTTATGTCATCCATATATAGGAGGTGGTTTATTTTATGTTGTTTACTTTTTGGTGTCTGATGTTGAAGCCATGGTCTGTTGTGTTTAGTGTATTTGAGAGTGGATTGAGACAGAGGCAAAACCATAGAGCGCTGAGCGAGTCTCCCTGAAATATTCCCCGGCTGATGTGCAGCTCTTCCGTTTAGATGCGTTCAGTTTGCGTTTTTAGGTGGATTTTGGTTTTCCATGTTTTCATAATCTATGCGAGAAATTGCCCGAGGTTTTGGTTGATTTTGTAGATTTCTAGGGCTCTGATTAACCAGCTGTGGGGTATGGAGTCGAAGGCTTTTTTATAGTCTATGTAACAAATGTGAAGGTTTCTGTGTTCTTTTCTGGTTTCTTCCATGATCACGCTATCTATGATCAGCTGCTCTTTGCATCCTCAGCTATTTTTCCTGCACCCCTTCTGCTATTCTGTGAGAATATTGTTGTCTATTAGGTGTTTTTCTATTTTCTTGGAAATTGTGGCTGGGATGATCTTGTATATGGTTGGAAGACAGGTTAAGTCGGTAGTTTGACGGGCTTGTGGTGTCTGAGCTTTTAGGTTTGACGTATGTTATTCCTTGCGTAAGGAAAGGGGGGGATGTGTGTGATTGTAGAGTGGCTTTGTTGATTTAGTGTTTGAGTACTTCGTGTGTGGTGGTAAACTGTTTGTACCAGAAGTTTTGTATATTGTCTATTCCAGCGCATTTCCAGTTATGTGTGTGTGTGTGTTTGATAGTTAATGTGGAATTTTCTTGTTCTGTCATATGTTTATGTTTGTTTTCTTCAGCTTTGATCCAGAGGGTGTTATTATTGTGTAGTTTAGGCTCTGACCAGATACTTTTCCAATAATTTGTGAGTTCTTGTTTGTTTGGTGGTTCAGTCACTGCTGTCTGTTCTTTGTATATAGTTTTTCGGTTGAACTGTTTTTCGCTTTTTCGGAAGAGGTTGTTGGTGTCTTTCCTCTCGTTTGATTCTTTGTATCTACGGAATCTTGCAGCATATACTGATAATTTTTGTTTCAAAGTATCAAAGATTTCTGGCAGTGTTCTGTTGGGAGACTTAGTTCTTGTCTACCCTGTGTGACACGTTTGGACGCGTTGCCGTTTATAAACTAAGTAAGGTGTCCTAGATCTCTCCTGATGCTGTTGATTTTGTTTTCTATTCTTATTTGCCATTTGAATTTTGGTTTTGTGCTGTTGGGGTTTCTTTGTCGGTGCGGGAGTTTTTGATTATTTTGTGTTAGAGTGGTGATTACTGCTGCATATATTATTGTATGAATATACTCGATTGTGCTTAAGTCTGTTATGTACTGGGGTATTATGTGCTTGTTAATTGTGTTGAGGATTGGTTGCGTGCTCTGTTTGAAGATTAAACGAGGGATGGGATTTCTGCTTGTGGGGTCAGTGCCAGACCATCGCGCTAGGGGTGACTCCATTTTTGCTTTGAGTGTTTGTATGAGAGGTGATTTGGGGTGATGTTGTGTAGATGTTGTTGAGGGTGATGAGTGGTTGATTTTGTTGTCTGTGATATGATGTTGTGCGGTACTCGCTATTTGCCTTGTAATATTATTTTGAGTTATGCTCCTGCTGGGTGTTGGGTCTTGTTGTGTTCGACTGGGTGGTTGTGTGGGGGTGAGATTGGTTCGGTATCTGCTCTACTGTTCTATTGTTTGGTTTGTGTTCAGTTCAGCAGCTACTGTATCTTTGATGGTTTGCAATTCAAAAGGTCGATGTACTTAGTAATAACTATTTTTTGCGCTATTACTCTCTATTCTGTAACAAATAATTGCAGATGTGGATATTGGGCCAAGAAAAGTCTGTGCAGTTCCAGTCTGTAGCCCGATGTTATTGTTTTGAGTTTGGTGGCGGTGTAATAATAGCGCATCACTGTTCTGTTCATTTCATCTGTCCATTTTAATCGCTGTCTTGGTTTTCCAGCTTTGGTAGTTGCATGTTTTCCTTGCAAAACATACGTGGCTTGGTTTGGCTTTAGTAGTTGTGTTTGTCCAGCATCTGTGTCGGTTGTGTTTGGAATTGATTTAGGTTGATCCAGGCAGCGAGTAATTTCTTTCTTATTGATTTCCTTGTCAGGTTTTGTGATTTTATTATGGCAACGCATGACGTGTTCGTTGATTTCTGTTGTGCAACTCATGCATTGCTTTGATTTTCACGCCTTGGTGGGTGTCGGCTTACTCGTCTGCACAACACTTTTGGCAGGTCTATTTTCTTTCGCCCGCTCTTTTTTTGGTGGAGTTGCCATCTCCCAAGACGTTCTCGACCGTTACGTCACTCGCCCGATGCTTCTTTTATTGGTTTATGGTTCTTTGGGGTGTTTTCAGTGTTCTGTGGTGTCAGAAGCTCAAAGTGTCCCAACATTGGGTTGCCTGTTAGTAGAAGGTAAATAATTTCGGTGTGTTTTCCTGTGCTTATTATTGTTGGTCTGTCCCTAAAAGTTAGTTTTGTATCTCTTGTTCTTGGTTATTTTGAGAAGATATGAAAGTTTTGGGTTTCCGAGAGGGCGAGTATCTCTAGGCTCGTTCCATAGGTGCCGTTTTTCTCATATAATTATAATAGTTATTGAAGTCTTTCATATCGTCGTCTTCAAATAACGAAAACGTGTGAAGTTCCGACCAGTTTTGTTGTATATATCTTAGAGCAATCTCTCGGAGTCTCTCATGATGGTTTTGGTGGCCATATAAGTGTAAACTAACTGCCCTGAAGAGGCAACTTCAATAAACCTACAATGCCGGATCTGGTAAAACTATCGGGGATAGTTTCGGCTGTGGCGGTTGTTTGGTTCGCCTGTGGTCGTTGTTGTTGTGGTGAGACTGTAGCTGTTTGTACGACAGGGGCTCGCCTCCGGAACACCCTGCCATTATTATTATTATACCAAAAACTTCTTCTTTCTCACACTTAGTTAATGTGGTTCCATGTTTGGCTAACGGGCCCAAGCCAAGTCAGCACAAACACTATTACCATTGTGTTTTAAGAAATGACCTGACAATGTTACATGTTTTCAAAATTACTGACTTCTGAATGTTTCTGTGTATGTTTGTGTTGAGTCCTAATTGTACTAGGTGTGGTGTGAATGTTATTGGTGTAAGGCCTGTGGCTGATATAATGAGGGGGACAATGATGACTTTTTCTTGCTTCCATAGCCTTCGTATCGTTCCGGCTAACATTTTACATCCACTTGTTATATGTTCGATCGTTTCTTTTTGCTAGTGGCATTTCCTGCTTCTGTAATGATGGGGTCTTTGAAGATATGCTTTTGGTAGTTTTTGGTTAATATAACTTATCCTGGATGGCAAGTAAGAAGCCTTCTGTTTCAGGGAATGGCAGCCCATCCTGTAATCAGGTATATGATTGTTTTTTATTTACGTGGTCTTGTTCTATATGGCATCTATATTCTCCGTGGAGTGTTTTTTCTGACCACGTTTCCATCTTATCCTGTTGGGTGGTCTGCCTGGAATAAGTCGAGAGGTGTGTAGTTTTTGTCTGCTTTCACTGTTGCTGTGTGGAGGCTGGTTTGCTTGGTGTGAAAGAAGTTCCTAAGTGCTTGCATTTGTCTTGTGTGTAGTGATCTGATGTCTACGATTCCTCTTCCTTCTGCCTTCCTCTCGATGGTAAGTCTTTCTTTGCATGCGTTGGGTTGTAATTTCCTGTATTTGGTGAATTGAGAACGTATAAGGATGTGAATGTTTGCTGTTGTGTTCGACTATGTGGTTGTGTGTGTGAGATTGGTTCGGAATCTGATCTACTGTTTATATTGTTTGGTTGGTCTGTATTAAGTTCAACAGCTACTCTACTACTACTCTTTGATGGTTTGCAATTCGAAAGGTGTGAGGCGATTGTTCTTGGTAATAACTCTTGTTTGGTCTATTACTCTGTGTTCTGTGACAAGTAATTGCAGATGTGGATATTCGGTCAAAAAAAGTCTGTGCAGTTCCAGTCTGTAGCCCGATGTTATTGTTTTGAGTTTAGTGGCGGTGTAATAATAGCGAATTACTGTTCCGTTCATTTTAACAGCTGTCTTGGTTTTCCAGCCTTGGTAGTTGTATGTTGTCCTTGAAAAACATACACGGCTTGGTCTGGCTTTGGTGATTGTGTTTGTCCCGTATCCGCGTCGGTTGCGCTTGGAATTAATGGTGGTGGGTCTAGGCGGCGAGTGATTCTCTTCTCAGTGATTTCTTCGTCAGGTTTTGTGATTTTATTAGAGCAACGCATGACGTGTTCGTTGATTCCTGTAATGCAACTCATGCTTTGCTGTGATTTTCCCGCCTTGGTGGGTGTCGGCTTACTCGCCGGCACAACACTTTGGCAGGTTCGTTTTCAGTTGCCCGGTCTTCATCGTTTTGGTCGAGCTGCCATTTCCCGCGACGGTCTCGACCGTTACGTCGCTTGCCCGATCCTTCTTTTATTAGTCTACTGTTGTTTGGAATGTTTTCAATGTTTTGTGGTGTCAGAAGCTCAAAGTGCCCTGATATTGGGTTGCTTGTTAGTAGAAGGTAAATAGTTTCGGTGTGTTTTCCTGTGCTTAATATTGTTGTTCTGCCCTTAAAAGTTATTTTTGTTTGTCTTGTTTTTCGTTCTTTTAAGAAGGTATGAAAGTTGCTAGTTTGGTTTTCGATAGGGCGAGTACCTCTAGGCTCGTTCCATAGGTGCCGTTTTTCCTCATATAATTATAGTAGTTATCGAAGTCTTTCATATTGTCGTCTTCAATTAATGGAAATGTGTGAAGTTCCGACCAGTTTTGGTGGCCATATAAGTGTAAGCTAACTGCCCGGAAAAGGCAATTTCCATCACCTACAATGTCGGATCTGGTAAAACTATCAGGGATAGTTTCGGCTGAGGTGGTTGTTTGGTTCGTATGTGATTGTTGTTGTTGTGGTGGTGCTGTAGCTCTTTGTACAACAGGGGTCCGCCTCCGCAACACCCTGCCATTAGCATTATCATAATTATTATTGTTCGACATAGTGTTCCCACGAGTATCCTAGGAAAGAAGGGTCGACTGCGGCAGAGCCTGGATGCCACAGCAAGGCTACATACTCTCGGAGAGTGCCCGGTATCCGGGGGAACCGTTCGCAACTCATAAACGCTGAGCCATTCATCTTCTCGGCACGGTAAACACCTTAAGATTGCGTTTTTGTGACAAATAATCTGGACAATACAAGACAGCACAACATGACTTAGGTACCTCGGGATCGTCAATACTCGTACTAGGAGAATCCTGGGATTCCCCTAGCCCCTGATGGGCCATATTATTATTATTACTATTCAACATAGTGTACTCTAGGAAAAGAAGGTCGACTGCGGCAGAGCCTGGATGGCACAGCAAGGCTACTTACTCTCAGAGGGTGCCCGGTATCCGAGGGAATCGTTCGCCACTCATAAACGCCATTCATCTTCTTGGCGCGGTAACAACAAATAATCTGGACAACACAAGACAGCACAACATAATTTAGGTACCTCGGGCTCGTCAATGCCCGTACTAGGAGACTCCGGGGATTCCCCTAGCCCCAAACTCCTGTTTGGATGCGTTCGGTTTGTGTTTTTAGGTGGATTTTGGTTTTCAATGTTTTCATAATTTGCGCGAGTAATTGCCTGAGGGTTTGATTGATTTTGTAGATTTCTAGGGCTCTGATTAACCAGCTGTGGGGTATGTTTTGTTATTATAATTATTATTAATATTTTTAAAAAAATACATCACATTTCTTGATAAATCTTAAGAAGCAAACACAAAGAACGGTAGATTTTGATGATACATTCACCATTTTACCAACAATTTTATTCTTGTCTTTTATTTTCTATTTTATTTGTTTTATTATATTTTTTAATATTCATTTTCCTTGATGGTTATTACAATACGCCAACTAATTTATTTTGTTATTATTCTTTAAAAATATACATCTTATTTCTCTTCCCTCTCTTCTATCAGAACTGTCTTACGGGACGTGCCTATAACTCAACAACCAGTTTAAAGATTGCCTTGTAGATGTTCCTTTAGCGATATTCAAGGCTTCTATCACAACCACACAATTTGGAGAAGCCGTTCTACTGGAGTTAAACAATACATCCGTATTGTACTCAGGACGATGACAGCAACCTTTAAGCCATACATTGATCGATTCATTGGCCAAGGTATTCAGTCATTTACCGAGGGCCGAAGGTTCTGGGAGCAGAACTGAATCTGATGATTACATTTGAAGTTATCACACCGCCAATAACTGTTTAGAATTAGAACATAGGGTAAGTGTATAATAATCTTGTATGTCTAATGGAGGTAATTAAAAACGCAAAGAACTTAATTTGTAGCTTTTTAAAAACTTAGAAAATATATTCTCACCAAATATGCCGTTAAAGATAAGACTATTTGGTTAAAACTCATAAATTTTTTTATTATATCCTGTAATAATATAGTTCATAAAGGTAATATTTCTATTTATATTTAACGCAACTTGCAAACGACCATTCAACAACTACGGACATTGAAACAACATATTTACCATCGGCATCACGGTTCAGGGCTGAATCTAGTGTCGAGTATTAAAAACAGGGTTGCGTGGAGAAATGTACATTCATTTTTCCGAGGGCGAATAACAACTGGTGTTATAATTAACTTGGCACGCAAGGATGTACACCAATTCTTTCAAGATTCTTTTATATTCTATAAAAGAAAAATAAATTTAATTCTAAAAAAGTTTTCTGCAGTTAAAGTCAATATAACATTTTGCCGGGAGTTTGTTAAACAAGAATGTACAGATTTTAATACTAAAAATGTAAAAAATGATTTGAGTGTAGATTTACATGCATGGTTTTTTGATAACGTTAGTGACAATATCTTTAATAAACTATGCATGCATTAATATTAAAAACAATGATCAAACATGTTTTTACTGGCCGATTATGAGCGCTTTGTTCCCATCCAAAGCTAAGGTAGTACTTACATCTTCTTATCCATGTTATCTGTGCTAATTACAGATAATTTACAAACTCCAGTGTCACTAAATCAGATTTCCAAATTTGGAAAATCTAATGCTATTTTCGTTAATTTATGTGCTTTAGAATTTAGAGAAATTACATCACGTTCTAGTTAGAGGTTTATTGAAAACGTTTCGCCTAATTTGTAGGCTTCTTCAGTTCATATGTGTGGGTTGAAACGAAGGCACACTTAACATTCTTTGTAAAGAATGTTAAGTGTTTCAACCCACACATATGAACTGAAGAAGCCTACAAATTAGGCGAAACGTTTTCAATAAACCTCTAACCAGAACGTGATGTAATTTCTTTCTCCTTAAAACAAAAGAACCATAAAGCTCAAGAAATTAAATATATATATATATATATATATATATATATATATATATATATATATATATATATATATATATATATATATATATATATATATATATATGTATATATATGCTTACATTCCACTAGGAATGTGGAAAAGAGAGAACTCGTAGAAATAGGGCATTTTAATTGGAAGAAAAAATAAAGTTTTACTGTAGAAAGTGCTTGTTTGTGTTAACCGCCCCCCGCCCTCGGTTATTCATTTTTAAATTGGTTAAGTTAAAATAATACTCGTTCTTCCTAGTTTATCAGGGAAGTGTCAGTATTTAAGTAGTAAACAGTATTAACTGCGTTTCTGTTTCGAACTGGATTAGCTGTACCTTTTTTTTAGTTTATGGAGACGGGCATGCACCAACCAAATCAATACATTTTCCATTGGTTCAGACAGCACCAACATATCGCATGCCACCCTTTCCACCCAGTGGTGAAACGGGCATACCTGGGTCAACTTTAGAATGTCCTACAGCATTTTCTAATTCAGGCGAATTGTACACACATTCAAACAAGTTTCCAGTAAGTATTTCGTCTATTTTGTTTCTGTATAATTAATACAAACTTATTCTTGACAATATACTTTGAGAATGTTCATTTTAAGATAATCGAGCATCAGCTCAACTTTGTTTTCAGAAATTTTTACTTGACATTGATGATGTGTATGACATTAAGAT
The DNA here is from genome assembly GCA_019049505.1 of Pachyrhynchus sulphureomaculatus. Lineage (NCBI taxonomy): Eukaryota > Metazoa > Arthropoda > Insecta > Coleoptera > Curculionidae > Pachyrhynchus > Pachyrhynchus sulphureomaculatus. The sequence continues at coordinate 85,639,727 of CM032449.1, read as the reverse complement.
ACCTAACTCGCTTGACTTTATCTGTTTTTACCGATTTTTTACTTCAATCACTGAAGTAGGTAAAGAACCTATAGTTTGTGGACCAATTAAGGGAGGGGTCGAAAGGGATAGGGGTGATTAAATTTTATATAGTTTCTTTAGTGTTAAGAGAATTTCTGTCAGTTTTTAGTTGAATTAATCAATAAATTTATTTCATATTTATCTATATCATATAAGGGGTTAAAAAACCTTGAGAGGGATTGCTATCATTTAAAATATGGATTTGTTATTCTTAGAGTAAGTTATTCTCTAGAGCGGGAAAGTATTTATTTTAGAACTGTGTTGGTAAGCAAGTACTGGTGAAATCACTTTACCGATTTTATTATGGTAATAAAGGAAATACAGGTTTCCAAAATACAAAATCGGTAAAGTGATTTTCCTAGTACTTTCCTTGTTAAGACGAAATTTTAAAATAAGTACTGAATTTAGCTGCTTAAAATAAAGAGTGATTTAATCTAAGTTATTCCAGTCGATATTTTTAAGATAGGTACTTTATCGTAAGATATTAGTCACGAAAAGCAAAGTAGAGCAGAGGAAGAGTCTCAGAGATATTTAGATTTGAAACCTTCTATCCATCATAATTTACTATTTCTGTCAAAATTAAAATGATCACAATTTCCCTATTCTCTATCCCTCAGAACTATATAACACGAGATATATGAAGCAAATTCCTCTAAACCCCTTCCCTCACCTCATTAACTTCTTTGTGTTTAACCACATATATTTGATAATAATAAAAAAAAACACAATTCTCAGATACCTCCACTTCACGAATCCTGGAACGGATGTATATTATTATCCCTTGTCACCGATTTCAAACACCTTGAAAAAGACATGCAACATATATAACGCAACCTCTCTAACATCCATCCTCACCCTTTTAACTTCTTGTATGTTTTACTGTAAATAATCATGCAACAAAATTGTTTATTATCTTAACAAAAAAAAAACAGGATAAATTACAATCATACTATTCAAACTATACACCATATCGACACGCACTCCCTTTCAAGCCATATCGCGCAAAAATTGTAGATGTTATTCCTACCTCAAGAATTAGGTTATTATTTCGTTCGAGAGTTATGGTGCCAACAGATCGACAGCCAGACGACGGACCGACGGAAATGGGAAAGTAGGTTTTTGTGGATATAGAGACGAAAAAAAGTGAAATTCTCAAAAGAGTGCTGTTTTCACGAACACCATACTTCCCTTTAATAAAGAAAGTAAAAATAGTTTACCTACTTTGCGATAAGTACTTAGGTTTCAGCTGATTAAATCTTTTATATTTATAGAAATTTTTGCTAAACTCTTAACATTTTTAATTATATAATAAGTTAATCTGTAGTCAGATCTAAATATAAATGAAAAAACGAAAACATTGTTTACTATTACGATATATACGCAACTACCCTTCTAACTTCTTACACCATCCCTATCACTCGATGTATCTTTTATTTCAAATAATTATCCCAAAATTTTTCATATTAAGATTAAAACTATACCAAGATTAATAACCTTACTGTTCACCCTCTTCTCCTGTTAACATTGAAAATAATGAAAAATAAATGTAATATTTCGATTTCTCGAATCCAAGAACTCTATATTCTATCATATGATAAATACGAAGCCACCCTACCAACTTCCTTTCCCACTCCTTTAAACCCTTCTAAAATTTACTATAAATAATTGTTCTCAAAATTTGTCAATTATCTTAACTACAAACCTGGAAAAATTGTGATAATACTATTCAAACACCACCTTCTTCACCCCCTTTCCTTATTAAAATTGAAAGCAGTGAAAAAATAACTTAAATTTTGATTTTCAACATACGATATATATGAGGCAATTTCTCTAACCTCATACTTCATCTCTGTAACCTCTTATATATTTTACTATAAATAATATGCTTAAAGTTTGTCCATTATATCAACCAAAAACCTTGAAAAATTCTCATAGTATGATCTCTCACCCCTTTCCATGCTAGAATTGAAAGTAATGTAAAATACTCTAATTTTTCGATTCTTTGGCTTCCAAAACCCTGAAAAGGACATATAACACAATATATATATATATATATATATATATATATATATATATATATATATATATATATATATATATATATATAATATAATAAAACTAAATATAAAATTTGAATCTTTCGCTAAATTATAAACATTATTAAAGGAAATGATAGCTTACGGTGAGAGATTAATTACAAAACATTGGAGACCACTTCGACGTTCCAAAGCCTTGATATCGCTTACGTCTGCGATTGAAAAGTACTACGTATAAACCATAACTTGTGCATAAAAAGTGAAATAATGCTATTGATTTTTATATATCATTCGTAATCACATTCTAGTATCATTTACATGCTATTTCCGTTAGAATTGTAAATAAAAAAGTGTGTGTGTATGGTTTTCAGTTCCGAAACTTGGAAAACGAACAAATACGTAGTATATAAGATTATATATTCGAGATACCTTCATCAGACTCCCTCTTTCGCTCTCATAAATTAGGCTATAAATATTTATATTCAAAGTTAGTTTATCCTCTGAAAGGAATACAAGAAAAATTCTTATTGTTATATTGAAACTTTATAAAATTGATTGACCATTCCTTTTTACTAAAGCGATTTTACTCAAAACTATAGGTTCTTTTCCTTTTGCAATTACTACAAATGAGAGACAAAAATTGGAAACTATGTTTTCTTGATATAGATTCTCTCAAACAGGGTACTTTTTTACGAATATAGTATACGTACTTCCCTTATCGACAAAAGCAATAAGAGTTAAAACCATTAGACGCTTACGTCAAGTTTGCTTTTAGAAAATAAATAATTACAGAATTTGACCTACTCACACTTAAAATGAGAATATATTATTTACAGAAAAAAAAAGGCAGAAGTGCTTCCAAAATATGTAAAACTAAAACATGTCTTTGCTCTTTACATACCATTGTTACAATTGAAAATAATAAAAAAAATAACAGATTTTCGAGTTCCTCGACTCAAAGAATCCGGAAAATGATATATACCAAGCAACCCCACTGACAGCTTTCCCCACTTGTGTTTGGCCATAAATAATTGAAAATAATGGAAAAAAGATAGATAATACGATATATATAGATCAACCATCTAACTCTCCTCCTTCACAATTTTAACCCATCATATACTTGATTAGTCTTTAAAATATACAAAATTTATTGACCCCACCCCTTTTACCCTCTCTCTCTCTGAAGCGATATGAAACTTGATACAACACTACCATTTTTGAACATGGTAAGTACAAAACTAATATATATATATATATATATATATATATATATATATATATATATATATATATATATATATATATATATATATGTATATTTATATGTGTATATATATATGTATATGTATATATATATATATATATATATATATATATATATATATATATATATATATATATATATATATCAGACAGGGTCGCTGCTACGAGGGGTGTACTTCAGGGATCTATTTTACGCCCGCTGCTTTATATACTTTATACAAACGAATTGCCTAACATTACAGGAACGTTTACAGTTCTATATGTGGACGACACAACCCTGATCTTTAGTGGTGACACTCCACAGGAGATAGTCGCTGATGTGAGGAGAGCCTGTGAAATTCTAGATCGTTATTTTACAACCCATGACCTTCTACTGGATGTTTCCAAAACACAGTGTCTGGTTTTTGGCAGAAGGGTTGATCATTTTCTCACGTTTCCTTACAAGGGTAGCGATATTCAAACATCTCAAGATCTGTCTCTGCTGGGCGTCAATATTGGTGCTAAATTTGATTGGAGACAGCATGTAGAGAATGTCGCGGCTGGTCTCTCCAAATATTGTTTTGCACTGAGAATCTTATCAAATAATGTGGGCGTTGATGGTGCCTTGACGGCCTATTATGCTTACGTGCAGTCCAGGTTCAGGTATGGTTTGATTTTTTGGGGAAATTCTCCCCAAGTAGACAAAATTTTTAAATTACAAAAAAAAGGATTCAGAGCTACTTTTAAGATGCATTATCGTGAAAGCTGTAGGAATGTCTTTGTCAGTAAATCCGTTTTAACTTTAACTAGTATGTATATATTGGACTCCTTTATGTTTGTTCGTATTAACAAGGATCTCTTTGAAAATGCGCAAAACAGACTTAATTATGAAACTAGATATAAAACAGATCTTATAATTGAGAAGTGTAATTTTAGTTATATCCAAAGAGGTGTACAATATTCTTCCGTTAAAGTATTTAATAGTTTTCCAGAAAGCGTTCGAAAATTACTGCAAGTAAGAGCCAAAAGAAAGATACGGAAGTTTTTATTATCAAAAGCTTATTATATATATACATATATACAAAATATATATATATATATATATATATATATATATATATATATATATATATATATATATATATATATATATATATATACTTATAAACAGAAAAATCCGCTTGTAATTTACGCTGATTTTGAATGTCTCTTAACACCTATTGATTATAATGTGGAAATAAGTACAAAAAAAAATATCAAAACATAGTGCAGGTTAATATCTAAAGTGCTTATACGTTAATACATTTAATTATTTCAAAAGTTATGAGAGTAGACTGTATGGATTGGTTTATTTATTCTAATTTTAAATGCATTGAACCAATTATTGAATATCCTGATATAAGCATTGCCATATTTGCGAGGGATTATTTAAACCCAGTGATATAATCGTACGCGATCACAATCATTTTACGGGGTCGTTTAGAGGGTTTGCACATCAAATTTGTGATTTAAATTTTCGAAAAATGTTTATAGGTCCAGTGATATTTCACAATTTATCTAGCTATGATTCACATTTTATAGAACCTTGCTAAGAACGGGTATGTAAGCGTTATAGTATATATATTATAACAGGAAAGAAAATTGTATACGATTTAGATTCATCGATTCCTTTAGATTTATTGGCGCTTTACTTGTTACTTTAATGTCTGTTATGGAAAAGAAAGATTTAAATAATTTACAATCTGAATTTCCAGCTTTAGATGTTAAAAAAATTTGAATTATTAACAAGGAAAGGGGTGTTCTGTTATGATTACACTGATATTTGGGAAAAAGGGATTGAAACTACGCTACCCCAGATTAAAGCATTTTATAGCAAGTTAGAAGATTCAGATATTAGTGCATAAAATTATTTTCATGTGTAAAACGTATGGAATTCTTTTAAGATTCAAAATTTAGATCAATATTCGGATTTATATTTAAAAATCGATATTTTGGCGCTCGCTAATATTTTTGAGAATTTCCGAACTAATTGTATTGCATCTCATGGACTGTACCCCGTTTGGTACCATATGATGCCTAGTTACATCTGGGATTGTATGCTTAAGCATACTAATTGCAAGCTGGATGATATTGATCAAATTATGTTTATTGAACAAGGTATTCTTGGAGGGCTTTCTGTTTCTATTAATAGATATTCTGAAGCTAATAATAAATGCATTTCTAATTTAGATTCTTCTAAGCCTTCTAATTATCTTCTTTATTTTGATTAGAATGATCTCTACAGAAGGCCTATGGTTGAACTATGGAGGATTCAAATGGATTGATGATATCACCAATTTTAATGTAATGATGACTCTCTCATTGGTTATATAATACAAGTAGATTGGATATATCCTAATGGTCTGTATGATCTTCATAAGGATTTTCCATATTGTCCTGAACACCGCGTACCTCCCTGTTCAAAATTTAATAAAATTAATGGGTACTATGTATCATAAGGAGGGATACATTTTACATTAAAAGAATTTAAAACAAGTTCTAGATAATGGCTTGATACTAAAAAAAAGTCATAACATTTTAAAATTTTTTCAGGCGCCATGGCTTAAACCCTATATAGAATAAAATAATTGTTTGAAAACAGAGGTTATAACAGCCTTTTTGAAAAACTTTTCTGTTATTTAATAACGTTGTGTTTGGCAAAAAAAATATAAACCATTCGTAAACACCGAGTTGTAAAATTTGCCAGATCTTCGGGTAGCCAATATGGTGCTAAAAATCTAATTGCCAGTCCCAGATAGCAGGACCGTACTTGATGGTGAATTAATAATTATTGACGTGAAAAAATGAATTAATATTTAACAAGCTAAAAGGGTTACTTTACATCGGTATGACAATTTTAGAATTTCCAAATTATCTATCATTATGATTTTATGCTTCCTAAAATGGGCATTGAACGTTGCAAACTTATGTATACGGATACCGATAGCTTTATGATTTGAAATGTGATAATATTTATAGAAAAGTTATTAATTCTAATTTAGAAAAATTTGATATGTCTGATTATTCGTTAACCAATCCCTACAATATTCCTTAAGATAATAAAAAATTTAGGCTTAATAAAAGATGAGGCAAATGGTAGCATCATTACACATTTTGTAGGCTTAAGATAAAAAATGTATAGTTATAAAATTCGGGCGGGAAAAATTTATAAAAAGGAAATAAGTAAAATATGGAATAGTAAAAAATAAATTAACTTTTAATCATTATTTTAAAGGATGTAAACTAATCAAAGCAACGTAACGTTCATTCCGTTCATATGCTTAGGATATATTTAGCATGGTGCAATTAAAAATTGCTCTAAGCCGTCATGATGATAAGCCGAACAATCTTGATACCCTTCTATAGTGTGGGCTAAACTTTTTTCTTCTATTTTTATAGATAACTGAGGTAAAGATGATGTTGTTGAGTGATCCATGTTTAAAGGAAAATATACCAAATTTAGCTAATCTTTAACTAAACAAATTGTAAAAAAAATATTCTAATTATAGATGGACATATGTAAATAGTTTAGCGGTTAAAGATGAATATCGATTTCTAAAATGTTTAGAAAATGTTTACAAAATTAGAACACAGTTATCCTATTAAGTTCACCACCTGCTATTAATTGTAATATTATTTCAACAAAAATATATTATTCCAATTTTTATTGTATTTATATTAATAAATTATAAAATAGCTATTGTTGTCTATTTTCCCCTTTTTGTTCTTAATCCTTCTGATACGTACAAGTGTCAGGTGACCGATCTACAACTATCTTTGGTGACATTATTATATGATTGGTTGCATAATTGACATTCAACATATTTAACAAATTTAACAAGTGACAGATGTCAAATTTGACAATATCGATCCATCTGTCAGTCACACTGCTTCAGGTCGAACACCCGCATGATAGACTCCTAGTCGAATATACCTTTTAATACTAGTGGCGCCATTTACATGTGGCATCATCTACATTCCTAAGATTGGTCGGTGATTGGTTGAAATTCATATATATTCATATACCCCCTAACTTCATACATATATTCATATACCCCCTAACTTCATACACACATATTCAATTACAGGTTTCTACCCTACATGCTTTCTGTTATTTAGGATATTAACATTAAAAACTGTGGGTATTAGATATCCCTACAATTCTAGTACCTGAACTTGCCACTAACAACGACAGATGGTGCTATTTGTGATTTTAAAGTAAAAATGAGGTTAGGCACGGATTTTATGACTGAAGCTCTTCTCTCTTCTACTATTTTCAGTTAGTTTAGGACGATTGACACGTTTTGTGGGGGGGCAGCAGTAGTCGGACATGCTCTTAATCTTTGGATATTATTGTCCTCTTTTATTAGTTGCATTAAAATAAAAGAGTACGTCGATATCGTCGGATCATTTAACGCCCAATATTATTGTGTTGGAGTGGAGATTTTTGATGTGTTTAACCAGAAGGGAAGCATTTAAATTTTGTTGTAGGAATCAGTATCTTTTATGTAAGCAAGAACATTCATTATGGAAATCTTGTTTCGTTTTATTGTGAGGGAGGTGGTGAGGTTGTTTTTTTTTAGTCAGTGTATTCGGGTGATATAAGAATGTGGTTTGACAGAAAGGGCATTATGAGGGGAGGTGAATTTTTAAGGAGAGTGGGAGAGACGGATGCGACCGATTCCCACTCATCTTCATGCTGTGTTTTCTTTACATGTTAAAATGAAGAGGTGAAAAGGCGGAGAAACAAAAAGCTTTACCGCCATAGTTTATTTTCGTTCACTTGGAATCTAGGTAAAATAAGTTCATAATAATATGTTTATATGATCTATACAATCCGTGCGATGTATAATTCGGGAAAAGGGACCTTTTTGGCCTTGATGTCAGTTAACTTATAGTCCCTTATACCGCCATGGTTTTTGAGCCACAGAAAGGGAATATTTATATTTTTTAGAGAGCATGTGTTTAACAGGTCATGAATACGGGGAATTGAGGCTACTTTGAGAGCGCCCTGTGAATAAGAGATAACCAGGTATTTTTGTTTATTATATAGTTTATTACGATTATAATAAAGTTCTGCTGAAAAAATGGAGGATAATTTAAAGGTATTGGTAATATTTCTCAGTACGATTGTGACAGTAACCCCGGTGAGGAATTTGTAGCCGATAGTATGTAAGCATATTTTTCATTCATTTTTCATTTATAAATTAAGTTTTAATGATAATATTAGGGAATATGATTTAGGGAATTTAATAAGGGATCTGTATAATTTCGTAAGAGATGGGAAGTCTGATCTTCATTTTGGGCCGAAAAGTGGGAGGATTGGTATATGAATATGTCGTCTGCATATAGTTTCAGTTGGATTTGTTCTGGGATGAAGTCTGAGATAGATTCTAGCGCGATAAGGAAAAGAGTGACTAACAATCAAGGTTTAGGGGACTCCCGTGGTTGTAGAGAAGATGTCAGAGAGGTAACCAGTACCTCTGACCTTCGTCGGTTCAAGGAGTTTAGGACTAGTTTGGGGAGGCTACCGACAAAACTAAACTTTTTGAGTTGGGAGAGAATGAGTGTTCTGTTTGTAATGTCGAATTAATAGGATGCAAAGGGACGGTTATATGATAATAATGTTTGTGTAGTGACAGCCCCATGTTCTTAAATGAAGCCAAGTGGTGAAATGATTACTGGAAGATAGATATGACATTCATGGTTTCTAATATGCAGGATAGGCAGGGCCAGGGTACGAGAGGCTTATGGAAAGTGGAATGGTTTTAGAGATTGATTCTGAAGAGACTTAAGAATTTCTAAATAGAGCGCTTGTCGAAAAAGTTTAATGTGGTGTAGGAGATTTATTATGGTTGCGTATTTATTTTACCCTTCTCTTTTTATCGAGGGAGAGGGAGCAAGGAAAGTTAAGGGAAAAGAAAACGTTTAATGTAGAAGATACATATTATGTCACCATATAGGATATAAAAAAAGATATAGAACCATTTGAACGATAAAATATTTGTTTACCGTATATATCCCATTAAGATACTTTAAGCGTTGCAAACGCAATAACACATGTTACATGATTTCTTATTATAATTTTTAGTTATTTTATAACTTAAAGAATTAGTTTCTATATAATAATGGTCTCATGATAACTATTGAAATTTCTGTAAAACTTAATCCATAGGGTTAGGAGTCTTAAAAAGAGCATGAAAGGAGATGTCAAAAATGCCATAATGAACTTAAACTGTTCTACAGAAATCGGAGTAGAGGCACATATGTTATAAATTATTATTTTTTTTTTAAATTCCATAAACATAACATTTTTTGCCTTTTAGTATCGTGCTGTATTGTATCTGAGAATGTACCAGCTTTTGACTAATTTACTGCTCATCAAAACCTGGAGCCATAAAGTTTTATTTTCAAGTAGAATATAAAAAAACAATGTAACGACCTTGTTCAGCTGTTGCAGTCTTTGCACCTTTCATTTACCTAAAAGTTTAGATTGATCTAATATATTGTGATCTCTGAGCTCCTCAATATTGAGTATCTGCAATCGCTCTAGTATTAATTTCTGAATTAGTTTGAAAATATAGATAAGGTAACCTTAGTATGAAATAAAACTAATTCAAATACGCTGTTGTCTTTAATTTTTACAGCCTGTAATAGTTTATATATTGGTAATATTTCTTATCCAGTTTCGATATTCCGGATTAGTTATGCGAGAGTGGACTGTTGGAAATGCACCACATGGTATACGTGGTTCCGTAATCGTTATGTACCCCCATGAAATTATTCCATATTGGGTACCATTTATCGCATATGCATCACCTGAGTCACCCTAGAAAACAAGAAATACACATATAATAGTGGACAATGATAAATTCTGCATTAATAAATTCACTGTTGGACTCCGAAATGAATTTTATATCTACAATGCAAATTTGACGGAACAGGTTAGTAGATTTTTGAAATAAGCATTAATTTGTCTAGCATCATGGATGTCATCTCAAAACTCTGTGAGCTGATCTATTTTATTATTGGGTAAGTAAAATTTGTTATTGGTTTAAAAACAATTCTATAGAGGAGATAAAACTGATTTTTAGTTTTATCACAGTCTTTTTTTCCATTAGTTTGTATTGGTTAAAGTTTGGAAGTATTACTGTTTGCTTTGATGTCATATTATTGATGTAGGATATATATGTATAGTAGCGCCCCTGTTTATTTTATTGTTCTACGATATACCTAACACTGGAGATTTGCTTGCAACAAATTTTAATGGTGTCATAGATTTAAGAATTATGTTACAGGACTATGCAATGCAATGTAAATCAAAATACTAGGCAGTAGGGGTAGCAGAAGGATTGTTTGAAGAACAGGAACAACAGAGGCGGTAAGGATACGATAAAATACTACTATCATTATTATAATATTTCTCCACGGCCTCTGATGCTGCTGTTCACCTAAAGATGCTTCTGCTGCCCCAACTGACCATTTCTTTGGTGTACATTGAGTTTCAGAGTCTCACAATTTAATTCTAAAGTATTATACCAAGATACCACATGCAAGTTATTTTAAACAAGCACCAGTTGAATTTCAGACACTCTTTATCTATCGCTACAGATGTAAATATGCATTCGTTATTAAAAACAATGCAGTTGCTAAAATGGTATTAAATTTATTGTAGCGAAAATCAAATATAATATAAAAATAAATTCATAACACATATATAATGAAGTTACAATAGACATTTTAAAAATTATTTTCAAATTTATTTATTAATTTTAATTTTCATTTCCGAAAAGAACCATATATCTGTATTTTATTTTTCAAATAGCAGGATTCTTTCAATGCTTTAAGTTTTAAAAAAAATAACATAAATTGCCGTGTTACGTTCGTTTGTTAATATTATTTTTTTTATAAATTTATATTTATTCAACAGTGTAACTACTGAATATTCTTAAAATATTCACTATCATTACATGTAATGAAGATGATGATACATCGAAAATGGTAATGACGTTTTTCTGATATTTCGTAATTTTTTTTTGTTTCACTACAAAGGTTTATTAAAAATATATAATTATTTTTGACATTTGTGTAACATTATTCTTGATTTATCTCAATCTAAAAACAATTAGGACTATAGTTAGTCAACAAAACATTCTCATCAAATCTGCGGAAATGTTCCTTCAAGAAGTGGTACAGAAACCCAAAGAGGATACTGTGATATGGCAAGTATGCCTGCATTAAATACCGGTATCCTTCGGTGGAAGAAGGGAGTAAACTTAATGTTCACCAAAGACAACAAATAAAAAGATTGTCATTGATTTCGATAGATAGCTGTATAAATTCAATGTAAATATTTTCTTACTTTTAGCACTCTGGTGGTGAGGATTTGCGGTAGAAACTACTTCATTACATTTCGCACACATGTGGAAAGAAAAAACTACTAATTTAGAGAGCTTGCACATATTAGCTCTTAGTTGGAATTAAATACAATAATATTTCATAAAGATTGCAGGTCGATCAAAACTCACCAGTTAAGAAATTGATATTTTACAATAAGTCTTAACAACCTTGTCTACTTTTTAGAGCATCTATGGTAGTATGAAACTGACAAACAAAACACACAACGTAATGTTATTAGAAAGATCTCAGATTAAATGTTCCATTCATTGAAATCATTTTGATACTGTAACCTTTTCATTTAAACCACTACAAATAGTTTAATACATTTTACCTCAGGTAAGTATTTATAAAAGTTCTAAATAAAAAAGAATCAATTGTAACTTTAATATTTCTATCACTTTCAAAATATACGCTAACATAGGGATTCGTGTACTCGACTTAACAAAATCGGTCAAGAGCCTTGCGATGAGATATTTTTGTAAGGGTAGTTTAGTTACTTTCAAATATTAGGCTGTTATTTAGTCTACCATTTTTAAATAACATGTTACATTATAAATTATTATTTATATTTTATTTACCGATAAATATTATATGGTTTTATTATAAAATAATAGTACTATTTAAAAAAAAATAATAGTACTATTAAAAAATAGTTACTTTCCACGACCCTAGTAGAATCACTATATTGACTATATAAATTTTAATGTCATAGTGAATTTTAAAGAGTTTGGGTTGTTTGATCTTTCAATATTCTTTGAATAAATCCACAAGGTAATCTAAACGTTGCCAGCAAAAATGTGCGGAAAATTATAGTGCAACAAACACATCTATTATGATACTCTTGCAAGATTTTACCACATTGTACTATGTTTAACCTTGAAGTAGTAAACTCTGACAGGTTCACCTTTACTGCTAATAATTTAAATACATCAACAATAAATTAGTATGAGGTAAGATGGGCATCTGATATTCCTAGATTTGTAGGCCTTAAAGTCACATTTTACTCAGAAAAAATTGTAGTCAGTAAAAACTGATGCAATATTTGTGAAGGGTTTAGAGTTTTTATGACTACCATAGATAATTAATCCACAATAATTGTACTGTTCATCTGAATAATTTCTTAATAAAATGGAAATAATGTTTTAATTTTATGAAATAATTTAAATATTACATGTTTTCGTTTTATTAAGAAATTAAAAAATTATTAAAGAATATGGTCAATGTATTGCAATTTTTTTAAGGCCATTTTCACAGGCTTTTTTAAGTTGAAAACTTAGCCAGGGTTAATTTAACTTACAATTTCACCTTGGCTTAGGGTACTTGACACCAAGGTCACTTGGCTGAAACTTAACCAAGATCGTGGTGTGGTTGACAATATATATGTGGGCTGGATATTTCACTTATACGTAGTGCTTGCATTAAATGTTATTTTTATGGGAGAAGTTACCATTGTTTTATGTATGTGAATTCTCTATTGTTTCTAACTTAACAATATTGAATTTGGATATCAATTTTTTGAAAAACTTTCTCCTAATAGTGTTCAATGCGGAAATATTATGTATTGAATCCGACTAGCGTTCATATTTTTTGAGTTGGCACTACCAATAACTTTAGTAAGTACTAAATACCTTTTTCGCTTTCTAAACATATCTAAATCAATCCTACCTTCAACTAAAACGGGAACATGTTATCCTTAACTTAAAACTAGGTAGGCCCATAGGCAAAAATTTAATTCCTTTTTAATAGGCATCTATATTCTGGGTGTTAACGATAACTCCGACGATTAGTGGGAATTAAGTAGTTTTATCACTGAGAGGTATTCATTTTTTCATCAGTTTATTCCATTTTGAAAAATCTTCACTTTTTGTTTCTCGAAACCTAATTTTAAAGTGGTTCAAGTTTTACAGAATTTCAAGAAAATTACCAACTGATTGATAGGTGCAATAGAATTATTGCTACAGCAATAATTCTTCTTACAAGTTGCACAAAACCTCCAGATGCTTTTTTTTTAACTCTAATAGGTATAGAGCAGCCGCTTTAGCAATCTGAAGTATTTTAAAAAATATTAGATTATCAAAAATATTAAAATAATCCTCTATATTATTTATTCTTTGTCTAATTCCAAAAAACAACTGAATTTAATTCATCGATATCATCATAGTCCGTTTACCCAATGTTTCATAGTAATAGAGGGGAATAAATTTACTTGAAGCATTTAATTTAATTCAGATTTTATTTTGACATAAACCATATATTTCTTGGGTTTAATTTAATTTTAATTTAAGGTATATTTTGGAAAACAAATTAGCAAGTTAACATGAACCATAATTGAAGTGCAACACAATATAGGCGACACAAATGGTCATTAATATACTAGTATATCTAGATATGTTAGTAATAGATGTGGCGTCTTCTTAGTTGTATTTTATTCCATGGTTGATCCTTAAAATAAATGTACTCCAGGTGGGTGGTGCTCGGTGCTTTGAATCCCACTCTGACAATAAAAGGTCAGACTACGAATTCTGGGGAGGGCAAAAGTTCAACGACTCGGATAAACATACATCGGGACATATTCATTGTAACATACGAGATGTACACTATAAGAACCACAGAGCATCTACATGAGTTAGAACCTATTAAATGGGATATTGTAGGATTGTCTAAAATACGGCTGCCCGGAGAGAAGACAAAAATCAGGTCATGTATTACATCAAAAAGGTTCGGAGGCTAACGACTGTATGGCGTAGAATTTCTCTTTAATAAAAGAACCAAAGCTTCAATTAGGAAAGTGGGTACAGTCTCTGACCGAGTCATGTACGTATTACTAAAATAAAATAACATATATACAATGCAAATAATAAACATCTATGCATCAATAAGCACCTCAAGTAAAGAAAAGTTAGAACAACTTCATGAAGGCAAAGAAAAATGAAAAAGCTTATTTTATAACAGTGATAGGTGACTTTAACACCAAAATAGGTAAGAAAACGCCTCAAGATTCACAATAGATTGGTGAATATGGCCTGAATATAAGAAACGAAAGGGAAGAAATGTTAGCCAACTTTCTTAGTAACAAAAATCGTTATTGCTTGAACACCTTTTTCGAGAAACTTCTCCACCGAAAATGGACATGGAGAAGGAAGCCCAGATAGTTCGATAAGGAACGATATAGATTTTAACCTTTTCAGTGACCGAAAATGTTGCTATGATATAAATGTCCTGAATAGACTTGACACAGGAAACGACCACAGCATGGTAAGAGCTTGTTTCCGCCTTAACATGAAAAAAAAAAATTAGTTAATAGAAATAAGTTTCCGACAGCTAATGAGATAGGGATAGGAAAAGAAGAAGTCAGAAAGAAGCGTCAAAAGGATTGGAATCAAAAAAGGATTTTGTAGAGATGGACATAGACATCATTAATGAGGGAATAAAAGTCACACTGCACTGATTAACGAAAAAAGAAAAATAGAAAATGTAAGAGACGAACATAAGACAGAAATAAATAAGATCATTCGCACAGATATGAGGAAATATAACAGAAAAGTAATTCACGAGATAATTGAAAAGAGTGCTAATATGAAAGTTCTTAGATCTAAATTGAACTGAAGAACTGAATTGAAAGTATCGAAAGGTGAACAAGGAATAGTTGTAACAGATATAGAACAGATTTCATACAGGATCAAGGAATTCTATGGAAATATTCGACAACGACACAAAATGCAGTCAAAGATTTAAAAGCTCTCACCTTGATAAGAAATGTGGGCTTAGAGAAATTGACAGAGATATCGCTGGATGAAATCAAAAATGCACTAGGAAAGATAAAAAGAACGGAAAATCACCAGGGGATGATACAGTTACTGAAGAAATGCTGAGATTTGGCAGATACTGTCTGGAAAAATAGTTAAAATCTTATTGTATAGATGTCTGCAAGAAGGCAGAATTCAGAAGAAATGGTATAATGCCTAGGTAATACATTTATTCAAGGAGGGTGATACAGCTGATATAGAAATCTATCTACCAATCAGTTTAATGACACACTTTCAGAAACTTTTCACCCGGATTATAATAAACCGGCTTTTAAAAAAACTAAATTTTTGTCGACCGGCAGAACAGGAAGGTCTTCGTAGAGGATTCAGTACCATCGACCACTTGCAGACCTTATGAACATTCTTAGGAAGGACAACCCAATATAATATTTGTTTACCCGGCAGTTGTAGGCTTTCGTAAGGATTCGATAGAAACATGGTCCCTCCTAAATGGTTTAGACAAAACTACAATCGACTCGGGGTACAGCAATATCATAAAAAACATCTACTAAAATCCAATAATGTATGTAAAAATTAATAAAGCCAAGATTACCGAAAAATTCACATTAAACAGAGATGTTCATAAGGGCGACCCTATATCCCGAAATTTATTCACTTTGGCCCTTATTAGAAGGTTGGAGTGGCAGGAAAAACGTCTAAAAATCGACGGATCTTACTTTAATCATCTATAATTCGTGGATGATATCGTTCTCCTCTCAAGCGATCCAGGTGAATGAAAATAAATGTTGCAACAACTTTACGAATCATTTAAGAGTAATGGACTAAAAGTAAATACTAGCAAAACCAAAGTCATGAGTCCCAACAATATTCAAATATCCTTGGGTGACAAAGAGATCGATAATATTAACGAATGGTCATATTAGAAAACTGAGGAAAGAAAATCAAACAGCAGAAATAACACGAACGGTAGGGCTCACGTAGGCAGCTTTTGGCAGACTCCTTTATGTCATCAAAAATTCTGAGATTCTCATAGGCCTTAAAAGAAAAGCTTACAATACTTGCATTCTGCCAGTAGCTACCTATGGCATTGAAACAATGGCTTTAACACAGATGAAAGAGCCATGCAGAGTGTAATGCTCGGTATATCCTTGAGAGACAAGGTCCGAAATAGCATTATTCGAGACAAAACTAAAGTGGTAGATGTAATAAAAAGAGTAACCAAACTAAAATGACGTTGGGTGAGGCATGCATATAGGAAAGTGAAAAGTGGCCCACCAAATAACAGTGGCGACCCACACGAATAAAAAGAGGTGGAGGGAGACCAATGAAGCGATGGTTGGATGACATAAAGGAAGTAGTTGGAAAGAATTGGTCAAGGGTGGCACAAGATAGACAGAAGTGGAAGAAGTACGAAGAATCCTATGTCCCGAAGTGAATAATGGAGATCTGAGAAAGAATAAGAAGGCCATTTCCACTCACAAAATGAAAACAACGGCCAGAACCACTAACCCTTGTTTTTAACTCCGTAAATATGACCAAGGAAGGGTTATTAGGAGGGATTTTCAAATAAAAATCGGGATTTAAAAATAAATAAGGAAGCAGTAGTTTTTAGGATTTAAAATTTTTTTTAAATTTTTATAGGCCTTATACTACTCAATTTAATACCCTTTAATAAGCTTACTGCCGCTTTTGTCAATTTTAGCCCCCTTATTACCAATATAGACCAGTTTTAAACTTTCTTTTTTAATAAATCAGAAAGCAGATTAATTTTGTGAAAAGATCGCCAGATGTAGAGCGTTTCCAATAAAAAAGTACCACAATAAAAATTTTAAGTCCAAATTTGAGCTGAAAGAAATTAAAATATTTTAACTTTTACTTCATATTATAAATACTTACATGGCAAGCGCCTTTGTATAAATCATAACCACCACTGCATATATGGTGAGTGGAATTAAATTGCGTTTCTTTAGCGGCATCGTTAATTTTTTCACATTCTTCATCCGTTAAAAGTTGAGCGTCAACTTTTTGTAAATTGGGCATCGGAATTCCTTCAAAAGTTACGTTTTCTCCCCATCCAATCATGACACCCATTTCGTGAAAAGGAAGTGCCTGATTTGCGGCTGGTAGTTTGATTGGTTGAGCTTTATCATTGAGAGGAATCGGTTCTGCAAGCTAAAAATATATATTATAGCAATTTGAGGAGACCAGAAATCATTTTTGAGATGGAACAGTGTCAAATTAGAGTTATATCAAATAAACATCATCACTCTGTGAGTTTTAATTTAAGTTTAGAGATACTAAATTCGTAAATAATAGTTGACTGGAAGCGTCAAATGTCTTAGTACTCCTACAATTTTATCGCAAATGTCACCACATTTTGGATTGTAAATGAAATTCCCAATTTATTTTTTATTTTGAATACAATGATACTCAATTTATCAGATTTCGACTTTTCAAGTACATTCTTTATCATCGTTAAATATCTGCATGTGCTGTGATTATATTAAAAGGCTTAATTTATGATAAAATCGCTAAAGAAGAATACAGTTATCAATTTTATGTCAAAATTGTATAGGTATTTTAAATGTTAAAATAAAATATTTTCTTATATTTACTATTTTTTTTTAATCGGAAATGTCTCGTCGGATTATTCAAAAAGATAAATGTTTAAAAATTACTTTTATTACTAAACATTGGGGTATCATAGCGGTCTATGGATTAGAAGATTTGACAGCAGTATGAAAATATCGAAAATATGATGATTCAATTAAAATTCGAAACCAAATGGCAGATTTGTTGCTCATGAATTCCTCAAATTGTAATTGTTTTATCTCAAAGTACAAAAGAAATATATAGAAAAAATATTTTCGAATATCCTTAATGCAACCAAAACTATATGACAGTTACTTTTCAATAGCTTGGAAAATAGCTAGAATTATAATATATCTGCCCTCAGTGGATCACTGATGGGCAGTTAGCACACAATCAGGCCTCAATCCCATCTAAGTAACATGATTTTGTCCCCGAAGGAAATACTCTCCAGGATAAGCAATTTGAATAAAGGTATAATCGCTGTATAGTTAGACAAACAACAAAATCGACTTCAATTATATTAATGAAATTCAATGAAAAGATGAACACAGGCACAGGTTTCTTCGATATAAGCAAGGCTTTCGACCAAATTTGGCGTAATAACTTATTGACTAAATTGATAAGAATAGGTGTGTCCAATTATCTTATCCAGCTAGTTTTTAGAGAATAGAAAAAATGCAGATACAGTATCCAGTGTTAAGGAAATAAGAGCGGAAGTACTGCAAGATTCTCCATTTTTGTTTGCCCTTTCAAAATATTTTTCTAACAAATTTTACAAGAAAATAATGTATGTCTTTTTGCGGATGTGCACTTTCCAAACGACGAAAATTAGTTTATAATCAAGAGAGAGATTATTTGGTAAATGTCCGAATTGGTAATCTATCGCAAATAAAAATATCGATAAAATTTCCAGATAACTAAACGCAATTTACTCTTTGATAAAAAAACAGTAAACTACACTTAAGAACTGAAATTAATCTGTATAAAATTCTTATAAGGTCGATATTGCCTTTAGCAAAATTAATCTTAAAAAACTCCAAATAGTTGAAAATAGAACTCTAAACGTAATTCACTCTGAGTATGATAATACACAGAGATCTTTTTTTTAACAAAATTATTAGCAATTATTTTAAAAGCAACAAATCATTTAATAACAAATTTTCATGTAAATTTATCCGTAAATAGCAAATATTATTTGGGTAAAAATTTCATAAATAGGAACCTTCCTTTTACTTTCTTTCTTTTCTTCCTATTCCTTCTATGTAATAAATTAAATAAGCACATCAAACTTTTTACATTATAATATTTTCTCTACATACAAGTCGAGAAGATTTAAAACCTGACTTAGAAGCAATAGAAAATCCAAAAGCCTAGAGCTAGTGGCAATTAAAATGCATCATTCATACGAGTAAATTACCTGTAAAATTCCGACGTCATATATGGGAATCCCGCCTATCTCCTTGTACTTTGGATGTCTGAATTGTTGTGTTACATTAATAGAGGTATTAGGGTAGCCACTGCCTTGATCATATACCTTGTTTGTTCCATATACGATTGATTCACTAAAAGGCATAGAAAAATAATGTTATATTAGCTGCCTTACATTTAGTTTCTACTTCAACTTACTGGTTTATTATTAGAGCTTAAGGTGCTACCATGGGTCCTAGTGTCTATAGGTTATAATATTTTTTTAATTTCTTTTAATAAAAATATTTTAAAATTTATACTATCTTTCCATATGGACGGTTACAATAAAATATAGTATATGTTAAAAGCCACCGGTTCAACTAATATTATTAAAGTATGCCTTAATGAGTTACTGCTGTTTACAGCTTTTCTGCTTTTAACAAAATTTAGAGATCTTTCCTACAGCATTGGGACTGACCAATTATAATGAGATAAAAAGATTTCCAGATTAAGTGTCGTTAGTTCCTACAGTTTGAGAAGAAGCACAACTTTTCACTTTAGATTTCTCCAAGTGACTTTTTTCTTGAGTGCTCTTTCTTGCTGGATATTACCTCTTGTTATACAATCTGAGATTGCACTATTATCACAGCATGGTGAATTAAGCGTACAAATACAGAAACCTTTGTCCGAAGAATCAATTGAACGGGGATTACATACGGATCCTATGGCGTCATTCCAACCTTCAAAAAATGCAGAACTATTTCAGCACAATTTAAAATTAAAATAAAAAAAAAATGAACGAGAAGGAAATCTGCAAACATTAGGCCAAATTGAAAATATTGAACATAGACCTGAAGATTTATTATGATAGTATAACAAAGGTAATGCTACTCCCAATTTTTTAAAATCATCTCAATATAACAAATAATTCTCACATTTCGTTAAAAATTTCAAAAAATCAAAGAAAAATAAAAAATCTCAAAAAACAAAAACGTCAAGTTTTTTTCTGAATTTAAATTTTATAACAAAGTAATTAATTTTTCTAATTACCAATTTTCCAACAAGAGATTTTGTTGCTAGGTTTAAAATTTGCGTTAGAAAATCCATTAAAGAAATCTGATTTGGAGAAATACTCTACGGAAATTGACTTAGGGATCGATCTCTTAACTGAGAACATGGTTTCTAAATTGTTACTTAAGGTACAAATTTTCAATATTTTGCTAAAAAACTCTTAACGAAAACAACAAAAATCAACTTAGGAATTATACTAGTTTAAATAGTTTAATAAAGGATATAAAAAGTAAGCACGTGCTTAAAAGTTAACACTGTCAAAAACTGATATTTCTTAGTAATCATAAATTTCGGTCTAAAATTTGTACTAGACAATCCATTAAAGAAATCTAATTTGGAGAAATACTTTATGGAAATTGACTCAATGATTGATTGCTTAACTGAGAATATGGATTCTAAAATGCCACTTAAGGTAAAAATTTTTCACATCTTGCTAAAAAACACTTAACGAAAACAACAAAAATCAACTCAGCAGTCATACTATTTTCAATAGTTTGATGAAGGACATTAAAAAGTAAGTACGTATGCTTATAAGTTAACACTGTCAAAGACTGATATTGCTTAGTAATCATGAATGAACCAGGTTATTCTTCTTCAGTCGAGAATTTTTTAAAAGCTAATAATTTTAATGAAATCAATAATAATCTTCTTTCTACCTTTGTTTTAAAAACGGAAACATATTTTAATTTGAGCAGTGATCTTATTAAAAAGTACTGAATATGTTATGATCAATAGTCCTTGTTTCTCCTGCTTATATGGGATAAATAAAATTTACAAACGAAGAAAATCTATTAAGCCCTGATTTTTTCTCAAAAATTTCTCTTACTTAATTAATAAACTAAACCCATTAATTTTGCCCGAAGATTTATTTTAATATTTACAAATTGTGTGGCGACACAATCAGCATATTTACTCTTTTTAAATTTTACCTTTCACATTTTTTTTTATTCTCAATAACAAGATTTATGAACAACCTTCTGGACTTGCATTGAAAAATCCTTTGTCCCCACTATTAGCAGATATCTTCCTTGATAATTTGGCAAATTTTCGTATTCCACGGGTAACGGAAGAAATAAGCATAAAGAAATGGTTGCTCCATATGGATGACTGTTCGACTATTGTTCGTGATAAAGAACCGGAGGTATGTGAGACTCCCAACCCTCTGAACTTTCTTTGTTATAATGATAAATTCATTCCACACCTGTGGAAACATTAAATTTTACAATATGTTCTGTAACACCAAATACGCGGTTTAGTATGGTTAATGGTAGCCATCCACTAAATAATTCTTTTTAAAAGAAATATAACTCAAATACATATTGTTGAAGATCTAACTGATTTTATAACTGACTGTCTGTGAGCCTCATAAAGTCATTTCATCACATCCTAAAACACTAATTTAAAAAACTGAAATTTCCGCCAACTTTTAAATTATATCTTATCTTAATTAGGTTATTAGTGATCCATAAGAAACAATTTTAAAATCACTTCGGTGTTTGTCCAGCCGTCCGTCTGTCTATCACACCCGATTTTCTCCGAAACTATTAGACATAGAAAGTTAAAATTTGGTACTAATATTGATGGCCTCATCAGAGCCGTGTAGTTTTGAAATTTAAATTTTGATTTAAGGAGTTAGTTTTGAGGGGTGAAATTACTTTGTATTATTTTTAAAAAATCGCGAAAAATCGCTGCCCTATATTTCGAAAAGTACTGATCAAAAAATTTTGAAAAAATTCTGGAATATTTTCCATAAGGTGTAGATTGAACAAAAATTATCACGAGTGCATTACCTTTAAGATTTTATCTGGTATATAAAAAATAAAAAATCAGTTTTCGGTAAAGATAGGAAACAAACTTTGTTGAAAACTCATTTGGGGTGTGTTTTGTGAAGTCAGTGATCATATGTGCTTAGGTCATGGTGGATTCTTCCTCAGGGGACGTATGACGAGTGAATTAGGTTGATGAGTACCATTTATTTACTAACCTTTTTTTCTCGTTTGTAGATATAAGCCGAGAGGATGACACCAGCAAGCGCTTGGTGAATAGTAAAATAAAACATACACTAATATACAAAGTTTCCTCTCTATTCTTTTCGGTTGCACTGATAAAAAAAACCCATAATTCCCTACTATGCAGTAAATAAAATTTTCGTGTTTCGCTTATATAGTTTTGGTATTAAAAGGCTTATCACTAAGAAAAAGTATTGACGAAATGCGCTTTCTAATATCTGATAAAAGCTTGATATTTCTGTCTCAGTAGTATTCTTAATCAGTACATACATTAAACGTACATTATATACATTAATATGTACCCGGATGATCAGGATTTGGTAACTTATGACTTGTTGATGAATTCAATTCCATTTACATCATTAAGGGGACTCCAGCATTGTTGTTGTGTGTATTTACATCATGGGAATAATTAACACTAAAATAATTACACTGAGCGTGCGAATTAATTTTGAGGGATTTTTCGATGAAAATATTGCTCCATTGTAAAAAAATGGTTACAAATTGATTATCCAAAGCATTGCCCATCGCTAGCTACTATTTTCTCTCATCTTTTGTGGCAGCATATGAATACCACGTTGAAAGACCGACTCATCTTTTGAAACTATTCACGAATCGACCCATTTTTTGGTATGGAAACGCTTTTCAGACACGCCGTGCGTCAACAATCGAAATAAGTGATAATCAGAAGGAGCAATATCTGGTAAGGACGGCGGGTGAGGTAGAATATCCTATCCAAGCGCTTCTAGCGTTTCCTTAACGGGTTTTGCAACATATGGCCGAGCGTTTTCAGGTTGAAAAATCACTTCACATCGTCTCTTTTGGCATATTGCGGTCATGCTTCCTTTAACGCTCGGCTCAGTTGCATCAATTGTTTTCGGTAACATTCTCCAGTAATAGTTTCGTTGGTTTGGGGCAGCTCATGCAGTTCATAATACATTACACCCAGCTGAACCCACCAGATACACGGCATAAGCTTGGAGCCATGAATATTCGGCTTTGGCGAGAATGTTGATGGTTCACCGGGAGTAGTTATGTAAGGCGGGTTCTGGGGTCAATTTAGGCCCTTTTGGCACCGTCGTTTACGGCGCTCGTCATCGTGGCAGGTCAGGTCTGGCAACGCCGCTTCGCGGCGTTGCCAGTTCTGACCTGACACTTTGACTTGCGCCGTAAATGACGGTGCCAAAAGGGCCTAAATGGACCCCAGAACCCGCCTTCCATAACTACCCGGCTTTAACCGCAGACAGACGGACCGACGGATGGACAGTTGACAGTTGAATGGTTGTTAACAGTCAGCTGTCAGTTGATAGCTGTCAGCTGTCAGCTGACAAATGAGAGGCATACGGACAGACAGCAGTTCAATCCATCTATCTATTGTTCAACGCACATCTGTTTGAAATTTTAACATTCTAGATGAAATTACCTACGCCCATGGAAGCGCCGCCTGCCACTTTATTAAACCTCTTCCGTATTTTCACCGTTAAAGTTAACGTTAATTTTAACCATATCCTTTTTACATGGCTTAAAATATTTTGCAATTAAAATATGCTAAACATCTTTATTGACCTTAGAACCCGCCTATCAATTCTACTATAGTTGTACAATAAAGATACTAGATGTCGCTGCTAGTATTAAATATTAATATTTTGACCAGAGGTGTAGGTAATTTCAACTAGGAGTTTGACTGGTGATGACCAATGCGAGGGTGAGGGGTGTATCTTCGGATGACAGACCTAAGAGTAGCACATACGGTGGTGTGGTCATCACAGTGACTCCACTTGACCTTGAAATGGAATTTGGGTTGGATTTTGGTTCTCCATACATACATAGCTTTAGTGACAGATTGCTTCTCAGTGTATTAACAACAATATTATCAGGAATTCGCTAATAGTACGACTACGTAACCTTTGTGCTAGTGATGTGAAATGTGTTCCAAAGGGATATATGTATGTAGTTTCTAAACAGAGGGAAAATATTGAAAATTATCCTGACCATGTTAAGAAAGAATTGCAAGAAAATGCTGAAAATTATCCTGAATGGCTTAGTGAAATTATAGAGACGCTTGGAAAAGTGGTGCAAGATTGTGAAAATTATCTAGAAACTAAAGACGATTCATTTCTCATATCTGCATTGAGTTTATTAAAAGAATTGCGAAGGTTAAGTTATCTTGAATTTGAAACTGCCATTGAAGAATACTTAGATAAAAAGAAAATATGTTAGGTGTCACTCGTTAAGCTCACCCCAACATCTACAAGTGTATAAATCCTATATTTGTATTAATAAATAAATAAATAAATAAATGAATATTATTTTTCCTCTATAGTCCAACTCGCCTCAGCCTTTCACCATCACATATTATTATGCTATAAAATTAAAAACCACGTGCGGATGATCACCCATGATTTTTTGCGCTTTGCATTATCGTTTCATCGTCCATTACGATACGATGCAAAAAACATTTCTGATTGTGCCGTTGAAGCAGTTATTCACAGGTGAAAAATCACCTTTCAACGTTCCTAGGTTTCAATTCGTACGGCACCCAATTTCCTTGTTTTTGAATCATTTCCAGTGCATGTAAGCGCTTGGAAATGGTTGTGCGATAAATGATTCTGCCCGTTTTTTTTTCTTTTAGCACGGGTTTTCATCAAATAATGCCTCCAATTCTTCATCTTTAAACTTTTTCGGCTAGCCTAGAAGTTCTTTGTTTTCCGTGTCGAAATCACCACTTTTAAAGCGTCGAAACCAGTACTCACATATTTATATCGATGAAATATAATAAGTTTCCGGCAGTAATCGATGACTTTCAGCAGCGTTTTCTTTCGAATTAAACAGGAAAAGTAACGCTTCCCGCAAATGGTGTTTTGTTGGCACGTAATCCAACATATTCAATGCTAAAAAAATATGTTGTTAGCAATTCGGCAAAGTAACATATACTGAAAATTAAAGTCTAATGATTGTGTTTCACCATGAATACAGCAACAGTATGCCCCGATGCGATATAACACAAGTTACGTCCTCTCTTAGAAATCTCTCAAAATTAATTCCCACTCCTTATATGTAAAGTGACCACTACATTTTTAAGAATCATAATCAGGCCCTCTCAGAAACAGGGAAACAGTTTTTAAAGTTTTATTGTTGACGCGTCCCCTAGAAGCAATTTTCTGTATTGGATAAGAGTAGGTTATTTGTGGAAACTTTTAGTCGATTTTAAACACCAGAATTATTCAAAAACCATATCTTGAAGTAAATTCTATTAGTATTTATAATGTTTTTTAATTTGGATTTTATATGAATGTGCAAAAGTAATTTTTAATTGATTATCACACTTTGTGGTTTTTTATGGGATTTTGGAGGTTCATATTTTCTTTACGAGATATTTCTTTCAGATAAAAATAACTTTCGCACACTTACGTGATTGTCAACTTTCAAGGTGTCTTAGGATAATTAATATTTTGCTTTATTTTTATTCAACGTCACTTAAAAAAAGTCCTAAAAGCGGTTATATTTTTTGCTTGGCGTCCTCTTTTAACCCATTCAGGTCTACTGTATATAGAATAATAAAATTATTCAATAGTGTATTTGTGGGAATGCAAGGAGGAGGCGGAGGAGGAGACAAAATTTTGCCTCTTCAGAGGCAAAAATTTTACCTCCATCAACAATCCCACAAGTTACCTCTTAACGTATAACACCTAATTCCTCTCATTCTGATTATATGCTCATAAAAATAAAATATTCAAACTCTCTCTGCATGGAAATAGGGAAATAAAATTTAGAGCCATAAGGAGATACAGAATTAGCAGCCTATTCACTTCTTTTCATGTAAATAATGTCTACACATGAAAAATCTATTTGTGATTGAAATCAACAGGTTAAAAATTATATAATACAGGGAATATAATTTAAAGCTATAAGAAGTCACACGGCTAGTAGATTGTTCCTTGTTGTACAAATAATCTGTTTCAGACATCATTTAAAAAAAAAAATTAAATGATTCTTGAAGATGGATATATCGAACCCTTTGCCTTTCTTATGTGAGTTTTTGGGTTGAACAATTATATTGACAACAAAAACATCAAAAATACCAAATGTAATTATAAAATAAACTAAAATAAAATATTAAAAATTAAAAAATCAAAAATACTCTTCCTAGGAATCATTTTCAAACGTTCTTCTTCCGCGGATTCTTCCTCTGCGGCAATATTGTTGGAAGATTCCACTCCGCATTATAGGAAAGTGACGTCGAAGGAACTTCTGAAACTTCGGTAGGTGGGATATCCCAACTTTCATCTACTGGAACTTCTGTAGGTGTACCCTTCATTTGTCACCCAGCCAGATGTTTTAATGGATCTCTAGGACTAACCTGACTGTCTTCTTCAGGTTCGGCCAGACACGTTAGGTACAACCAACTATGATTCGTAATTGGTGCTGAGGACGCCCAGCTATGCTGAGGCACAAGTTGAATATTTTTGTTCAAAATCTCGAAATGAAAACCAGTTTAAATATGTATTTTGAATGCCATCTGAATTTTTAAAAATGTTTAATTTTTAGTTAAAATATTTATTTACCTTACTAATTTTATTACTTCCGAAAGCTTTGCTTTTATGGACAACAAATTCGATATAATAGTAGGAGAAGTCGGATGTTTCTGAAAAGCAAAAGAAACATATTCGAGATAGGGATAAATTACAAAATTAGGTAGGTGAAGTTAAACTCCAATAATAGGTGGGGAAACCACGCTCTTTCATCCAATAAGATCACTTTTCTTCCCCTTTCCACACCCTTTTTCATTTTAAACACCAATTTCTCTTTCCTACTTTTTTCCCCGCCTTTCTTTTTTCCTAAAATAGCAATTTTGAATCGAGGAGAAGGCCTCATACAGGTTTTGGGGGAAGGCGGAGCCTGGAGGCCCGCCTCCCCCTTCTCCGCGCAACTAACTAATTAATTAGATGTAAAGCCGTTTTTTAGGAATAGCCTGGTATTATTTTTTCATACTCGTCATTACAGTTTGTTACTTCGCTAAGAATGGTGTGTGCGTGTTTGTGCATCTATTTAATATTCTTAATTTTTAACTTTTTTCATTTATTTGTTTATATATTACCTTTTAGCTTTGCAAATTTGTTTGGCTCTATTGTTTCTGTGTATGTAAATAATATGGAATTGACAGATTTAGATATGCCAAATCTAGATTTATCTTATTTTGATTTGTGTAATTTAGTTTTGCCTGATTTAGATAATAATCTTTTATCAAGTGTAATTTATGGTGGTGTAAATATCCAGGATCCTAATCGTAATGATATTGTTCTTACCCAACAAACAGATTCTTGTGATATTGACGCGATTACTAAGGAACGGGTAACAGAAGAACAAATTCTAACTCAATATCCTTTTATTATTGAAATGACACAGGAAAGTCAAAATTCAGCATTTAATTTGGATGATTTTATTTCTTTTATTGAAGGTAAGCTCACGGCTCAACTCCCTGTGTCAGAATCTAACTTGGACCATTCGAATCAAAATCAACCAAATTCTATCCCAAAATTTTAATTCGAATAAAATTAATAACTTATTACAATTGAGAATGGTTTAAATAAACCTCGTTCAATTAAAAAAATATACAATTAATGTACCACCATTTAGTTGATGATAGCTCTACCGATTCTAATCTATCAATTCCATTTGCGCCACTTCGACCATTGTCACCACATACTAATTCATACTTTGAGTCGATTACACAGTTTTCAGCTTCTTCCTAAACTAACATTTTCGAATCGTGTTTGAGTTCTAGTTCTCCCAATTTTAATAACCCTATTGATATGAACTTTTTGATTGTTAGTGATAATTCAAGCGATTCTGAAATATCAATTCCTTGCCAGCAACATACACCGGCAACACCACTGCTAAATTCGCAGTTTGCCTATATTAGTCAAGATATCTCTTCAAAATTTGCTTCACCTTCTAGTCCCCCAAATTTAATTAATGAATCTTTTGCATGAAAACATTCGAACTTTGTAATAATTCTATTGCAACTAAAATTAATGTTAGTTGTAAGGATCGCGAAATACAAACTTTCTCATTATATTCCTCGGTAAATAAGGATTGCTTCATTGTTAAAGTTTAGCATAAAAATATAAAGTTTTCCTGAAAAAAGTCTATCTGTTGTGTTAAATTCTTATAATAAATTTTGAAACCTATTTAAATACCTGTAAGCTAGATCCTGCACATTATTATACTTTTCCAGGATTAAATTCTAATTCTTGTTTAAAATTAAATCTTTTAACTGATCTGATATGTTACTTTCGTTAAGGATAATATAAGCGGAGTTAGGACTTGTGTTACTAGAAAATCCATCGCAAAGAATAAGTTTCTTGAAAGTTTCGACTTATCTAAGACTAATAAATATTTATTATATGTTAATACAACTAACTTATATTGTTATGCGATATCTCAGTATCTTCCACAGAAGGATTTTGTTTGGCTCTCTCAAAAACAAATTGATAGTTTTATTGTCACATATTCCTTGGCAAATAAAGATCCCTTCATTGTGAAGGCTAAGCATAAAAATACAAAGTTTTCCTGAAATTCAGTCTCAAATTTTTTCTATTAAATTCTCATAATAAATTTCGAAACTTCAAATAATAATATTTAATTTTATCTCCCTCTTTCTTCTTTTATTTTTGTGTTATATATAAGATTTCTTTTTTCGATTTCGAATTAACTTTACTCGAGATTCATAACTATGCACAACTGCAAAATATGTAATATAAATTTTACTAGGCGTAATAATTTTTATCGATATAAGAGAAAATTTTGTAATTCAATATTGGTCAAGGATCTTCACACTTAATCAAATCAATACACACAAGTTTTAATATTTCCTTTTAATTTAATTAATTTGTTTAATTTATTTATATATACATTGTCGATCGGACATCAGGTTAGTTATCCAATTTCAAAAAAAGGTAGGAAAGAGGGTGATAAAAATTTAATTGCAAAACAACACTTTAAAGAATCAGTAACTTTAATTAAATTTTAGTTGCTATTTAAATGAATAAAATACTAATTGAATACGACAAGCTTGCTTATGTATAATTTTCTATTATAGGTATTTCTAAAACTATTATGTATGGTTTGTTTTATGATTTCTTAAAACCCTTATATAAAGACAAGGTAAAATAATTATACGCAGATGCTGACTCTTTTATTTTCTAAATAGAAACAGGTAATACTTATGAAGACACGAAAAATTATATTGATTATTTTGACACCTCTTATTATAAAATGGATAATGTTCACAATATACCAATAAGTCTGTAATAGGTAAATTTACAGATGAATTTGTTGGTGAACCCATAAAATGTTTCTATGGAGCCAAAGCATATTGTGTGAAAACCAAAAATAATTTATTTAAAAATCCTAAGGGAATTAAAAAATAGTATAAATAAACAATTGGATGTTTTAGGTTATAAGGATGTTGTAGAACATAATTCTAAAACCTTTTGTTCTATGTATGTTTTGATCTAGGATGCATAATATATACACAGAATTAGTTAATAAGTTAGCTCTAACCTCGGGAGATGATAAAAGATCCAAATTTCCAAATTTTTACGATACGCTTTAGGACATCGCGATATTTCTTTTTAATAATGTATATATACATATATACATACATACATATACATACATACATATATATATATATATATATATATATATATATATATATATATACATACATATACATGTATACATATATATATATATATATATATATATATATATATATATATATATATATATATATATATATATATATATATATATATATATATACAAACCAGCTAAAGTTGAGGAGGTAAGCATCAAAGAATCATTTTCCCAAACCTATTGTTAAAGAGAAATATCACCATGTCCCAAAGCAAGCGTTGCGTAAAAATTTGGAAATTTGAATCTTTTATCATCTCCCGAGGTTAAAGCTAACTTATTAACTAATTCTGTGTATATATTATGCATCCTAAATCAAAACATACATAGAACAAAAGGTTTTGGAATTATAACCGATAACATCCAATTGTTTATTTATACTATTTTTTTAATTCTCTTAGCCTTTTTAAATAAATTATTTTTTCATTTTCATGCAGTATGCTTTGGCTCCATAAAAACATTTTATGGGTTCACCAACAAATTCATTAGTAAATTTACCTACCACAGTATATTGTGATCATTACTCATTTTATAATAGGAGGTGTTAAAATAATCAATATAATTTTTCGTATCTTCATAAGCATTATCTGTTTCTATTTAGAGAATAAAAGTATCTGCGTATAAATATTTTACCTTATCTTTATATAAGGGTTTTAAGGAATCATAAAAGAAACCATACATAATAGCCTTAGAAATACCTAAAATAGAAAATCATACATAAGCAAGCAAGCAAGTATTCAATTAGTATTTTATTCATTTAAATAGCAACTAAAATTTAATCCGTGGCTTCAAAAATCTTCACTAATGGATTTGTGAAGGGGAAATTAAGCCAACCTTGATGTACTTAATGCAAGCAACCGTGGGAATAAAAAGAAGCTATGTTGTTGGGTGCGCCAATCTGAGAAAGAGTTGACCGTAAACGTCTTCGAACCCAAGTCGACCTCGATGTATCCAATACAAGCAAGCCTGGGAATAAAAGAAGTTTTGTTGCTGGGTGCGTTTGAAAAGCAGTTGACCTTAAAATCATAGATCCACGAATCGTTACAATTATTGTAGTTTGTGAGCTTAAAGTTAATACTTGTTTGTTGCAGGATGACAGAACTGGTTATTCATGCAAAATAAATAAATTAAACAATTTAAATAAATTGAAAGGAAAGTGTGAAGATTCTTGACCAATAATGTATTACAAAATTTTCTCATATATCGATAAAAATTGTCACGTTTAATAAAATTTCTATTACATATTTTGCAGTTGTGCATGGTTATGAATCTCGAGTAAAGTTAATTTGAAATCGAAAAGAGAAATCTTATATATAATACGAAAATAAAAGAAGAGAGAAGGAGATAAAATTAAATAGTATTATTTGCAGTTTCGAAATTTATTATAAGAATTTAATAGAAAAGATAGACTTTTTAAATTTGAAACTGATTTTCAACAATTATAATTTAATCCTGGAAAAGTATAATAATGTGCAGGATCTAGCTTACAGGTAGTTAAATAGGTTTCGAAATTTATTATAAGAATTTAATATACTCGTAGATAGACTTTTTAAATTTACGGAAAAACTTTATATTTTTATTCTAAGCCTTAACAAAGAAACAATCCTTATTTCCCAAGGAATATCATGAGAAAGTTTGTGTTTCGCGATCCTTACAACTAAAATTAGTTTTAGTTGAAATAGAATTATTACAAATTTCGAATGTTTTCATGCAAAAGATTCATTAATTAAATTTGGAGGACTAGAAGGTGAAGCAAATTTTGAAGAGATATCTTGAGTAATATAGTCAAACTGCGAATTTAGCAGTGGTGTTGCCGGTGTATGTTGCCGACAAGGAATTAATGGTTCAGAATCGTTTGAATTATTATTAACAATCAAAAAGTTCACATCAATAGGGTTATTAAAAGTGGGAGAACTAGAACTCGAACACGATTCAAAAATGTTTGCTTCGGAAGAAGTTGAAAACTGTGGAATCGACTCAAAGTATGAATTAGTATGTGGCGACAATGGTCGAGGTGGCGTAAATGGAACTGCTAGATTAAAATCGGTAGAGTTATTGTAAACTAAATGGTGGTACATTAAGCATATTTTTTTCAACTGAACGAGGTTTATTTAAACCACTGTCAATTGTGATAAATTATCAATTTTATTAGAATTTAGTAAGCTTACCCCCCCCCCAAATTAAAATGCTGAATTTTGATCTTCCTGTGTCATTTCGGTAATAAAAAGGATATTGAGTTAGAATTTGTTCTTCTGCTACCGGTTCCTTAGTAATAGCGTCAATATTACAATAATCTGTTTGTTCAGTAAGAACAATATCATTACGATTATGATCCTGAATATTTACAACACCATAAATTGCACTTGATAAGAAATACTATTGGTGTTTAAAATGAAAAAAGGTGTGGAAAGGGAAAGGAAAGTGATCTTATTGGATGAAAAGGCCTGGTTTCCCTACCTGATATTGGAGTTTAACTTCACCTACCTAATTTTGTAGTTTGTCTCTATCTTGAATATGTTTCTTTTGCTTTTCAGAAACATCCGACTTCTCCTACTATTATATCGAATTTGTTGTCCATAAAAGCAAGGCTTTCGAAAGTAATAAAATTAGTAAAGTAAATAAATATTTTAACTAAAAATTAAAAATTTTTAAAAATTCAGATGGCATTCAAAATACATATTCAAACTGGTTTTCATTTTGAGATTTTGGACAAAAATATTCAAGTTGTGCCTCAGCATAGCTCCGCGTCCTCAGCACCAATTACGAATCATAGTTGGTTGTACCTAACGTGTCCGGCCGAATCTGAAGAAGACAATCAGGTTAGTCCTACGAGATCCATTAAAACATCTGGCTGGGTGACAAATGAAGGGTGGAACCCATATACGCCACCACCACCAACGCCGCCGAGTACACCTACAGAAGTTCCAGTAGATGAAAGTTGGGATATCCCACCTACAGAAATTCCTTCGACGTCACTTTCCTATAATGCGGAGTGGAATCTTCCAACAATATTGCCGCAAGAGGAAGAATCCTCGGAAGAAGAACGTTTGAAAATGATTCCTAGAAAGAGTATTTTTGATTTTTTAATTTTTTTATTTTAGTTTATTTTATAACTACATTTGGTATTTTTGATGTTTTTGTTGTTAATATAATTGTTCAACTCAAAAACTCACATAAGAAAAGCAAAGGGTTCGATATATCCATCTTTTAGAGTCATTTTAATTTTTTTTTAAATGATGTCTGAAACAGATTATTTGTACAACAAGGAATAAGCTGCTAGCCCTGTGACTTTTCATAGCTTTAAATTCTATTCCCTGTATTATATAATTTTTAACTTGTTGATTTCAATCACAAATAGATTTTTCATGTGTAGACATTATTTACATGAAAAGAAGTGAATAGGCTGCTAGTTCTGTGTCTTCTTATAGCTCTAAATTCTATTTCCTTACTTCCATGCAGAGAGAGTTTGAATATTTTATTTTTATGAGCATATAATCAGAATGAGAAGGATAGGTGTTATATGTTAAGAGGTAACTTGTGGGAATGTTGATGGAGGTAAATTTTTTGCCTTTGAAGGAGGACTTTTTTAAGTGACGTTGAATAAAAATAAAGCAAAATATTACAGTTATCTTAAGACACCTTGAAAGCTGAGAATCACGTAAGTGTGCGAAAGTTATTTTTATCTGAAAGAAATATCTCGTAAAGAAAATATGAGCCTCCAAAATCCCATAAAAAAGCGCAAAGTTTGATAGTCAATTAAAAATAACTTTTGCACATTCATATAAAATCCAAATTAAAAACATTATAAATGCGATTAGGATTTACTTCAAGATTTGGTTTTTGAATAATTCTGGTATTTAAAATCGACTAAAAGTTTTTTTGTTTCTTTGTACCTTCATCATTTATCGTTCAGTGGCAACTTATTCAGGGACGGATCGTATAATGAGTAATAAGTGCCCTTAGGCTATTTAAATTTAAGTGTTATATTAGTCTGAATAATAATTTTTTTTTTAAGAGCACTGCATCGCTAGAGTTTTCTATCATTTCAAACACATCCTACAAACATTAAGGTTTGTAGGAAGGAGGAGTAATCTCCAGAAATAACCTAAGCTTATCCAATACAGAAAATTGCTTCTAGGGGAAGCGTCAACAATGAAACTTTAAAAACTTATACGCTCTTTAAAAAAAAAACCTGTTTCTGAGAAGGCCTAATTTTTACATCCATAGGGCCTGAGTGGGCCAGGCATGATTTTTAAAAATGTAATGGTCACTTTATATATAAGGAGTGGGAATTTTGAGGGATTTCAAAGAGAGGACGTAACTTGTGTTATATCGCATCGGGGCATACTGTTGCTGTATTCATGGTGAAACACAATTATTAGACTTTAATTTTCAGTATATGTTACTTTGCCGAATTGTAAACAACATATTTTTTTAGCATTGAATATGTTGGATTACGTGCCAACAAAACACTATTTGCGGGAAGCGTTACTTCTCCTTTTAATTCGAAGAAAAACGCTGCTGAAAGTCATCGATTTCTGCCGGAAACCTATGGTGATTATATTTCATTGATATAAACATGTGATTACTGGTTTCGACGTTTTAAAATTAGTGATTTCGACACAGAAGACAAAGATCTTCCAAGCTAGCCGAACGAGTTTAAAGATGAAGAATTGTAGGCATTACTTGATGAAGAGCCGTGCTAAATGGAAAAAGAACTTGTAGAATCATTAGGAGTTTATCGTACAACCATTTCCAAGTGCCTACATGCACTGGAAATGATTCGAAAGCAAGGATACTGGGTGTCGTATGAATTGAAACCTAGAAATGTTGAAAGGTGATTTTTCACCTGAGAATAACTGCTTCAACGGCACAATCAGAAATGTTTCTTGCATCATATCGTAAGGGTGATGAAGCGGTAACACAAAGTGCAAAAAATCTTGGGCGAAGCCCGGTTGCTTTGGGACATCGCGATATATATATATATATATATATATATATATATATATATATATATATATATATATATATATATCTATATATATATATAACATATATATATATATATAAACATATATATATATATATTATATATATATATATATATATATATATATATATATATATATATATATATATATATATACATATTTATATATATATATATATATATATATATATATATATATATATATATATATATATATATATATATATATATATATATATATATATATATATATATATATATATATATATATATATATGTGTATACATATATATATATATATATATATATATATATATATATATATATATATATACATATATAAAAACATCGAAAAGTATTTCAGTTTTTCAATTTTATTTTTGCATTGTGTGTTTGAAAGTTGGAAATGTATTTAGAATCTTTTGAAAAGGAAATTGATAATATAACCTACAGAATTAATGAAAAAAGGTTAACTTCTTTTAAAAAATGGGATGGAAAGTTGAATCCTGAAATATTAGCTGCTTCTGGTCTTTATTATTTAATGAAGAAAGATATTTGTAAATGTTATTATTGTGATGTTGAAATATTTCGATCGATATATGTATTGATGAACATTAAAAACTTTATAAACATTGTTATTTAGTAGATTGTTTGCAAAAAATAAAAGTTAAAACCATTACAAATTAAAAATTATTATAAAAATATATTTTTTTTTGTAAATTCTTATGATTTTTGTCCACACTGTCTGTACCTACCTTAGTATATATAAATAATATAACAATTTTTAAATATTTCTATTCTTATTAAACTCTTGGTTATAACAATAATATTCTTTATGACTTTTGTCCCTTAATTTATTGTATTATATTGCATTTATAACTAGATGTTAAAAGTATATAACCAATATCATACAAGACACGGTATGATATGTTTTTCAAATGATGGTTATCTGACCACCAACGATTTATGTTATAACATGATGTTATCATCAAAATTTGTAAATGATGGAATTAGTTTGTATGATATTTCACCAAAAATTGTTATTAGTAGACAAAGAGAATTCAGGGTCACTTTTAATGAAGAAGATGGGAAGAATTTGCTGAGATATGAAGGTGTTATTGTGATTTATTTTTATTCATATACTGAAGACATGAATCTTATTAAATTTGATAATCTAACAATATATTTTGAAAATTACAATAATCGTCCTATTATAAAAGCATAAGAGAATGGTGGTTATTTTGTGTGCTTGTCTTCTGATTCTATAGACAAGTTGTGGGAATTACAAAAAGTTACTGATTACCGAATTCAAATGTATAAGATACAAGATGTTAAGGAATGTTCTAAAGTGTTCCTCTCATTCAATAATCAATCACATTTGTTAACAAATATCTATAACACTTTAAATCCTCTTCAGAACACAAATAGTGAAAATGTGTGTACCATGTTGGAGTTAATGAGAGTCTATGCCAACAAATTGGAAAATAAATTATCAAGAAATGGAACCAAAAGAAAATTTGCGAAGAAATTAGTGACTTTCAAAGAAAAGCAAAATAAAAATTATTAACTAACTGCATGGGATTATGCATACCGAAATGCTAGAAAATATGAATGGGAAAAAAATTATTTAGATATGTTAAGATTTAAAAGTAAAAATTGATTGATGATTGTGAAAATATATTTGCTACAATTTTGAGTGAAAACCATAGAAACCTAATATGTAACCAAAGGTTTACTGATATGAATTATTAATAATAAAGATATATTTATATTTCAATTTTTTGTTTTATTTTTTATTCGTTATATTTTTTTAAAAAGCCCTGATTTATGAGATTTGTAAAATCATAATCATTTAACAAAGATTGTATTTCCTTTCTTTGCGCCCAGAAGCTTTACTTTCAGCAACTCTTCAGAATAAAAACTTCCTTCAATATCTTCACTTTTAGCATCTTTTAGGAGGTAAGTAGTCGTATTTGTAAAGTGTACTTTTCTTTTTTATCAAACGCTTCTCTTGGCTTTGAGATTCAAACAAAGTCATTTTCTTAAAGCTTGGTGTATTTTAAATCGATAGTTTTCTTTAAGTAAACTAGTTTAATAATACATTTTCTTAATATGTATTATTTATTTGGCGACGTTTGTGTTCTGTAGTTCTGTGATTGGTATTGTATTTTTCAACAATACTGGGCAAAATATTATACTACTTATAATTTCCTTCATTACTGAAATATTTCCACATAATACATTTTAAAGTTCTGTCAACAACTATACTCGCTTTTAACTTGGAATAGCTACTATAATTATTAATTTTATAATCATTCTACAATTTTTGAAAGTCTCCGTTGTAAAACTCTTTTCCCAGATCTGTTTACAAATTAACTGGTTTTATCTAAAATTTTTTTCATTGCTTGTGTTACACCTTTCCTACTTTCGTTTTTAAGCGGTATAGCTCAACATTTTCTAAAGGCCTTATTAAATCTAACATACGGCTGCCTTTGAACTAAATCGCTTTGCTATAAGTCGTCTGAACTCTTTACAGTTATTATTCTCTGATAATTTTTTCTGGAAGGTTTATGTAATTTTTCAACAGCACTTTCTTTTATATTTTCCCTCATGTTGCTTTGTTCGTACTAATCCATTTTCCTGAATATCTCACTTAAATAACATTTTTTTTTATTTTTTTCTCTATCTCTTCTCTTTATTTCAATATTAAGAATATCAACTATATCGTTGATTTCTTTAACATTACCGCCAAACTTTGCCGATCCCTCTTCTAACTTTTCCAAAGCTGCTGAATTTCTTGAAACTTTTACTCCCGCATCATCAACAATATATGTCAAAGCACCGAACACATCTTTACTTATTTTGTCAAATTCCTTGAACTTATAGTCTATAAGATCTTTAATTGATCTGTCGAATTCCTTCAAGTTATTGTCAAAAACAATAAACCTGTCGTCTACATTAGTTACTATTTTTGAAGAAATCATCATTTGTTTTTTATAAACTTCCTTAAACTTTTGTTCCAACAAATGAATATTTTCATTCATTGTTGTGAACTAGAAAATGAAGTTTCTCCGATCTATCAACTTTTTCAATATTTTTATTCGTATCTTCATGCACATTCTTAAAATCTTTCACTTATTGTGAAACTCTGTTATTGAGCAAATTAGTAAAATTCCTCATATTTCTGTTTAATTATTTTTGTGTCATCTTCATGTTTTGAAATTTTTATTAGTTGGTCAGGATATTCTGGAATAATTTTATCTTCGAATATATTTTTATCTTTTTTGCAACATTCTGTATATCTTCATTATTGTCGCTAACTCAACTTATCAAGATTTTTGACGTCCGTTTTTAACCGGATTCCAAACTTCCAATTATTTTGTTTTCATCATATTTTGTATCGCCTTTTTAATATTTTATTTTCAATATTTGAACTTATTGATTTTTCAGCCGAAGGAACATATGAGTAAATGTAAAGTTTTGAAATATGAGAATCAAACTTATTAACTGCCATGTTATAAGTATATTAATAAAACTGTAACATGTATTTGTCCGATAACATTGGCTTCTCTGAGTTCTTCTACAACGGAAATTATTTCATTATTATGTCCTGTATGACCTGCTAACGTAGATGTTACTAATAAACGCAGTCTATCAACATTAGCATCATTTCAATACACTTAATTTGTATTCAGTTCATTAAATTTTAAACTTAAACTACCCCCTTGTGTTGTTGGTTTATTAGATCTGGTCTGCCTAGCATTAATTATAATTACACTTTACAACAAAGGATTAATAGGTTTAGTTTTTGTGATACCTTTTCTCTGTAAATATGGACCTTTCCGTGAACCTGTTCACAGGATTGTAATTTCTAAGATAAGCGTTAGTTCTTTTGTAAATGTCCAAATATATATATATATATATATATATATATATATATATATATATATATATATATATATATATATATATATATATATTATATTGTAACATTCATTTTTTCCTAGATTTTAAGACCATGTAATGTTACTGATTTTTCCATTTCAAATTGTACTTATTTTCATTTTTGTATCGAACGGTATATTAAACAGAGATTCCAAGACGTTCGGTATATAATGTGTTGTGCGGGTTCCTGACCGAACCTCTCGCTACGCCGCGATTGGTGAAATGTTTGATCCGCAGTTTTGATTGGAGCGTCGTGATATTACAGGCAAAAGTCGCACGATTATTTAAGGCTCCGCAGAGCTTGAATCGAGGCTGTTTTCCATCTAGCCGCAGCCAGGCTATTTACCATCTAGCCGACAGGCTAAATTTTCATGAGAGTCGCCAAGTAGGCTTCCTTCGACTGAGCTAAAGAAAATCAAAGCTCAGAACAACCATCATGTGAGCTAAGTACCAGTTTCTTAAATAAAAGCCGTAAGTGTTTGCTAAGAAAAAGTGTGAAATCGGGCGTAGTCCATCAAAACAGGAATAAGAACAGTAAGTCAACAAAACTTCCTTCAATAGACTTATCCCGGAGTAGTGCCTTAACTACAATTTAAAACAGACTAAAAAGTGAAGTGTAAAGCACGACTTTTCGTCTTCGGGGGTTATAATAGTTTAAAATTTTAAATGTAACAACAACTAGTTAGGCTAGAATTTTTTTGGTAAAACTGCAAACGTTAGAACTTTTTAATTTAAAAAAAATACATGAATAAATTCTCTTTTTTTGTTGATTAAAGCTAGTGTCTCACTGAATACCTATCCTACTTTTCAGGGCAAGAACGGCTGTACCAAACTGTTTTTTTTGTTTACCAACAATACTTTCCTTCAGCATTTTTTCCATTTTTTTAGCTGAAGTTAGATCCTTTCTATTTTAAAATGGATGGTGCCCAAAAATTTGGTACAGCTAAAGCCTTTAAAAAAAAAATAGAAATTAATTCCAAAAAGACGTAAGAAAATTATCTCTTACCCGTATCTCTCTACCAAGGAAAACTGAGCTAGTGTGTGTTTAATTTCTTTAGTTCTTTTAAAATCGGGGTTCACTCAATTCAGTATCAGAAATTAAAGCGGGTAAGTTCCAATGTTACAAAGTGACACAATGAACGTGGGGCGCAATTAAACACTTTTTCATAGGCAACAAAATTGCGCTCAAGCGTGGGACAAACAACTTCTCACAGGGTACAAAAAAAGATGCCTCAAACTGAAAACACCTTTTCATAAGTTACAAAATTACGCCCAAGCTTGGGGCAACATTTTTTCAAACGGTACAAAATAGCGCTGTCAACGCGGGGCTTTTGGAATTTTATTTTTTAAAAAAGGGTTCAGTGTACTAGCTTTCGAACAAAATAAAAGCTCTAACTTTGCAGATATTTTTATTTCATAATATTTATTAAACGAAACTACACTATAGCAGTAAGACAAAAGCAGGAAATTTGTAGAATTTTTTTATTTCAATTTATCTGATAGTGGTATAGATATTTGAATTTTGTTGTTGACTCTAAGATAAGAGATCCCTGCTTTTTTCTTAAAAGCTAGCTTTATAGTTCAGATTAGCAGATGTGTTGGTCGATTTTAATTTTGCACTGTTTATTTTGCGGTTAACCGAACAAAAAACTGTTCTTTTTTCTCACCGATGTTTTGCATGAATATTAAAAATACTTTGCTGATACGAAACGATATTTGGAGATTTTTTGTTGGAAATTCTTAACATATTTGGTAAAAGAATTTAATACAAGGCAATACTTAGAAATTTTTTTTGAAATTGTGGAAGATTTTTTTTATGTTTGGTAAAGAAGTTTACATATTTTAAGTGCCTTTACAGATTTTTTATTTTGACTATTGGGAGCACAGGAGAAATATTTTTACGATTTTTTTAAACAATTCTTTTAAATTTTATACATTTATCATGGAAGCCTTCGATTTTAAAGTCAATCACCTACTGGAATATGAGTTAGACTATGAACTGAAAATCCGTCGTACTTTCTCAGAACGTCCGGTCGCGGATAAAAGAAAAGATTCTAACGAGGATCTTAAGTAAAGAAATATTCCAATAGATCAGGTAGGACTAAATAGTTACAAAAAGTTTCTGATTTTTTAGTCTAATAAAAATTCTCCTCGAGTTAAAACTCCTGCTTCTCCAAATGGTCACATGTCTCCTTTATTCGTGCATAAATATTTAGATAATAGACCGCATATAAGAATAAATCTATTAGGTGCCCATTTCTCGGCTTTATTTGACTCTCGTGCAAATGCCTCCGATTATAGGTCAGAATGGTATTAAAATTTTAAGTCGTTTAAGTATAAAAATATGCCATGTCAAAAATAGAAGTATTACCACTGCAGATGGCAGCCGTCTAAAAGTTTTAGGTACGGTTGAGTTGCCGCTAGTCTGCAATGGTCATTGTTTAGTAATCTCTGCTCTAGTAGTACCTTCTCTATCACATACTTTGGTTTTAGGATGTGATTTTGCACAAAAATTCGGAATTCTAGTAAATTTTAAAGATAATTCGTGGTATCCACAGTCCCTAGAAGTCAAT
The DNA here is from genome assembly GCA_019049505.1 of Pachyrhynchus sulphureomaculatus. Classification (NCBI taxonomy): domain Eukaryota; kingdom Metazoa; phylum Arthropoda; class Insecta; order Coleoptera; family Curculionidae; genus Pachyrhynchus; species Pachyrhynchus sulphureomaculatus. The sequence continues at coordinate 85,597,895 of CM032449.1, read as the reverse complement.
TCTAATACAAGTTTTAAAGATTGTTATTCAGAAAGTTCTTTAGAAAACCTTTTCTCGCGTCTATGTACCCTAGATGATCTCTCGCGGACGGAACGCTTAAAAGCAGAAAAAGTAATAAGCTCTTTCAATGAAATAAGTAGTAAAGATAGGTTAGGCCGAACGAATAAAATCAACATGTCTATAGATACGGCTGATGCCAGTCCTGTAAAGACAAGGCCCTTCGCCATGTCTCCGTATATGTCAAAAGTATTAAATAAGGAGTTAGACGAAATGTTGAAACTCGGAGTGATTGAAGAATCAAACAGTCCCTGGTGTTCTCCAATCTTATTGGTGAAAAAGGCCGATGGACAGTATCGTCTATGCTTTGACGGGAGAAAGCTCAACGAGGTCAGCAAATTTGATAACTATCCATTACCGAACATCGACAGAATTTTGACATCACTCAGGAATGCTAAGTATGTATCTTCGATCGATCTTAGAAAGGCTTTCTGGCAAATTCCTTTAGACAAATCCTCTAAGGAAAAGACCGCTTTTGCAGTAGTAGGCCGAGGTCTATTTCAGTTCGTCACTATGCCGTTTGGTCTAAAGAACGCTGCTCAAACTCAGCAACGTTTAGTGGACGCTATATTTGGTCCGAAATATGAGCCACATATTTTTACCTATCTCGATGATATTTTAGTAACATCGGAAGACTTCGAATCGCATATTTGCTTACTTAAAGAAGTAAAAGATAAATTGAAAGAGGCCGGACTGACGATAAATTTGAGCAAATGTGATTTTTTCAAAACTTCTCTAAAGTTTTTAGGCTATATTGTAGGCTCAAATTCCTTGCGTACCGATCCGGATAAAGTAGCAAGCATGGTTAATTATGCGAGACCTACTAATACTACGGAAGTTAAGCGCTTCGTAGGAATGTGTTCATGGTACAGACGTTTTATCGAGAATTTTTCTACCTTGTTGTCGCCTATTAATGATCTTTTGAAAGGACGAAAAAAAGGACAATCGATAGATTGGACAAACGCAGCAGAAAGATCTTTTATAAAGATTAAAGAGCTATTGGTTTCAGCTCCAATTTTATCCCAACCAGATTTTTCCCAACAGTTTTATATTTCTAGTGATGCTTCTAATACCGGTTTAGGGGGCGTCCTAACACAGAAAATCAATGGTGAGGAAAGAGTGATAGCGTATGCCAGTAGAACTTTATCAAAGGCTGAATGTAACTATTCGGTTGTTGAAAAAGAATGTTTAGCAGTACTCTTTAACATCGAAAAGTTTCGACCTTACATAGAAGGTGTTCCTTTCACGGTCATAACAGATCATTATAGTTTATTGTGGCTTAATTCTATTAAAAACCCTAGTGGCAAACTAGCGCGTTGGGCGATTAGGCTGAGACAACATACGTTTAATTTAATTCATAGAAAAGGAGTCCTGACGCTTTGTCAAGAATCCCAGATCATACAGTGGACGAAAACAGTCTTAATGCACAGATTGGCGTAAGAATTGATACAGTTGATATAGATCGTATAGATGGCCAAAAATGCGTTTTGACATCGTAAAGTTTGTGAGGACTTGTGAAGTATGTGGAGCGCAGAAATCTCCAAATGCACTACCTATGGGACTGATGGGAAAAGAGAAAACGGTTAATTACCCTTTTCAAGTCATAGCAGCTGATCTAGTAGGCCCATTCCCACGTTCAAAAAAGGGAAATAAATGGCTTCTCGTGGTTTCTTGCTGGTTTACAAAGTATACCATGCTATTTCTTTTGAAAAGCTCTAAAGCCGAATGCTTTTTCAAAATTTTAGAAAACGATATTTTTCTAATCCACGGAGTTTCATCGCTTTCGATATGCGATAACGGTACTCAGTTTACTTCTGTGTGTTTTAAGAGCTTAAGTGGGACATATAGTTTTAACATCCGTTTTAATCCCGTGTACACCGCAAGACACGAAGTAACAGGGTTCACACCGTCTTTCTTAGTTTACGGCAGACATATACCTCTATCTGGATCATATTATAAAAACTTAGATTTGGATGTCAATGTTGACAGCGAAATAATTCCGGGTAACAGGGGTGCGTACGCCGAAAATTTAAAGGGTTTAAAAGATATTTTCACCGACGTGCGTAGTAGGATACATAAGGCTTATGAACGGAACTGTAAGTCTTACAACCTTAGAAAAAGGGATTTTGCCTTTAATATAGGTGATCACGTTTGGCGAAAAAATAAAATTCTTTCCAGTGCAGCAGATAAATTCACATCTAAGTTGGTACCTAAGTATGTGCATTGCGTGATAAGAGAAAAGATTTCAGATTTAGTTTATGGTTTGGTTAATTTAGATGGGACTAAAATAGGACGATGGCATATTAAAGACTTAAAACCATTCAACGGACCTAACCCTAGTGAAAGTTTGTCAGAAGAAGAATAATTTATATTTACATTATCTTAATTGCTTTAATTTATTTTTTTGATGTTGCTCTGTAGAGGTGACGACCTCGTTTTTTTTTGACTGTTATAAAAGTTGAGCTGAGGATAGCTTACTTTTATAGTTTTTGCTAAGGTTTTGGGTACTGATCATATCCAAACTTAGGTTGATTGTAGTTGATGTTTAGCATCGACTCAGCTGTTGCGAGCTTGCGAAAGAGTCACACTCAGGATATATCATAAGACTGGTATGTCGGTGGTCGCGGGATTTGATTTGCTTATGACCCCAAATAATATCCAGTTCTTGACACTTGGAAGCGAAATTTTGATTAGAGGCAATCCAGGTGATCTTGAGTTAGGACAAGCGCAAGATGGAGCTCGTGTGGTGTGATGTAGAGTCAAAATTTGAGCAATTTCAAAGTTTGTTACCCGAGTGGGTGTATTTTTATTACCTTAGTGGTATATGTTAGGTGCAATTAAGAGTAAATTGATTTTGGTTTATCCTGTAAGTCTAAGACTTGGATTATTTTGGTTTAGATCTTCTTCTGAATTGACAAACTGAGGGTATTTTCTATTTTTTTCAGAGCCGTTTAAACGTTACCTTTGAGTCACTAATTTTTTTAAATTTTTTTTTGCATAGACTCATAGGCGTCTGTTGAGTTTTTCGGTTTACTATCAGATTGATAGAAAATTGAAGTTCTGCAGGAGAACTAAAGGCTGATCATTTACAGGAGATGAGAGCAGAGTAAGACAGTCGTTTCACAAAGAAATGATCAAAATCTGATACCGAGATGAGAACCTTGTCAAGAGAGGCTAAGCGCAGTGAAGGAAGATTCCTAACCGAATTTTTAGATTTCCAAGAGGTAATCTAGAAGTTTGGGCTGACAGAAAACGGTTATGCCTGATACCTGTAGCAGTTTCTTCTAGAGGCTATTGTCTAGGGAGACGATTAACACCATGATCGAATATTTTAGCTGTCAACGATGTTTTCTTCTTGTTTCTGATTAAGCTGGAAAAGCTCTTGTCGTCTTCAACAGTTTTGTTGCGTTGCCACCAAAAATTTGAGAAATTTTTGCTTCATGTAGCTTTTTAAGCTCATTTTCGTTTTTTTTTAAAATTTCGTTAGAAGCTTGGTTAAGTCAACCTTGTAAACCTTTTAGGTTGTATCCCATGAGTGATTTGTTTTTACAGGCTGTGATGCACCGGGTGCTAACAGATGCCGTTACGACGTTTGGCAGGGAGTTAGTCTTCCTGAGGAACAGACTGATTGGAAGGGTAGTCTATGGAGGGTGAACGTTTGACCTTTGGGACCTTTAGGGGTTTTGTTACCCAATGGTTATTTCTATTTGAACCAAAGGAGAGCCTAGCTACTGTAGTCGACCTCAGCTCCAATTAGCCTATTAGTGGTGACAGGCTGTTGGCAGTAGTGTGTTTCGGAACACCCTATTGATTAAATGTTTTTTTTGACTTATGGTGGTGTGGTAGACACCGTTTTAGTTTAGTGGATGCTATAATCTACTCCCTTTTGTTGGTGGACACCAGGGTCACCATTTCTGTATTTTATTGTCTCCACCATTCAGTATATCGTGGTGAGGTGTTTGTCTCCTGTTATGTGGGATGGATTGAATGTTTTTCGTTGTTGTTCTAGGGCGAGACCAGTACACGAGGGTTCTTCATGCAACTTGAAGAGGCGCAATGCTGGTTAAGTTTTATATCTCAGTGTAGCCACCCTGAAGAATGACGGAGGGCGTTTTTTTTGGCTCATGTTTCTAGGCAGATTTGTCACTTTGGTGCGATGTGCCGAAGATTTGATTAGCTTTTGCTAAGAGCTTTCACCAAGCTCAGTATGGAGTAATCATAACCAAGAGTTTGGGATTTGAACTCCTGTATGTATTTCTGTATATATTTCTGTACATATTTCTGTATATATTTCGGTGTATGTTGGTTGCCTGAGGGCATGTGCTCAAAATGCGAGATTTTGAGTCGTTTTGCTTATGGACTCCCATATATAGGATTATGACTTTAGGGAGGTCCTATTTCGAGACTTGCTGTCTCATATAGTTATGTTAGGAATGTTTCCTTGAATGTTAGTTGCGCGCGGACTAATCATTCTGTTCTTAGTGAACATTGCTTTTTGAAGCAGGATCATTCAGTTTGGGGTGAATTTTAGCTTTTATAGCTATTCACTGTGCCTATAGTGATATTGTTAGCTTTTATAGCTGCTCACTATGTTAAAGGCGGGATTGTTCTTTTAGAACGCAGACTTTGTGTAGTCGAGGACTACTTACAGAGTGTTTTCTTGGCGAGGAGCCGAGTTTTTTCTGGCGATATACCAGAGTGTTTTGTTGGCGATAAGCTGACGTGTTTTCTGGCGATCAACCAGAGCGTTTTCCCTAGCGATTTTAGCATGTCTAGATGTCTTAGGACGTCGACATTGCGCGATAGAGTGCGATTATTTTCTGAGTGCGACTAGTAGTGATACTAGATTTGGAATGTTCTCTTAGCGATGAGCTAGAGCATTGATAGCGATTTTTCCCGAGCGTTTGTCTGGATATTTATCCAGATATTTTTTTTTTTTGGCCTTGTGCTAAATGGTCTGACAAGACTTTTTCTTTTTAGTGTAAGTGTTTGCACTAGAATCATTTTTTATTTTTTTTCTTTATTTAAGAATTTTTATAAATTTCTTTTGCTGAAGTAGAAAATTTTCAGACAATCCTTAAAATATTTTAAGGGGGGTGTTCATATTTTATTTCAGTTCACTTTTTTTGATTTAGACAAGAGTCTAGACAAAGTTATATTTTTTTGTTTTGGTAACAATAACAGAGCTGATTCTTTTATATAAGAAGACCGCGATTGTTACTTTGAACAGGTATTTCTTATGTTCATGCAAGGATTTTTATTTGCTTTTTGATGTACTTAACCTTAGTGTCTAATTAAGTTAAGTCTAGTTATAAGATTCTTGTGTACATGCAAAGATTTTCATTTGGTTTTCATTGTACTTAATATTAGTGCTTAATTGAATTAAGTCTAGTAGTAAGGTCCGAGTTTGTAATTTTGTTTTAAGTTCTGACTTTAGTATTAAGTGATAGTGTACCACTTTGTACCTTTTCATAAGTAGCCTTAGTTTAATAGACTAGTGTAGTCTATTTCTTTTTGGAAGGGGGTAAATGTAACATTCATTTTTTCCTAGATTTTAAGACCATGTAATGTTACTGATTTTTCCATTTCAAATTGTACTTATTTTCATTTTTGTATCGAACGGTATATTAAACAGAGATTCCAAGACGTTCGGTATATAATGTGTTGTGCGGGTTCCTGACCGAACCTCTCGCTACGCCGCGATTGGTGAAATGTTTGATCCGCAGTTTTGATTGGAGCGTCGTGATATTACAGGCAAAAGTCGCACGATTATTTAAGGCTCCGCAGAGCTTGAATCGAGGCTGTTTTCCATCTAGCCGCAGCCAGGCTATTTACCATCTAGCCGACAGGCTAAATTTTCATGAGAGTCGCCAAGTAGGCTTCCTTCGACTGAGCTAAAGAAAATCAAAGCTCAGAACAACCATCATGTGAGCTAAGTACCAGTTTCTTAAATAAAAGCCGTAAGTGTTTGCTAAGAAAAAGTGTGAAATCGGGCGTAGTCCATCAAAACAGGAATAAGAACAGTAAGTCAACAAAACTTCCTTCAATAGACTTATCCCGGAGTAGTGCCTTAACTACAATTTAAAACAGACTAAAAAGTGAAGTGTAAAGCACGACTTTTCGTCTTCGGGGGTTATAATAGTTTAAAATTTTAAATGTAACAACAACTAGTTAGGCTAGAATTTTTTTGGTAAAACTGCAAACGTTAGAACTTTTTAATTTAAAAAAAATACATGAATAAATTCTCTTTTTTTGTTGATTAAAGCTAGTGTCTCACTGAATACCTATCCTACTTTTCAGGGCAAGAACGGCTGTACCAAACTGTTTTTTTTTGTTTACCAACAATACTTTCCTTCAGCATTTTTCCCATTTTTTTAGCTGAAGTTAGATCCTTTCTATTTTAAAATGGATGGTGCCCAAAAATTTGGTACAGCTAAAGCCTTTAAAAAAAAATAGAAATTAATTCCAAAAAGACGTAAGAAAATTATCTCTTACCCATATCTCTCTACCAAGGAAAACTGAGCTAGTGTGTGTTTAATTTCTTTAGTTCTTTTAAAATCGGGGTTCACTCAATTCAGTATCAGAAATTAAAGCGGGTAAGTTCCAATGTTACAAAGTGACACAATGAACGTGGGGCGCAATTAAACACTTTTTCATAGGCAACAAAATTGCGCTCAAGCGTGGGACAAACAACTTCTCACAGGGTACAAAAAAAGATGCCTCAAACTGAAAACACCTTTTCATAAGTTACAAAATTACGCCCAAGCTTGGGGCAACATTTTTTCAAACGGTACAATATATATATATATATATATATATATATATATATATATATATATATATATATATATATATATATATATATATATATATATATATATATATATATATATATATATATATATATATATATATATATATATATATATATATATATGTATATATATATAACAAATAAAGAGAGAGAAAGCAAAAGTTGCCGTATCTAACAAAATCCTAAGTTATGAAACTAGTTGGGGAACTCGACAAAAGGGGCATCAACAGATGTTCATACTATATTCATTTAGTCAATATTTCGGTCCTAGGTTGGGACCTTCATCAGGGCACAAACTGAAAAAGAGATAACGAAGCAACCAATAAAGAAAATTAGGCATGAAGAATTGGTGTTGTTAAGTCAATAATAATTAAAAACTTGACTTAACACCAATTCTTCATGCCTAATTTTCTTTATTGGTTGCTTCGTTATCTCTTTTTCAGTTTGTGCCCTGATGAAGGTCCCAACCTAGGACCGAAATATTGGCTAAATGAATATAGTATGAACATCTGTTGATGCCCCTTTTGCCGAGTTCCCCAACTAGTTTCATAACTATATATATATATATATATATATATATATATATATATATATATATATATATATATATATATATATATATATATATATATGTCAAGATCTCTTTGGGTGTAGCCTGCAGGTTCTTTTTTAAGTAATAACTCACATATTTCTGTTGTTCCAGGATATTTTACTCCAGCTATTTCCAAATCAATAATCTGAACAGGCATTTGTGTTAAACCTAGTTAAAATTTTTCATTTTCATAATTGTGAACTATTTCATATTAATGCTCAAATTTGTGTTCTGTGTCTCGTACACCACCATCAATATACTGACGAGGTAGTTTATCAAATTGATCCAACCAGTTACTACATGCTTCTGTATTAATGAAAGTAGTTATTGTTTGTTCGGCTCCTTCTAAAATATCCAAGAGATTATGAGGTTTTGACTCGGATCCTTGTGAATAATCTATTGTTTCTGCTACAGTGCTTTTTCGAAGGAAAGATGGTACTTGAGTTGTAATAAAATCACTATGGAAAAATAATGGAAGATTTGAAGTTTTCCAGTTTTTTTTTGCCTTTTTATAGTGTTGATGTGCTAGCAAAAATATTTCTCCCTAGTGCTGATATGTCAGCGAACGAACGTGGTGTGGTGTTGGTGATTCATAATTTTTTTTTATTGGGGATTGAAACTCTTCACTGATATCTGTTGCTTTATTTTTCCCAATGTTTTTGTAGTGGTTCTGTAATTGGTTTGTAAGTTTTTTCCAGTTTAGCTTGAATCTTAAATTCGGCATTTTTTAAACTTTGATATTTTTGTTTAATAGCAATTCTTTATTTAAGAAGTTCTCTCGTCAACTGTTCATTCATAATTTAAACATTACCAAGTTTTAATCTATTTTTACAAATAAATGTATGAATTGAATAATTTCCTATACCTACCCGATATTAGAAACTTTGTCTATTACCAGAAATCCAAAATGATCTTTTCAACATAATAAACATGATCATCATAAATATGTTTTAAATTTATGTTGTCGTGCTGAAATATAATAATTAAATGCGCATTATCACATATCAGCTGTTTCAGAATAAAAACAATCGGTATTCTTATGTATTCTGAAACAAAACTAATCCTTTACTGTGGTTTGGTTACAACAAACTATATCATCAAATATTACTATAGAGTTTGGTTCTATGTCTTGTGGTAAGATAATATTGTTCGACGTTGAGAAATCAATTTCTTTTAATGGTTTAAAAAGTGTCTTTAACTATTTATATTTAGGTTGATATAAAAATTTAGAATAAATATGTCAATTCTCAAATCGTAAACCAAATTATTTGATAGAGCATTACAAGTTTTAATTTTTATGGAAAATGGTTGGTTTTCAATTCTCATTATATATAGTTGACTTATACAGCAACAGTGTCTATGAGTTCGTAATATATAATATTTAAATTGCATCCTAAACAACACATTTACAAAACAAAATGAATAAAAAAGACGAGTTGGTTTGTTAAACACTTTAACAAAGAAATTACAATTTGAATTACATTTACCGGGTTATAATTTTTGTGGACCGGGACACTAGTTTAGAAGGAAAAACTTTTGCTCTAGGAATATTCATAGCCATGAAAGTAGAGAGAAAATTAGGAATAGGACGTAAAAGAGGAAGAAAAACAACAAAAAAATACCGTATTTGCAGAGGTATATCATTATCTAAAGCTATATCGAAAGCTAGAAAAGGAATAATGGGAAAACAATTTCAAACTTTAAATAATAGTGTCAAAACCGCTCTTAAGTCAATAGAGAAGAGAGGGTAAATTTTAAGACAAGAGTGATGGGTTTTTACTTCTTACACCCATATTTGCTAGTTTGTCTGCTTTGAGTACTCTTGGAGGAGGAGCTGCTGGTATTGTAAAAGCTGCAAATGATCTGAGATCGGCCAAAGACAGGTTATCTGAAGCTAAACGACATAATCAAATGATGGAATCAGTTTCAATTGGAAAAAAGGTGGCCTGTTTCTAAAATTTTATTTAACAGAATGCGGATTGTTTTTAAAACCATATTCAAATATCTCGAAATCACCTTACAAATTATGACCTAATCAAGTATATCAAATTGTTACAAATTCCTAATTTTTAAGGTGTATTTATGAGGTGTAATTTACCTAAAACGACTAAGAAACATGAAAGTGGGATTTTTAATCTAGATAGCAACTATTTAAAAAAGGAAAAAAAGAATTTTGATTACTATGGTATTTTACGTCCTCCATATGAGTTAAATTCATATTTTTATAGTGACAATAATAACAATATAACACACAATTATAACAAACATTAAATTTTTAACCAAACAAATTGTCGTAAATTTTGTTTAAAATTTCTTTATAACATAATCTTACTTCAGTTTCTACAAGAATCTTATAGAGATATGTATAGTTTGATTATTACAGTAATTCTCCTACTTCAACAATAGAATTTAATCCTCCTATATATCTAGAACAAGATGCTAAGTATGTTGTCGGAATAGTACATTTTGAAACATCTATCCGATACCTAATATTGCATAATAATGTAGTGGTTTCTGTTGACAATTTTTTATTTGTGATATTTGAAGGAATCTATGAACTGGATGACATAAACAAATTTATAGATGATAAGTGTTGTAAAAGAGGTATTAAATTTCACATGTTTGCAAATACCTTTGGCACACATCTTATGTCATCATCTGCAATAACGTTTAATGAGGAGACAATTGGTATATTATTAGGTTTTACAAATAAACGATTAGAGCCGAATGTAGAACATATATCAGACAATCCTGTGAAGATTATTAAAGTATTGCTAACGGATCATATCTTAACGGTAAACCAGTTCATATAATAACTGTAAAAACCATAGATAAAATTACTAGATCAAGAAGGTGACTTGTTAATTTTATAGGAGACGTCCTAACGTTAAGATTACATCTTAAAAAATGTCATGAACAATGGTAGTTCTTTATCACAAAAGGCCATCTTACATAAATTTGGCTATATATAATATATAAATCAAAGACACAAAGGGTAATACTTTCTAATAGAAAAGCTCTGAAATAGAAATGAAATATCTAAGTGTCAAAGAAAATTTTTTTTTTGATGAATCTATTTTAAGTTGGAGTACTATCTTTAGATATTTTCAATCTTATAAAATTAGGGCAAATGATGAAATAAGAATTTCTTTACAACAAGTTGAAAAATATCAGCTGCCTTGCAAAAGTGAGATTTATTTAGACCTACAAGTTACCAAAAAGAATCGAAAAAACTAACAAAGATCATCTTAATCAATAATGCTCCAGCATTCTTATTTGGTTATATCGATCGATAATAACACCATATAAAATATATTGGCGTTATATTTTATATGGTGTTATTATCGTATATCGTATATATTTTACAATGTACAAAATTAGAAAAAGCTGGGTGATATCCAAATTTAAAAACAGGGGAAAAACTTATGACTGATCATTAAGGAAATGTTTCTTTATGTATTCTTTTAAAAATATACTCAGGATTTTTTGAAGATTATAATAAAATAATTTCGAATTCACAATAAGAACTAATTTTAATATAGAGTTATGATGTTACTCTATTGATTTGGAAGGCAACAAAAATATAACGCGGTGTTTCAACCTTAGTTGAAGTTTTTACAAGCCAATTGTGTCTCGTAGTTTCCAACAGTCCAGGATATTCAACCAATTTCCAACTTCGGAAAGTAATAAGTATGTCATTATTTTTATCGATAAGTTTCGTAAGTGCCAGTTCCTGTGGGATGCCTACGGTAAGATGAGGTACATGCCTGTAAAGTTTCGTTATTGTAATTTTGGCTCTCTCATTATCGACAGTTGACACTCGAGCATTACAGGGAAACATAAAATTTGATATGAGTAAATTTGAACAGCGTAAACTAAAAAATATAAATGTTTTTAAATTCGGAAAGATATCCTTATAATGATCTTCAACTTAATAGTAATAGTACTTCACATCCGTAGGCTTGTTTCTCCGCGTACAACGCTTTTCAAGCAGTCTTTTATATGGAGAACATCATCCCTTTGGAATAATTTGCCCAGAGCTGTGTTTCCCACCGATTACAATTTACAGCGATTCAAGAACAACATGAATCGCTTTTTCCGCACACGTGCTGCTTCTGGAGCGTTTTAGGGACTTCCCTGCAGAACGTGTGCTAGATCCATAAAAAATAAAAATAAGTTTGCTACATTAGATGAAATGTTTTCTGAATTTCGTCAGTGATATTATAATTTGTCTATAGAACCAACTTTTAATCCCACAGAATTAAAGAATAGCCTAGCATTTATATTAACTGTTTATATGAAAGGAATTTACTGCAGAATGGTCCAGTAACATTATGGATCGATTTGAAACAAAAGAAAAAATTTTAGCTAAAACTATACTATACTATAACTAAACATATACATATAATGGTCTGGGGTATTTTATAAACCTAATCCCCTCTCCTTTTTATTTTTCAGTTCATATAATATTTTGATATAATTCTAATAATCTAAACTCTAACAATAACTTTTTTATGTCTCTTGTTTTCAGGAAGCTAATAATGCATGAGTCGCATTTTGACAATGTTCAATATGATCTGTTAGTACAAAATATGACTGATTTTATTCCTCATGATCTCCTCCTACATCAAGATAGTAACGAGATCAAGCTCCTGAAATAATAAACTCTTCACATATTTTCTTCACTAATTCCTACATCTTGAAAAATTAATTCAATTTCACAAAGTTTTTCTACAGCTACTGCTCTGGTATGATTTAGTGTTGTAGGCTGTTCTACATAATCTCTTAAACTTACAATTTCTTACAAATTCTAGAATGCTTAGAGTTTTTTTTTTCGCACAAGCATCTTGTGAATAATAAACTATATTATTATAAAAACGGATTTGTTCTAGACGACAATGTATAGCATAAAAAAACCTATTCGTCAACCAAATCACAAAATGTATTATAAAATTTTTCAACTTGTTGATTTAAATAGTACTATTGGATATTATTTACAAATGTTATTGAAGGGAAGTGACTAGGATACTAACTCTGTGTCTTCTAATAGCTCGAAATTCTATTGCCCTATTTGCATAGAGGATTCGAATAATTTATTTTTATGAGCATATAATCAGAATGAGAGCAGTTAAGAATTATATGTTAAGAGATAATTTGTGGGAATGTTGATGGTAGGACAAGGCAAAAATTTTACCTCTTTGGAAGCAAAATTCTTGCCTCTCAGAGGTAATTTTTTTTTCCTCTGGGAGACAACATTGTGCCTCATCCGCCGTCTCATCCTTGCATTCCTACAAAAACACTAATCTGTCCGTTGAACTAATTCACAAAAAGTTGTATGCAATTTATTAGTTTAAATCATATAACTTATTGAGGTCAAGTTATTGTAGTCCTATGTTACTAAAGAGAACGGAATACCTATAAGAAGTCTTTTTATAATCTTAAACGCCCCCCACTACTTTCTACACAAGTGGAATTTGACCTCAGATTAATAATATACCTTTATACTTAACGCTTTTATGAGAAGATATTACAGACAGGCAAAGAAAGACTCATATTTATTGGTAGGAGGAGGCAAAGGCAATATTTTTGTAGTAACTAAGGTCTGTAAGTAGATGGAGCAATTTCCACAAATAACCTACTGATCGTGAAAGGTTTAAGCTCATAAAGCTCAACTGCACGAAAATGCTCTTTTCTTGAAAAATGTCCCTTCTCCCGCGATCATCTATTAATCATTGGATTTAAGCTTTTAAAATTCCACTACATGAAATGGTTCTAGAGATCCGGTGCAAATAGGATGATGATGATGTTTAAATGTAAGGCGCGTCGACATCTGAGGTCATTTGGCGCCTGTATTAGGTTATATCTTAGAATAAAGATCTGCTTCTTTCAGGAACTTTATTAGAGATTGTACGTTTTCTTTATTTGGCATCAGAATTTCATTTAGTGGTCTTCGTAGATTGTATTTAGATCTAATATGAGTATAATCATGAGACAAAATATGTTTTATTGTAAGAGTCGTGTGATGTATTTGACAGATGGATATCGGGTCATTTTTGAGAAGATGTGCAAATAGGATTTTTTCTATGAAAGGTTCAAATTTTATACTTTAGTCCACGGATGAGTAATTGCTATTCGGGTTGTTAAGCAAATTATTATTGTTTGTTCCTCATTTGCATCGATTGTCTCGAGAATAACATACAAAAAAATCCACTGTTTTCGGCGTCTCTATGCTATACCATCGACTGTGGTATCCATTAATACTCGTATAAAACAAAAGAAATTGGCCAGTCCGTTGGTATTAATAGACGGCTTTGCATTAGTTTGATGTTTCCAGATTGGAGGCGATGTTTTACGTCTTCGTTAAGTTAACCATATAGAAGAATGTACTACTGCACATTTTATACATAACTTTAAGAAAATATTTAGAATGTATGTACAAGGTGGTCCAAACTGGACACTTTTAAAGGTAAACCCCTTTATCTAAAGGAGATAGACGAAAACTGATGTCGGTGTCTGAGGCTCAATTTTTATGATAAACTCAATGGTGAAAACCGCATATCGATATCTAGTGCCAGTTCAGATATACAGGGTGTTTTTCAAAAATCTGCATTTTGGAAAAATGCTTATAATTCTTTTCCCCTTGAAAATTTTTGATTTCTGTAAAAACATTCTCAAAGCACTTTTTCACGTGGATTTCAACAGTGTAAGTTACATTTTTTTACAACTAATATTTTAGTAATTATTAACGAAAAAATATATTTTTTAAATGGGATGCCTTGTATATTTTTCCTTATACGAATAGAGCTTTAAATTACCATTCTAAAAATATAGTACACTTTATATTTTTCTTAAATCTCCTTCAAAATATAAAGGTTTTCAGTTTTTACGCGAGTTTTAAATGCACATTTTGTGAAGTATGCCTTGAATGGAGCGACCGGTTTAGTTCAATTGTTTACTCATAGTTGTCAAATTTTACTGCAGGATCAGTTATTGAATTGTCAAATAAATTGCAATGAAGTTTGAAAATTACGAAAAATGGGATATGTATTTCATATAAACCCGAGAAAATTCGGAAAAGGCAAGGAATTTGTACCACGAACGGTATCCAGAGAGGCGTCAACTCTTCAAGGATATATTCGCTCGATTGCGACATAACTTAGTTAATAGTGGCCAGTTTGAAAAGAAACAACCCAAAAATTATGCATCAAACAGGGATAAGGAGTTAGAAGAAATAGTAGTTTTAGGAACTATCGGAAATAATCCCAACACTTCAACCCGACAGTTAAAAGAATCCACTGGACTACCAAGAACTAACGTAAGTCGTACTTTGAAGAAGCACAAATTCAGGCCATATAGGTTAAGAAAAGTTCATCACCTTTTCAACGGCGTATGGATTTTTGCTAATGGTTTCTGGAGAATTGTAAGCATGTTCCGAATTTTTCATTAAATTGCATTTGGACAGACGAAGCTTTTGTAAGCAATGCAGGTATTTTTAACCGTTACAATTCTTATACGTGGGCACAAGAAAATCCTCATTTAGTTGTGGAGCAAAGAAATCAAGGCAGATTTGGATTTAATGTGTGGACAGGAATTTTTAGAGGCAGGGTTATAGGTCCATTTATTTACGAAGGAACACTCACCTCTCAGAGATATTTAGAAATTTTAAGGCAGCAAATAGAACCTCTTGTTAATGAACTGCCGTTAATGGAAAAATATTTTTTCAACACGACGGGGCACCCCCTCATAACGTTGCAGTTACCAGTAATTTTTTATCGGCCAATTTCGACAATAACTGGATAGCCAACCAAGGTCCGAACCGTTGGCCGGCAAGGTCACCGGATTTAACACCTATGGACTTCTATCTCTGGGAAAGGTTAAAAGACCTAATTTTTAAATTGCTGACAAACACCAGGCAAGAGTTAGAAGTCACAATCAACTCGGTAGGAAGTGTCCAGAAAAGGTGCCGCCTATGTGTAAATGAAACTAGTCGACATTTCGAGCATCTCTTATAGAAAATTGTTTTGTTTTAGTTTGCTCTACTCGGTATAAATTGTTTTATTATTGTTTTGTTTTATTTTTTACATAGTTTAAAGTACTACAGCATTTAGTAAATTTCATTGTAGTTATGACTCTTAGAGTTACTTCTAGGAATTTTTTTTACGATTTGACTGTTATTGGTAAACAATTGATATTGCCTACTTCACAAAATGTGCACTTAAAACTCGCGTAAAAACTGAAAACCTTTATATTTCGAAGTAGATTTAAGAAAAATATAAAGTGTGCTATATTTTCAGATTGGTAATTTAAAGCTCTATTCGAATAAGGAAAAATATACAGGGTATCCCATTTCAAAAATATATTTTTTCGTTAATAACTATTAAAATATTAGTTGTAAAAAAAATATAGCCTACATTGTTGAAATCCACGTGAAAAATTGCTTTGAGAATGTTTTTACAGAAATCAAAAATTTTCAATAGAAAAATAATTACAAACATTTTTCCAAAATGCAGATTTTTGAAAAACACCCTGTATATCTAAAACGGTACTAAATATCGATATGCGGTTTTCACCATTGAGTTTACCATAAAAATTGAGCCTCAGACGCCGACATCAGTTTTTGTCTATCTCCTTTAGATAAAGGTGTTTACCTTTAAAAGTGTCCAATTTGGACCACCCTGTACATCTCACTAGGGCCATTTATGTAATACATTAACATAAATAATGATAAGTTCTTCAAAACTTAGTAACTGTTACGAAAAGGGGAAGGAAACTGAAAAAGCAGTATGTAACCCGCCCAAAAATATGAAAGTTTTTGACTTAAAATAAAAAAATAAAAAGCATTGTTTATTTGTACCATAGCAAGTTTAATAAAAAATGAAGAGGGAAGTCGGTCGTTCTAACCTAGTATGGTAAAAAGTCTTTACATAAGTGTGAGTTTAATTTATCTATACAGTAATTAATTTATATTTGTGGTTAGTCAGATTAAAAGTAAAAGTCTACTGACTAAATATATATATTTTGGGTAAATACGTTAAAAAAATGAGCCTTGATCACCCAAAAACAGAATATTAAACAACAATAAGTCTTTTGTTTTTTTTTCTTTTAGCACAGAAATAAATGATATATAATCAGTTAATAAACCTATGTGTAGTTGCTACATCTTATTTTACAATAGTATTTGCTTTCAGAGAGCGTAATTTTTTATGTCATCTTGCAGAAAAAAGTCCTCCATATATTTTTATTCCTGAAACCATAGTTTCAGTTTTAGCTCCCTTAAAGGAGCATAGATTTAACATAATTTATACTACTTCTCATGGACTGAGTCTACAGATAGGCTATTCTGCAATGGCCTCGATCTGTACAGACGCAGTTATTACTCTACCCGATCAATTCTCTTAATATAATCTATCTCGGTGAATAAGTATTGAATCACACCGATATTTCATTCGGGATAAATTTAGTTGCAACTGCATTGTGTATCAAGGCTCTTATAGTTTCCATACAGCCAATCAATCAGTTTACTATACAATAAGTCAAAAGTTCAAAATAGAAATAACTGCATGATGCACCTAATAATTAAATATTATTCGTTAAATATAGCCTGTTCAAATTAAAAAATTATAAGGATTAGGAGAAAAATATACTCAATATCAAGTTAAAAAATAGTACTTTGTAAAAAGATGAAACGTAAAAAAGCTATTTAATTTATGTAAGTTTGTTAATTGAAGTACCTTTGTACACATGTTATGTTATACGGACCTACATGTGTATTCTAGTTTCCATTTCAATTTTTTTGGTGACCATGATATTCTTGAGACGCTACTATATGTTATATTAAAGGAAATATTCCATCTATTTACTCTTATTTGCATTTCTCATGAAATTGAATACACTTTAATTTTTTTTTAAGCAGGACACTATCATATCGAAAAGTCCCGTCTTAAAGGAGTCTGCTTAATAGCAGCTAGTTACAGTTTTGAGTAAAACTCAGTACCACCAACACAGACTGATTAACACATAATTTTAGATTACTGTTATTGATTTTTGTGTCAACATGTAACATGAAAAATTATGGCTCTTAATGTGAAAGGTGCTTAATGCTACCTAATATGCCATTTCCATCCATTAATATCACTTACTGTGTAATATAAGAATTCAAAATTAATATTTAAAAATAGACATTTCTTTAGTCCGGAGCTTGAGCCCTGTGGCAGGGTCCATTGCTTATGTGATAATGTCTCCTATGCTAAACAGATTCAAATACATTAATTTACCTTAGAGGAAAACTATCTATACCTTCTTACAACATGGACATTTTTAAATGTGCATCTTGAAGTAGCATCGCAAAATATTTAATTGAATACAATATGGAAGATATAAAAAAGAATTAAATAGGAAATTTAGAGCATTAATTTTAAGCAACATCTTAGTTATCTACATCTCTATGTATTTTCTACATTTTTCTGAGTACGTTTCATGTATTTTTTGTCATCGCTGTTATTTTACTTGGTAATTTTTTTGTAATGTTATTTTTGCGAGACAAAGTTGGCATCGGCCACTACTGTAAACAGGAGAACTGGCTAAAAAAGATGTTCATCTTTTAACTGAAATCACCATAAAAAAAATATCAAAATTCAACAAAAGGGACTAAAATGTTTCTGGAATGTTTTGTACAACACTATTAATGTTGTAAATAATTGCAAAATATATGATTATTTTACTATGTTGGGAATGTGGAATCTTTAGCACAATGACTTTATTTTTGCACTTGACTCGCGTTTCGCTAATCATGTTAGCTTCATCAGGAGCGATGATTGACGTTCCTGATGAAGCTAACATGGTTAGCGAAACGCGCGTCGAGTGCAAAAATAAAGTGTTTGGTGTAGTGGTGATATATACCGAGTAGTATGGTTATTTTGTTATAAATTTAGTTATACTTACATTTCAAATTCATCATCAATACAGTGACCAGCTGTTAAAATCCATTCTGCTCCTATTATTGCTCCGCCACAGGTAAAAAAACCATCAGCTAACCGCAGCTCCACCTAATATTCAGTCATTTTATAAATTTGTTTTGTTAGTTACTATTTAATGGTAATTGTCAATATTCCAAACTACTTTATCACCGCTAATTGAGAGTTCTTTGGACCATAAAGTTTAATTATTTTATTGCTTTGCAATTAGAAATTTAGCCATATAAAAATACTACCCATTTATAGGTAGGATTTGTTTTGTTGAAATTGGTTACCATAGGCTTTAACACCCCTGATTGTAATTTTAATTATGTTTACTTTCCTTGCTAAAGAAAATTACTATATTCTATTTGTGAAACAATCGCAATTCCAGATTTTTGTTTATTTTCACGTATCAAGGTTTCTAGATAACCAAAAACATAGTCACTCAAATACATCGATCTGTCCGTCTTGCCGATCTGTCGGTCTGTAGGTCTGTCGCTCTGTAGGTTTGCCGGTCTGTCGGTTTATTGGTCCGATAATTGTCAAATGAAATAAGGTATCAACTTCAAACTATATATATAACATATATATATATATATATATATATATATATATATATATATATATATATATATATATATGTATATACATATACATATACTATATATAGTATATATATATATATATATATATATATATATATATATATCTTTCACTATATAGAGTGTCGACTGTATATATATATATATATATATATATATATATGTATACTGAAGGACAGTAAAAGAGCTACTGGTAAGAAAAATTAAAAAATTTAGTAGTATTAAGGCAGCATGGTGTTTCTCGCAATTGGTTTTGGTTCTAAAAAGAACCTTTAAAAATGTTATTAGTATTATTTCCCTCTTAAGACCTTTATAATTCTCTAAATGTGCTGTTCTCGTGTTCTTTGTATGATTGTGCTCACTATCTGGTTAGTGAAATGCTTAACTTACAAACTTAATTAGAAAAAGAACTGTTACAATTATGTAAGTATAATATTATATAGCGTACAGAAACTTATATATCACACGTTCTGACGAACATCTTAATTTTTCTTCGGTTTCTCAGAAACTAGAGCCTAAAGATCTTTGATTACTCATCTCTACTTCCTCACAAGGGCGTTTTCCCTTCGAAGTTAACTTTCGATTGTCATATATATATATATATATATATATATATATATATATATATATATATATATATATATATATATATATAAACAAACTTAACAATAACACTGGGATTGCTCTTTTTTAGGTTGAGAGTGCAAATAAAAGTTGGTGTTGCATTATTTATTCTACTGAATTTTATTTTTAAATTCTCGAGCTTCTTCTTATCTAATTTGACAGAAGACCTTTTTATGATGGCGCGCTTGAAAATATGTCTCTATAAAAATTATTAAATTAAATCTTAGATCATCTTGCTAAATTTAAAAAATCTGATTATGTTAAATAGTGCACCTAATTAAACCCTTTTATTATATTAGGTAAATTTAATTGTTCTTAACAAGTGTCCATCATAAAATTGTTTAGATAAGCCGTTTTGGTGAAATCACAAATTAAAAACCAATTAGAACAAATTTTGCACGATAATCGTTTTGAGGCGATTTCTGAGAATTCCAGTTGAAGTAAGAACTCATTTCAAGTTTTTAGGGATTATGGAAATTCCTAGTGACATTTTATGATAAAAACTATGCTGTAAATACCATTGCCCTTCTGGAAATTAACCATTCGGAAACAATACTTTGTCATTGATACTCAATTGTTTTGTGAAAATGCGAAAAACGAAAGAAGTTTCCGTTGAAAATCGGGCTCTGATAATTGCGAGACATCAAAATGGTCACTCGAGTCGACAAATCGCGAGTGATATGCGGATGCCAAGGAGAACGGTGGACTACATCGGAAAAAAAATTTTCTGCGGGACATGGAATTCCCAACCAGAACGTTCAGAAAGACCTCGAAAAACGACTCCTGCTGAAGACAGAGCTATAACAATGTCCAGCAGACGTAATCGCCGCCTAACCGCACCAGAAATCACGGCTCAAGTAAACCTGAAGCGGCCCATCCCCATCAGCGTGATAACCGTGAAGAACAGGTTAGCAGAAGGTGGACTACACGGGAGAGTTGCAGTGAGGAAACAACTTCTTAGGTAAGTGAATAAACGTAAACGATTAGAATGGGCCCAAGAACATGAAAATTAGACATTAGAACAATGGACTTCCGTCCTTTGGAGCGACGAATCTAAATTCGAAATTTTCGGTTTAAATCGACGAGTTTACGTGCGGTGGTCAGTTGGAGAGAGGATGTTGGAAGCCTGTCAGTTGCTTACGGTAAAACAAGGTGGAGGTTCAGTATTGGTTTGGGGTTGTTTTGGCAACGGTAAAGTTGGAAAAATATTTAGGATAGAAGGAATCATGCGAAAAGAACAGTATCAAAAAATACTGCTAACTCAAATGCTTCCTTCTGGACGAGATATTTTTCAGGGGAAATTTATTTTTCAGCATGACAACAACCCTAAACAGTCTGCTATACAAATTAGAGAACTTTTGGACCAATGGAAATCCGATGACGTTCTGGAAGTGATGACTTGGCTTCCACAATCACCCGACTTGAACCCGAATTGCTGTGGGGCCATTTGGACAGGTGTGTTCGAAAACTCAATCCAACATCAGAAAATCACTTGTGGGAACCTTTACAAGCAGAATGGGTTAAAATAACCGAAGAAACTACTGAACACATTGCCGAAACTCTGTAAAGCGCTAATTAAAAACAAAGGAGGTCACATAGATGAGAAAAAATCCTGGAAACTGGACTGAAATAACTAGGTGGGCAAATACTTTCTGACGGTAGTATATACATGTATATATATATATATATATATATATATATATATATATATATATATATATATATATATATATATATATATATATATATAATATCTAAGAGGGAATGAAGCCTTGAGCTATATCGCTTAAGGTGAAGGGTGTGAAAGAGGTGGAGGTAGATAAATTTTGACTGGTTTAATGGTAATATGGCAATTTTTTCTTTTTTTTTTTTGTTGAGATAAACAAATATTTTGTGCAAATATAAAAGGGGTGAAAAGGGTGGAGGAAGAAATCAGAGGGGTTCTTTCGTATATTGTAATATAATATAAATATAATATTATCTATAGAAAAATATATAACTGGTTAATGGTGTAGGGTGGCGGTATAGAAGGTTTGTTGGAGATATGCCCTTTTCAGGGTTCTAGGGTAATGGGGTAAAAGAAATAAGGAATCTTGTATAGTTTCAATAGTATAATAAAATTTTTTCCAGTTTTTTCTTGGACAGCAAAATGGGAAAATTTTTAGCATAATCATTTATAATAAAACATATAAGTTGCCAAAAGGATGCAGAAGGAAGGTAGAAGAGTGACCTCGTATTTGTCTTGTTATAGGTCATTTTTGAGGCTCCTTTCATTCAAGAAATTGAAACATTACTTTGTTCATTATTTTCTTTGTTAACATGGGAAAAGAATTCAAGAGAGAGGGGAGTCCTTGTATCCTTTTCACAGTATTATGAGAATTTTTCCTTATTTTTGATTGGGATATTGGATATTTAATATAGAATAATTTTTTTATAGTAAAATATTTACAGAGTGAAAGGGATGAAGTAGGGGACTAAAAGGGTGATTACGTGTTTTTCGCAATATACTTTTGTTTCAATGTTTTTGTTTTTCCGCTATTTCCCATTTAAAGAGGTAAATTGTTTTTATTTTTCTTACCAACAGAAAATATTGTATTTGTGAATAAATCACCCTCCAAACTTTTTCTTTTCTTCATGTTATATTGTTTTTAGATCACGGAAAACATATTTTTTAACCTGCAACTTTCTAATTAATAATATTTAATATCATAAACATAATATTGCAACCACAGTCGCAAAAAAATGATATTTATTCACACATTAAGCATATATGACTAATTTTTCATATGTTTTGTCTAAATTTGAATTTTATTCTTTCACATACATCCGTATTTCCCTGGCGGAAAGTATATATTTTGTTCGTTGGAATTTTTTAAGAAAAAATTAAGGTTTTTTTCAATTATTAAATACTCTCTTGGATTATTTAAACAAGAAAAGCTTCTAATTCCTTATAATATTTGGTATACTAGCATAACGTTTTGAAATAGCGAATTTCTTGGTTGAGATCATAAACTAATATTTTGCATAAAAAATTATAATAAAACATAAAAGGGGTAGGGGAAGAATCCTTTTCAAAGTTCTTGGAGTTTTGGCGGAATTCAAAAATTAAGTTATCTTTTCCATTATCTTGAATTTTAACCCAAGAATGGGATGTAAGGTGTGGGGGTCGTTAAAGTTTGTGTGGTTTCAACAGTATTTTGAGAATTTTTCCAGTGTCTTTGTTTGATGCATTTAACAAATTTTAAGCATATTTTTTATAATAAAATAAATACGAAATTAATGGAGTAGGGAGTTTGCAGGCTTGCTTTATATATATAGCGCTATATTTCCTTTTCAGGTCTCTTGGACTGTAAGAATAAGAAAATCAGTTTGATTTTTTATTAGGTTCAGTTTTAATAAGGAATGAAGGTAAAAGAGAAGAAAGAATCTTTCTTTTAATGAAAAAATGGGCAAATTTTAAGCTTGCACTTGTAAAAAAAATAACAGGCCAAAGGGGTGGAAAAGGAAGAAGTGTAACATTGTATTTATCGTGGTACAAGTCTTTTCCGGGGCTCTATCAGTCAACGAATCGAAACCCTACTTTTTTTCTTTTCAATAATTTCATTGTTAACATGGGACGAGGGTGAAAGGGGTAGGGATAATTGCATAACTTCAATCGTATTATGAGAATTTTTGCTGATTCTCGATTGGGTTATTGAATATTTATAAAAAATTTAATTTTCTAGTAAAATATGTATAAGATTAAAGAGAGGAGAGAGAGAGAGAGAGCATATATATCGTAATAAACTTCTATTTCAGTGTTTTAGTTTTTTCATTATTGTTAATTCGAACAGGAATTGAATACAGAGAGGCTTGAGATTCGATTACAAAGTAACCTGAAAAAATGTTGAGATAATTATAAATAATTATAAAATAAGTTTTAGAATTACAAACAATAGAGTTGGCCGAAACCTTCTTATAACACAGCAGGGAAATTATTATATTTACTTCCCTTACTAACGGGAAGCCTTGTATTCGTAAGAAAATTACTCTTTCAAATTTTGTTTATTTTCCAATTCTCCTCCGTCTATCCTTCTGACTGTTGGCATGATAACTCTTGCATAAGATGATAATATTGATAATTTCTATAGTTCTTAATTGACATAGTTTCGTGACAAGGTGCTAAAGAGGTGGGAATTTACTTACTCTTTACTTGAGTAATAATTTTAGAACTACATATTTGCAAGTAGTGGGTAACAAAAGATAAATCGATGCGTTTGAGATGTGGGCATATCGAAGAATCCTCAGAGTATCATATACCAAACACTGTACTAATGTCTCTATTCTTGAAGAGGTTGGCGTAAATAATCGATTTTTAAATAAAATTAATAGACAGTATTTGAAATATTTTGGTCACACTATGAGGAAAGTGGATACCATGGAAAAGCTTGTAGTAACGGGGAATTAAGATCTCTTCTTGGGATGGATATGCACTAGTCAAGTCAAATCGCACAGGATCGAGATGCCTGGAGATTGACTGTTGAGGCAGTAACTGCATAGTGTCACGAATACTCCTATTGGGGGGAAAGGATTGAGAGAGGGAGACTGGATAAATAACTTTACCGATTTTTTTTTAATGTTTATAGGCATAAATTTTAACTTTTTTTCTAACCCTATACATTGTTACCTATAATACGACCTATTATACTAGGCAATGGTTATTATAACAGCTGGTGTTGTTATAAATGCGTTATTCAGTATGGAAGAAAATATTAAAGAAAAACTTTTTGGCTAACAACAATTAGTAAAAAGTAGTTTTGATTATATTTTTTTTACCTGGCAATATATGAAATTAGAAAATTTTAAATACGTACCGCATATGGGAACTCTCCTTCCTTAGCATCGGTGCCATTTATTATTTGAAGAGATGGTTTGGCAACCACTACAAAAAATATATTTTATTAACAAATTAAATCAACCATACAATTCGTCAGGAAACTAGAGTTTTAGGCTGGACTGGAAACTGTAACACTAAGTGGGTTAACGGAGAATTATAATAATTATAATAACAGCATTTGAAGTGGCTCTCCTGCTTGGAGTCAGCTACTGTAAACCATAACGAAATCAGACGACACTAGCAGCGAATTCAACACTTCGATAGCGGAGGTAATATCGAAACATTAGGTGATGAGAGGTCAACAACCCATCATTTAACTTGAAAACCTCGTTGTTGTGAGAAACAGTTACGTCGATGCTCCTTACAGCCTTTGTCGATTGAATAGAACCGATGAACAAGGTACAGGAGCAGCAGGATGGATACCCTTAGAACATTTTTAGTTTTGCAAATAATAGTAAATATTTTATTTATAAGTTGTATCATTAATTCATTCCCTATTAACAACAAGACGCACGAAGAAAATCTAACGAAGACCCGGTTAATAGAGCAAAAACCCATTCTACCATTTATTACAGGAATCGCCGACAGAATTGGAAGATATCTGCGTAGCCATTATATATCAGCACTAAATCCAGACAAGTCACAATATAAATTTTATCTATAAATTAATAATAAGATT
>CM032449.1:85540596-85570596 GCA_019049505.1 Pachyrhynchus sulphureomaculatus | reverse complement strand
TGTTACAGATAGAGGGAGATTTAGTGGGTCCATGACTCATTGATTCCGGTGATCATTTAGCAACCTATATAGTTATATTAGAATGTGTGTTTGATAAGTTCTATGAAAATGGAAGGAATCAGATTTTATTGTAGTCATTGATTTCTTTTAGGTAAGCGAAAACATCCATTAAAGAAGTTTAGTTGGGTTTTAGTGAGGAATTGGGTGCGTTTTAAAAATATTATAATTTATTTTTTGGTTTAGAGTATTGGGATTACGTAAGAATGTAGTAGATACTAAGTGTGGTTTGATAAGCGACACACTATTGGCTTTAAAAATGGGGCTCAAAAGAAACGGAATGACGATACCAGGACTTTTCTAGACTGTACTCCCTCTACATGTCAGGAATGGAGTTGAAAATGCGGAAAAAGTAGAGGCTTTTACTAGCAATAACTTTTTTTTGTTCTCTTGAGAATCTCGATCTAGTTGAAACAGGTTTATAATGATATTGCTTATATGATTGGTGTAGTCTGTCGGGGTCACCAATAGAAGATCCAGAGAGAGAGAGACCTCTTAGGGTTTGAGGTCAGCTAAAGTATTTTTTTGACGCTTTCGACGTCGCTGGGGAACCATAAAAAGAAAATTTTATGTTTTTAAGGCAGCACGTACGTATAAAAAAAAACTGTGTCTATGGGTGCTGGGTGGATCGAGAAGCTTAGCATCCCATAGCCGGTCCCAAGCCCGGATAAAAGAGGAGGGTTCCAAGTTAGGACCAGCGACCTGCTTGGGTTAAAAAAAAACAAAGTGCTCCTAGAACCAAAGGTATAGCCTCGGAACGGACTGGATTAAATAATGACAAACCTGGCGAGAATAAGGGATAAACGCATACGGAAACCGACTTCACTGAGAATTGGATACTAAAACATAACATCATTTAACAACAAAGACCAAGAAATCATACTTGAAATTAAAAAGGCATAAATTATACATATGTGCACTCTCGTAGACCAAAAAAAAGGCACAGGAAACAACAAATATGAAAACTACATACTAATATACAGTGGCAAAGAAAAAAATGAAAGAGCTGCATTAGGGATTGGCATACTGCAACATGAAAGATTTGAAAAACCAAGTCAACAAAAAGAAATACATTAACGACAGACTACTACAAGTGACGATCGAACTACAAAAAATCAAGATCAACACACATAATAAGTATATATGAGTAGTATAACAAAACGTGCTTCTGGACCCACATTTGACCTTGAAAGTTAACCCCGACCTTGCCGAGTACCTGAAGAAGTGAATTCAGGAGTTTCAGTCGTTTTGGCTGAAATCTTCTGAAAGTTGTGTCTTGGAAGGTCGTTCTTCGTCCGCATAAGTGAATTAGTTACGTTTTCCTTGACCTTTGACCTGTACCTGTTGTCACTTAATTACCTGTTTACCTGTATACCTGTTTACCTGTATACCTGTTTACCTGTTTACCTGTATACCTGTACCTGTGTTACCTGTAATTTACCTGTAATTTACCTGTAATATCTGAAGAAGTGTTCAATGACGTCACAAGTCCAGTGGATGTATCTCAGTGCCTTTTAGTCATTGAAAGACCTTGGGGACTTAGAATAAATGTGTGTTAAATGTTGTGTATTAATGAAATAAGTTAAAAAAAAGTCATGTCTGTAGTAGGATTTGAACCTACATAAGTTGGTTTCAATACTGCAAAACTGGGGACTTATCCTACTTAGCCAAATAGGATTCGTAATAGAGAATGCAATTGTTGGGATGCCATAAAAAAAGGAATGTTGAAAGCTGTGCAAGAAGTAGTCGTCAATGACGTAAATTGTCCAGTGGATGTTGAATCAGTGCCTTTTTGGTAAAATAAAATTTGTCTAAGAGATGTTTTAATGTTAGATGTGAATATGTGTAAGCTTATTAGTTAAGAAAGTGCAAGAAGTAGTCGTCAATGAGTTAAAATTTGTCAAGTTTAGATGTTTGAAAAATGTCTTTCTAGAGGTATCGGTGTAAATAGTGATAGTCTGCAAGAAGTGATCGTCAATGACGTAACAAGTCCAGTAGATGTGGAAACAGGGTATCTTAACTTCATTAAAAACTTTGTAAACTTTCATTTGAGGAGAAGTTGCATTAGTTTAGATGCTTATTGGTGTGGTCTTATCAGAGTAGGCGTAACTAGATAAGAAATGTTGTATTTGGTTGGTTGAATGTGTAAAATTAGATAAGAATCTGTGTATTTGGATAGGTGAGCTGTGAAAATGGGTGTTGTCTATTGGAAAAGGCATGTATTTGATAGGTTGTTGTGTAAAAGTTGCTAATAAGAGTATAAATTTGATTGGTTGAAGGGTAAAAAATGTGTGTTATCTATTCGAAATTGTGTCTGATAGGTTGAATTGTAAAGGCAAAGAAGTAAATGTATTAAAATAGCAATGATAGAATGTAAAATCTTGTAATTTGAGCGAAAACAGTAAATAACTGGCGCCATAAAGTCGGTAAAAATGTCGAAGATAAGGCAAAATGTAAACAAAAAGTATGACTTATGCAAATTTCCTTGAATTGAAACCAAGTAAACACTTTGGCGAATTATTCTAAAAATAGAAATGACGTGATAGCTAGAATGTTCTAAATGGTCTGATAGGTCACAAAATAGATAAGAAAGGTCAAAAAATAGTTGATAAGGATATGTTTTGAATGCATACAAGTGTATTAAAATTGATGAAATTTGTTAGCAAGTAAAATAAGTATGAAATGAGCTTATTGTGAGCTCGTTGAAATGTTGTGAACTCGTTGGATTTTGCTATAATATGTTATATGAGATGAAAGCAAGTTAAATAAGTAATATTTGTCAAGAATCGTAAAATAAGTACGAAATGAGCTTAAATGAATCTCAAATGAGTTTTTGATTTGTAATAATAATAATAATAATAGTAAAATATTAAATGAGCCTAGCCTTCTACCGTATAAGAGTAAAAGTTGTTGTTTGTTTTTCACAAAGAGTTAGTTTTGTTGAGCTTAGTTTGGTCTCGTTGTATTGTAAATTTTAGTAAAATATATATGTAGAGAGAGATGATCCTAGCCTAGTCTGTACTCGTATTATGAGAGGAGAATAAAATACAAGTATGAGCAGATATTTAAGACAATATATTAATAAATTCTACAAATTGTTACTAAAATAAAGTAGATACAAGAAACTATAAAATAATTCATTCGAGTCATCTGTTACTAGTTTTGTAAAAGGTTTTGTTGAGCCTAACAAAAGTATAATTTGGTCTCGTTGTATTGTAAATCTTAGTAAAATATTTGTTAAAAATGAGCTGAGCCTTTGACTCGTTGTGTGGGAACGAGAGGAGAATAAAACATACAAGTATGAGAACACAGATTTAATAAATATATTAATACCAATGAACAAAAGAGCCTCGTCTAATTTGTTTAAAAATCTTTACAACTATTCTTCTATACCTTGGAGAAAATTTGAAAAAACTACTTACTTAAATACTTAAAATATAAAATCTCTATAAAACAATAAAAACTAACTAAAATCTTAAGATGTAAATGTAGAGCCTGGTACGAAATGATACAAAAACCTAAATTAAATGAGAGAGTTCAACAAATTTGATAAGAAAGATCAAATATTTGTCGATAAGAGGATGTAAAATGTATTGGATAAAATATAAATTGCAATGTTATGTTTTACTAATAACTATATATTTGATTAGAAATATTAAATAAATGCGAGAGAGAGTTCAACAAAAACAGATAAGAAAGGTTAAAATTAGTTGATAAGAGGATGTAAAATGTATTGGATAAATTAAATTTAGATTCTTACTTAAATACTTAAAAGTACAAAAATATACAATAAAACTAACTAAAATGTTAAGATGTAAATAAATATGTTGCCTGGTACGAAATGATACCAACAAAAACCAGTTGTTAAGAGAGTTCAACAAATTTGATAAGAAAGATCAAATTTTTGTCGATAAGAGGATGTAAAATGTATTGGATAAAGTACAAATTGCAATATTATATGCTTTACTAATAACTATTTGACTAAAAATTATGAAATGCTTATTAGTATGTATAAATGAGAGAGTTCAACAAAAACAGATAAGAAATGTTAAAATTAGTTGATAAAAAGTAGATTCAAAAGCATTAAAAATAATTGAAAGACCAATAAATTTACGATATTTCGTTGTAGGTAAATGTAAACACGTAAAGGTTGTTTTGTTTGTTTTAAAGTTACTATCACTACTTAGTTGATATTTGTATAAATCAAAATTTGTTTCCAAAAGAACAAAGATTTGACTAATAATAAACTAAGAAATAGGTTGTGCTGTTTTGTTTGTTTTAAAGTTTACTATCACTACTTAGTAATTCTGATATTTGTATAAATCAAAATTTGTTTCCAAAAGAACAAAGATTTGACTAATAATAAACTAAGAAATAGGTTGTAAATATAATATCAATATTATTTGTCTACTAAAAAGCAAATTGGTTTAAATTATTGACTTACTTAAATACTTAAAAAAAATAAAATCTCTATATAAAATTAACTAATATCTTAATACAAAAATTATTATAATACATTAATCATCCTGGTGGGAACGTTTCCGTATAGTGGAGGCTGCCATCTTCAGTTTAGCTGAATACGGGCCGCTCATTCCTGCTAATACATTAATTCGAGTTGTATATCGAAGACATTTGCGACCCATATGAAGTAGTGTGTCCCTGAGCCATTCATATTCTTCCTTGCCAATGAACAGATTTTCGTGTAATGGTCTAACCATGCACAAGGCTTGTTTTTATAAGAAATTTGCATAATTAAAGGTTGTAGACAATTTTTACACTTTGATTTACTTAATTGAGTTAACATCAGGGACCAGCTCTTCAGTTGTACCATTTCAGCACTCCAACAAAACTTTAACGTTGCACCACTTCGTGAACATTTTATTACTAGATTATATGAACATTGAGAACTTGTCATCGTGTATGATTTGACAATTTTCTGTTTTAATAAAATTTCCAAAGAGATTAAATCAGTTATATGTTACTATGTTGATAACTTGTAATTGATTCGACATAAGACATGTATGTGTTTATATAATAAATACAAATCATCCGATATGCATATACTAATTATACACGTTTTTATCAGTATAAATGCAATTTAAATTGGAAAATTACCACTTATCTAAATAATGATGTATGGAGTCGACTAGTCGCTATAGACAAAAATAACAAAAACAATTGGATTAATTTTATAAAATGATAAGAGATAAATGTTGAAAACATGTTTATAATAACAAAGTGATTGGAAAATTTGCTATGATTTAATTAGCGCTATTACTTAAAAACAAACTGCAATATATAAAAATAATAATAACAAAATCTGGTGATTGGAAAAACAGTAATATTTAGATGGCAATTTTATTTAACATTGTATTAAAATTTATTTTTTAAAACAGCTCGATAGATTTACAAATAGTTTAGATAATTGTTCAATTAACTTATTATTCTTATTATGATTGCAATAAATACTACATTGGATACATTTGTTTGATGTCGACAACTCTGACAATTCTTCATTGACACGTCTTAGTACCATATTAACATGGAAACATTCACATGTATCGGGTCCTTCTCGAACTCCAGGATGTGACCATACACATGATACGTAATGTATTTCTAAATTATTCGTAACTTGTTTGCGATCGATAAAAGGTGTTAAATATTCTCGATAAGATATTAGTCGAATCCTTGTTTCACAACAACATGCTAATTTCTTGACAAAATCATCAATTTTTCTACAAGTTTTATATACTAAATCATCTTGACTGAATAAATTCATTTTGCAAATAAGATGAAATCTTTGACAATTTAATGTGTTATACTGAGATTCTCCTATAATTCTTGATGATGAGGTTAAAAAGAACGATTGAGAAGGGATATGTATATTTAAATGGATATGTTTGGTTAGTAGTCAGTATTTGATAAACATAAAATCAAATAAACAATGAGTGAAGATCGTCAACAATTATATGTAGTAACAAAAAGAAATGGACTTTGGATTAATCGTAATGCTGTCGAATTAACACCTGGTAAATTGTTAAGTGGAGTCGGTTTATATCAAAATGGAGGATGTATAGCATGTGGTGTTCGTGATAACGACCTATTTTCAGGGGGACAACAAGGAATGCATTCGAAATGTCAGGATATCTGGAAGACTGGTACACATGATCTTATAGATAAACATGTACAATCAATAATTCCAAGACCGATTGGGGAACGAGAATGCCAACAACGACAAAGAGAACAAAGAGGCAACCATTAGAAACTCCTTGTTAATTCTTTATTACCTTTTATTTTTTAAGTAATAGATATATGTATATTTGTCTTAATAAAGTCCTTATATCCTTAAATATTTAATGTTTTGTTTTTCTAGTATAAAGTTCTTATATTCTTAATACTTTTAATAATTTAAATAGGAAATAATAAAACACACATGTTTGAAATTGAAAATATTTATTAAACTCGTTCTTTCAATAATTTTTCTACAAATTATTCAGTTAACATTGGAAAAATTCCTTAAAAAATTTATTAAATACATATGATGTTGATATTATGGGATGAATATTGATAGCCATGCCAATAGTGTCGTACAATTTGTAGTACTACATTGAACTTTAGTATTGTAAATTAGATTATGATCTAAACAGGAAGGTTTTGTAGGTTTAAATGTTGGTATGTTCCATACATTTAAAGTATCTATATCAATCATCTTGAAATTGGGATTAGTATGCAAATTAGTAGTAGAAGCAGCAATGTTGTCTTGAACGAATCGAAAAACATGTTTTCCTTTTACATACAATACATCAATATTGTCCAGTACTCTATCTAAAATTTCTCCAACTTGCTTGTAATCTACATAGCCGGAAGAATATCGTAAACCAAGTTCCTTTTCAGTCTTACAAACAGCTCTTTTATTGAGTCGAGATAATTGAGCAAAGGGTATTTTCGGTTTCAATACATAATGACTTGTCTGTAAACCATTTGATATCGTAATTTCTTTAGCATGAAATTCTTCCACATACACATCATGATTATCATCATCGCAGCAAATAAAAAGTTAAATCCCTGAATATCGAGAACAGCCAACTTCATCGTGTCACAGTTACTTTACAACTAAGAAAACTTTTACAAAGCAAACATATATAATATGACCTCTCCACAAAAATTGTTTACCTGAATTGATTTCAATATTAATCTTATTTTTGTATTTTTAGGGAATGGAATAAAAAATAGTTAGGTCTCTAGAAAAGTTTAAATTATTAAAACAAAAGTTTTATACGAGAGAAATATCTATTTTCTTCTTAAAGGTATTTTATAAAAATATCTAACATCTAAACTATAATAATATCTATTTTCTTCTTAAAGGTATTTATAAAATATCTAACATCTAAACTATAATATCTGGTATCCTAATTTAATTATATCCTCCCAACTTAAATATTCATCATCATCATCATCATCATCATCATCCACATCCATTTCACTCTCTGTTTGTTCAATCATCTCTTCATCCTCATCCATTTTCTCCTTTATCCATTTTCTTTTAATTTACTAAGTGGGATTTCATCATCGTTGTCATCATCATCATCATTTTCATCAACTTGAACTTTTTGTTGTAGTAATTTTTCTCTTAATAAATTTAAGGGTAAATGTTCTTCCTCTTCTTCGACAATTTCCATTTGCCTTAATTCCAGTAGTCTTAGTAACTCTATATTTCTTTTAATAACGTTGTTGGCATTTACTTCTTCTTCATTAAAAAATTCTTACTCAGAGTCAAATTTATTTGTTGTGTAGTGAAACAAATAGTTGCTTTTAAAAATGTTGATATTTTTTGAATCTGAAGACATTAAAGTGTTACCTATCAAAACGTTATATATATTAATAAAAAACTTATTCGTGTGAGTATTGTTTCATATAATTTACTACTTATATATTTAGCTTTGATTTTAATGACTGATTTAATTAATATATAGATTATTATATATCCTTTATTTCTTTCACAGACGTGGTGTGCATAAAATTGAAATTGTAAATAATACTAATCAAATTAATGTATTCTTGGACGGGGATGAAACACCAACTACCAAATTGGAAGAAATTACCTGGATATTACCGATAAGGTATCTACACGTAGAGGCAGAAAGTGCAGAGGATGAAAAGACATTTTTGGATGCAATCCAAAAGTATCCAGGGATAAAATCCTATATATTAAATAATAAATATACCTTATAGTTTGTAAACGTAAAAGTTTTTGTTTTCAAGTTACTAATAAACTGTAAAACATTTACCTTTGTTTTATTTACGAATAATAGTTAGATATAAGATACATGAAAGTATTTAGTTATTCATTTTAATATTGGTTTTCAACTGAAAATGACTTGGGTAGTAGGAGTAAAATAAAATAATCTTAAAATTTGTCTTGATTCGTTATATCAAAAAGGTTTAAAATGAAATAATTTTAATAAAGTATAATATAGTTTAATAGAAAACGAGATAGAAATCGATAAAGAATGA
Organism: Pachyrhynchus sulphureomaculatus; assembly: GCA_019049505.1. Lineage (NCBI taxonomy): Eukaryota > Metazoa > Arthropoda > Insecta > Coleoptera > Curculionidae > Pachyrhynchus > Pachyrhynchus sulphureomaculatus. The sequence continues at coordinate 85,562,025 of CM032449.1, read as the reverse complement.
ATTCCTCAACAGGTTGTCCTTCATGTCAAAGTAAAATAACCTATTTGGGTCATAAATCTTATAATCAGAATACATATTGTTCCAATTGTACTCGATATTACAAAGAGGCTTCATGGCAAACTGTACGTAGTCTAGGATATATACCAAAAGATACTTTGGAAAGAAAAAAGAACAAATTGGAAAATGAAACCAAGAATCAATTTACTAACTTAATGCCAAATAATCATATCTGTAAGAGACCGAATTGAATCATCATAAAATGTGATAGATGTGTTTTATTTATTTGTACTATTTAGTAAACTTAATAAAAAACATGTTATTACTTAAACATATCGTCTATTTTATAACTGAATACAATTTTGCATGTATTAACTAATTACATACTATGTGATTTCATAAATCTGAGATCATTCTTCGATAAGATACCAAATAGTCGTTCGTTCGCATTTATAACAATAATCTCGTAATCTGAGTCGAGGTCGAAGTTGTCGAACAGAATTATTACGTCTAATGATTAAATTTACTTGAGCTATATGTGGTTGAAAAGGTATACTTTTCGATTCTCTCCAACAACCACTACATAAATAAGTAAAGTTCATGGTAGCAGCAATTGTTATTTCTAAGACTATTTCCAAGATACTGATTTGTTATTCCTCAAGAAGATACCACATAGTTATACCAGCACACTGATTACAATAAACCCGTATTCGAGTTCGAGGTCTTTGATAATTTGCATATGGAACTCTGTGTGTTTCTCTCCAACAACTACTACATAAATAAGTAAAAAATTCCATGCAGATAATGTCAAGAGTAGCACATACAATGATAAATTATATTACTATGCAATGAGTAGTTCAAATGCACCAAATTAAATTTTAACTTTTCTCCTTCTCGCAATTTTCTATTTTGTCTTCTACACGTCGACAGTCGAATAATATATTTGTCTTTCGAGTCCAAAAGTACTTCTTCTCGTTCTAAGCAGTCTTTTAGATTTACGAAAATTTTCGTTTCTTCTTTCCTCTGTTGTTTTAAATCCTTTTGACATTTGGACACATCGTTATCTAACTGATAGATTTCACGAGTCAGATCGGTCAAATTACTTTTAAAATTTTCAATTTCCTCCTTTAAATCGGCAATTACGACATATGCTACTTTGTATTTTTCTTGACAAATTTGCAATGTTTCCGTTAGATTGGTTCTCAATAAATACAAATCCGATTCCAATTTGATATTTTCCTTGAGCAGAGCAATATGTTTCGTATAATTTAACGACATTGTTAAATTCGCAGCCAGGTATTCGTATTCTAGAATATTTCCCATACAAATATCATTAACAGCTTGTTCATTATCGTATAAATCCATATAATTGTCCAGTGACTTAATACATTCCTGATACAAATTTAAACTGGTATTATAAAGTGAATGATAATCCTCTAATAAATATTCGTAATTTTGATTACAAGAATTATTGACATCAGCATCGTAGTTGTTTGTACTTTGAACAACAACAATAACGAGAACAAACAATAGACAGGTAGAGAACATTAGTGTGGTCAATATGAGCGAATGATAAATGAATCAAAAACTTATTTAGCGTCTGTCTTTATAGAGATCGTGTTCTCCTCCCGAGAACCTCTTGAAGTCTCTAAAAAATATGGAAAATGTAAAATTTAACTGTTTAAAATGTGGATGTAAAGTTAACAAAAATATAAATAGTTACTATCGAGATCGAGTTAGAATACGTAAATATTGTACATATTGTTTAATTAATTTTGTATATAGGAAAAATAGCCTAATTTCCATGCTGCTATCAATTACAACTATAAATAGTAGGGAGAGATAACTTGTATAAAACATTTCATTAATACACACATCATATCATTCATTCAAAAATGCCAGTTATTGTACGAGTAAAATGTCCACAATGTAAAGGTGAAAGTGAAATACGAAATCAAAAATGTTTGTCATGTGTGGTCAAAGATCGAATCAAACAGAACGATGGAGCAAAGAACGTACCTGCTTACTTTCTTTCCTTTGGCAAAGAAGAACGAGGAATCGAGAGAGAGGCTGCTGCAAGACAAGGAAACAGATAGCATCCATTTCCTGTTAATTATATATAAAAACATACATCAAATACAATCATATTACTTGTATACTTGCTATTGACACCTACATTCTAAAATAATGGCTTGTCTAAGAGCTTGGTGGAATGAAATATCCAATTTTCCCGATTTACCTGCGAAATTTATCATTTATTTTCAAGATTTTGTCAATTGGAACATCATTTCACGAAAACAACATTTAGACGAAGATCTAATACGAACTTGTATCAATAAAGTCAATTGGCAACTTATCTCCCAATATCAGCAATTAAACGAACGATTTATGGAGGAATTTGCCGGAATGTTGGATTGGAATGCCATCAGTATCCATCAAAACTTGACTGAAGATTTTTATCCGTCGACATAGAGAACGAGTTAATTGGAAATTTATTCAAAAATTTCAACGAGGAATCAGTCCCACCTTTTTACAAGAAATGAAACCCTACATTGATCAAATTGAAAATTGTTGTTGTTAAATCATTTATAGTTTTCTTTTTATACTTAATAAAACCTTTTTTCGTACAAGTTGTTTTTTGTTATTTTTAACTACATACTGCTAATACTTTTATCATTGCATAAAACACGAGTTATATTAATTATATTGTACATTCAATGTATTTGAATTTATTCCTTATCTGCTAAATTTTAACCTTCTTATCTGTTTTGAACTCTCTTTTATGTTATAAAAAGATTGAATTGGTAAATACAAGCAATTGTCTGCGTTTTCCTCTCTCACACAACATATATTTTGTTTTGTGTGTGTAATTACTTAAACAGGTGAGTTTAACAGGTTTTATATTTATACATCATATCTAATTTGAATTGTTGTTGTTTGCAGTATGTCCTCTTTAAACGTTGAATCTACCATGCCTACAACATCTTCATCTAATCTAATAATTGATATGGATACAACAATTCCTACTACTACTACTACTCCTAAGGAAAAATTTCCACTTGCTAAAAAATATATTTTTGGATGGTCTTACACATATGGGACTACTCAAATTTCTCAAGAGATTTGAAAACGTACACCTCTATAATGATGTTAAACATGAAAATAGTAGGGAATCATTAAAGACTTTTAGACAAAACCTGCACACATTAACAATTGTGAATAAAATGCAACAACAACAAAATTATAGACTATTTGAACGTTCACCACTATCTCAATTGTATTTTTCATTAATATTTGACTCGATTGAAAATTTTGATGAAAAGAATATCATTGACTGTTTAAAGGAAATTCCAACAGAAATATTTGAACAATTTCCATCGGTAATTGTTATCCCTAATAAGTACAATCTTAAGGACATTATTTGGAAAAGTATGCAAATACAAGAGATAGATTTAATTTCAGCCGTAAAATATGTAAAGACTCAATTTAAATTTTTCATCTTATTGTCCAAATACAACCTTTTCAACCAATATGTCTTTTTACCTCATTATCCACAAATGTATGATAAAACTTACCTTTCCGACTTGTATGTACGTATAGAAAGAGCAATTCGAATAATTAATGACGACGATGATGACAAATCAAAAATAATTATTCCGGGAAATAATTCTTGTTGGAAAGCATACAAATCAGATGCAGGTTTCGATCTTTGTATTAAACACGACACATTTTGTCCCGCAGGGAAAGCTATAAAGATTGAACTGATTGAAAAAGTAAATATTCCTATAGGATTCTATGGACAAATTATTGCGAGATCCTCTACAAATTCTATAGGAACTATACGAACAGGTATCGTAGATGCAACCTACAACGGACCTCTAATTATTTATTTTATATCGGATGAAAATATCTTATTGGAAAAGTATCGAAAAATTGCTCAATTACTTATATGTCCTTTGGTAAATGCATCGATCGAAAGAAATATTACGACTCTAAAGAGGAGTCTTATCAGAAAATCAAACAATTTTGGTTCTTCGGGAAAATATAAGATTCCCGCTGCTCAATTTTTGGGTGCACGACAATATTGTGCACAACCGCAAACAGATATTGACATTGCCGAATTTAATCAATGTTTTAAAAATTTAGTCTATTCAGATTCTTCCGATTCTGAATAATTTTACGTTTGTTGTACCTCTAAGAGTCTTTTTTACCTATTATAATACAAACTGTATTAGATTTATCTATTATTAGTTTTTTAATCTATTAGTATATAAAGTTTAACCTAGGAATAATTTGGTTATAAAATAAAACAATATTTATAAGGTATTTTGGAATTTATTAAAGACTACATCCTTTTCATACAAAAATCTTTTTTAACAGGAAGTCTCGCAATTTCATCCCATACTTTTTTTTTTTACACTTTTTGTGTCGGTTCCTTCTCCAAACGCACATGAATACGTCTCCTTTGCCTTTTTATTTCCAACAAAATATCTCTGAAAATAAATATATTGCTAGTAAGATGATTTAGGAATTTTACTATTCATACTCACTTGAATAACTCTTGGAGTAATAATATATTTGTCGATAAGGCATTCAAATCTTCAGATTCAAATATTAAAATCATATTTTTGCTTTCAAACTAACTAGAATCTTTACACACAACAAACAAAAGGTTCTTTTTCTCGAAAAACTGCTACTTTGATCAGACTTTCCTCTTCTGCTTTTTGCGTTATAATGTGTTAATATAAAAATTGAAAAGGTATAATTTTCTCTCTTGAACAATTCTTGAGAAGCAATATCAACTTGCCTTTCTTCTTCTCTATTTGTACTTGACTTGTGTGTTTATATATTAAATACAGGATATTAATCATATGATAATCATATGATATTTTTTAGAAACTTATATTTATCTATTATTAGTTTTTTAAGATTTATCTATTAGTATATATTCATAAGTTTAAGCTCTAGTAATTTGTTAATTTGTTTATAAAATAAAGCAATGTTTATAAGATATTTGTATTTTATTAAAGACTAACTAAGAATTTCAGCATAAAAAAAAAATTTCACAGGTAACTTGTCAAATTCCTCCCATTTTTCTCGTGTCGGTTCCTCCTTCAAACACACATGAATCATGTACTGTCCTCTTCTTATTTCAAACAAAATATCTCTGAAAATCAATAATAATAATATGTTAGACAAGAAACAAGTAAAAGTTTAGAAAGGTGAATTTTACTATTCATACTCACTTGAATAACTCTTTTAATAACACATATATCATATCTAATGATATATCATCATCTATTAATTCGACTGCGAAAAAGAGCATTTTTTTAATTCAAACTAGTGAGTATTACACAAACAAACAAAATTGTAATTGAATCGGTATAAGATGGGTGTTTATATATTAAATACAGGATATTAATCATCCGATATGCATTTTTTAGAAATATATACTAATTATACACGTTTATCAGTATAAATTCAACAAAATTACCACTTGTATCATGCAAAATTTCCATTTGTTATTAAAAACATGTTTTTTTTTTCGATATTTATCTCGTATCATTATATTTTCATAGACTAATTGACTTGTTTTTGTTTTTACATAAATCAAAACTAATTAAGTAAGACAACAAAAATATAAGATTGCATCATGCAAAATATTTGTTATTATAAACATGTTTTTCGAGAATTATCTCGTATCATTATATTTTTTATAGACTAATTGACTTGTTTTTGCAATAAAGCAAAAACTAATTAAGCAAAACAAATCTATAAGTTTAAAATATAAAATAGAACGAATTATTTATTAATATAGTCATCAGTTTAAACGTTTAACTTGAACAAAAAATATTATTATTCAGTTAGTCAGTCATTCGATATCAATATGATTGAATCAGATGTGTTTATTGACATTCAGGATATAATTGTTCTTTTGGATATGTAATCAAAGAGTTGGCAATTTATGATGGTCATCGTTGTGCAAATGCTAAAGATCAAAAATTGATTGATTGGTCAGACAAATATCACGGACTATGTTGGGAAAATGGATTTGTTGAAATAAACGATATCGAACCCATTTTACAAGATGTATTGAAAATTTATCAAACTCCATATCGAATTTACGTCAAAGGAAATGCAAAAGTGAATATTTTAAAGAAATTCTTAAATGAGGACTATATACACAACATTCCCATTGAACAAGAACCTAAATTAAGTGAATTTAAAATGATTCCAGAATGTTATTTTCATAAGGATATTAATCCATGGCATTGTGCGTTATCCAATGTAAAACTACTATATAATTATCGAAATTGTTGGAAATAAAGAAATCTCTCTCTATTTAACTAAATGTCTTCTGCCAATAACAGTAGCAACAACAGTAGCAACAACAGCAGTTCCAAAGTTTTTGACAAATCTTTGTTCTTTTGGAAACAAATTTTGATTTATACAAATATCAACTAATTAGTGATAGTAGTAACTTGGAAACAAAATATTTTACATATTTAAATTTATGACAAATTTATTGGTCTTTCAATTATTTTTAATGCTTTCGAATCTACTTTTTATCAACTAATTTTAACATTTCTTATCTGTTTTTGTTGAACTCTCTCATTTATACATACTAATAAGCATTTCATAATTTTTAGTCAAATAGTTATTAGTAAAGCATATAATATTGCAATTTGTACTTTATCCAATACATTTTACATCCTCTTATCGACAAAAATTTGATCTTTCTTATCAAATTTGTTGAACTCTCTTAACAACTGGTTTTTGTTGGTATCATTTCGTACCAGGCAACATATTATTTACATCTTAACATTTTAGTTAGTTTTATTGTATATTTTTGTACTTTTAAGTATTTAAGTAAGAATCTAAAATATTAATTTATCCAATACATTTTACATCCTCTTATCAACTAATTTTAACCTTTCTTATCTGTTTTTGTTGAACTCTCTCTCGCATTTATTTAATATTTCTAATCAAATATATAGTTATTAGTAAAACATAACATTGCAATTTATATTTTATCCAATACATTTTACATCCTCTTATCGACAAATATTTGATCTTTCTTATCAAATTTGTTGAACTCTCTCATTTAATTTAGGTTTTTGTATCATTTCGTACCAGGCTCTACATTTACATCTTAAGATTTTAGTTAGTTTTATTGTTTTATAGAGATTTTATATTTTAAGTATTTAAGTAAGTAGTTTTTCAAATTTTCTCCAAGGTATAGAAGAATAGTTGTAAAGATTTTTAAACAAATTAGACGAGGCTCTTTTGTTCATTGGTATTAATATATTTATTAAATCTGTGTTCTCATACTTGTATGTTTTATTCTCCTCTCGTTCCCACACAACGAGTCAAAGGCTCAGCTCATTTTTAACAAATATTTTACTAAGATTTACAATAGACAACGAGACCAAATTATACTTTTGTTAGGCTCAACAAAACCTTTTACAAAACTAGTAACAGATGACTCGAATGAATTATTTTATAGTTTCTTGTATCTACTTTATTTTAGTAACAATTTGTAGAATTTATTAATATATTGTCTTAAATATCTGCTCATACTTGTATTTTATTCTCCTCTCATAATACGAGTACAGACTAGGCTAGGATCATCTCTCTCTACATATATATTTTACTAAAATTTACAATACAACGAGACCAAACTAAGCTCAACAAAACTAACTCTTTGTGAAAAACAAACAACAACTTTTACTCTTATACGGTAAAAGGCTAGGCTCATTTAATATTTTACTATTATTATTATTATTACAAATCAAAAACTCATTTGAGATTCATTTAAGCTCATTTCGTACTTATTTTACGATTCTTGACAAATATTACTTATTTAACTTGCTTTCATCTCATATAACATATTATAGCAAAATCCAACGAGTTCACAACATTTCAACGAGCTCACAATAAGCTCATTTCATACTTATTTTACTTGCTAACAAATTTCATCAATTTTAATACACTTGTATGCATTCAAAACATATCCTTATCAACTATTTTTGACCTTTCTTATCTATTTTGTGACCTATCAGACCATTTAGAACATTCTAGCTATCACGTCATTTCTATTTTTAGAATAATTCGCCAAAGTGTTTACTTGGTTTCAATTCAAGGAAATTAGCATAAGTCATACTTTTTGTTTACATTTTGCCTTATCTTCGACATTTTTACCGACTTTATGGCGCCAGTTATTTACTGTTTTCGCTCAAATTACAAGATTTTACATTGTATCATTGCTAATTTTAATACATTTACTTCTTTGCCTTTACAATTCAACCTATCAGACACAATTTCGAATAGATAACACACATTTTTTACCCTTCATCCAATCAAATTTATACTCTTATTAGCAACTTTTACACAACAACCTATCAAATACATGCCTTTTCCAATAGACAACACCCATTTTCACAGCTCACCTATCCAAATACACAGATTCTTATCTAATTTTACACATTCAACCAACCAAATACAACATTTCTTATCTAGTTACGCCTACTCTGATAAGACCACACCAATAAGCATCTAAACTAATGCAACTTCTCCTCAAATGAAAGTTTACAAAGTTTTTAATGAAGTTAAGATACCCTGTTTCCACATCTACTGGACTTGTTACGTCATTGACGATCACTTCTTGCAGAATCTCATATTACACCTATTTACACCGATTCTACCTCTAGAAAGACATTTTCAACAACTTATTTTGCCAAAAAGGCACTGTTCAACAGCCACTGGACAAATTTTAACTCATTGACGACTACTTCTTGCACTTTCTTAACTAATAAGCTTACACATATTCACATCTAACATTAAAACATCTCTTAGACAAATTTTATTTTACCAAAAAGGCACTGATTCAACATCCACTGGACAATTTACGTCATTGAAGACTACTTCTTGCACAGCTTTCAACATTCCTTTTTTTATGGCATCCCAACAATTGCATTCTCTATTACGAATCCTATTTGGCTAAGTAGGATAAGTCCCCAGGTTTTGCAGTATTGAAACCAACTTATGTAGGTTCAAATCCTACTACAGACATGACTTTTTTTAACTTATTTCATTTAATACACAACATTTAACACACATTTATTCTAAGTCCCCAAGGTCTTTCAATGACAAAAAGGCACTGTTCTACATCCACTGGACAAATTACCTCATTGAACACTTCTTCAGATATTACAGGTAAATTACAGGTAAATTACAGGTAAATTACAGGTAAACAGGTAACACAGGTACAGGTATACAGGTATACAGGTATACAGGTAAACAGGTAAATATAGGTAATTAGGTGACAACAGGTAAACACTTCTTCAAGAGGTTCAGGAAATATGCCAAAAGGGCACTGTTCAACATCCACTGGACTGTGACGTCATTGACAACTACTTCTTGCACAGCTTTCAGCACTTCTTGCAGATTTCAGGACATTTTTCAGGACTTCTTGTAAAAGGTCAAGTAGAGGTCATGGACCACTGCTGAAGGAAAAAGTGGCCATCGAGGTGGTCCAGAACCCCGCTTGTTATACTACTCCTGTGTTTACCCATAATCTCTTCAGTTCATAATGACGCACGATAAATTTGGTATATCTACAACTAAGCATTCCACACACCCCGGTCTCGGTTTTATAGCTGTAAATGGATTATAGTATACAACCGCTGGAAATGTTTATGTGGAAAATATGAAAATGACTAATTAAACTCTAACGAATGGAATGAGTTGCTAGCCATTTTAGAGAAGCTTCTTGAAAATGAATTCGGTAATAGCTCAAATGGCGAATACACACCTCGATATATTTAGCCTTCTTCAACTTCAATAAACGCAATACTCTGTGAAAAAACCGTTTGTCTGTCGAAGAAGGAAGTGTTAATATTTATGTATGAAATTCATATATATGTAAACTAATACAATTCAATGATCAAATTTTAATATAATTCTCATAGTAGTGTAAAAATTATACTTTGTTGGAATGTTTTTTATATAATAAAGATAAAATGTTAAGTGACTATATATAACGACTGCACGCTGCGAACCTAACCTATTTACTAAAATATTTATTTTTACATTCACCATTATGTCGCGAACTTAACCGACAATCAAACAAAAATATGGGCGAATGCGCTAGGCTGCATTCAAATTACACGCGCGCTCGCGCATGTGACAGCCACCACACCCAAGTGGGACACCAGTTTCTACAGGCAGACGGCCGATGGGGGCCTCCGGATCCCACAGCCAGCGCGCCGCTGGAGGAACTATACATGAGGTTATGCAACCAACATTACACATGACAGCTGCGCGAGCGTCCTTACGTAACAGCTACGCCTCACATCTGTCATATAATGTTGCCACATCTAATACAACGTTGTCACATCATACAACAGCGCTCTGCACTCTCATTGGTCCAAAACCCTATGACGTCAGAACCACGCCCAAATACTCGGCTTTGATTGATCTTTAATGCAGAACTCTCAGAAACAACAGATTCTTCACAACGAAATGAGACATCACCTCATAATCTCTCTGATATTTTAGAACAAACGAAAAAAAAATAAATATTTTCATTAAGGCGGAAGTGAATAATAACTGGTTGGAACATATACAAATAGTGTAAGGGATATAGAACACAAATTGGATCATCAATATGGAATAGTCCACGATTATGAAAAAAGAAAAATTGTACCTAGGTTTAACCTGTTAAGATTATCGGTAAAGACATACAAGTAGCAGGAGTGAAATATTCTGGAACAATAGGATTATATAAATTGTTATTTAAAAAAAAGAATCTAGAGAAAGATAATGATCTATGAAAGATCTTGATAATTATATGGATATTTTTAAAAAGAACTAACGGATATTCTAGAAATTACAACCCTGCTGAGTAGGTTCAACGAGGTTCACATAAGTATATTAAAATAATAGGACCATATTTACAAAGAAAAAGTATCACAAAAACTAGAACTATTAATTCCATACAGAATACAAGGTGTTATGTCTATTAATCAGAGCTAATAAACCAACCCACAAGTTTAAATTTAAAAAATAATAAACCAAATACAGACTATGTATATTGGAACAATGTTACTGAACTGGTTGACAGACTTCATTTATTAGTGACATCAACGATAGCAGGTCACACAGGACATAATAATAAAATAATTTCCAGTATATAAGAACTCTAAGAAGCCAATGTTTTCATATAAATAAATGTAACAATAGAATTAATACATTTACAACATGACAGTTAATAATTTTGATTCAGATATTTTAAAATATTACTTGCTCTCAAGAAATTTAAATTTTGACAATGAAATATGAAAAGAGTTCAACATAGATACAAAATATGTTGAGAATAAAATAAATAATTCTCTAATCTTGAATCCAGAAATTTTGTTAAGGGAGTGATCAGTAATAAAGAGAATATACAGAATGTTGCAAAAAAGATAAAATTATTAGAAGATAAAATTATTCCTGAATCCTATATCTCGATCAAATTAAAAAAATTTAAAAACACGAAGATAATACAAAAACAATAAAACAAAAATATGAGAAATTGGATAAGTCAAAACAAGTTATGAAAAATAAGATAATTAGGACTACTTTAAAAAAGGTAATTGAAAATATTGAATCTGATTTAAATGCAAACGTCAAAAATCTTGGTAAGAGAGAGAGTGACAATGATGAGGATATACAGAATGTTGTAAAAAAGATGAATCAAAAAATTGAAAGATTAAGTTATTCCTGAACATCTCGATCAAATAATAAAAATTTCTAAACATGTAAACAACATAAAAATAATAAAAATGAAATATGAGGAATTGGATAAGTAAGGACAAGATACTTAAAAAAAACTAAAAGATGAAATTTCTAAAAATATGGTTTTAAAGTTTCAAAATTTTACTGATAAGTTGAAAAATAAAGTTTTAGAAGAAGTAGAAAAAAAAAAACATATAGTACGACTGCATGAACAGAAATGTTGATACAGTTGATAGATCTTTGAGAGATCATGTTCTAGTCTACAAAAATGATAGAGATAATGTGGTGGAGTTGGAACAACTAGTTAAGAAAGCTGATTTCTGAAAAGAACTGGAATTATTATGAGAAAAAATCAAAAGTATAGAGACAGATTCAAATTACTAACAATTTAATATATATATATATATATATATATATATATATATATATATATATATATATATATATATATATATATATATATACCATATATATATATATATATATATATATATATATATATATATATATATATATATATATATATATATATATATATATATATATATATATATATATATATATATATATATGTATATATATATATATATATATATATATATATATATATATAAATATATACCATATATATATATATATCTATATATATATATATATATATATATATATATATATATATATATATATATGTATATATATATATATATATATATATATATATATATATATATATATATATACCATATATATATATATATATATATATATATATATATATATATATATATATATATATATATATATATATATACCATATATATATATATATATATATATTATATATATATATATATATATATATATATATATATATATATATACCATATATATATATATATATATATATATATATATATATATATATATATATATATATACCAAAGTAAAAAAATTGAAGAAGTATTTCAACAATTATCTAATCTATTAATAAACAATTAACACTAAAAATGGAGAAATTACAATAGCTACAATATACTGCCCGCCCTGTCATATTCAGAAAAAAAGAAAATTACCTAAACGTCCTAAATAAGCTAGGCAATAAATTTATAATTGGGGGGAGATTACAATGCCAAGAATACACTCTGGGGATCTAGATTAACTACAACCAAAGGAAAAGAATTACTTGATACAGCTGCAGAACTCGCATGTATTTACCAATCTACAGAAAAAACCCACCTACTGGCCTTCGGACACGAGTAAAACACCCGACCTACTAGACTTTTTTGTCACCAGGAAAATATCCATAAACTACATGTCAACCGACGAAAATTTTGATTTGAACTCGGATCAGTCTCCAGTAATCCTGACAATGAGTGAACATATCATCAAAAAGGAACGAAATCCTACCTTGGTAAATAAAAAGACCGACTGGGAGAAATTCCAAGATCTTTCTAATAATATACAATTGAAAGTACCACTGAGGACCATAAAACAATTAAATCAGGAGGCTCAAAAAGTAATAGAACAAATCCAACAAGCCGCCCGGAACAATATTCCTAAAATAAAGGGATTGCCTGCAGGAAACAATTACTCTATGGAAATTAGACAATTGGTTGCTGAAAAGAGAAAATTAAACAAAATACGGCAACAAACAAGAGCACCAGAGGATAATAACAGGCTTAACAATAGAACACAAAGACTTAAAAGAGAAATATTAACGTGGAAGAACTAAAACATAAATAAATATTTGTCGGAATTGATAGAATTTTTGAATATGGTTTTTAAAACAATCCGCATCCTGTGTTATAAGGTTTTAGAAATAAACCACTTCCTTTGGTTTCCAATTACAACTGATTCCATCATTTGATGCCTCTTTAGCTTCAGCAAATATGGGTGAGAGTGATAAAAACCTACCAGTCTTGGCAATAGGTATTACTCTTGTCTTAAATTACAGGCTTACCCCTCTTTCCTGTTGACTTAGGAGCTGTTTTGATACCATCATTTCAAGTTCGAAATTGTTTTCCTATAATTACTTTTCTAGCTTGCGATATAGCTTTAGATAATGACCTTCCTCGTCCTACAGGATTTTTTTGTCGTTTTTTTTCCTTTTTTTTAAATCCCATTCTTAATTTTCTCTTTACTTTCATGGCGGTGGCTATTCCTAGAGCAGATGTTTTTTCTTCAAGTAGCGTCGGTAGTTTTAAACCTCGCCAAAGTCTTTTCAGATAATAACTTATCAGCACAATGTCTCATATTTATATCATTTGATTAGGAGTAAGAAATGTCATATTCTTTGCATGCTTCATCTAATAGATTAATTCTTTTGCCACCCCTTATTAGTCTCGTTTCTAGATTTGTTCCCGAGGCACAAAAATTATAACCCGGTAAGTGTAATTCAAATGGTAATTTATTTATTAAAAAATATATATAATGAGAATTGAAAAACAACCATTTTCCATTAAAATTAAAAATCGTGATGTTTATCAAATAATTTAAGAGGGAGAACTTGTCAAATCAAAAAAAGCTGTTAAACAAAAATATCAAAGTTAAAAAAAATGCAGAATTTTAGACTCAAGCTAAACTGGAAGAAACGTACAAACCAATTTATAGAACCACTACAAAAACTAGTGTCAACATTTGGGAAAATTGAATCAACAGATATTAGTGAAGAGTTTCAATCTCCAACAAAAATTTTTTTGAATTATCAACACCACCAAAACATTCGTGTTCTGACATATGAAACTCCATCATTTTTTTATAGTGATTTAACTACAACTCAAGTACCATCCTTCCTTCGAACAAGCACTGTAACAGAAACAACAGATTCTTCACAAGGATCCGAGACAACACCTCACAATCTCTCTGATATTGTAGAGGAAACGAAACAAACAATATCCACTTTCGTTAAGCAGAACCATATAATACCTGGTTGGATCAATCTGAGAAACTACCTCGTCAGTATATTGATGGTGGTGTACGAGACACAGAACACAATGTTGATACTAGTGTAAGGGATACAGAATACAAAATTTGATCATCAATATAGAATAGTTCACGATTATGAAAATAAAAAAATTTACCTAGGTTTAACAACTGTTCATATTATTGGTAAAGATATACAAGTAGCTGGAGTAAAATATCTTGGAACAACAGGATTATATGAGTCGTTATAAAAAGAACCGACAGGATACACCGAAAAAGATCTTGATAATTATATAGATATTTTAAAAACAACTTACGCTTATCGTAGAAATTACAATCCTAATGAACAGATTCAAGGAAACATTTCGCACAAGTATATTACAATAATAGATCCATATTTACAAAGAAAAGGTATCGCAACTAGAAATATTAATCCTATTCAGAATTTGTCTCAAGCTGTAATGGCAATTATTACTAGGCAGACCAGATCAACTGCCAAGAGGTAGTTTAAGTTTAGAAATTCATAAACCTAATACAGACTATATATATTGGAATAATGTTAATGAACTGGTTGATAGACTCCGTTTATTAGTAAGATTTATGTTACCAGGTCACACAGGACATAACAACGAAATAATTTTCATATAGAAGAACTCAAAGAAGTCAATGTTATCATATAAATTCACGTTACAGCTTAAGTAATACATTTGTAACATGACAGTTATTAAGTTTAGTTCTCATATTTCAAAACAGTACACTTACTCAAATGTTCCTTCGATTGAAAACTCGATAAGTTCAAATATTAAAAATAAAATACTAAAAAAACTTCACGAGCAATACAAAATATTTTGAAAACAAAGTAATTGAAAATTTGGAATTAGGTTTAAAAACAGACGTCTAAAATATTAATAAGAGAGTTAGCGACAATAATGATGATATACAAAATGTTGCAAAAAAGATAAAAATATTCGTAGATTTCAAACATCTCAACCAAAAAAAAAAGAATTGAAAGCGAGAATAGAGCAGGGAATATCGAAAATAAAAAATGATCTAATGGAAACAATAACAAAAACAGTAACCAATGTACAAGATAAGTTTAATGTTTTTGACAATAAGTTTAAGGAATTTGACAAAATGAGTAAAGATGAGTACAGTGTTTTAAAATATATTTTTAATGTTATAATATGATACGGGAATAAAAGTTTCAAGAAATTAGTACGAACAAGCCAACATAAAGAAAAATACAAAAGAAACTATTGTTGATGAATTACATAAACCTGCTAGAAAAAATTATCACAGAGAAAGAACAATTGTAAAGGGTTTAGACGACTTATGGCAAGGTGATTTAGTTGAAATACAGCCTTATGCTCGATTTAATAAGTCGAATAGATACATTTTAGTTGTTATACATGCTTTTACAAAATATATTTGGGCTGAACCGCTTAAAAATAAAAGTGGGGAAAGATGCAGCAGCAATGAAAAAACCAGTAAAACCACAAACCAGTTAATTTGCAAACAGATTTGGGAAAATAACTTTACAACATAGGCTTTCAAAAACTAATAAATGATTATAAATTTATACATTAAAGTAACTTTTCCAATTTAAAAGCAATTATGGTGGTGCGTGCTAAGAGAACTTTTGAAAACATTATGTGAATATATTTCAGTAATCAATTATAAGCGGTATAATATTTTGCCCAATATTATCGAAAAAATACAATAATACCAGTCACAGAACTAGAGGATACGAACCCAGTGAAATAAATAGTAAAAATGTAGAAAATATATTAATAAATTTGTTTACTTGTAAGAAAACTATCGATTTAAAACACACCTTAAAGAAAACGACTTTGTTAGAATCTCAAAGCAAAGAGAAGCGTTTGATAAAAGATATACTCCGAATCTGTCTACTAAAGTATTTTAAATAAGAAAAGTGCAGCTTAGGAACCCAACTACTTATCTCCTAAAAGATGCTAATAATGAAGATATTGAAGAAAGTTTTTATTCTGTAGAGTTGTAGAAAGTAAAGCATTCGGAAACATGTTTAGTAGAAAAGCAGGACAATCTTCACATATCCATTGAAATAGTTCAACAGTACGATAATAACATTTACGAGTATCTTCCTTCATCAAATAATAAAGGCCAGAAGCAGCTAATATGTCAGAACTCAACATTTCATTTTATGTTTTAAAAGAAGTTAAGTATAGGCTCTACTATTTTTTAGACCACCTAATACAAGACAAAATTGAAAGCTGATATACCTTTAAACGTTATGTATATTAATCGGGTAAAGTTAAGGGGATACAGTAACGATTCAAAAATTTATCATTTTCCCCAACCCATTGATAAAGTCGAATATCGCTATATCCCTAAGCAAGTGTATCGTAAAAATTTTGAATTTTGAGTCATCAGCTGAGGATAAAGTTAACTTATTAATTAGTTTCGTTGCATATATATATATATATATATATATATATATATATATATATATATATATATAACGTGGGTGTCACAGGCCGGGCACTACAAAAATTTATAATATTCTGATCAGCTCTAGATGGAAGTCATCAGTGGAATATCCCGCACAGACACAGTATGTGGTTCAAATCACAAGTTATTAAAGGTTCATATGAGAATAAAACTAGCCAGCCCTAAAAAAACAACAACAAACAAGAGAATTATAGTGTGTTGTGGTATGGAGGTCCCTTTTCGTTACAATAATCAACTATAACATTCCAGAAGTCACAGAAGATACAGACAAAACGTGGACAGATTTAAGAAGTGGATAACAAGTGTTGCTACACAATGTTCGGCAAAAATACAAAAACACCCTCAAAAACATTGGATGACCGACGATACCCTAAAGCTTATAAAAACAAGTAGAAATATGATTTTAATAAACAACACATTTGATCGTCAGGAGAGAATCAGATCAATCAATAAAGAAATCAAGGTGGCTTGTAAAAAGGACAAAAATACATACTTGAATAATATATGTGAGGAGCTAGAACAACAAGTTACGAACAATCGACCACAAGAACTTTATGAAAAGATGAAATACCTATCGAAAGAATTCAAACCTAAAACACAAATAATCGGAGATAAGGAAGGTAGAATAGTCATCGACATCCCTGGAATCATTGACTGTTGGAAGAATTACTGTAAAGAACTTTTTCTGGCTTAATTAGCAGTGTCGACAGTGAAGCCGCAGAAGAACAATAGCCACGTATTCTTAAATATGAAGTCAGGAAGGCTATTCGAAGGTTAAAGCATAGAAAAACAGCAGGTACTAACGAGATCACTGAGGAAATAATAAAGATGATGGGAGAAACCGCCGTAGCTATGCCACATCAACTGTGTAACGTGGTATGGAAGTCTGGAAGATAGCCGAAAGACTGGTGCGAAGTTGTATTTACACCCTTGCAAAAGAAAGGATCACCTTTGGATTGTAGCAACTATAGAACAATCGCTCTAGTTTCACACGCTGCAAATATCTACCGAACAAGCAAGCTTCATTCTAGGAAGAGGGACTAGAAAACAAATTCTCAACATACTCCAGATAATAGAAAAAAATCAGGAAATTCCAAATAACAACTTATATCTGTTTTATAGGCTACTCTAAACCTTTCGACTGCATATAATAGAATAAACTCTGGTCGATTCTAATCAGCATGGGAATACCTATACATCATGTAAACCTTATCCGATTTCTGTATGAGAACACAAATGGCAGAATTAAACTGAATAATTTTTTTCCGACCCCTTAAACGTAGAAGCCCCTTACTTTTTAACGTATATAATGAGCATATAATGAGGTCGGTTTTGGATGGCTGGAATGGAAAGTGTGACAATCGGTGAATAAAAAAAAAAAAACTAATTAACCTTAGATATGCGGATGATATTGTTATATTTGCAACTTCAATACAAGACCTAGAGTCAATTACGGAGCGACTGGAAATCACTAGCAAAAACTATGGATTAACAATTAATAGAGCTAAAACCAATGTAATGATTGTTAGTCGTAATGAAGATCTGTCACAGTTAAATGAAATTGCTGGTTTCAGTGTTGTAGACCATTCCAACTCTTCGGGATCCCTCATAACTAACAATAGTGGTTCTGAAGCGGAAGTAAGAAGACGTTTGGCTATGGCTAGAAACTCGACGATCAAACTCACTAAGGTCTGAAAAGATTCAGCGGTCACAGAAAATACAAAGTTGAGATTGCTCTCTAGCCTTATATTTCCCATAGCAACTTACGCATCGGAAACATAGATCATTAAACCAGCGGACAAAAGACAAATCGAAGAATCATCAGAGTATCATATACCGAACACCGTACTAATGTATCTATTCTTGAAGAGTATAAATGGCCGACTTTCAGAATTAATAGACAGTACCTGAAATATTTTGGTCACATTATGAGGAAAGTGGATGCCAAGGGACAAGCTTGTAGTAACGGGGAAGTAGAAGATCAAGGAGAGGTCTCCGACAAGAGAGTCCGACCAAATAAGATCTCTTCTTGGTATGGGTATGCACGAGTCAGGTCAGGTTGCGCAGAATCGAGATGCCTGGAGATTGACTGTTGAGGCAGCAACTGCATAGTGTCACCGATATTACTATTGAGGTGAAAGGATTGAGACATATATATATATATATATATATATATATATATATATATATATATATATATGCATAGCCTTTTTCAGACTTGTCTTTCGGAAAAGCCAAACCAAGTCCTTCTATGGAAAATATTGAGTCATTATATAACTATATAAGTTAGTTGCATCGACATATGATATATGTCTCTTAAAAATATATACCATATCATGATCAGTTAAAAGCTCTAATTCTACATCTGTGTATTCAAACAAATTTAGAACGTTTCGTATGGGAGTAATCGGCCATAATCTTCCACGCTGGCTTATGACGGGTTGAAAGTTGTGTAAGGATAATTTGAGATGAAGGGTGGAATCAAAGACTGGGACATCACTTTCCCTCTGGGATAGGCTGGGGGAAGTCAAGGCGAATTCGCGTAGGCAGGGGCGAGTCCCTGAAGTAGACCTATCTCCACCGGGATCGTGAAAAAGTGTCTACCCGCTACCTTGAGCACGTAATAAAAAAAAGTGGGAATGGGATGGACATATAACACGCACGACCGATGATCGATGTACCAAGCAAACATTAGAATGGAGACCACAAGAACGGAAACCGAGCTTATGACGTGCCAAAAAAAAGATGGCGGATAATATATGGAGGGTTGCGGACATTAGATAGATAACAACAGCTGTAAATAGATTGAGATGAAAATTCAGGGGGAAGCCTACATCCAGCATTGGATAGAAACTAGGCTTGTAGTGATAGTGATAGTGTATTTAACCAAGCATTAAAACTAATGTTGGAAAAATTTAAAAAAGGTGTAGGATCTAGCTTAGAGGTGTTTTTCTAAAATTCTGAAAAAAATATTTGCTAAAAACAATATTTTTTTTTTAAATAATATCAGAATATTCTGCTATCAAATTACAATTAAAAATAAATTTCATACAACTTGAGCCCTATCATATTCATCTTCAGTAATATCGTCCCCTGTTATATCGCGAACTGTTAATTTTCTGGCAACACGTTTTCATCTTAATTTTTGAATAATTTGTAACCTAGCTATAAGACAAAATTTCCCTTTGAAGAATAAAATAAAACTTTTCTTTTTTCATTGAAAAATTTTAAAATTTTTTAAGATTGTTGACTTTCTAGAGTGTTATTTTGATAATGAAATATGGTAAATACTAAAAAGTGTCTATAAATCTTATGCAAAAGTGTTTCTTTTTTAGCTTACCTGATTACTTATCAAAGTATGGGGCTACAAAGCTGATTGAGACATTCACATTTCTAATGTAACTTTATTTCTGGTTTTAACCTAAACTATCAATATTCTCTTTTCTATTTGGTTATTTATTAAACTTCTCAAAATCTTATTCAGATTTTTTCCTACTTTATCTTATTTTTTTACCTTTTACTCATTTTTTTTCTCTTATTTTATACATTTTTCTTCTTTTTTGTCCTATTCGTAAGTCAAATACGAATAACAGATCAGATTTTGAAATTCAATATTACCAGAGATAAAGGTGGAAGAAGGAAATAAAAAGTACTTCCTATTTTTATGACATTTCCCAATTTGTGACCAGAAAATATTGATATAAAATTTGTATAAAAATTGAATGTGCATTATTATACCACGCATTCTACATAAAAATATACATATACCGTTCTATCTTGGATTACTTCTCTTTTATTAGTTTTTCAGAAAAAAACTGACCCTGACAACGGTACGCTCACACTTAAAAAGCCAATAAGGCGGTAAGAGATTAATTTTTGAAAAATAAAAAAATATACGTAACCTTAAATTGTATTATTTAATTTTCTTCTTGTTTGTGTTATGAGAAGCAAAAGGGAAAATTTAAAAAAAGTATTTTGGATGTGTATTGCGTTAATAACATTCTAGAAAAGTATAATTGTAATCAATGACACTGTGCCTCAGCAAATGTCAAATAATTTTTTTACTACAGCAGTAATAAAAAGTTATTGCAGGCGGCTCGGGGGCTGTGGGTTTTTTATTTCTCGTTCGTATTTTTCATATTGTCTCTCTTATATTACTGTTAATTTTGCCATTTTATTTCCAGTTTTGACAAAAAATTATGTAAATGGAAATATAGGTTTCAGTTATAGATACATTTG
>CM032449.1:85475293-85540496 GCA_019049505.1 Pachyrhynchus sulphureomaculatus | reverse complement strand
TATATATATATATATATATATTTATTGTATATTTATATATATATATTATATTTATATATATATTTATATATATATATATATAGGTATATATATATACTTTATATATATATATATATATATATATATATATATACTGTATATTTTATTATATATATATATATATTTATATTTATATATATGTATATTTATATATATATTATATATATTATTATATATATATATATATATATATTAATTATATATATATATATATGTATATTTATATATATATATATATATTTATATTATATATATATATTCTATATATATATATATTTATTATATATATATATATTATATATATATATATATATATATATATATATATATAAATATGTTTTATATATATATATATTATATATTATATATTATATATATATATATTATGTATATTTTATATGTATATATATTTATTTATATATATACATATATATATATATATATATATATATATATATATTTATATATATATATATTATATATATATATATATATATATATATATATATATATGTATATAAATATATATATATATATATATATATATATATATATATATATATATATAATGTATATATATTATATATATAAATATATATATATATATTATATATATATATATATATATATATTTATATATATTTATATATATTATATATATATGTATATAAATAATATATATATATATATATATATATATATATATATATATATATTTTATATATTAAATATATATATATATATATATATATATATTATATATATATATATATATATATATATATATATATATATTTACCGGGTGACACAGCTAACATGTAACACATATTTTTAACTATTTCCGGTTTGACCAGAAGTGACTTTCTTATTTTTAACGGAACCCCAGTATCACCGAAATTAAGATAGGAACACATATTTTTTATTTAACCTAGTTACACATTATAGGTTTTTTGCCAACATACATCTAACAGAACTATCTAACGCCAACTGGATTTAATACTATTTTCAGAAGATAAAACCGTTTTTATTATGTAATAATGTGATATCAACAATTTCCATTATGGACTTAGTAGGCTGCGATAAAACAGACGAACTGAAAGTCATGGTTGCTGCGTATTACCAAAATGGCCATTATTATTGTTTACTTTACGTGAAAAATAATTTTTCGTTGACAAAAGTGTATTCAACGGATGAAAAAGTAGACATGTTATTAATTTATGGAGAGTGCAGAAAAAATAGCCGTCAAGCAGCCGAGTTGTACATGGCAAGATATCCCGATAGGAGGCACCCATCCAATAATTATTTTTTAAGGGTAGACCAGCAGTTTAGAAAGCAACCGATTGAACCTGCTCATATATTTATTGGTGACGAAGAGTCAGAAATCAATGTATTGGCCATTATTCAGGTAGATCTTACAATTTCTATAAGACATGTTGAAGAACAAACCGGTGTAAATACAATACTTATTTCAAACAGATTACCAAAGAAGAATGGATTATTGTAAGTGGTTTTTGCAAAGATACCACCTTGATAACCAATTTCGTTACAACATTCTATTTTCGCATGAATCTAGATTTATTAGTTTGGGTCTATTTAATCTTAACAATACTCGATATTGGGCCCAGGAAAACCTTAGAATTATGCAAGAAAGTGCCTATCAAGAAAAATTCGGCTTTAACGTGTGGTTGGGTATCCTTGGCACAAGAATTATTGGTCCTGTTATATTTGATGGTGCGTTAAATGGAGAAAGATATTTGGAGTTTATTCAAAATGATGTTGAAGATTTTTTTAGAAACTTTACCTTTAAATCATGGAGACATTATTTTCCAGCAGGATGGCGCTCTAGCCCACAATAGTAGAAATGTAGTAAACTACTTAAATTAAAGATTTGGTGCAAATTGGTTAGGTACCAATAGACCTAATAAGTGGCCTGCAAGATCGCTAGATTTTACGACTCTTGATTTTTTTATATGGAACCATATAAAAGAAAAAGTTTACAAAAAATCCACCAACAGACAAAAATTATTTAGAAATGTGCTTACGAAGAGCAGTAAATCAAATTACTCAAATTCAGTTGGAGAACGTTATGAGAGCCATGTTGAGAAAAACAAGGTTGTGTAGGATTAACAACGGATAGCATTTTGAACATTTGGAATAACTACCTAGCAATTTTATATCTAGTATAAAATAGTTTTACCTATTTATTTTTATTGTGTTACTTAGTTAAAATATTACTTCTCTCTCATATTAATTATTTACAATTATCGGTTTTGTTGGGTTATTCTTATTATTAAATGTTTTGGATTTATTATTTGCATTTAAATATTTATTTAATAAATAGGTTTCTTATTTTCTGAAAATAATAATAAAAACCCTATTGGCGTTAGGTAGTTCTGTTAGAAGTATGTTGAGAAGAAACCTGTAATGTGTAACTAGGTTAAATAAAAAATACGGTGATATTAATCATTATTTAAAGAGAAAATTCTGTAACTCAATGTAAAGCATACAAGTTTGTAGGAGCCACTTAGACTCGCGAAAAATGGCACGATAAATGAATAATCTTAAATTATTTCCAAAGTGACATAAAACGAACAAAAACAATTTGCTAGTATTTCCGCCATGGCCGCCTAAGTCTAAGAGTTTAAATCAGTGTTTTGCCGGTCACCTGTTAAAAAAATGTCAACTTGTGATACATCGTTGGAAAGAGAATTTCAAAGCGAATTGAAATTGATAAAAAAAATATACAGTTCCATTAAAAATAAGAAAGTTGCGGTCACTTCCGGTCAAATAAAAAATATTTCTTAAGTAATAAAAAAGCCTAATAATGTCCCATTCAGATATCTAAAAATGCAAATATGTAACAAAATAAAAAAAATTACAGGGTGTTACATGTTGGCTGTGTCACCCGGTATATATATATATATATATATATATATATATATATATATATATATTTATATATATATATATATATATATATAAATATATAATATATATATATATATATATATATATATATATATATATATATATATATATATATATATATATATATATATATATATATATATATATATATATATATATATATATATATATAAATATATATATATATATATATATATATATATATATATATATATATATATATATATAATAAATATATATATATATATATATATATATATATATATATATATATATATATATATAATATATTATATATAAAATAAATAAATAAAGAAAGCAAAAGTTGCCGTATCTAACAAAATTCTTAAATATAACATTTGTTGAGGAACTCGGCAAAGCGCGTGATAAAAGTTCACACAATGTTCATTCAGCTAATATTTCGGTCCTAGGTTGGGACCTTCTTCAGGGCAAGAACTGAAAAGGAGAATCAGTCTAATAACTGAGAAAGTTTGGGCAGAAAAAATTAACTTATTCGAATTTTTACTATTATTATTTTTAATAAACCAATGTAGAAGTACAATGAAGTATAAGATGTAATATAAAATAAAAGAAAAAGATTCACACGAATAGTGAAAAGTAGAGTTAACATTATTAGCTTGTAACACAGAAACGACTAACAATCCATTAAAATAAACACTATACACTAATACACAAAAATAAAAAGATCAAATTTATAACAGGGATGTGTTTTTAAAACCCTGGATGCTGAAAACATTTTTAATTATTAATTAATTCACCCGAACAAACCACCTGTGGCCGACGCCATGCCCAAAATGATTGACATACCACTGACAAGAGATAGTTACTTGACGGGGAAAGGGACTATTTTTGAAAACCTAAAAACCTAAAAACCGAAAACACCCGGAAAGAGAGAGAGAACTGGTCTAATGAAAAATATATAAATGGTCAAACAGAGAGACGAAGAATTTACCAATTGAACGACCTAAAAATCGATAAGGAAATTCGGATCGAAGACGACCATAAATTTTGGGTAGACAGGGGGACAAGAGATCTAGCAAAAGAGACATAGAGAAGGAAGGAAGAAATGTTATATTAATTTCTGAATCAATTTATTTAATTAACTTATATATAATTTGTTGATTTAATTATAGGGAAAATTTTAATTAATTCAAGAAAAAGAAGGTTTATTCTCCAAAGGGTGTATTTAAGCATGAGAATACCAAGAGGGAGGGAAGGCAACAAATCACTAGAAAAACCATCAAAGTCAGAAGAATCAATCTAGAAAAGTAAGGAGAACAATTTCTAAGACCGCAGAACCAAGGAACCAACAAAACTAAATAAAGGAAAGGAGAGAGAATTAGAGTATTGGGAGTTGGTCTGTTCAGTAACGGACAGCCATTTTTGAAAGTAAAATATCATGATTCGAATGACGATAGCGAGTTGTCACATCGCATAGAAACATCACAAGAAAAGAAAAAAACTGTATATGTTACTCAAACCATCCAGATCGGTTCTTTTTATTGATGTTGTGGGGAATTTTCGTTGATGTAACACATTTCTAGGAATTCTCTCTTGAACAGATTTTTTGAAATATGAAGTATTTTTGGTTCATTGAAGTTGAAAGAATGACCGCTATCTAAAGAATGGATTGCCAAATTACATCTTTGCGGATGGCATCTGGGGTCACTTTTGTGAAGTGTAATATGACGATTGAGAAGTCTGACCGATGTAGATTGATGGGCCATTGTGGCAGGGGATTGAATACACTACGTCTGACATAGAGAGAACCGGCAGAGGAGCCTTCAATTTACTGAAAACACGTCTATTTTTGAAAAAAAAATTTGGCAATTTTAATGTTCTGAACAGTACGCAATATATAAATTAGTTTATTTGTGAGACCAGGAATGAAAGGCAGAGAAAGCAACGACCAATTTGTTTCGACTGAGGGGGGGGGGGGGGGGGGGTGAGAGGAGGGGAAGGGTTGGGTCTGGGTGAGGGAGGTGAAGGCTCTGGAGGAATATGTTGAGTATGAGTGAGCTTGTTGACTTCATCCCTGGTTTTTAGCAGGAGTTTTCGGTTGTAACCATTTTCTGTGAACAGGCTTGTAAGTGTTTCCTGTGATTTAAGCAGGTAATCTGGGTGGACTATTGTCTTCACACTTCTATACAGGCGTTGACCTTCACCTTCCAATCGTGGCCAGAATTAGCGTGGATGTATCTTCCAGAAGAAGTAGGTTTTCTATACCAATTAAGTTTGATGATGTTGTTGGAGTCTTTGATGACTTTTGTGTCCAAAAATGGAACAGCATTGTTGGTTTCTTCTTTAATGGTAAATTGTAAATGTGGATCGAAAGAATTGAAAATTTGAAGAACTTCTTCTTTGCCATCAGCTGGTATGGATAGAACCAGATCGGCCCTTTGCCGAGTTCCCCAACAAATTTTATAAATATATGTATATTATATATATATATATATATATATATATATATATATATATATATATATATATATGGATATGGATATATATATATATATATATATATATATATATATATATATATATATATATATATATATATATATATAGACGAACTAATTTTCTTCGAACGTACACTATCGTATAAAAGAGATGATATTTTTTTCAATTTTCAAAATCCACACCAAATTTTTTTGTAAACAATTATTTGTTAAAGTGTAAACGGAGGTTCATTATCGTCATTTTAAAAAACAGGAAATAGTGTTAATCAAGTAAGAGAGATTATAAGGAGGCAAGGTTCTGAAAACAGATTGTATATTGATTTCATTAATCATTTACCAAGAAAACAGGAGGTTTTCCATTAAATTGTATTCATCTTTACAGTTAACCTGTGTTAACATCATAACAATAGTATTATACATAACAAAAGAGGGCAACTAATTAATTGAAGAATTTTTAAATAAATTATTTTGTGTCTTAAAGAGAAATGAGCAACTGTAAAGTTTTTTTTTAATGGGACATTTTAATATCTAACAAGTTCTAGTTTTTGTCTATATATTCCATTAGTGTAGTCCCCACAGCTATTAGACATGTATTTTTATTAGAAACAAAATTTATTAGAAACAAAAAGAGTCGGATAGAAGTTATTACGATTTTGTGTTTTTGTTGTTGAGTTACCCATTCTATACCTTCGGTAAAAGCTTTAAAAAATATATGTTGCCATTGCATAAAATTTTTGAATTGTATTTTTTATAAAGCAAATCCACTTTTAAAATGGATTTTACAATAAAGATATTTTTAAATATTTTATTCTAAGATCCTA
This sequence comes from Pachyrhynchus sulphureomaculatus, assembly GCA_019049505.1. Taxonomy (NCBI): domain Eukaryota; kingdom Metazoa; phylum Arthropoda; class Insecta; order Coleoptera; family Curculionidae; genus Pachyrhynchus; species Pachyrhynchus sulphureomaculatus. Next base: position 85,534,228 of record CM032449.1, on the reverse strand, counting down.
AATATTGTTGCGATGAGCCAAAACTCCACCTTTTTTGATGTAGTGATATAATTCCCTTTTATAAATTTTTATGTTTTATTTTTAATTTCCTATTTAGTTATTTTTCTTGTGTTTAGGCCTCTAAGAATGGAAAAATGATATTCATAGAAATATATTTATATGGATTACTTAAACGACGAGTAGTTATAGGCTTAGTTTTAAAAGTTATTGGAATCAGAAATAACTGTTTATTATATAGGGTAATAATAAGCGTAGTCGATTTGTTACCTAGAGATTTTTTTGGTGGTTCAAAATTAGTTAGGAGAAACTGCCCAAAAATTATTATTTTTCTAAATTCAACCGTTTTAATACTACAGTTATTCAAAATTTGAAATATATTGAAATATAAAATTTCGAAATAGCTGTTAAAATTATTTTGATTACTTTATTAGATAGCGTATTGAATCTTTAACAAGGATGAATAATTTTTAGAGCCTCATAAACTATTGATATTTGGCATATGAAATGGTAAACGATAACTGTCTAGAATTTTCTGTAGAATTACAAATATTAAAGATATACAGGGTATTTTATTTAAAATAAAAATTAAGTCGCTTGTTTCATGAAACCGGAATCGACTGCCAATTAGTTTCTGTGTCTGTTTTAACTCTACTAGTACACCAAATTTCATTTTGCTATCTAAAATAGTTCAACTATGAAGACGTGAGTGTTTTTTTAAGGACATTTTCAATTTAGGAAATGTTAATCCTCGTAGATTTGAGTTAATCAAGATGACCATGCATGTATTTTTCAGACCCTGATAAAGCATGATTCAATTTATTTAGTAAATGACTAAAACTAGATCATGCTTGAATAAATTGAAAACAAAAAACATATAATATAAATGTACAAATTTCTGTAATAGTCGGACAACAAAAATATTACAATTCAACTTATAATATCTATGAGTGTTTTTGATTTATTTACTTTTATACTATAAACCTTAATTCGAGTCTGTTAATATTTGGTTTCGGCGAGGATGAAATTGATCGGATGGTGTACTATCTATTCTCACCACTACAGTGCTGTACAAGTAAAAATTTTTAATCAGTTTAATCGGATAATAAGAAACACCCATGTGCTCTAGTACTTTTCAAAGCTTTTTCCAGTTTACCAAACCAATTACTTTGTTAGAGTCTATGACAACAATATATCGTCCACTAAATTATTGTCTTCCACTTAATCATAGCACAGTTATAAGAATTCCATCAGGGATAAATATAGTACAGATTAAAGGTAATTGCTAATAAGGGTACTTACTATTTAATGTAGAGTTATTTAAATGTTGATTACTTTAAAATTGGTTAGCTGACAAAAAACTGCCTATGAATAGTACCATTGTCGACTTTCATAATTGTATCTTTTTAAATTATAATTTTTCAAATTTTGGATTTCCAGTAATTCAATACGTAGAAATTGAAATAATCTGTTATTTCCTATGTGATTTCTTTCCAACTTTCAAGACAACTTTTTACTATAGCACACAAAGAATTACAATTTCTTTTTCTAATTTCAATATGTTATCTAAAAACAATCAAAATAGCTTTTTTCAATTTTTACTTATTTGAATGGCTTGAAATTTAAACTTTAAAGAATTACACCCCTAAAACGGTAGAATTTCGAAAGTCGATAAGGTCCATAGACAATTTTTTGGCATATTATCAATATAAAAACATCAAACTTCAAATAACCCTTTATGTTAAATTATAACTACTTGTATAAAGAATTATCTTAAATCTATACTCTACTTATCTCCAATATAATTCTTATAAGTGTGGTATAATTTAGTAAAATATAATAAATCAAGGGATAATGTTTTATTATTGCGACTTAAGATCAATAGGAAGTCAACTAGCTAAGGCGGCTATTGGCGCAATTCTAAACGACATAAACATTTTGACTATAAATAGGATTCCACATTCCCAACTTAGTATAAATAGGTTGCTTAACCAGTAACAGTTTAATGAGCCAATGCCACTTTTTTTTTTCGTAGAGAATGTTCTTTGTGTATTAAAATTTACCATCCACCAGATAAAAACTAAATAGCCGTTAATTTTTTCACTACATCTGAAATGAAAACGAAGCCTAATTAAAGTTTATAGCATAAATTTAAATAAATTGTAGATAGATAATATAGATTGAGTTACACTATTTTTTATTGCTTGAGGGTTACAGAAATTTGTCTATCTAAGATATTCGACGTTATTTGAGGTTTTGAATCCAATATTTCAAAGCGATTGGAAATAATTTATTGTAACTTAAATCACCTAATTGTAAAATAAAAATGATTAGGAAAAGAGCTAATGAGAAATCTGACGTATTTAATATATTTTATCAGATTCTGTTTTTGAGAGTTGGATCTTGGTTAACCCTAACAGTTAAAATAAAATGGTATGCTTTTGTCAAATGCTGTAAAAGTCTACAAAAAATAAGAATTTTTTTTATTGAAATTTTACCCAATTTTCTGTATTATTCTAAGCTACTCGCAAAAGAGAGAAATCACTTGTTACTTCGAATTTGATAATGGTGAATTTCTGGAAACCTATTAAACGGTAGTAGATTAGAGGAAACCTTAAAATAAACACTTTCGTTGTCAAATATTGTGGATTAAGTGCACTGAATATCTCAATAGAAATTAATCACCAGTTTGATCACTTGACCTCGTACAGTTAATATTCTTAAGGAGTCAAAAACTACTTGTTATTTTTTAAGTCACTTAAGGTATTTCTTACCACAAGACAGAGAGAGCATTATGTTAGAGAAAGACGCGAAATAATTTGGATTTCAAAATATAATGAGTGTGGCAACGTAGCTTCTCGCTTTCTTCCCGCCGTACGCAATCACGTGTTATTGCATTGCATATATTAGTCCGGGAGCTCAGTACCAAAATGCCTCATCGAAGAGTGGCAGATAATAGTATCACTTTGTTAATTATGCCTCCTTAGTCTCTCCAGGTAGTTTAAAGCCTCTCTGGTTCCTGTTCCTGGAAATACGCTTTAAAGCTGGTGGACGAACCCAACGCGGAGTGGCAGATATTTTGGGTATAGCTTCATTTCTATGAAGTATGACTGAAAAATGAATATGGATTTTGGGACAATTGAAAGTTATAACGGTCCAAAGTTGCAGAAAAATGGACCCACCTGAACCCATAGAGGAGCGAATGTAATTTGTTTTAATATGTTCGTTGAGGTTTGTAGATATTAAAAATAAAATTATCTGCCATTGAGTCTGGTTCTTTATTAAAATGTGCGCGCCTGTCTTACAACGCGCGCGCCTGTCCTCTAACTTGTTTTTCTCTCAAATACTCTACACATGCGCCAGGGCCTCGGAGACGCTCAAATCACCATTGAAACAGTTACAAGCAGATTAATATATTTATTTAATTTGCAGTGCAATTTCGCTCTATATTTTTTTACATTTAACCTTTAAATTTTGTTTTTATTTATTATTTTTAAAATTTATATTCAAAACCCCTTTTAATTACGAAAATTAAAAAAAAAATTTGGTAGCTATATTGGGTAGCACATACGAAATTTTTGATTTTTAACATGACAGACAATAAGAGTGATACAAAAAACCTGAAGAATTAAAATTTTAAACATTCAAAATGTACAATAATTTTGCCGCATTCGGTTAATGCCAATACAACAATGACCGAATACTCAATCAGCCACACGGGGTTTCACTGTGTTCTTTTTAAACTTTGAGCGTTGCGGCTCCAATCTAATGTACGTTATGTGTTTTTGGGTCGCAGAATCCGATCTGCAATTAGTTTTTTGAAAAAATGACCTATTAATTGTTATTAACAATTTTTTAAGCAATTATTTAAAAACAGTAATTTAATATAATTTATTTTTATAATAAAGAAATCTAAGTTTAATAAACGCTCTACCCAAATCTTTTTAGGCATATTTTGACCCACTAATTCTATTTTTGCAAAAACTGAACCTTTTTATTGTTATAAATAATTTATTATAAACAATTATGCTAATAAACAGAATTTTAGAAAATTTATCTCCATAATAGCAAAATCTAAGCTTTTTACGAGCTCTACCCAAGTTTTTTAGATGAATTTCGTCCTGCTGTCTGAAGTTCTAATCCATTTTTCCAATTTAATTAATTAAAAATTAAGAGCTATTAAGTTTATTTATATGCAATTAAATAAAAATATTCGTGTTAAATTCCCAAAAAAAAATTAATATAATTCTAATAAATCGTCAGTAATAATAAAATAATTTAGTTTTTGAAAAAATGAACAGAGAATTTAAATCTAGCGAGTTAAATAATATTATATTAAGTTATTATAAAAAAAAAATATTTATTTGTAATAAAACTTAATAAATTTTCAGCAAAAATGGATTAGAAATTCGACTTTAACGTGTCAAAAAACTTATAAACTCATGCATCTTGCATGCATAACTTAAGCTTTGCATTAAAAATACAGAAATTCTGCTGATAAATGCAGGGACTGGACTTCATGGCACATATTCGGGATTTCACCTCGTATTATAGTATTCGAACACTAATTCATTTATCTGCCGTTTTCGAATGAGTTCAGGTGGGTCCAAAAACTCTACAGGTTCAAAAATTCGTGGAAATTTAAAGAACCAGGCAGTAAGTAAAATTTGACAACTACGAGTAAAAAATTGAAATAAACTATATGGCCGCTCCGTCCAAAGCCTACTTCACAAAATGTGCATTTAAAACTCGCGCAAAAACTGAAAACCTTTATATTTTGAAGTAGACTTAAGCAAAATATAAAGTGTGCTATATTTTTAGAATGGTAATTTAAAGCTCTATTCAGATAAGAAAAAATATACAGGATATCCTATTTAAAAAATATATTTTTGCGTTAATAACTATTGAAATATTAGTTGTAAAAAAATGTAACTTCCACTGTTGAAATCCACGTGAAAAAGTGCCTTGAGAATGTTTTTACAGAAATCAAAAATTTTCGAATAGGAAAAGAATTACAAACATTTTTCCAAAATGCAGATTTTTGAGAAACACCCTTTATATCTGAAACGGTACTAGATATCGATATGCTGATTTCACCATTGAGTTTATCATAAAAATTGAGTTTCAGACACCGACATCAGTTTTCGTCTATCTCCTTTTACCTTTAAAAGTGTCCAATTTGGACCACCCTGTAGATCTCTTTATGTATGTAAAAATATTTTTGTTTTTGAAAATAACTTCACTTTGAACCCTTTGATTGGCGTTATTTTTTAAGCGAACGTCACATTACTAACGAACTAAAAATTAGATAACACCTGAAACCATTATTTAACTAAAAGATAAAGTATTTTTCTTCGTATTTTATAAAAAAGGGGACGTTTTTGAATTATCATAATCCAAATCATTTTTTTTTAATTATGACTTGTTAGAGTGTAAATGGCCTGAAATATGTCTAAAATCGAGTCAAAGGAGGTTCAATATCGTCATTTTTAAAAGCAGAAAATAATTTCAATCAAGTAAAAAAGGTTATAGGAGGCAAGTTTCTCGAAACAGGTTATATATTGATTTCATTAATTATCTACAAAAAAGACAAAAGAGGGCTTTCCATCAAATTGTATTCATCTTGCCAATTAACCTGTGTTAACATCATATGAATGATATTAGACATAACAAGAAAGGACAGCAATTGAAGGATTTTTCAAAAGAATATTTTATATCTTACAGTTTCCTGATTTTTCTTTTTATTAATGAGACATTTTAATATCTAGCAACAGATTTTAGTTTTCTTCTATATATTTTTTAATGCAACTCTCAAAGTCTAATTAAAGTCAACTTTACGATTCTGTGTGACCTACGCGCTCTATACTTTCGGTGGCTGATTTAAACCATGTGTGTTGCCATTGCATAAAATTTTTTAATTGTATTTTTTATAAAGCAAGTCCATTTTTAAAATGGATTTTACAATATATATATATATATATATATATATATATATATATATATATATATATATATATATGTATATATATATATATATATATATATTAAAATTTTTGGATAATTTGTTTTTCTAAGATAGTAAAAAAATGTTGCGATGGGCCAAAACTCCGCAGTTTGTGATGTAGTGATATAATTTTTTATTTTTATATCTTTTGTATGTTTTATTTTTAATTTTCTATGCAGTTGTTTTTCTTAAGTTTGAGTCTCTAGGAATGGAAAAACCAAGCGATTTCCATAGAAATAATTTTTATAGAGATTACTTAAATGCCGAGTACTTGTAAGCCTAGATTTTATTTTATGAATTACTTATAAAAGTTATTTGAATCAAAGAGAATTGTTTTTGACTATACTTCTATACTACATTTCATTTGGCTATCTAGAATAGTTTAACTGTGAAGACGTGAACAGGCACTGCGGAGTCACAAGGTATATATGCTTTTTCTAAGAGCAGTCTACATTTCGGATATGTTAATTTTCGTGAATTTGGATTAATAAAGATGATCAAGCAAGCATTTTGTATACACTGATAAGTCCTGATCCAATTTATTTAGTAACATTAGGAATAACCAAATTAAAACAATCAGAAACGTATTTGGAGATGGAAGTTAAAAAAGCAGACAATATATAGTTTTAGTGATAACCACTATTATAAACTGGAAATCTCTAAGAGATACAAATACAGTTAATGTGAGAAAGTTATTTACTGAAATACTGGTAATAAATATTTTCATTTTAATTTTAATGAATATGGGAAAATAATAAGGGACCTTTTATCAGCACAGACAAAATTATTACGTATTTATTATTTGTATTTAAAAATCCAGCCTGAAACAAGGAAACTGGTTAAAGAGTCTCGTTTTTTCTATATTTATTATATGCTCCACAGAATATGAGAAGTTATGTGTATTGTGTGTAGGCTAGTGAAAAATCAAGTTCTTTAAGTAAATTTTTTTTATTAAGGGTCTAATTGTATACAAGATGAATAGTAACTTTTCTAATCCTTTTGGTAAAAATAATGTTTCCTTAAGACATACCCCCATGTAACCTTTTATGGGAAACATGTATTGTTTGTATATGCTTATAACCTAATACAAATCTATTCAATTGTTTACATGTGATACGGATTAAAATACTACAAACTATCGTTTCGTCCACCATCAAATTATACCTAGTAATTATTGTATTTAAGGAAATGCGTGATCTGTTATTCGTTTACTATATGTATGTAGAATAATAGTGATAACGAAAATTGTCATATCTGATATTCGCATACTGAAAACAGTTTTTGTTTTAAATTTTTTTTAAAAAGGCGTATCGACATATAATAAATATCGTCAGTACTATGGATATCTAGCACCTTTTCATTTTTAAAACTGTACTCAACTATTATAAAGCAGACTATTTTAATTATGCTTTAAGTACCTGATAAATGATAAACTTAATTAATAATTTCCTGTAAGTGGGCATACGTAAAAATATTTGTTTTTAAAGCAGTTTAATTTTTTAGAAGAAAACTACAATTAGCAAAAAAGCCACCATCGTAGAAAATTCTAGTTCCTCAAAGTTTAGCCATATATTAAATTTGGACATGTTTGCCTCAGATAAATAAATTCTATCAATCTATTACGACAAAAATAACCCAAATATTATTTAAATGACATATTAAATAAACCTGTTATGCTTATGAATACAGTATATGTTAATATGCAAAAAATGTACATATATCTTTGGCAACGCATGATATATATATACATATATATATATATATATATATATATATATATATATATATATATATATATATATATATATATATATATATATATATATATATATATCTATAATATATATAAAACGCAACGTCTCTCTCTGTCTGTCTGTCCGTCTGTCTGTCTGTCCGTTAGTGCGCTTATCACTGGAGAACCACTTATCCGATTTACGTACTTTTTTTTTTTTAAAACATACATACGAGTATGTTCTCTGGCCAGGTTATAGGCTATATTTTGTTACGATAGGTAGCATAAGGAATGAGCAGCGACGTAAAATAGGGAATGAAATCCGAAAAAAGTTTGCCGCTAGCGCGTTCGTTTGCAATACACTGCCTAAACTATTAAATATGGAACAATATTATGTAGCAGAGAATATCTACAATCTATGATATATATAAAATGCAATGTCTCTCTGACTGTCTGTCTGTCCATTAGTGCGTTTATCACGCGAGAACCATTTAACCGATTTACCTGTCTTTTTTTTTTAAATTCATACATATATTCTTTGGCCAGGTTATATAATAATAATAATAATAATCTATATCTATAACATATATAAAATGCAACGTCTCTCTGTCTGTCTGATTGTCCGTTAGTGCGCTTATCCCTCGAGAACCACTTATCCGATTTACGTGATTTTTTAAATTCATACATATGTTCTCTGACCAGGTTATAGATATATATTTTATTACATCTATAATATATATAAAATGCAACGTATCTCTGTATGTCTGTCTGTCCGTTAGTTCGCTTATCACTGGAGAACCACTTATCCGATTTTCGTACTTTTTTTTTTTTTTAAATATACATATGTTCTCCGGCCAGGTTATAGGCTATATTTTATTAATTTTATTACGATAAGGAGCATAAGGAATGAGCAGTGACGATAATAGTGAATGAAATCGGAAAAAAGTTTGCCGGTAGCGCGTTCTCTTGCAATACACTGCCTAAACCACTAAATATGGAACAATATCATGTAGCAAAGGATATCTATAATATATATAAAATGCAACGTCTCTCTGTCTGTCCCTTTGTGCGCTTATCACTGGAAAACCACTTATCCGATTTACGTGCTTTTTTTTTAAACATGATAAACCATTAAATATGGAACAATATCATGGAGCAAAGAATATCTATAATATATATAAAATGCAACGTCTCTTTGTCTGTCTGTCTGTCCGTTAGTGCGCTTATCACTGGAGAACCACTTATCCGATTTGCGTGTTACGTATGTTCTCTGGCCAGGTTATAGGATATATTTTATTACGTTAGGTGACATAAGGAATAAGCATTGACGATAATAGTGAATCAAGTCGGAGAGAAGTTTGCCGCTAGCGCGTTCTCTGGCAATACACTGCCTAAAGCATTAAATATGGAACAATATCATGTACCAAAGAATATAATATATATAAAATGTAACGTCTCTCTGTCTGTCTGTCCGTTAGTGCGCTTATCACTCGAGAACCACTTATCCGATTTAGTGTTTTTATAAATTTATACATATGTTCTACATAATTAGATATAAGCCTACATAATGGGAGATAAGGTGAGATAATGGGAGATAAGGAGAAATAATGGGAGATAAGTCGAGATAAGCCTCGATAATGGAAGATAAGGTGAAATAATGGGAAATAAGTATAACGGGAGATAAGGAGACATAATGGGAGATAAGCAGAGATAAGTCTAGATAATGGAAGTTATGGTGAGATAATGGCAGATAAGGAGAAATTATGGGAGATAAGAAAAAATATATGCGAAATAAGTCGAGATAAGCCTAGATAATGGGAAATAAGGTGAGATAATGGGAGATAATGATAAATAATGGGAGATAAGGAAAAATAATGGGAGATGAGCAGAGATAAGCCTAGATAATGGAAATTATGTAGAGATAATGGGAGATAAGGAGATATATTGGAAGATAAGGGGAAATAATGGGAGATATTTTATTACGTTAGGTAACATAAGGAATAAGCAGTGACGATAGTAGTGAACCAAGTCCACGCGAGCAGAGCCGCGGGTCCAGCTAGTATATATATATATATATATATATATATATATATATATATATATATATATATATATATATATATATATATATATAGTACAGAAGTTATAAACAATTCAATGCTAAAGATTTGTGAAGTTTGAAAATGATCTATATTTTAAGTAACGCTTTCCAATACCATATGAAGACAGTCGAAAGCATTTGAAAAATTACAGAATATTCTTGCAACAACCTCACTGCTTTTATTGGTTAAATAAAAATAATACGGTAATGTCGATTCTCGCTTAACTGATGAGCGATGGATTGACAAATCAGAGAACAGTGGGTCAGTGCTGAAATATTGACTTTGTTTACTTTTAGTAGTTGATATTAATTTTGACTAATATTGTTAAAAATTTTATTTAATGGCGTTGAAAATAATTCGCAAATTCGGACCAGCGTAAATGTTATTAATCACTACCCCTCCTTGACAACTTTTTCACAAGCTCTAGGAGGTATGACGCATTTAATATTGTAATCTCCACAGATAAAGTATATTTTCCGATCCTTTTATCGCTTACTACTAGTAGACTTTTAACATATATTGATAAGACTAAGCCAAACTTGAATTAGGTTGCAACATAAATGTTGGGAACAATAAAACTACTAATGACTTGCAGGTCACTTTTCAAGCCAACATTAATTTCGAAAGTACCACAAAAACTTATGTTATTCGGGACGAAAATAATCAAGAATTGTCTTCAACATAGAACTCGTTAAGATAAATGCAATCAATCATACTCTCTTATATTACAAGAATGTTTGCGGATATCGGGCGAATTATTATGAAACACGCAATCTTGTAACTATAAAGTTGCGCTATTATGTGAAATGCTATGACTGGGTGTCGTTTGATGATCGCCTTACAGTTTTTCGCAGTTGTAGATATTATGATGAGCTGGGTTGCCAGAAGGACACGGTATTGTTAATCGCTAGAAACTATCAACTGCAATAATCCGTAATTCGCAATCCTATTATATATTCCTATAAAGATATTAAAAATAAAATAAAGTAAGTTTTTCAGTAAAAAACAGTATTTGAGACACTTTCTCTCGTATATATATATATATATATATATATATATATATATATATATATATATGTATATATATATGTATGTATATATATATATATATATATATATATATATATATATATATATATTATTAATATATATATATATATATATATATATATATATATATATATATATATATATATATATATATATATATATATATATATATATATATATATATATATATATATATATATATATATATATATATATATATATATATATATATATGTCTCCCTATCTTTATGGAAAATTTTATAAAAATTAATTCATCTGACTGTACATAATAACGAGCGGCGTAAACTCTAGGAATGAAGGTTTTTTTCGACATTCTTTTAAATTACAAATATCAGTCAGCTTTAAAAGTATATTATATTTTCTCTGATGTTTACGGATAGTAAATATAAATATGATTTATTAACTGCAACTATCTTACCTTCATGTTGAAATGTGACAAATATTGTCAAAACTACGGAAAGTTTTAAATATTTATTCATTTTCTATACTGTACCGAATTGTATTATTCTCACTGTGATAAAACAAACCATTTAAATAATCCTTTACCTACTTGAGAAATGATAAGTTTTGTAAACAAAAGGGAGACTGATTTTTTAAAATAATATAAAGAAAAGTGTGCGCAAGTATTACATTATATATATTTTTGAACTCGTGTTTTTACAAGCTTTCATTTGCCACCCTACTCGATGACTTGGCAAAACAAAAAATTTTCACTTCCGATTTTATCCCCAAAAAACTAAAACTTTTAAAACTACACGATTTTGATGATGCCATCAGTTCCTATATTAGTACCAAAATTTCAACTTCTTATGTCAAAGAGTTTCGGAGAAAGGAGGTATGACAGACAGACAGACGGAGGGACGGACAAACACTAAAGTGATCTTTTAAGTATTCCGTACGGAACGCTAATATTATTTAGAAATTTTACAAATGTTATAGCAAAAATATATTTGTGACATAACCATTCAGAAAGTTAGGTATTTTATATACAAAAGTAGTAGAGGTAACGCGCTTCTGGGACTGCGGATGGCCATTTTGTCAAGAATCGGTGTCAAGAATTGACCACTAGCCGAAGAAGTGCTGAAAATCCCTGAAAAATTTGCAAGAATATCTGAAAAATTGGTGAAGGCGCCGAAGAGTTGTCGTCAATGACGACACAGTCCAGTGGTTGTTGAACAGTGCCCTTTTGTCATATTTTCTTGAAGAATAGCTGAAAATGTGTAATCTATTTACCTGTATACCTGTTTACCTGTATACCTGTATACCTGTGTCACCTTTTACCTGTAATTTACCTGTAATTTTACCTGTAATATCTGAAGAAGTTTTGACGTCACTCGTCCAGTGGATGTATCTCAGTGCCTTTTTGTCACTTTTGTTGACCTTGAGGACTTAGAATAAATGTGTGTTAAATGTTGTGTATTAAATTAAATTAAATAAGTTAAAAAAAGTCATGTCTGTAGTAGGATTTGAACCTACATAAGTTGGTTTCAATACTGCAAAACCTGGGGACTTATCCTACTTAGCCAAATAGGATTCGTAATAGAGAATGCAATTGTTGGGATGACATAAAAAAGGATTGGTGAATAATATGTGAAAAGTCTGCAAGAAGTGCTGAAAAATTGGTGAAGGCGAAGAAGTGTTGTCAATGACGTAAATTGTCCAGTGGCTGTTGAACAGTGCCTTTTTGTCAATATAAGTTGTTGAAAATGTCTTCCGAATAGGTGTAAGATAGGTGTAAATAGGTGTGTATAGATGTCTTAAGAGCCTGCAAGAAGTGTCGTCAATGACGTCACAAGTCCAGTAGATGTGCAAACAGGGTATCTTAACTTCATTAAAACTTTAATAAACTTTCATTTGAGGAGAAGTTGCATTAGTTTAGATGCTTATTGGTGTGGTCTTATCAGAGTAGGCGTAACCTGATAAGAAAAGTGTTAATTTGATAGGTTGAATGTGTATGTAGTGTAAAAGGAAGATAAGAAACTTGTTGTTGGTTGGTTGACTATGTAAAATGGCTTCCATAAGGCATGTATTTGATTGGTTTGTAGTGTATAGGTGTGATAAGAAACTTGTATTTGGTTGGTTGAATAGATGAAATGTGTGTTGATAGCACTTGTTTGTTATTTTGACTAGTAAAAGCTGTGGTGTGAAAGAGGATGAGTAGGTAATATATTAGTTGGAAATGTGTGCAAAAAGGCTTTATTAGGTAGTATATTTGATGTAAAATTTGTTAAATGTTCCCCTATAAAGTTGTTTGGCGTCTAAAAGTCGGTAAAAAAGCTTGAAAAAGTAAACAAGTGGCACCGTAAGTCTGTAAAAATGTGTGAGATAAGGCAAAATGTAAACAAAATGTATGAATAATGTGTGATTCATGGTACTTTTTGTAAGTAAAATTGAGTAAACAAGTGACTCGTTAGGTCAGCAAAGTAGATAAGGAAGGTCAAAAATAGTTGATAAGAGATGAGTGAATGTATGTGAGAATGTAAGAAATAGCAAAAGCTTGTATTAATAGGAAAATTCCATGCAAATAATTGAAAAATGGTGAACTCGTTGGAGATTTTGTTAGAAAGCCAAAGTTAAATAAATCACCTATTTGTCAAGAATAGTAAAATTTTAAATGAGCCTAGCCTTTTACCGTATAAGAGTAAAAGTTGTTGTTTGTTTTTCACAAAGAGTTAGTTTTGTTGAGCTTAGTTTGGTCTCGTTGTATTGTAAATTTTAGTAAAATATATATGTAGAGAGAGATGAGACTAGCCTAGCCTAGCCTGTACTCGTATTATGAGAGGAGAATAAAATACAAGTATGAGCAGATATTTAAGACAATATATTAATAATTCTACAAAATGTTACAAATTTATATTGTTAATATAATTCATTCAAATCATCTGTTTCCTTGTCTTTCGTTGGCTTCTCTGGCATTTCCTTGTTGTTCTTTACTGGTAATATACCTTGATGGCATGTGTTTTGCACCATCCATTAATTTGAAAATCTTTTTAGAATCACATGCCAAACATCTTTCATTATACAGATCTGTTTCTCCTCTACATTTGGGACATTTTATTCGTACAACAACTGGCATTTTTAATGATAGTTTTATCTCAGACACTTGTTATTGAACTAAGTTTAGTTAGATAAATCTCAATCTTATATAGAAAAATATTCCTACTACTACTACTACTTATTACTGAACATTAGTTTTATCGATCCAACTATTGTGTTTATTATCAAAACCTAACCATTTTACAAGTACTTTATTTCCTTGTCGTTTTATTACTTTTTCAACTAAATAAATATCTGGATATTTAACTTTTTGCAGTTGGAGTTCATAAAATCCACCTTTAATGTCTTGATTTTGTTCATCTTGAAGTAAATACGTAACGGGGTTTGTATATTGTACCTTTTTAATAGTAAATATTTCCGTAGACCAATTTGGTTTGTAATGTTTATCAAAAACACCTCTAAGTTTTGATATGCGTACATGATCTCCTACTTTATATTTCGTTTGAAGTGTAGTCATCTTTATGTTATTATAAACCGTGTCAAGTAGAAATTTTTCATGTTTTTTAGTTACCTCACTAGGTTTTAGACCTATAGTTCTATGTTTTTTATTATTATAAATATGGATGATTTTCGGTAGTAATTTAACCCACTTATAGGATCCTTGAATACTAAATTCTTTCCACATCATACTCTTAAGGGTTCTGTTAACACGTTCCACAATTGATGCCTTCTTTTCACTGTAAACGACATAATGTAAAATATTATATTTTTTCAAAAGGTTTTGTACTTCCTTTCCCGTAAATTCTCCACCAGAATCTGTACACAAATTGATTGGAATCTGTTGTTTAAAAACATTTTCAAGAGCATGTGCTACTTCATTAGATGTTTTTGTTTTTAATGGATAGGCCCATACATATTTGGAAAAACAATTAATTACAACTAATATGTATTTAAATCCTTTATTTTCTTTTTCAAATTCTCGCATTTCTACCAAATCGGCTTGCATTAGATCTAAAAGTGATTTTAAAATGACTCTTCTACGTTTAAAATTTTTCCTTGCAGGTCTATGAATTTCTTCAACAATTTGTTTCTTTACTTTAGTTGTATAGTTGGACATTATTCGATAATATTAGCTTCACGTAATTCTTCAATAATAGAGTTGATCTCGTTTGTGTGACTTGTATTGCCAGCTGTTTCAGAGGCAACTAATAATTTTAATCGTTCAACCAACTCATTTGGATCATCCCAGTATACATAATCGATTGGATTATTTGTAACTTTCATAAACATACCATGTCCTACTCTTTCAGAGTAGTCTGATTCTTCTTCGTCTTCCGAATCTGTTTCTATTTTATTTAAATTTGGTTTAATAATTTTCTTAAATTTGCTATGTTGTATAGTTTTAATATCTCTTATTGCACTTGAATCAGATAGAATTTCAGCATAATGTTTAGCATCATTTTTAGTATATTTATTTGGTGGATTTCTATTAAAAAGTAGTCCATATAAACCATTGGTACCTCTATATTTTTTAGATCCAATTATGAGATCGGGTCCATCGAAATTAATAGTTTGATTACCTATTGAAAATCGTTCAATGTCTTTATCAAATTTTACTCTAAATTTTCCCTCAGAATCACCTTTACCTTTCGGATTCTTAAGATACATTTTAATATATTTTGCAGGTAAAGGATTATATTGTTCATAATAATCTGATAAGGATTTCTCTTCTATGGTTTTATTTAATTGATCTTCGTAATTTTTTTGTCTCTTTTGGCTTCCTCATCGAAATGTTCCTTTTGAATATCTTTAACGAGATGTTTTCTTAAACTGTATGGCTTAGATGTTGTAGTAAAATGCAATTTTCTCTTGATAGGTACTGCTGCTGACATAGGTGGTTTAATTGTCATCATTCCTCTAGGTGTATCGGTGTAAGTTGTGGGGATGGGTTCAGATGCTATCGAATCTTTATCAGTTTCTTCCAGTTCATCATCATCATATTCATCTTCTTCATACTCATCATCTTCATAATCAGATTCTTCAGATTTTATATTTACCTCAGGAGGTGCTTCAAGAGTTTTTGTTGCTGGTATTTCATATTTTTTTGGATCCAATTTATTTTCAATATTTTGTAAATGTTTCGTTATTGGTTGAAATAAAGTTTCATGTGCAATTTGATCATGTTTTAAAAGATTTAATTTATTTTTGATATCTCTTCGTTTGTGTGTTAATTTTTGTTTAACACTCTTTTTACTTGAGCTTGTATTCTTCCTGTTAGCCATCTTGTTTGAAAGACGTTTAAGTGAATATTAATTGTATATAAACATTAATTTAAATATATATAACTGTCCAAACCATAACGATATCTTCCTTCATCAATTTTGTTATCCTTAAAAATTGATAAGAATCCAAATGTGTTCTTCCAACAAAAAGAACAGATCTCTTTAAAACGTTCAAATGACATATCAGTACCAACATGATCGGAATAGACATGTCGTAAATTTAAATCATCCTGTTTGAATAAAATAAGTACATTGGCATTGTCTCGTATTAAATGTTTCGGAATTTTTGCATAGGTTTGACACAAATAAAAACAGTCAATGTTGTTGTGACGACCCATACTAAAATACTCTCGTATTACATCTTGTTTGTCACAGGCTACATCATCGAATATAAATACAGAATTACGTTTTGCCTCTGACGGTGTTATTATTTGTTCACTGTTATCGAATGCGAAATATCCTATTCCCTTGACAGGTTTTAATAATTGTTCCAAATAAATATATTTAGGTTGATATAACGATTTTGAATACAGGTAAACATTCTCAAATTTTAAACCATTCGGATGTTCAAGAAGACTTAACATAGTTGAAGTTTTTCCACAATTACTAGGACCTGAAATAATACATCGCATCGTAGAGGGTAATAAGATACTATGTTTAACATTGTTCTTAAATTCTTGTAAATCGTGATTTTCAACTTTTAGTTTAGTTTTTTGTTGAACAATTCTCTTCATCTTACACAACACATTCAAAGTTAGAATAGAAATAAGTATAAAATAGGATGTTTGTTAAATTTATAGTTAGTATATAGTTTGTTTTCGAAAAATGAAATACTATTCTAGTGACAGTACATTTCAAGGGAGTGGACTTTTAAATACTGTTATAAATAAACTTCCATTTGAAGTACATTTACCGGGTTATCAATTTTGCGGACCCGGTACAAAACTACAAGAACGTCTAGCTCGTGGTGATAAAGGTATTAATCCTCTCGATGAAGCTTGTAGAGAACATGATATAGCCTATTCAAATTATACTGCCTTACCTGATCGTCATCAGGCTGATAAAATTTTACTTAAAAATGCTTTAACTCGAATTAATGCACAGGATGCATCTTGGAAGGAAAAAATTGCAGCTATAGGTGTATCTGCTGCCATGGATAGTAAACTTAAGTTAGGTATGGGTTATAGTAGAAAAGGAAGGGATAGTAAACAAGATAAAATAAATGAGAATGATAAAACTAATCAGTATATTATGAATGAAACGAAGAAGAACATTAAACAAACCACAGGTATTATTAAGCAAAGTGTAAAATCAACACAAAATTATCTAACAAAAATGGAAACGTTGTTAGAAAAGATCAATAACTTACCAAACCCGATCCCACAAAAGGTTAAAGCTGAGAAGAAAATAAAAGCTCCTAAAAATAAATCAGCTACTACTAAAACGAAAACGAAAACTATTAAGAATACTACTAAGAAGAAGAAAACTATTAAGAATAAGAAACCTCAAATAGATAGTAGTGAAGATGAGGATGAATACGAGGATGAAAAAGAAAAACCAATTTATAATTATCACGAAAGAAAAATTAAGGAAAGGATAGCAGCAAATAAATTATCAAATACCACAGAAGTACCACGTAGTAACAGAAAGAGGAAACTTGATAATAATATTCAAGAAACAGATGTAAAATTGTTAGAAAAGAGACTTAAGCGAGATATTAAACAACGACGACAACAAAAACAACAAAAGCAGAGTCGAAAACGTAAATTAAATATTTCAGAAGAACCACCTACTACTAATACTCCTACATTTGACATGGATATGGATACTAGTACTAGTCAAAAACGAAAACGTGATAGTATTAGCAGTGAAGAAGAATTTGATGAGGATTATAGTAAAAAATTTAAATTATAAATACAGTTATATAGGAAAGTCTTATTAAATATAGTTTAGTTCATTACAAACCTTTCAACCAAAGGGAACACTTATTATTATGGCAGTCAGTAATAGTCGTAATCGTAGGAAAAGAAAAGAGATTAAATCTAAGAAGAGACAAAGGGGAGGAAAACGTAAAAAACAAATAAGAAGGAAAAATAAGAAAAGATTAAGTTTTCAATCTGTGGCAAAGAAAATAAAGAGGAATATTTTAAAAGTAAAGCCTACAAGTATAAACAGTGCGCTTAATATTGCAATTAAAACGGTTAAAAAATGAAAAAGGAAAAATCAACACACCTCGGGTTATTAAAATTCCTAAAACTGGAGGAATTTTACCCTTAATACCTATATTTGCAGGTCTTAGTGCCTTAGGGGCTTTGAGTGGAGGAGCAGCAGGAATAGCAAAGGCCGTTAATGATGCTCGATCAGCTAAACAACAATTACATGAAAGTCAACGTCATAATAAAACAATGGAGTCAATTGCTATGGGGAAAGGTCTCTATTTAAGACCCTATAAAACTGGAATGGGACTGTTTTTTTTTCATCATCGTCTTCCTCCTCACCGAAAGTACCAATAACATTACCCAATCGGGCTTTAACGAATATCGAAATGGAAATGTATGCTAAAAAGTTGAAAATTCCCCATTTTCGAGGAGTCTTTATGAAGGATAGGTTACCTAGAAAAATTTATGAATATGAATCAGGAGTTATTAATTTGGATAACGATTCTGGTTCTGGTACACATTGGACTGCTTACAAAAAATATGGATCAATCATTTATTATTTTGATAGTTTTGGAAATTTGTTACCACCAATCGAAACACAACTGTATTTTCAATCCAAGGAACCAAGTACTATATATTATAATCATGCTTCTTATCAGTCTTATAATTCTATTATTTGTGGTCATTTATGTTTAAACTTTCTGTATAATCCTGTATGTTTAAAATAAAAGCAATTTACAAGTAGATATTGTGTTAGTTATTTATATTATTTTGAACTGATTAGAACTAATATTCAACAAAAAATGTCCTACACATTTACATTGTCAGGAAATGAATCTATATTGACAACAAATATTTATCCTCCTATTATATTAAACGAAAACGAAGAGTTTGTTTTGGGGTTGATTAATTTTGCCAGTTATTATTCAATTCCAAATGTTGACAAAACCAATAATACCTTTCACTATGGGAAAGACAACACAGAGATTGTTTTACCAGAAGGATCGTACGAACTTAGAGATATATACAAATATTTACTCGAACAAATAAGCCTACAGTCCAAGGAAGAAGATAGACCGAAATTATTTCTTAGTGCAAACTTGAATACTCTCAAGTGTGAAATTAAATGTACAGTAAAAATTGATTTTACTCAAGAAAATTCTATAGGAAAACTATTGGGATTTGGTAAAATTATCCTAAAACCGAATACACAGTACATATCTGAAAATCCTGTAGATATTTTCAAAGTGAATTCCATCTGTATTGAATGTAATTTAGTAAACAATTCGTATAATAATGAAGCGCATGTGCATATAATTCACATGTTTTATCCTAATGTAGAACCTGGATATAAAATATTGGAGAACCCATCAAATGTCATATATTTACCAATCAATACACGTTATATAGATGAAATTCAGCTTAAAATCACCGATCAACATGGTAATTTAGTTAATTTTAGAAAAGAGTTGGTCACAGCACGTTTACACTTAAAAAGAGTTTAAATATGGTATTTATATACAACCATAATTCATTTGACATACCATTCTGGGACTATAATCATTATAAGCAACAAACTGAATATAAAACCTGTAGGAAGGATAAACGTCTCAGTTTACAACGACCATTGAAAGAATTAACTCCTGAGAATAAAGCTGTTTTACATTCTTTGGGATTTAAATTGAAAAATTAATAAAACAACATTGCAAACAAAATAAGACTATTTTGGTGTAGATTTAAGTTACAAATTAGTACAAGTATTGAGAGAATTTTCCTAATAATTAGGTGTAAGTGTAAATACAAGGACAAAGAAGAAGAAGAAGAAAATGAGTTATAACATACTAAAAGTTGGAGAAAGTGTGTTACATGACGATGCAATTGTTAGTTATCAATATCATACTCATCAACCTTATTCGTCGTCAACTCTAAGTAACAACGATGAAATTAGAATACCTATTCAAACACAGGATCTTTATACGTTGCCCAGTCAAAGTTTTTTGTATATTGAAGGAAAATTGTTGAAAACTGACAATACTTATAGTGAAAATATACATTTTATCAACAATGGTATAATGTATCTATTTGAAGAAATTCGTTATGAACTAGGAGGAGTAGTAATTGATCGTGTTAGAAATCCTGGAATAACTACAACCTTAAAAGGTCTCGTATCATTTACTCCAACCGATAGTAATAGATTACAAAATGCAGGATGGTGTGAAAAAGAGATTCCTATTCTAGTAGATGGAAGTGGAAATTTCAGTGTTTGCATTCCACTAAAAATTATGATGGGTTTTGCTGAAGATTTTCATAAAATTGTAATGAATCTACGTCAAGAATTGATATTAATCAGAAGCAGTACAGATTTAAAATGGTATTCAACACATTACAGATAAAAAGGAAAATTATAAAGTGACTTTGAACAAGGTGCTTTGGAAGATGCCACACATTTCAGTGAGCGATCATCAAAAGTTACGATTACTCAAACAATTTGAGAGCAACAAGGATTTAAATATGGCTTTTCGTAGTTGGGAATTACATGAATATCCACAGTTGCAACAAGCTAAAAATCATACTTGGGCTGTAAAATCTTCCAATCAATTGGAAAAACCACGTTTTATCATCATTGGGTTTCAAACAGCTATGAAAAACAAACTTGACAAAGATATGAGTACTTTCAATCACCTCAATTTGACTAATTTAAAAGTCTACTTAAATTCGGAGGTGTTTCCCTACGACAATTTAAACTTAGATTTTGACTCTAACAAATATTCAATTCTCTATGAAATGTATGCACAATTTCAAAAATCCTACTATTATACAACAATCAACGATCCATGTGTCTATCCTCTAAGATTTAAATCACATACACCTCTAGTGGTAATTGACTGTTCTCGACAGAGCGAAGATATATTGAAAGGAGGAGCTGTCGATATACGCATTGAATTTGAAACCAGTAAAAAACGTATCCAAAGATACAACTGCCTATTGTTTAATCCTACACGATCGATTAGTTAGATATAACCCTCTAACCAGTACTGTTAAGGTTTTTTAAGAGAATATATTACAAGTCAATAAAACAACAAACTCTCTTATGTACTAAAATTTATTTTATTATTAAGAAAATGTTTTATACATATATATATAAGTAAATAAATAAATATTATAAGAAAATTTGTATTATTTCCCATAGCATTCTTCTTATTATAATAATAGTCAAATCTGGATATTTTAATCCCTATCTGAAACGTAAAACATTATTAAAATATGTATGAAAAATCCTATTTGATATTATTACCAATAGCAGTATCGAGTACATTTTCCTTATCAGAATCCTCTTCACTGTCCGTATAAACTTCTTCAACGGTTAATTTAGTCTTTTTCCTTCGAGGTGGAGATGAGGAGGTTCCTTCCTCTAAAGCAGGAGAAGAAGTCTTCATTGTTATCGATTGAGGTGCATCAGACTCTTCCTCATCGAGAAGATTAAATTTATACATCTTTGCAACTTTCTCCAATATCTTAAAATCTTCTTCATTGTCAATTTTAGTACGCATATAACGCACAGGTAAATTTCCCAGCTTTTGTCTCAACTTGTTACCCTTAGGACAATAGGAAAGATAAACGTACACTTTATCCCCTCTGGTTTTAATGGATCTCACTCCGTATCTACAAATAACATGCACAATAAATAATATTTCTTATTAAAATCTGAGTTTTAGTAAAAAATAAAACAATATTAGAAATTAAAAGAAATAAACTTACTGAAAGAGTTCCTTAACAACCACATTCAAATAACGAAGAGGAAAATTAATGGTATCCTCGGATAAAAGAACAAGAGTACATGGAGTATTAGCCATAATGTAAAATTATTCACTGTACTGTTATAGCAATAATAATAATAATAATACCAAAAACAAATTGTAATCGCGCTTATATACTAGTTCCAAACTGTTTCGTCAGAAATCTCTAGTCACGTTGCAGACAACAAATGAAATAAAATATAAGATTGCATCATGCAAAATTTCCATTTGTTATTAAAAACATATTTTTCGATATTTATCTCGTATCATTATATTTTTATAGACTAATTGACTTGTTTTTGTTTTTACATAAATCAAAACTAATTAAGTAAAAATATATTCTTGAAATAAAATATAAGATTGCATCATGCAAAATTTTCAATTTATTTGTTATTAAAAACATGTTTTTGTTTTTGCATAAATCAAAACTAATTAAGTAAGATAAATTTATAAATTTTAAAATATAAGAACGATTTATTTAATATAGTCATCAGTTCAAAACGTTTAACTTGAAGTAGTATATCGGTTATTATAATTAATTAAGAAACATGTCTTCTGCCAATAACAGTAGTTCCAAAGTTTTAGATTCCTATTCCACGGAAATCGTACGGTCGACCGAATTGGTAAGTAGATTACTTAAAACAAAGGAAGAATATAAAAGACATATAAATATCTTAAAGAAAAATATTGCTATTTTAACAAAGGGTTTAAAAAACAAAGTTTGTGTGAATAGTTTAAGTAAAGTGGAATCAAAACTTATGCATTTTGAAAAATTATTTAGAAAAATTTAAAATTCATCTTAAAACTAATAAATCTTTAACAAATAGGAAATTGATTTGGCAAAATGTCGATTCCTGTTTTCAGGGACGCATAAAAACCGGAGTTATAACAAATTTGAAGTATAAAGAACCTAAGGAATTTTTACAAAAAGCTTTTCGTGTATTTTCTCTGCGAATTAGAAAGGAACTCAAACAATTGACTATGCTTAAAGTAAATGTTAACTTTTGTGGTCTATTTATAAAAACTCAAACTGCTGACACATCCATTAAACATTTTTCAACTAAAAACCAAATAATTGATCTGAATACCAATTTGACTGAGTGGTATAAAATGAATGTAGTTGATAAAATTTTAGGTAATTTAGAGGATTTTCAGGAAAAAGACAGCGGTTGGGCTTTATGTGAAATATGGCACTTGAAAGTAAATTTAAACAAATATAATCCCATAGGTGGAGGGTTTTCCACATATGTAACAATACCTAAATTCATTCAAAAAACTAAAAGTGTTGTGAATATTAAAAATAATGATCCTTATTGCTTTCTATGGTCCGTTGTATGTGCTTTAAATCCAGCACCCACTAATAAAAACCCTTTTCGTACTTCATCTTATCCACATTTTAGTCAAGTATTAGAATACGAAGGAATTACATTTCCTATAGTATTAAAAGATATTCCTCGATTTGAAGCACTTAATAAATTGGCTATAAATATTTTCTGTGTAAAAAAACCAAGAAATTTTACCCTTAATGTTGACTAATACAAATTTTTCAACTAAAATCAATTTACTTATTTTAACTCTTGATAATGAAGATTCTGATGATTATGATGATGATTCCTTTGAAATTGATTATTCCAACCCTAATAATAAATTCCATTTTGCATATATTAAGAATTTAAGTCGTTTAGTAAACAAACAAGTCGGAAATATTCATCACAAAAAATGGTTTTGTGAGAGATGTTTTAATCACTTTATAAGCGAATCAAACCTGACTAAACATTTAACTGATTGTAAGATACTAAATAAATCTAAAATTACCTTACCCAAAGAAAACGAAAATATTTTAACTTTTAAGAATTTTTCAAACAAATTGAAGGTTCCATTTGCGATTTATGCAGATTTAGAAAGTATGCTTATAAATTACATTGATGAGCATACCACTAAGAAATCCAAAAAATATCAGAAACATGAACCTTTTAGTATTGCTTACTATTTAAAATGTTCCTATGATGATTCTCTTTCAAAATTTCAAATGTATACGGGTGAAAATTGTCAGGTATGGTTTGTTAGAGAACTGGAAAAAATTGCACAACAAGTACAGGCAATATATTCAAATCCTATTAAATTATCCTTAACGAAACAACAAAATGAGGAATTTTATCGTGCGAAAACTTGTCACATTTGTTCTAAACCCTTTTTAACAGATTCGATTGATTATAAAGTAAGAGATCATTGTCATTTAACTGGTGATTTTAGAGGGGCAGCTCACAACTCTTGCAATGTGAATTTTAAAAATAAAATAGTAATACCTGTTCTTTTTCACAACCTTTCCGGTTACGATAGCCATTTTTTGATTAGAGCCCTTTGTACAGAAATGAAAGGATCAATAAGTTTACTTCCAATCAACAAAGAAAAATATATATCATTTACAAAATATGTGGAAAATTCAAAGATTCAATTACGATTTTTAGATTCTTATCGGTTTATGGCGAGTAGTCTAGATAAATTAGCATCCTATCTTGATGATGATCAGAAAAGTATTACGAAAAGAGCTTATAAAGATGATACTCAATTTAAATTAGCTACGAGGAAAGGAGTCTTTCCTTATGAATATATTGACAGTTGGGAAAAATTACAAGAAAAGACTTTACCACCTATAGATAAATTTTTTAATAAAATTACAAATTCTAATATAACCGTACAACAGTATGAACATGCTTGCAAAGTATGGAATACTTTTAATATACAAAATCTTCAAGAATATGCTGAACTCTATTTGAAAACTGATGTCTTACTTCTGGCTGACGTGTTTGAAAATTTTCGAAAGCTCTGTTTAGATACTTATAAATTGGACAGCCTCCACTATTTTACAGCCCCCGGTTTGGCCTTTGACAGTATGCTTCGAATAACCGACGTAAAATTAGAATTGTTAACTGACATCGATATGATTATGTTTATTGAAAAGGGTATTAGGGGAGGTATTTCACAATGTTCTAATAGATACGGTAAAGCAAATAATAAATACATGAATAACGAATATAATAGCAATGAACCTTCCACTTTTCTTATGTATTTTGATGTAAATAACCTCTATGGAGCAGCCATGAGTTTTCCATTGCCTACAGGGATTTTAAATGGGTAGATGATTTCTATCAAGAAGACAATATATTGAATATTCCTCGGGATAACGATTACGGATATATTTTTGAAGTAGACCTTCATTATCCTAAAGAACTATTTAATCTTCATAAAGATCTACCACTTTGTCCTGAACATTTAGTACCACCAGTATCAGACTCTAATATTCCCAAACTACTAACAACTCTTTACAATAAGAAAAAATATGTTATTCACTATTTAGCTCTCCAACAAGCTATACAATTGGGATTAAAAGTTACAAAATTTCACAGGTGTTTAAAGTTCAAACAATCTTCATGGTTAAAAAAAATATATTGATTTAAATACTGAGCTTCGTAAATTAAGTAAAAATGATTTTGACAAAAATTTCTTTAAATTAATGAATCTTGCTCCATACGGTAAAACGATTGAAAACGTTCGAAAATATAGAGATGTAAAATTGGTAAACAAATGGTCAGGACGATTTGGTGCAAATTATTATATTTCTCAGCCTAATTTTCATAGTTGTGAGGTTTTTGGCAAAGACCTGGTTCTAATTGAAATGAAAAGATTAAATGTGAAATTCAATAAACCTATTTATCTTGGAATGTCAATTCTAGACATATCAAAAACTATTTTATATAATTTTCACTACAATTACATTAAACAAAAATTTGGTTCGAACTCAAAATTGTTATATACAGACACCGATAGTCTTATATACCAGTTCAACGTAGATGATATTTATACACATATTAAAGATGATATCCACATGTTTGATACTTCTGACTATCCTGAAAGTAATATTTATAATATACCGCTTAAAAATAAGAAAATCTATGGTCTCATGAAGGATGAAAATAATGGAAAAATCATGACTGAATTTATTGGATTACGATCTAAAATGTATACTTTTAAAGTGCTTAATAACAACAATAATAATGTTATTGAACAACACAACTCAAAGATTATCTCAAATGTTGGAATAGTCAAAAAAGCCAAAGGTGTTCAATCTTCTGCTCTAAAATTAATTTCATTCGAAGATTATTATCAATGTTTATTTAACCACACCAAAATTGAAGTAACTCAAAATTCTATACGTAACGAAAAACATAACGTTTATACAGTCGAACAACAGAAAACAGGTTTAAGTCCCTATGATGACAAACGAATCGTTAATTATATTTACACAGACACTATACCCTGGGGTTATAATGATGATCCTTCGTATTCTTCCTTTTAAAAAAGAGTAATCTATTTTACTATTTATTCGGTTTAAACCGTTTTTCCCTCTAAATGATGCTACTCAACAAATGTAATAAAAATATTTCCAAACAATATCAGTCTATAATAATAATATAATGCATATTTTCAGGCTCAACATCATTCTCCTTCTTTTGAAAGGGAACAACAATTTATTAACTTAATGCCAAATGCCTATAATCATCTTTATCGAAATGGTAGTCAATTTTGCCAACAATGTGCAAAATTTTTCTGTTTTTGTTCAAATTCCTTGACTCTTCATGGTATTATGGTTCCTAATACTACTACTACTACCAAAATATCTATGCAGGACTTGTACTGTTATGAGAAAATTCCTGATTCATAATTTTACTTATAGCAACTCTTTGATGTCGATATTCCAGCAAAGGAAAAATTGAAAATCATTGAAAACGAACTTGATACTAATTTCATCGAAGAGGTTTTTCTGATGTATCAAAGCCAACCGATGTACGACTGGGAATGGATTGAAATGCAACATCGTTTCCATTTAGCAGAATTATTTGATTCTGTTACACATTTATATTGGAAAAGAGTGAAAAATGAACTCGACTACCAAGAATCAACATTTATTTATTATCAAAAATATTTCAATAACTACTTAAACAAAAAGAGAAAAAGGACTGAACTGTGTTTTAAACTGTATACAAAAAATAAAGAAAATCTTGTTTTAAAATTTTATTGTAAGAAATTGAGTCATACATATGTTACTTATTAATATTTTACGTTTCAGATATTCAAATGTATTGACTGTCAGATTGATACATATGATTATAAGGAATGTGCTGGTTGTGAAGGATTACTAAGTATAATATGTGATAAATGCATAAAAAAACCTATTCAACCGAATTCAAAATGTAAATACTGTGGATTAACAACATCATACTGTTACTTTTTCCGCTCTCCAATTAAACCTTGGAAACCAACAAAATAACATATGAATAGCTCAATTATTTTTATATAAGTATACTGTAAAGTTCTTTTAATATAATTCTTGAATCTACTTTATTTTAGTAACAATTTGTAGAATTATTAATATATTGTCTTAAATATCTGCTCATACTTGTATTTTATTCTCCTCTCATAATACGAGTACAGGCTAGGCTAGGCTAGTCTCATCTCTCTCTACATATATATTTTACTAAAATTTACAATACAACGAGACCAAACTAAGCTCAACAAAACTAACTCTTTGTGAAAAACAAACAACAACTTTTACTCTTATACGGTAAAAGGCTAGGCTCATTTAAAATTTTACTATTCTTGACAAATAGGTGATTTATTTAACTTTGGCTTTCTAACAAAATCTCCAACGAGTTCACCATTTTTCAATTATTTGCATGGAATTTTCCTATTAATACAAGCTTTTTGCTATTTCTTACATTCTCACATACATTCACTCATCTCTTATCAACTATTTTTGACCTTCCTTATCTACTTTGCTGACCTAACGAGTCACTTGTTTACTCAATTTTACTTACAAAAAGTACCATGAATCACACATTATTCATACATTTTGTTTACATTTTGCCTTATCTCACACATTTTTACAGACTTACGGTGCCACTTGTTTACTTTTTCAAGCTTTTTTACCGACTTTTAGACGCCAAACAACTTTATAGGGGAACATTTAACAAATTTTACATCAAATATACTACCTAATAAAGCCTTTTTGCACACATTTCCAACTAATATATTACCTACTCATCCTCTTTCACACCACAGCTTTTACTAGTCAAAATAACAAACAAGTGCTATCAACACACATTTCATCTATTCAACCAACCAAATACAAGTTTCTTATCACACCTATACACTACAAACCAATCAAATACATGCCTTATGGAAGCCATTTTACATAGTCAACCAACCAACAACAAGTTTCTTATCTTCCTTTTACCCTACATACACATTCAACCTATCAAATTAACACTTTTCTTATCAGGTTACGCCTACTCTGATAAGACCACACCAATAAGCATCTAAACTAATGCAACTTCTCCTCAAATGAAAGTTTATTAAAGTTTTAATGAAGTTAAGATACCCTGTTTGCACATCTACTGGACTTGTGACGTCATTGACGACACTTCTTGCAGGCTCTTAAGACATCTATACACACCTATTTACACCTATCTTACACCTATTCGGAAGACATTTTCAACAACTTATATTGACAAAAAGGCACTGTTCAACAGCCACTGGACAATTTACGTCATTGACAACACTTCTTCGCCTTCACCAATTTTTCAGCACTTCTTGCAGACTTTTCACATATTATTCACCAATCCTTTTTTATGTCATCCCAACAATTGCATTCTCTATTACGAATCCTATTTGGCTAAGTAGGATAAGTCCCCAGGTTTTGCAGTATTGAAACCAACTTATGTAGGTTCAAATCCTACTACAGACATGACTTTTTTTAACTTATTTAATTTAATTTAATACACAACATTTAACACACATTTATTCTAAGTCCTCAAGGTCAACAAAAGTGACAAAAAGGCACTGAGATACATCCACTGGACGAGTGACGTCAAAACTTCTTCAGATATTACAGGTAAATTACAGGTAAATTACAGGTAAAAGGTGACACAGGTATACAGGTATACAGGTAAACAGGTATACAGGTAAATAGATTACACATTTTCAGCCATTCTTCAAGAAAATATGACAAAAGGGCACTGTTCAACAACCACTGGACTGTGTCGTCATTGACGACAACTCTTCGGCGCCTTCACCAATTTTTCAGATATTCTTGCAAATTTTTCAGGGATTTTCAGCACTTCTTCGGCTAGTGGTCAATTCTTGACACCGATTCTTGACAAAATGGCCATCCGCAGTCCCAGAAGCGCGTTACCTCTACTACTTACAAAAACTTTACTTCTGATTAAAGATTGGGACTTTTATGTTTCAAAGAAAGTCTATTTAGCAATGGTTGTTTTTTTTAATGACATTGGTTCAAACCGTTGGTTGTATACCCTAGTGGTCTTTTAGGGAGAGTTCGAAAAATGTGAAGGTAAAAATCGAGACTGACTGTACGGCACCGTTTTGTCTGACATGCTAGAATAGAGCAATTGTAGTGTATGTCGCCAGTATGTTAGGCCACTTGCGTCCACCTTTAATAACAGGGATAATATTTCAATTGTTTCAAGAATAAATAAGCGGGCGATTGTTTATAGATGAGAGGAATAAGATGTATGTCGTGCATTACGATACGAATAAGTGTTATAGGGTATTACAACAATATTGTCGTTTTTATCATACTAAAATTTTGTTTGGTGTAAAGAACCGAAAACATAAAAATAGAAAATCACTTTTCGGACTTCTTCTTGGTTAAATCCTACCTAGTGATAATATAATCATAAAATATAATCTTCTCATATTGTTAAAGATGAGTTTTATGATTTGTATGATTTTTAATGCCTACGAAACCAGATTACTCATCATCACATTCCTAGTATCAGGCGACAGTTGAGTTCCTATAAGGAATATTTTTATGTCGATAACGTTTATTTATTTAGTTGTATATTAAAACACCAATTGTTTTTATATAATTAAATAAGTAATTTTATCTCAAGTCCAGATATTCATTTTGTATTATGTAATTATCTACAAGTTCTGTAAGTTACCAAAATTTAATGCAAAATTCCATAAAGTTAATCAATCCATAATATTTTTATGTGAAATTCTATTATTTACTAAAATTTTTTAACATTTCAAATATGTAAATTGTATTTTATTAAGTGACCTAAAAATGGAAAATAAAAATATACCAGAAATTACGACAATGTTCTTTATTAACATAAAATTGTACATGAAATTAATATATACAAGCTTATATTAAACTTACCTTACTTTAATAATACAAGCTGCTCAACTGAATATTCTTGCTAAATTTTAAGCTGTACGTTCTAAGCTAAAATGAAAAAAAAAAATAATTTCTTATGATACAAGCAAAGCTAAACACTTGAATTCCTTCGTCAACGGCTTCAAACAGCAGTGTCGGGCGACATAGTGAGGTGACGGAGGGTAAGTGCAATATGTTTACATGAATTATTGACTGACTAAAACATACTGTATATACTGTTATGGAAAGTTTTAATAATATTTAGATATATGTGATTGTACTACTTATATCCAAATTTTTTTATATCTCTCGGCAAAAATAAAAAATACGTAAACGTTTGTAGAAAATTAAGATAGTTTTTCCCATGATTTCCTATGTAGTATGACATTTTTAGTGTTCTGTACAGAACACTGATAAGATCACTTCAGTGTCTCTCCGTCTGTCTGTCCGTCTGTCTGTCCGTCTGTCTATAACACCTGATTTTCTCCGAAACTGTTTGACATAGAATGTTGAAATTTTGCACTAATATAGGAATTGATGCCCTCATCAGAGCGGTGTAGTTTTGAAAGTTAAATTTTTAATTAAGGGGTTAGTTTTGGGGGGTGAAATCGGAAGTGAAAAAAATACCGGGTAATCGAATGGGGTGTCAAATGAAAGCTTGTAAAAATATGAGTTCAAAAATATATTGTAATACTTACGCACACTTTTCTTCGTATTATTTTTAAAAAATTGCGGAAAATCCCTGTTCCCCCTTATCTTAAAAAGTACTGATCAAAAAATTTTGAAAACATTCTGGAATATTCTTTACAGGATGTAGATTAAACGAAAATTGTCATGAGTGCATTAACTTAAATAAGTTATCTGGTATATAAAAAAAAACAAAGATTTCAAGATTCTCTGTTTTCAGTAAAGATCGGCAAAAAACTTTGTTGAAAACTCATTTGGAGTATGTCATTGATTATTTTATACCTCCGTAACAAATTTTTATTTTAAAAGCAATCAATGTACGGAACATTTGCACTTGGCCGATTATTATTTTTGTCTAAAATCTATTGATACTAACAATAAAATATGGATATTATTTTACCTGTCTATATAACTAAACTAATCAACAAGCGAACTGAGTTTACCATGAAATTTACTTCATTTTTAAGATTATCTTCTACGATCTATGTCCACGAAACATGTATTGCAACTATAGGTCCAATAAAAGACAAATGAAAAGTGCATTCGAAAAAGAAAAACTTTTCAGCAGTAACATTTGCATTGAAAAATAATTTTGTTTCTAACTTCTACTCGATTTAATAGGTTACCATATATTCTGAAAGTTCGATTTTTAGCATATTTTCGGTATTTCTAAAATTATTTTTTTTTTAATTGGCTGGTTTTGGTTCTATTTTCTAGAATATTAGTAAAATCTTAATAATACAATAACTCATTTTTTTTTATAATATTCTAGGAGCCAATGTCGTGTTTAAAAGTAAAAATATCAATAAATGAAGTGTGATACTCATTTATTGATATATTTATTTCATAGACAATTTACTCATGAAATAGGTAGAGTAACACACTAGTTTTAAAAAACTTCTGGATCTAAAAACTCACATATTAGTCTTGGAGAAGATTTCATAACTTTTATTTATTTTTTTTTTAAATATTAAAATGTCTTTTTATATTGATAATAGGTAATTGAATAAAAACTTAATACAAATAAAACAGTGGCAATTAGATTTATTTCATGTGTCACATTTAAATTAAATAATATTTGTAAATTATTGTTAAAGTATTACTGCAGATTTTGTCATCCTTTCTTCATATTACCTAACAAAACGTATTTTTCCTCACCTCTTTTATTTTTGATAGGGGGACTTTGGAAGCCCATTTGTTATAAATGGAACTGAGTATGGACTAGTCTCAAGGTTGTATAAGCTATATGCTATCGTTCCTGGAACCTACAGCCGCATCACCAATCCACAATACCACAATTGGATAAAAAATATTACTAATATTTAATAATTTCTGAAAAGAGAAAAATAAATTATTATTTAAATTATTGCTGTTTATATATATATATATATATATATATATATATATATATATATATATATATATATATATATATATATATACATATATATATTCCCAACAAAATGAGTCTAAATAGCGTTACGAAGGTTATAAATTGCTACCTAGAACGTTTTCAATCTATCCTACAGATAGAGAATATTTTCTTACTGTTAGAAATGCGCTACAATTTAGCCGATACCCAAAAAAGAAAAGAAGACCTTGCAAAACATCTACCGACCAGTGGCACTGCTTTCAGTAATATCTAATGCTATGGAAAAGGCTACCAATCTGCATCTTCTAAAATATCTAGAACGATTCAATATCTACCATCATCAGTAGCTACCATCAACATGGCTATCGTAAGTAAAGATCAGCAGGAGATCTTCTAATTTACCTCGAGTGATTGCAGCTGATATATCCATTACATTCAACCGTGTTTGGTATGTCGTTTTGTTGCCTAAGCTTCTCTCTTAGAGTATGTCTTTGTTTATGGCTCTCGTGATGTCCCATTCTTCAGCGTTCTTTACGAATAGTAATCGACGGATTTCTTTCTAATACCTCCACTATTAACGCCAGTGTGCCCTAAGGTTTCATACTGCCTCCAGTTCTCTTCCTTATTTACATTAACGATTTGGTGGAAAGAACGGCAAATGCTTGAACATCAATTACTCAAGCAAATACCTTTCTTTCATGCGGTGATAGTAGTAGTAGGAGATAGTAACCAAGTAGAATTGAAAGCTATAAAAACTCAAAACGCAGTTTTTCTAATAATATTAACTTTGTTGAACCTGACATTATTATATCGTGATACTCCTCTCTAGCATCCTCACCTCATTTGCTGGGCGTTAATTTGGGAGCATTTATCTATTGGTATGAAAATGTTGAATGCATATCAAAGGTAGCTTCTCAAAAGTTAGGAATATTATCTCGAACAGAAAGTCTTGCACTCTACAACTCTTAATTCTGTACAAAGCTCAGATTCGTCCCACGATGAAATACTCTTCCGTATTTGGGACTTTACTACCAAAGATACTCAACATTTGTTCGATTGAATTCAGAAGAAAGCTATTCGCCTGATTGGAGATTCAGACTTCACCAGTAACCTTGATTTCTTGAAACACCGAAGAACGGTTGACGGCTTCAGTCTATTCTATAAGTATATCCCACTTAGTTTCTTCCAGAATGGTGCATGCTGGGAATATATGTCGCGCTGATACTGCACATCCGTATGACCTTCAGCTTCTTACTTCTCGTACAATTCTTTTTAAGAACCTTATCCCTTTGGAATGATGTGCCCAGAACCGTCTCCCACTAAGTATAATTTGTAGCGAGTCCAGCCCAACGTGAGTCGCAAAAAAATCGACTCAAACTATTTGGCTTCATTTAACACGGACCCTGGTCTTCATATATTTTTTTATGGATTTCAGTATCATTTGAAAGCTCATTCTATTTTCTTTCTAATGATACCAAATTCCATAGCATACCTCATGCTTTTTACTGATTAAAATTATTGAAAGGGGAAACAAGTATAAACATTTAGCTACATTCAAAAATTATCTCTATTTGTTTCCGAAATATGAATAAATGGAAAGTTCTATACCCAAATATTGAAGTAGCTACTATTCGCAAAATAAATGAAGTATTGCAAAAAAGGTACCTCTAACGAAAAAAAAAAATCTTTGAAATATGAGAAAAAATTTTTTTTAGATGGTCCGTTTTACTTATTTTGACTCTACTACCATATAGGTCCTCTCTATCTCTTTCCTTTCGTCCATGGACGTGAGCCGGATGTATTCGTGTTAAATCAAGATGGTATTTTAATCTCCTATTCAATTACTACTTCAATTATTATTATGATTTTCTACTATTTGTTATTATGTTTTTTTGTCTATAAAACAGCAAATCCACTAGTCTCAATAATATCGAAAGTCATGGAAAAGGCTGCCAATCAGCATCCTCCAAAATACCTTGAAGGAATCAACATTATTAGCGATCATCAATATGGCTTTCGTAAACATAGATCAACAGGAGATCTTCTGACTTATGTAACACATGTTTGGAACAACGCAATTGAACACTTTGGAGGATCTCGAGCGGTTGCTCTTGACATATCCAAGGCATTCGACCGTGTTTGGCACGGTGGACTGTTGGCTAAGCTACGCTCGTATGGTATACTTGAAAAGTTCTGTTTGTGGCTCTTATGTTTCCTCAGAGAGCGTTCTTTACTAGTCGCAGTCGACGGATTTCTTTCTAACACCTTTACTGTTAACGCCGGTGTGCCCCAAGGCTCCATACTGTCTCCTACTCTCTTTCTCATTTACATTAACGATCTGCTGGAAAAGACCGAGAATCCAGTCTACAGCTTTGCAGATGACAGTACGCTTATCTCTTCATTCACTTTGAACCCAGGCGGCAGTGTTTTCTAAAAAAAGTTAACGTTGCTGAACCCGACATAGTTATGTCGGGGCACTCCATTCCCCTAGCATCGTCATTCAATTTGTTGGGCTTTAATTTGGGAGCAAATATGTCCTGGCATGAACATGTTGCAGGCATAGAAAAGAGAGCTTCTCAGAAGTTGGTAATATTATTTCAAACCAGAAAGCTTTACACTCCACAACAACTGTTAATTCTTTACAAAGCTTAAATTCGACCAACTATGGAATACTGCTCTCCTGTGTGGGGCTCCGCTTCCAAACATACACTGCATTTGTTGGATTCTGTTCAGAGAAGGGCTGTTCGTCTGATTGGAGAACCAGAACTGACCGGCGGCCTTGATTCGCTAGAACATCGAAGAACAGTTGGCTACTTGAGTCTATTCTACAAGTATTTTCATGGAGAGTGTTCAAAGGATGTAGCCCGCTTAATTCCTCCCAGAGCGGTGCATGTTAGAAGTACACGTCGCGCTGATACTTTACATCCGTATGAGGTTCAGCTTGTTACTCCTCGTACAACGCTTTTCAAGCAGTCTTTTATATGGAGAACATCATCCCTTTGGAATGGCTTACCCAGGAATGTGTTTCCCACCGAGTACAATTTACAGTGATTCAAGAACAACGTAAATCGCTTTTTTTTTTTTTTTTTTTCCGCACACGTGTCGCTCCTGTAGCGCTTTAGGGACTTCCCTGCAGCACGTGTGATAGACCCATAAAAAAAAGTTGTTTCATTGTTATACATAAATAACCGAGAGCTACCAATGTTATAACGTAATTTAACCACGTGAAGTGGTCATGGAATACTGCTATTTGTTAAGATAATATATAATATTTGAATTGTTATTAGTTTGTAGGTTTTTCCGTCGCTTTGAGGTACAGTTCGTCACTAGACTTTCGGCTGTTTACCTGAAGGGTCAAATCTCGGGCGTCACCCTCTGGATTCACATGGTAAAGGGCCCATCGAAGCCCTAGGTTATTTGTTACAGTGGAAAAACGATAACCTAGCGATTTGATGCGATATCAAGTTATAGGAACAATAGTGGACATTGAGCGGTTGAGAAATTGAAAAAGCTAACTTTTTTCTTTTCCTATAAAATAGTGATTAGATGTATTACAGCCCGAAAGTTAATCATTGCTTATTAAAGCAAGAATAAACATGTCTTGAGGTTTAATAAGAACGACAGATTTCCCCAAAAAATTAAAAAACTTCGCTACAAGTTTCCAAATCAAGTCTCTATTTTTCTAATTATAAATAGAATTTTCGTTACCTCCACATTGAAAGTTTACAAAAATTTCAGTAATATAACTACTACGAGATACCTCCCCAATAACAAAATTTTATTTTAGTTACTATAGACTGTTTTCTAAAATTAGTCCTTTAAATAGTGTCCTTTAATAATGAGTTAGTCATCTCATCACGATTTTTTAAATAATCAAGGTTAAAATTAAATAAAATTTGTGAAATAGTTTTATCTGAGCGTATCACACTTCATAAGTTTTCAATCGTTATGAGTAAAGAATGGCAAATAAGCATATAAAATTCTAATATATGCATATATTTTTAAAAATATATGTGACCGCATGGTGTACGTCCAGCAAACAAAGGTTAGAATCGTACTAGGAAGCCTTACACTTTTCAATAACTTTTAATTCTGTATAAAGCTCAATTTCTACTAACGATGGAATTTATGTTTGGGACTCTTTTTCCGAGTGTTCGCTGCTACTGAGAAAAACTTTCCAACAAACTTGATTCTTTTGAACTGGTGGTGACTTGAGTCTATTCTGTAAGTAGTTTCAGGAGAAGCGTATTTATATATATATATATATATATATATATATATATATATATATATATATATACGCTTATGTATATATATATATATATATATATATATATATATATATATATATATATATATATATATATATATATATATATATATATATATATATATATCCTTATCCGTTTAAAATGAATTTCCCAAGACTCTGTTTGCCACCGAACATAATTTACAGCGATTCAAAGCCTATATGAATCGCCTTTTTTTGCACAAACACCGCATTTGTTTGAGAACAATTGTCAGTATAAAAAGATTGCTACTCTCAACCAAGCCACAACAGGTTGTGGTGGAAGAAGAATATTTTGTTGCTTGACTTTATAGAGCTGCACCCTCGTTGATACATTAATAAAATTACTTTCTGATATACAAAATTAATTTGTTTACAAATGGAATTTTTTTTCTCATCTCTTCGACAGCTTTATTTAAACTGTATACTTTGCAAGTCACGTTTCTTAAATTTGAATGAAATATTTTTATATTTTGCCTTTCTCATGTAAGGTGCGCCATTTGATAGCAATAGCAAGTGTTCCACTTACTTCCTGAAAAAAGTTTTGTAAGTTGGTCTTTTACGAACGTCGCTATTGTTAAGGAACTGGTTTTGTTTTATCTCTTTAGATGCTATCGGATATAATTTAGGCAATATAGAATCATTAAGAACTCCGATCATTAAGTTTCGGGAACAGAATATTTGACACCAACATTGTAAGGTATAATTCTGTGTTAAATGCAAGTTATTCGTCAAGTTTATTATCCTGTTTTGCACATTAGAAGCTTCTAGATAAAGGTGACTGACTGAGATTTTTCACCAGATTTTGACTTTTCCAGTTTTGTTATGTCAGAAAACGCTGTTACATGCTGGTGTATATAAAATAACCAGTTAGGTGCAAGTTGGACTTGCAATTAGTCTTCCGTAAGTTGATTTTAAAATAAAAATTTTTACTACAGAGGTGTAAAATGATCAATGACTTCATAAAACATACCCCTAATGAGTTTTAAACAAACTTTTTTTTTTTTCGATCTTTACTGAAAACTGCTGATCTGGCAATTTTTGTTTTTTTATATACCACACCCTGTGGAGAATATTCCAGAATTTTTTCAAAATTTTTGATCAGAACTTTTCGAGATAAGGAGAGGACAGCGATTTCTCGCGATTTTTTAAAAATAAGACACAGAAAAGTGTGCGCATTATTACACATATATTTTTGAACTCGTGTTTTTACAAGCTTTCATTTGACATCTCACTCGATGACCTGGTAAAAATATTTTATTTTCACTTCCAATTTCACTCTACAAAACTAACCCCTTAAGACAAAATTTAGCTTTCAAAACTACACAGCTCTGATGAGCCCATCAATTCCTATATAAGTACCAAATTTAAACTTTCTATGTGAAATAGTTTCAGAGAAAATTAGGTGTGACGGACAGATAGACACCGAAGTGATGTTATAAGTGGTTCGCACGGAATACTAAAGATGAATATAAAGAAGATTTACAGACTTAAACAATCAAGATTTGAAAGTTCGACATATTTCTGATAAAATGCTGGCAAGAAGTACAATGGAACGAGTTAGAGTAAGATATTCAACATTTAGTAAAAAATGGTTGTATTAGGAGTAGCTGGAGCTATGAAAGCTAAGGTTAAACTTGGTATGGGTTACGGAAAAAAGGTGACTAATTTTACCAACAAAAAAATGTACTACAATACTAAAAAGAAAAATAAAACTGCTGTAAAATCAACTAATAGTTTTCGAAAGTGGTTTAGAATCGGTAAATGTTAGTAAATCAATAAATATTAAAAATAATTCTAAAAATAAAAGATTCAGGAAAAATATCACATTCCAAATATCTATGAAAAGAAAAATCAGAAAAAAATTGATGAGTGTTTTTTTTTTTTTTTTTATTTTATTTTTTTTTTTTTTTTTTATGGGTCTAGCACACGTGCTGCAGGGAAGTCCCTAAAGCGCTCCAGGAGCGGCACGAGTGCGGAAAAAAAAGCGATTCACGTTGTTCTTGAATCGCTGTAAATTGTACTCGGTAAAGTGTAAAAATAAACAACGACTAATTCCGAAAAGAAAATTAAAACCAGTAATAGCGAAAAATGAAATAAAACAAGAATCAACGTAAAAAATGAAAATATTAGACGTAAAGAAACACTAATAATATCATGAGTTAACATAAGTTCCAATTTAAATTTTTAGTAATATTAAATTCGTATTTGTGCAATTTATCTACATTTTATTAAGTCATAAAAACATTATTTTCTTTATTTTCTTTTGCATGCTAGCAAGCTCTCTAATATTTCAATTAGTTGCATGCTATTAGGCTCTCTAATATTTAAATCGTTATTTAAGTCCATAAGTAGGTTAATGTATAAGAGCTTATTAGGTGTAGTGTGTGCCTTATAACACAAAAAACTCTGGTTTGAATCCTGTCTGGGTTATCTTAAATTGGCTTTTGTTAATAACGGTAAAATATTTAGTCCCCTAGTGGTATGGGAATATTTATCCCTTAAAAAATTATTTATTTATTTTTGTTTTTTATCATCCAAAAGCAACTCTTAAAAAACGTCCTCCAAAATAATGACTTTTTGGTAAATTTACTAAAAACCAATCTCTACAGGGTTAAGGCTTTTTGCAATAGAACACAACAATCACCTTTAACTCATTAAGGTTAAGCTACCGAACTATGGCATCATTGTTGATCACTTCTTCAGCTACAAAAACTACGACTTATCTAAACCACGCCCTCACAGATGTCATTCTATAAATACCTATACACAGGTGAATTAAGGTCTTTTTGGTCAGCAACTACTGGTCTTTCATGTCCACGAGTCTTGTTCAAGTTAGATAGCGATGCTACACACTTCACTCGAAAAATGTGCTTGTCCTTCTAAAAGATGACAGTAAGTTTTATTTTATTAAACTGATTATAGAAAGGCAGTTCTCTAAGACGATAGTAGACCCCATGTTGTAAACGCAATCAAGGAGGTGATTAAAAACAGTTAGCTGAAAATTTCTACAGCATTCACTATACTCCCCTAATATCGCCCTATCGGGTTGCCATATGTTTTTGGTAATGTACAACTAGCTACGAAGTCGGTAGGGAGGAAGCTAACAAGGCGAGTACACAGCTTTTTGACCCCAAAAGAAAAAGTATGATCTTAATCGTTAGGTTATTAATATTTTTGGAACGTTTTGTCTATGGATTTTGAGTTTTCTCAGAGAGCGTTCTTTACTAATGTTAGTGGGGGGATTTTTTTGCGAAAACAATTAACATTGCAAATCCTTACATCAATGTGTCGAGACACTCCGTTCCACTATTATTGTTATTCAGTCTAGAATGTGTTAAGTTGAAGCAAATATGTCTTGACATGATGGCATGTTTCATACATAGCAAAGATAGCTTTAAAAAAGCTTAGTGTATTATCTTTATATTATACTTAGCAACACCTTTAAATTTTGTATAAAGTTTAAATTGGACTGATGATACTATCATGTTTGAAGCTATGTTTCCGAACACAAACTGCATTTGTTAGTCTTTATTCAGAAAAGCCCTATTCTACAAGTACTTTCCAGAGAAGTCTTCACGAAATGTAGCCCACTTGATTCCTCCCAGAGTGGTGCATGCTAAAAATATTTATCGGGCTTATACATCATATCCGTATGAGGTTCACCTTATAACCTCTCGTACCACCCTTTTCAAAAATTATTTTATATGGAAAACCTCATCAGTTTGGAATAAAATGCCCAAGACTGTGTTTCCTACTGAATACAATTTTCAGCGATTCGGAGCTCACATAAAGCTCTTTTCTGCGCACGCGCCTTTCGTCGTGCTGTAGACATTTTCCTGCAAACTGTTGTACCTATAAAAGAAAATCTAAAGTAATATATTATAAGAGGAGTGGACAGTTCTACTGATTTCGTCTTATGCATAAAGTTTTTGTTTAATTTAAGAAAGGTTGTTGGATTTACACTCCATTATATTACATCATATTCAATTAAGCGAAGCGAAAAATATGGGTTAAGGAGAGAATAGTGAGAAAATCTAATATACTGGGCACTAATACCGGAAAAGTATATTTATTCAGTTCTCTCGACATTTTTCATGATCTATTTATATAACAATTTGAATTTCAATTCAATGTAAATTAAAACAAAATATAGCAATTGAAAGCTCTTGAAATGCAGACATGTTGAGATAAGAAAATTTCCAAATATTTATTTGATTTTTAACCCTGATAATTAAAAAAATCATTATTAGATAGCTAACTCTTTGTGCAGCGACAATATATAAAGGACTAATTTTAGAAAATAGACTATAGTAAAGTTTTAATCATGGGAAGGTATCACGTAGTTGCCACATTATTGATAATTATTGTTAACTCTCAATGTAGGGATAGGCAAAACTCTATTTATAATTAGAAATATATAGAATCGATTTTGAAATTAATAACTATAGTTGAGCTCAATATGTTTTTTTTAAACATTATTTTGTAGTATCTTAGCAAATAGCAATATTCAATGACCACTTCATATGGTTAATTTACGTTTTGGTATTGATAGCTGTCGGTCATTTATGTACATTCAAACGACTAATTCGCACAAGACAAGCAAAATATTTTATACCAGTAAACTGACGTGTTATAAGTGCTATTAAGACTAGTTATCAATGTAGAATTTAAATTTAGATGCTGCG
Organism: Pachyrhynchus sulphureomaculatus; assembly: GCA_019049505.1. Classification (NCBI taxonomy): domain Eukaryota; kingdom Metazoa; phylum Arthropoda; class Insecta; order Coleoptera; family Curculionidae; genus Pachyrhynchus; species Pachyrhynchus sulphureomaculatus. The sequence goes on along the minus strand of CM032449.1, from coordinate 85,492,810 downwards.
AGTAATCTTTCACCACCTTGTGGTTGGTTGTAAAACATTTGCAGAAAATGTCTGAATAATGCTCAAATGTGTGAACGAATCATAAAAAGATTTAAGGTATATTTTATATGTCGCTGGTACTTTCGTTGTAGTTTGTCTTATAGATGTTATGAAAGCAAGTAGTCTTCCAATTTTTTGTTCTATTACTATAATAACAAATACAAGAAAATCATAATAAGGTTTTGAGGAATCCTTGTATAATAAATTAAAAATAATAATAAGCTTGATATAATACGAGAATACCCGGTTTACGTCCAGGGACTTAAGGATGGAGACAGACAGAACTTCTAGGAGTGCAAGGAAATAAAAGAAAAAGCATGTTTTTAAAATAATAATAAAAAGTAATGGTTGTATGTATCCAGACTTTAATCATCACATTAACACAGAGACACATCTACAATTTTTACCTTGTCTAATAAGTCTCCAAAGTTATCATGACCAAAATATCTGTTAATAAAATAGAATATACTGACATCTGTATAGAGATTGGCTTGTTGTAAGTGTTTTGAACTAACTTGGCAACAGGATTTTGTACTGAAAGTTTTTAGTGTTCCATATGGAACACTTATAAGATAACTTCGGTGTCCGTCCGTCCGTCTGTCTCTCTGTCTTTGACATAGAAAGTTGAAATTTTTCAGTAATATAGGAATTGATGACCTAAACATAGCCGTGTAGTTTCGAAAGTTAAATTTTGATTTAAGAGGTTAGTATTGGGGGGTGAAATCGGAAGTAAAAAAAAATTTACCTTCGAACTTGTATCGAATGGGGTGTCAAATGAAAGTTTGTAAAAACACGAGTTCAAAAATATATATAATGTAATACTGGCGCATACTTTTCTTTGTATTATTTTTAAAAAATTGCAAAAAATCACTGTCCCCCCTTATCTCGAAAAATACAGACCAACATATTTTGAAAAAATTCTGGAATATTCTCCACAGGGTGTAGATTGAACGAAAATTATCACTCACTCACTTATAATTCATCTGGTATATAAAAAAACCAAAAATTTCAGGGTCATCAGTTTTCAGTAAAGATAAGAAAAAAAACTTTATTGAAAACTCATTTGAGATGTATTTTGTGAAGTCAATGATCATTTTATACCATCATAACAAAAATTTTTATTTTAAAAGCAGTCAATGTACGGAACACTAATTGCGCAAGTCCAACTTGCAATTGACCGGTTATTATATTATTATTAAATCTCTAAAAGTATAATATAAATTTTAAAATTCCGAATTCGGAAATATTTCATAATGATATTGAAACTGAAACATAACAACCCATAAGTAACTTTATATGAACTGACAATTATAAATCAGAGGCGCACGCCGGGTTCTGAGAATTCCTTGGTCTATACTTGTGCCAACATGTTTTAGTCCCGACTGGTCGGCAATTTATATTTTTTTCTAGTTCTTGCTAAACCTCCTCTGGCATTAGTTAATGGAACCGATGCCGAAGAAAATGAATTCCCTTACATGGTAACTATTTTTGTTGAAATGAATTATTATAACAAACAGTGTAAGTATAGTATAAAATAATAACCGGTCAAGTGCAAGTTGAACTTGCGCAATTAGTGTTCCGTAGGTTGATTCCTTTTAAAATAAAAAAAATTTGTTACAGAGGTACAAAATGATCAGTGACTTCAGAAAATACACCCCAAATGAGTTTTCAACAAAGTTTGTTTCCAATCTTTAGTGAAATCTGATGACCTTGAAATTTTTGTTTTTTTTTATATACCAGATAAATTATTAAAGATTATGCACTCGTGATAATTTTCATTCAATCTACACCCCGTGGAGAATATTCTAGAATTTTTTCGAAATTTTTTGATAAGTACTTTTCGAGATAAGGCGCGGGACAGCGATTTTTCGCGAATTTTTAAAAATAATACAAAGAAAAGTGCACGCAAGTATAATATTATATATATTTTTTACTCGTGTTTTCACAAGCTTTCATTTGACACCACACTCGATGACCTAGTAAAAAAAATTTTTTTTCACTTCCGACTTCATCCCCCAAAACTAACCCCTTAAGTCAAAATTTAATTCTCAAAACTACATGGCTCTGATGAGGCCATCAATTCCTGTATTATTACCAAATTTCACCTTTCTATGTCAAATAGTTTCGGAGAAAATCAGGTGTGACAGACAGATAGACAGACAGACAGACAGACAGACAGACAGACAGACAGACACCGAAGTGATCTTATAAGTGTTCCGTACGGAACACTAAAAAGAGAGTTGCATAGGCAGTACCATATAAATTTTCTAAGATTTTATGAACATGAAAGAACAGATACGATAATGTAACTATTATTTAAAAGATTATCTGTACAAGATTACATTTAAAAATCTAAATATATTAACTTTATCCTTTAAAGTTACTAAATTTGAGTACCTAAAAATAATATTTAGGTATTTGATATATTGTCATCCATGTTTAAGAAATTTTTAGAAATACAATTTAAGAAATTTTTATATTTTCTGGAACATAACAATGGATAGATATAAATAAGAGAAACCCGTTTTTAAAGAATAAACAAGAAATTTTATATTTTTAGTGTTCCGTACGGAATACTTATAAGATGACTTCGGTGCCTGTCCGTCTGTCTATCATACCCGATTTTTTCTGAAACTATGAAAGTTGAAATTTGGTAATAAAATAGAAATTGATGGCCTCATCAGAGCCATGCAGTTTTGAAAGTTAAATTTTAACTTAAGGGGTTAGTTTTGGGGGGTGAAATCGGAAGTGAAAAAAAAAATTTTTTACTAGGTCTTCGAGTGTGGTGTTAAATGCAAGCTTGTGAAAACACGAGTAAAATATATATATATATATATATATATATATATATATATATATATATATATATATATATATACATATACATATATATATATATATATATATATATATATATATATATATATATATATATAATGTAATACTTGCGCTCACTTTTATTTTTAAAAAATCGCTGTCCACCCGCCTTATCTCGAAAAGTACTTATCAAAAAATTTTGAAAAAATTCTGGAATATTCTCCACGAGGTGTAGATTGAACGAAAATTACCTTACTTTTAATAATTTATTTGGTGTACAAAGAAAAAACAAAAATTTCTAGGGCATCAGTTTTCAGTAAAGATTGGAAACGAATTTTGTTGAAAACTCATTTGGGGTGTGTTTTGTGAAGTCACTGATCATTTTATACCTCCGTAACAAATTTTTTTATTTTAAAAGCAATCAACGTACCGAACACTAATTACGCAAGTTCAACTTGCACTTGACCGGTTATTTATTTGCATGAAATGTATGTTCTCTCAAATATTTTTCATTTTTAGGAATAGTCCGAGGCAGCAGCTAAATCAGGTTAGTAGTTAGATGATCAAGCAGTTCAAAACCTAATTGGTTTATTTTTGGCAAAACTAACAGCGATTTGTGAACAACAGGTTATTTAGTAGCACATAGTAGTACATATTTTATTTTAGATGAAATAATTCTTCTTGTTGTTGAAAGGGTACAAGAATCGTAAAATAGAATTTTAAAAATCGACATTTCATAGTTGTGGCTATATTTAAAATACTTTATTGGCCAAGATAAGTATATAATATTATCACAAATTTGATTATGGACAAAAATCAGCGTTTCTTCTGTAATGGCTTAATTTTGCAATAATTTAAGGTGGAACAGAGACTTTCCCAATCTTGGATAGATAAGAAATCGTGTTTCTCGGGATTAGATCGTATCGAATTAGAATGTACCCACAGGTTTCACCTACGATTGCCCGATGTATCTTCAAGGATATTTACTTTTGGAAATTAGACCACTGAATCAGTTCATAATCACAAGAACTACGGTTTTTCAATAATTTAATACTTCGTTATAGAAATTAAACAAGGTTTATTTGTAAGGAAAAGGAAACGGCATTATATGCTACATTTTGAAGTTAATAACATGTGTTGGAAATATAAATCTTTCACCTTAGTATAAATAGAAGGTTGAACAGGGTAAGTAAATTGTAAAGTAAAATAAAAGGGGTAATTTAGCCTTTGTCATTTAATATCCGTTAAACTATATGTAACAGGAGACTACTTAGGTATACGCAACTAAAAGGACAAGGTGAAAAAAATAATTACATAACTTAATTAGTCTTGTTAGAATGAATGAATTTTTAATTTATTATTCTGCTCTTAAGAAAATTTTGAACTCTTACGATTTGTGATAAATAAATAGGTTAAATGTAATTTGTCAACAGCAGAGGAATTGTTCCATGGATCATAAAAAAACAAGCTAAAACATGGAAAAAATAAAATCGATGAATCTAAAAGGGTTAAGGGTTTTAAAATGTTCTTCCAGGACAATAGTGTAAAAATAGAATTTAAAAAACTTTTTTTGCAATTTTAATGCAAATAGCGACGTTACGTATTAATATGTAGATTCAATACATTCACGCGTGAGACAAATAAATGTAAATAATATTAAAATTTTTGTATGAGAATACTATATGGGTGTTAGGGTCTATGTGGGTTAGAGCGTTTTGCAGAGTACATTGTCCAATTTTCATCTACCATGTGAGCTACATTTTTTTGTACAGTATGTAATCCTCGTAGTAAATCTCATTGCAATATTGAGTGTTATGCATCCGTTAATTATATATTAGGATTAGTTATATTCTAAAACTATCTCCAATAATTTTCAATATTTTTTTATAGTTCACTATCTTTAAATCAGCCTACTTCACCTCCACCACTGGCTTCTGAAATAGTACAGCAATATTAATAATATGTTTTTTGTAGAACTTCTGAAGTTCTTATGATAACTGGACCCTGTCTATAGAGAAAAAAAATTAAAAATATTTTGAACCATATCTCGTCTCAGCTAAATTGAAAATCTAAAAGACGAAAGATATTTTATATTCTGATAAATAATTTAGTCCATTTCTGGAAGAAAATAATCGAAATCTTACTCATGCTATATTTCGTATTTAAAATGGAAAATTTCTTGTATCATGTAATACTAACGTATAGCGAATTAATGAAAGTGCTTGAATAGTACACCAAAAAATAGTAGAAAAATATTATAATTTAATTATAATAAATAATAAATCTGAACATACTTGCTATTAAAAACGATATAATATACAATAAACAAAAATTCAGTACTTAAACTGACAGTCAGAAAAGTGAAGTGAGTTACAGTCACAGTAAACATACTACAGTAGCGAAACTAAGCTCTAATTTGATGACGAGACAGTGTTTACATCCGATCTCGAAATGTGTCTTTGGAAATGTATTGTCCATCGTTTCTTGATGTGACTGCAGTTTATATGAATATAAAGACAGAAGGAAGAGAGAGTTTGTAGAAAAGGAGAATTAAAAACGTTTGTAAGTGAAGAGAATCGAAAAGGTTGAGAAAAAATTTATATAATCATGGGGAAAGGAGGTTATTGTTGTGCCGTTGAGAATTGCAATATTCCATATAATTATTTTCGCAAATTATTTGCTCGAGTCACACTTTTTTATGCTCTAAAATTTGCAAATAAGAAATTTCTAACTCAATCAGGGCGCGCTAAGACTATTATGCTAAATCATAACTAAATTTAATTATGCTTTATTTGCATCACATGTAATCATCAACAGTATTATCCGTCAAAGTTTAAGTTGCTGTATTAATGATTTTTTTTGCAGTTCCTCTGTTTTTAGTTGAAACAATGATTTCATAGAAATCATGGTATGCCATTAAAGTTGTTGGTGTTGTTGATTATTTTAATAAACCTCTATTGCTTGCTTTCACAAGACAACTTTTCACTATCTTAAATGCATTTTTGAAAAAATACATATGCATGAAACAATATTATCATTACTAATGTACATTTTGTTTAGGCGTATTTGCTGAAGAGGCGGCCTTCCAGGGAACCTTGATTGATTTAAATAAAACGTTCGTGTTGGTAGAGTGGTCATTAAAGCTTGAAATTTATTTCTAAACTTAGTTCGGCTGGTTATTCAAAAATCCTGATGTGATTGCTCAATTCTGACCTCGGATTCGATTTCAGCGCCCAAAAATACATATAGGTATAGCGATCTGTTCGGTAGTGAAAAACTTTTTTTGTGTGCCTGTGTATTTTTTTTATGATTAATAAATAATCCTCCAAATTCTGGTTTTTAGAAAGATTTATTTTTGTGTGAACTAGTATTCAGTTATTTAAAACTATTTATATTTGTGTAAATTATAAATAAAACATTTTTTTTTTTTCTAAAAGGTGTCTTCTCAAGAGGCTTCTAGTTTTCAATAACTTCATCTGTATTAATTGTTTGACACACCTTTTCTAATAATAAACCTGAGAAATTTAACACACTCTTTAATTGCAAGTACAATTAATACTCTGAAAGTGACTTTTTTTTTCTATTTTTCTCTATAAATTATATTGCTCCTTTTTCATGCCAATCTTTCAGAAGTTTCTGTGAATATATTGTAAGGAATACAGAACCTATAACAACATATTTATTATTTTCAAATTTTAAACAGTATATTTTATTTTCGTATAAGCTGGGTTTGAAAGTTTAAATATTAAGTGTCGTGTTGAGATCACAAAACCACTGGGGAATGGGATTATTGAAATAACTGATATAAATCGATTATTGAATCAAATATGCTATTAAAATAAGAAAAATTTTTACAAAGAAATTTTTGTAATATGATTTTGTCAGACGATGTGTGCCAGAGGGTAAAATATTCTGAAAATGAGTTCATTAAATAGACAGTACACTCAATCGAAGTCCATTTTGATGGTAAGTATGGTTACTATTAAAATTTTGAAGATTTAGTTACCTGTTATTAATATTCCTCCTATAAAGAACTTATTTCTATTGTTGTATACCTATACTATAAATTAAATATAGTTATTTTCCTTTTAAACTGTAATTGACAATACTCAGTATATATGCGTCAATTATTTCTCCTAATGAAGCTAATATGGTTAGCGAAACGCGCGTCGAGCGCAAAAATAAAGTGTTTGGTGTAGTGGTGATATATACTCAGTAGTGTCATTGTGCCAAAGATTCCACACTCCCAACATAGTTGTAATTGACAAGTCAGCTTGGTCATAACTAAGTATTGAAGTAAATATAATTAGGAGATTACTGTATTGACTCTTTGATCTAAAATTAATTCATTGTAAATAAAAGCAAGCGTTAATTACGTTATCAAAAAGCAATACGGATAACAGAACACAAAAAGGTATAGAACCTCCAAGAATCATTCAGATAGAAAATAGAGGTCTATACATATACATTCATAATTCATTAATAATATTATATTAACCTTTCTCGAAGTTACACAATATAGTTTTTGTAGTTTAAGAAAAAATAGGTACCAAAAAAGTAAATACAGTGTTTTTTAATTAACAAGAGATCTATCACACCAAACAACACAACACTGCTTAGAAAAAAATGCTCTTATTTTAGAAGATGTTGACATCTTAGTAATGACAATATGTTTTATTTCACGGTACAAGAAAAATAGCATTAGGTATAACGTATGTTAAAATTAAATTAATTTAGTCCTTAAAAAACATCTTTAATCACAAATTTACTTGAAAAATGATGTATATAAAACTTTAACTTCAAACGGTGACGTTTAACTTTCATAGACTTTTGGATAAGGTTATTAAAAACTGAAGTTGAATATGAAGAATTCCATCAAATACCTTCCTATCAAGTTTTTTACCTGTATTCATTTCTTTTCTAACAAGGTGCTCCTTTCTTTTTGTTTTTTTTTTTATATTACTCATGCTGCATTAACTTTTATATTACTCATGCTGTATTAAATAACAAATCAAAAATTTTCAAACATTTCTGTATCTATGATTTTGAATGATAAAACTTTATTTGTATTTCAAATCTCGCGCTGGTCCACTTTTAACATGGCGGATTGCCACGTGACCTTCTGAAAACGAACCTGATTTTCCTATGCGGTTATCCTTGAGTTTCGCTACTGTATAGTGTGTTTACTGTGTCACAGTTGTGGGTCATTAAGTATAATATTTAAGTTTAAACATAAACGTCTTTAACATAGTGTAAACACAATATGCAAAAAAAAACATAGAGTGGTTTATCGGACGAAGACCGTCAGTAAGTTTTGACCTAGGATTAAAAGTACGGGAATCCAAGAATAATTTTATGTCATATTTCTCTCCAATTCAGAGCTCATCAGCTTGCTTAGGTGAGAGGCAATTGCAACACAGGCAAAACAGCATCAAATGTTTAATAAGCCTGTATCTAATAGATATCGGTAATCATCTAACTTTACCTCAAAACATAAGTAATTTTAAGTATCTTATATTTCCACATTAAGATATCGAGATAATCCAAATCTTGATATTACAGATTTTACTCTTATCTGGCTTTTTTTGTCTAGTATACACAAATATTTTTCTGTCCGAAAGTCAAATCCCATGACAATCATTAAGGATGCGCATTAAATTGCAAACTTGAATTTGAACTCTCTTTGTATCCGAGTGATGAAGATACAGGCCCCATTTCACAATAACGCAATTTTTTTCTGTTATTTTATATGTATATATGCGAAATATCAGATTATTTTAATTCCATCTACACTGTTTTCCATTGATGAACATTGGAGAACAACGTAGATATTCACGCACACCACCTAGAAAAACTTATTATGAAATGGAGAAAAGTACGGTTTGTATAATTATAGTAATGGATATTCTGATCAGAAGTTTGAGTTTATACTTTAGTTGGGTGTCTCTAAAAATTATATCTGTTCTGAAGATAACTGACTTCAATTTTTTTTCTATTGTTCAAGGTATAACCCAATACAAAGTTTGTTCAACAACTTGTTTAATTTAGAATCAGTATTTGTAGCAAAGAATTTACAAAAGCAAACTATACTTTTTATTTAAAGATATGCCACAGTCAGTTATTAAAAATATATAACATAATACAGAAAACAGTGATATTTTATATAATAATTTTTTTTCTTTAGATATATAATACATAAAATTTTTATTTCACTGGAAATTTTTTCCATCTTTGTTTTTAAAAATGCAATGCTATATACTTTCAGCTTTTTACTTTACTTATAGATATTTAAAATCAATTTAACTACTATTTTGGTCCTATTTTCTCTTACCAATGCTTCTTTAATGTTAAAGTTACAAGCTTTAACAATTATTAATAGTTTGTCATGCTGAATATGTATATAAATCCTCTCTATGATTAAAGATATAAAATAAACTTCCAAAAATTAATGTATAGTTTTCTATAAAATAATATGACTACTTATTTGGCAGGCAACTAGGTAATGGCCCTTAGCACCATATGGTACGTAAAACTAAAACTATGAAAATACAAAAATTATTAACTTTCGCCACAGTTCCTATCTCTAAGAAACTGTATATTGACCTGTAGATAATTGTAGAAAATAATTCTTGTATTAGTAATGTTTTCTTCCCATTTACTTGTAATGAAGAGTTCCAGGAAAGAAAGCATTTAATTAGTATCAGGACTGATTTTGTTATTGAAAGAAGTCATTTCTTTCGTGTCGAAACTTGGAACTAAGTTAAATTGCCTAACAAATTAAAAAATTATGTTGCAAGACTTGTAAAATATAGACACTCAAAATAATGGACAGCAAAAACATCCCTGGGTAAACAGCAGTAATAAAAGCAGCTTAGGAGACGATGAAGGATATAGTATTTGAGGTTTTGCCAGAAGATGTGAGAATAAAATACGCGCCTTTGAAGTTCTTATGCTTACTAGGACTTTTTAATTTTTGTTTGAGTAAAAACCATTTGAGTGAATAATCTATCTTTGGTTCGAAATTAGCATATCAGGAAAAATAATCGGTAAAGTAATTTACCCAGTACTTGTTTTCAAACATGTAGTTTCAATATAAGTACTGAATTTAACTTTCTCAAGTAAAAAGAAAGTAAATTTCCATAATATGAATAAAATCTTATAACATATCGGCGCCATCCTTTTTAAACTCTTTCCTTGGAACCATATCGTTTAAAAAATACAGGTTTAATCTCTATTTCAAATATTGTAATATCATTTCGTTTAATTAATATGATGTCAACAGACCGACCAACCAACAACCTGACAGTCGGATGGACAAACCGACGGAAATGGGGGTATATATTTTTCGCGACCGAAGGATATTAAAACGTAAAGAAAAGCTAAAATTATAAGAAGCAATTATTTTCCTCTGGTAAGGGAAGTAAAAACAGTAATTTGCCCACTATACCAGTCGTTCTTAAGTTTTGACCAATTTAAGTGTTTGTATTTCTAAAATGTTTTTGATGATCAATTTAACATTTTTTAGGTAACTCTTAAACCAGATCTCAATCCCTTCTACATACTACATATTTATGTTAAAATTAGGAATAATAAAAAAGCAAGAACATTAACATAGAAGTATATTGTGATATATGTGCAGCCATCCTTCGTACCCTTTACCTTATTCCTTTCACCTTATATATTTTTAACTACGAGGCTGGTTTGAAAAGTCCGTGCAAAGTCCGAGAGATGGCACCACCGGCGCGTATCGAGGTCATGTTTAGTTAGTAGCATCTCTTGAATGAACGCACACCAAGTTTCAGCCATATTGGTATATTTCTTTGTGTTTGGCATTCGTGTGAATCAAGGAAGTCGAGTGATTTTCAAGAAATGGACGAAAAAGAATTTCGTGTGGGTGATTAAACATTACTTTATGAAAGACAAAACGCCTCAGGAGACTAAAGAGAAGCTTGATAAACATTATGGTGACTCTGCACCTTCGATTAGAACAGTTTATAAGTGGTTTCAAAATTTTCGGACTGGCCATATGGGCACAAGTGACGCTGAACGTTCTGGACGGCCTGTGGAGGTTACGACTCCAGAAATCATTGATCAAATCCATGATATGGTGATGGATGACAGAAGAGTTAAGGTGCGTGAGATTGCTAGTGCTGTGGGCATCTCGACTGAACGGGTACATAATATTTTGCATAAACATTTGGACATGAGAAAGCTATCCGCAAGATGGGTGCCGCGATTGCTCACGCTTGTCCAAAAACGGAATCGTGTGAAGTGTTGCAAGGATGGTTTTGCAGCTGTTCCAGAAGAATCCGGAGAACTTTAAGCGTCGTTTCGTCACTGTGGATGAAACATGGATACATTACTATACTCCTGAGACCAAACAACAATCTAAACAATGGGTTACCAAGGGGGAATCTGCACCAAAAAAGGCGAAGACCGTTCCTTCGGCCGGAAAGGTTATGGCGACTGTCTTTTGGGATTCGCAAGGGATAATCCTCATCGACTATCTGGAAAAGGGTAAAACTATTACAGGTGAATATTATTCATCGTTATTGGATCGTTTGAAAACCGAGCTGCAAGAAAAACGCCCGCGATTGGCCCACAAGAAAGTTCTTTTCCATCACGACAACGCACCAGCATACACCTCAGCAGTTGTGGTCGCAAAATTAATGGAAATAGGATTCCAACTCGTTTCACATCCCCCCTATTCTCCAGACTTGGCTCCCTCGGACTACTATTTGTTCCCCAATTTGAAGGAATGGCTGGCGGGGCAAAGATTTTATTCAAACGAGTAGGTGATTGCAGACACTAATGGATATTTTGCAGACTTGGACAAATCCTATTATTCGGAAGGGATCAACAAACTGGAACATCGTTGGACGAAGTGTATAAGCCTAAAAGGAGACTATGTCGAAAAATAAAAAGGTTTACCCCAAACACATAAGTAGTTTTTATTTTTGTACGGACTTTTCAAACCAGCCTCGTATATACAATTAGCGAAATTTTTTTTAAATATTTCAACCAAAAACCAAACAAAATTTGTACAATAATATTGAAACAATACAATGTTTAATGATTCCCACCTCTTTTACTTACTAATCTTCTTAATATTTACAAATAGCAAAAATATTATATAACCTTTCGTTCCCTTGACTCAAAGAACTCTGAATAATATCTGTAGTATTATAAATACGAAACAACCTCTCACTCACACGTCGCGTAATTGTATATAGTAAATAAATAACTATGTTTAAAATTTCTTCATTATCGCACCCAAATACTTGAAAAAATTCCCGTAAAACTATTGAAACCACACAATATTTGAACATACCACCTCTTTCACCTCTTATAATATTAAAATTGAAAGTAATGAAAAATTACTTAATTTTCGTATTCCTCGACCACAAACACCGGAAAAAGATTTATAACCCCATAAAGAGGAAGCAACCCCATTAACCCTCTACCCCACACTTTAATACCTTACATATTTCGCTATAAATAAGATGCTTAAAATTTGTCCATTTATCAACAAAAATACCTGTAAATATCTCAAAATGCAATATTAGTCTTCTGTCGCCTCATTCAGCCGTTTCCTGGGTTAAACTTGAAAGTAAGGGAATAATAATCTAATTTTTGAATTCCTAGACTTCAAGAATCCACAAAAGTATATATATATATATATATATATATTATATATATATATATATATATATATATATATATATATATATATATATATATATATCATTATGCATAGAAAACAATCCCCTCTAATGTCTTCTCCCACCCCTTTTGCTCCTATATGTTTGACTACAAATATTTATGCGTAAAATTTCAAAAAACTATAGACTTTATCTCCTTGTTAGATGTTATCTTGGTACCAAGTTTGAAATGTGTACTTTTTTTCGTTCGGAAATTATCGTGCCAACAGACCGTCACATCCACAGACCGACAGATATTTTTCATGATCCCTATCAACGATAAAAGTTGAAGAAAAGTAAAAATCTCAAAGTGTGATTTTTTTAACATGAATTCAATCCTTTCGTTTAGCAAAAAAAGTAATCAAACACTTTAAATCATTTGTACTGACTTAGAGTTTTACCACTTGTCCAGTCTACGGTCGTACGTCTTTCTTTAAGTATATTTTTGAAAAGAAATTACCTTTTTTTAATATTTTGAAAAAGCTAAATTTAGTAATAAGACATATATAGAATGTTAAAAATTTATTTTTCCGTACTATTTAATTAAATAGTGTGCAATGCATTTTATTCATTACATATGTATGTCTTTTTTCTAGAAGATAAATTAAAATTACTTCATAATAGTGGGTTCGGTTTGTTTTCATATAAACAAGTAGGGTGACGAAAAAAGCATGTTTTATACTTTTAAAGTTCTGCCCATCTATCAAAAATTGAAATAGTTAAAAACTATGTGACGTAATTGTTAGAAAAAGTATGGTTTCACAAACTTATTTTCAAGGAAAACTTATTCATTAAACTAAAAGTCATATTTCAAAAGGTTGTCGGTAAAATACAAGTAAACTTTATTTATAAACCTGTAATGAAAGTTTCAGATTTTCCATTTTTGGCATAAATTTAATCAGTGTTGCAAAAACGTCAGTCACAGATATTTTAAAAAATTATCCTTAACTAATATATGAATGATTCTAAATAAATAAAATAAAATATTCCTTACATAAAAACCAAGTAAAAAACAGCATTTTTCAGGATATATAATTATTTATAAAACTTAACCCGTGTGGGGTTGGTCAAATAAGTACATATTAATTTATATTAACAATTACTTTTACTTTTCTACGTTTCAGTTACGTCTTGCCATAGAAATTAATTTCGGTTTTGTTCAAAAATAACGTCAAATAATGAAACCCATATGTCCTAAAACTCGTCAGTGACTGTAATAGAGAAATACACACTTGTTGGTTTTTATCTGCTTAGAATTGTCGATTACTTCAATTCATTTAATATAATTCAATTTTGAATATATCGTGAACGGAGTCGAATGGTAGAACGTCTCAATACACCAAAAACCTTTCCCGCGCTATATTTACTCTTTCTTTGCTTACTTAGAATTTTCTAAATAAAATTTGCTACAAATTAAATATATCTAGAACTCTAAAATCTTAAATGATTTAAAAATTGATAATCAGCTTAAAAAGATTTTTTGTATTCCTACAACAAGTCATGTTCTCAAATTCATATTAGCGAAACGACGGGCAAATGTTCAAATTTTCAATAAATCCCTATTATATTCCATTAGCATTTTAAGCTACAGGTGTCATATCATGTAATAATATATGAAGTATCAGAAAAAACATAACAATATAACAATCTAATAAAAAAAAATGTGCCCGGTATTTCAAAATTTCACTTTATTGAAACTGTTTGTTTCGACAACATAATACCTAGAATACTTACCTTGCTCCAAACTGTCACTGAAGATAATATGATATGTATGCTAAATCTATAATTTTTTGTAGAAGTATATAATTATTAGGATAAATACAAAAAACTTATCAAGATTGTGAAATCGGCACTGTGCAATTATTCAATCGGTTATGATGTCTTTCAATTAGAAATTAGGCATGGGTTAGTAGGGAATAGTTGGTGAAATATTGAAAGCTTTAAAAAGTCAGATTAGAGAGTTATATGAATGACTCGATTAAAGAAAATTTACAATGTCCTTTTTATGTGCTTCTGTTTAAGACAGCTTAAGAAATATGAAGAGATGAGGAACAGCAAGCTTCGATTATGATATTTGTGAGGCAAATAAAGAAGCATTCAGTAAATTTATTAGTGAAATGCATTAACCTTTGGCTACAGGGTCGAAAGATTATAGCAAATATAAAGTTTTTGTTAGAACTGAGTTTAGAAGGAGAATAAACAGCCAACCACTTACAAAACCTTATTATTTAGTTTTAAGGGGCAAATTCTGGCTTTGTACTACGAAGTTATAACAGGAATACCAGTTATAATATTTTGGCCACAAAACAATAACTCTAGCTTAGTAGAAAATGTGAAATGATATTATAGATATGCTGGTTTTACACTTCATTGCGAGCTCAAACTAAGAACTATCCAGTTTTAGATAACATTACAATCTTCCAACCTTCACCGATGAACTTTTAGGGAAAATACGTAACACCAAGATAATATTTTTCTAGCCTAAAATCCGTTAAGTATTTTTGCAACAATAAGTAGAATAAGTAAGGGTATATATATATATATATATATATATATATATATATATATATATATATATATATATATATATGTATATATATATATATATATATATATATATATATATATATATATAAATATATTTATATATATATATATATATATATATATATATATATATATATATATTTTTTTTTTTTTTTATTGGTCTAGCACACGTGCTGCAGGGAAGTCCCTAAAGCGCTCCAGGAGCGGCACGAGTGCGGAAAAAGCGATTCACGTTGTTCTTGAATCGCTGTAAATTGTACTCGGTGGGAAACACAGCGCTGGGCAAATTATTCCAAAGGGATGACGTTCTCCATATAAAAGAGTGCTTGAAAAGCGTCGTACGCGGAGTAACAAGCTGAACCTCATACGGATGCGAAGCACCAGCGCGACGTGTATTTCTAACATGCACCGCTTTGGGAGGAATTAAGCGGGCTACATCCTTCGAACACTTTCCATGAAAATACTTGTAGAACAGACTCAAGTCGCCAACCGTTCTTCGATGTTCCAGCGAATCAAGGCCGCCGGTCAATTCCGGGTCCCCAATCAGACGGACCGCTCTTCTCTGAACAGAATCCAACAAATGCAGTGTATGTTTGGGAGCGGAGCCCCAAACGTGGGAGCAGTATTCCATAGTTGGTCGAATTTGGGCTTTGTAAAGAATTAACAGTTGCTGTGGGGTGTAAAGCTTTCTGGTTCTAAATAATATTCCCAATTTTTGAGAAGCTCTCTTTGCTATGCCTGCAACATGTTTATGCCAAGACATATTTGCTCCCAAACTAACGCCCAACAAATTGAGCGACGATGCTAGGGGAATGGAGTGCCCCGACATAACTATGTCGGGTTCAGCAACATTAACTTTTTTAGAAAAAACCGCCGCTTGGGTTTTTGTAGCGTTAAATTCCACTTGGTTACTGTCACCCCAAGACAGAATTTCTTCCAGGTCTTTGTTAAGTTGAACGACTCCTGCTGTCTGCGGATATTCGCCTGAGCAGCCGATGTCCGAGCGTTCAAGGTAAATGAAGAGACAAGCGTACTGTCATCTGCAAAGCTATAGATTGGATTCCCGGTCTTTTCCAGCAGATCGTTAATGTAAATGAGAAAGAGAGTAGGAGACAGTATGGAGCCCTGGGGCACACCGGCGTTGATAGTGAGGGTGTTAGAAAGAAATCCGTCGACCGCCACTCGTAAAGAACGCTCTCTGAGGAAAATACATACATATATATAGGGTGCTCCACTTATTGCACTGTGTATACTTTTAAAATGTCATAACTTTTTTATACCACTATGTATGATATTTTTAATTAATAATATTCCTATTTTCCACCT
Organism: Pachyrhynchus sulphureomaculatus; assembly: GCA_019049505.1. NCBI lineage: Eukaryota > Metazoa > Arthropoda > Insecta > Coleoptera > Curculionidae > Pachyrhynchus > Pachyrhynchus sulphureomaculatus. The sequence continues at coordinate 85,476,380 of CM032449.1, read as the reverse complement.
TCTCCTGTCTAAAAAAGCTCTGTTGGTAAATGTTGCTCCGAGCAACAGTTTCTGAGAAAACGGGTTGTTTGTTTCCACTTTTTAATTCCATTGTCAAATTCGTAAATGCGTTTCTTCACACTGCATCCAGGGTTAAGACAGGTCCAAAAGATTAGTCTTTGAAATTTGCTTAAAAGCAAACAGGCTAACAATAATAATAAATTTAAAGACAAACGGGCTAACAACAGTAAAAATGTAAAAACCAACTGGCTAAGTGCATAAAAGGTTACCCCCAAACCAATAAATTAGAAAAAAGTTTCATCGCTCAACTGAGAAGGTATTGGTTTCACAATAAATGTTCAATATAGCCGCCACCTTCGTTAATGCATAAATTAATACGTCGCAGAAAATTTAAATGTAGTCTTCTTAAAAGGTCTTCATCTCGTAAAGCGTTAGCAACATTTTAAATCCGATTCCCCAAAGGAAAAAAACGCATGGATTTAAGTCTGGGGAACGAGGTGGCCAGTGAATAGGAGCATCTTAACCTCTTCCGATCCATTTATCTGGGTAACTTTGGTTCAAAAACTTCTCACATTACGCGCAAAATGGGATGGTGCACCATCGTGCATGAAAAACATGTCACGACGTAAATTAATGGGTAAGTTTTTCAATAATTTAGGAATAATTTCACGGAAAAAAATCAAGTAAATGTCACCATCAAGTCGATCTGGTAAGCTAAACTGCCCGATCAAATAGTTCGCGACAAATTCCATCCAGACATTAATAATGAATTCGCGTTGAAACTGTCTTTGTTGCAACAGCATGTGGGTTTTCTTCAACGTAAACATGTCTGTAAACAGGATTTTAGTGTGAAAGGCCAGAACAGTCGCTTTGCGTGCTCGAATAATTTGTGAAAAATGCAAATGGGATCCAAGATCTGGAGGTAAGAGTTTCTGGACGGACCGTATATGAAAGGGGTGAATAATTTGTTGTTTAATGATCCGGTTAGTTGCACTTGTTGATATTCCCATTTGACATTCAACTAAGTGCTGATTTCAGGATTGTCGTATACAATTTCAAGGATTTCCTCTTCAACATCGGGTGCTCT